>CM077082.1:67317639-67917639 GCA_039513925.1 Platanthera zijinensis
GGGATCGCGATCTGGTGCGGGGCAGCTAGGGCAACGCCGGTTTGGTTCCGTGGGGAATATCGTGAAGGTTAGAGAGAGTGAGAGAGAACTAGAGAGAGGAATAGAGAAAATAAAGATAACGTGTGCTTGCTTGATTCTAGTCTTGGCTCCACCCAAGTATAAATAGCCATCAAAATGCCGCCCTCTTTGGGTTGAAACACGGAGGATCAAATAAGAATACGAAATTATAAAATTGAAAGTAGATAAAAAGTTTGCAACATGCACTACATATTAAATGGTGAAATTGAACAATCTTCCTAGTTAGATGATAAATTAAATGGAATCATGTACAATCCAACACTTTATTATGAGTAACATGTATATAATAAATGGATCTTTCAAAAACCATGATATTCACCCTTTTAGATGCATGTTAGACGATATCTCTATTTTCTGCACGTTACCTAGTTTTTAAGAGGATAAAAAAAAAGCTTTAGCATCTTTTGATACGCATAACATTACCGACACTCATACTATTTGTGAATAACCATTTTGAAGTTATTCCAAGACTGGCTAAAGATTTAGCTTACCCTTCAAGTAGGATTCAAAAAACTCAAGATTAAGGCTTCATTTGGTTCGGCGGTGGCGGATCGATCCGGCGGGTGGAAACGGAGTGTTCGAATCGGAGGGGGGAGGTGGCTGCTCCAAACGGAGCTTTTTGGGGCGTTTCTCAAGGCGGGCGGGTGGAAACGGAGCAAACGCCGCCGGAGCTTCATTTGTTTACCCTCCTTCCGGCGGCGTTTGCCCAAAACGGAGTATCAAAACACCCAAACAAATGAAGCCTAAGGCTCCGTTTGGGGGGACTTATTTTCAACGGTTAAGCGGTTACGACCACATGAACCGGATCATAATTAAGACCCGATTCATGCGGTCATAACTGCTTGACCGGTAAAAATAAGTCCCCCAAATAGAATCTAAGTGAAAACCCATTTTAAAGTTATTCCTTTAATATTATGATAGATGTTAAAAAAAACATGGCATTAAAAGGGAAAGAAGATAACTTACCTGTGGAGTTGACAAAAGTTCAGCATCATGCTGATTCGATCTAGAATGCAGAAGCACAAAATAGATCTTCCAAAAACATCCTTCACTCATATGTGTTGGACAGAGCTCAAACCTAGGTGTTGATAGTCTTGGTTCAAGACAATCCACATCTAATCCATGCTCTTGCTGGGCATCAGACGTACATCTTAAAGTCTAGAAAATTATGAACCACAACACATAACAAAAAACAATAGAATAATTGGACAAGAAATGTAATTAAAAGTTTGTGGATAAGGAAGAACTAAGCAAGATTACGTTTAACTAATTCAATTACAAAGTACAGTGGACTCTGTAATATTTTGTAAAATAAGTTGCACAAAATGAGATGAAGAATTACAAGTTGACAAGACAGGCTAAAGTAGATAGTCAACAGTAAAGAAAATGGTTGCAAACATCCAGTGTGTTAACATCCGTTTTCTTTGTTAATATTAAAAGGGAAATTAATTTTACATTTTTTTTCAAATTCATTAATAAATTCAGGCTACGCTTAGGAAACACTACATAATTTTATTCCAGTCTAATTTTGGGATCCGGATCCCCTGGAGTTTCTCCGGGAACTCCAGGGGGTGGAGTTCCTCATTTGCGAAATAACGGAGCGGAATTAGAAAAAATGGTTAACATGAAAGTTGTAGATATCCCCGAGAAGAATAACTTTCATGTTGAACATTTTTTGATTTGAAGTCGTTTAGACCCCCGATTTGAGCCCCAAAAACAATCAGTCCGAAAATAATTTTGACGTGCTGGAGACAATCATTTTGGGCATTTCTCCTTCCTCGGGAGTCCAATTCTAATGATTTGCTCAACATTCTTCTGCTCTCAAATTGATTGAGCTATATAGGTATAATTTTTTCCATTTCTTACTATTTATTTATAGCTTATAGGATTCCATTTTCATTATAAATTTCCATTTTCCTGCATTTTCACAAGCCACCGGACTTTCCATGCTTGAATTGACAAATATATTAGTTTCCCTGGCCTTATTGAACCTCTCCTAATTTTGTAAGCACCACAATGCATATTTTATGTACCTTCTATATTTTTTTCGAGATCTCTCTGAACTTAATATTCAAGTATGTAATATTTTTGTTTATTTTTCCTTTGAATATGTTTCATTATAAGTTTGTATTTTTTAAAGCTTTGCTAAAATTATAAAAGTTTCACACCAGTTCCTGAGATTTTCAAGCCTAACATGTCCATTATTAGAAAAAATCCCAATGACTGAACTTTAATCTGGATGTATAAAAGAAGAGCAGTGATATGATGTTGATGAATTCTGTGGATATAATAAAACTTTTATCTATGAAGCACCGACACTTCAAAATGTCCAGCGTGTATGTAACACATTCATCCGTCACATGAAATATAACTTAGGGTCCGGCCGGGGCCCACGGCATATTCCACAGACAGTCGGCGGAGTTACATGTTAATATCAAGAGACAAAACGAATCTTAACTCAGAGCATTCTAACGGAAGCTTTAAGGGTTACGTTGAACTCAAGTAATACAAATGTCCACTAAAATAAATCACATTGGAATGCTTTACAAAATACACAAAAGTCATGGCCTTCAGGAATTACAATTATTTCTCTTTACAAGAGTAGTTGCCAACATGGGCTCACAGGCCGGCCATACATAAAAACACTAAAAGTTCTTTGCTTGGCCTTCAAGAGCCGACATAGCAACAAGGGCAACAACCTGCTATTTCCCGTTCGGCTCTCCAGCACCTGCACAGAGACAAACAACCATAAGAGCGGCAAACAAGGCAACGGTCAGCTTTAGCTGACCAATTTGTAACAACCCCACCCCATGTCCGGGGTAGCGGTATTCCTTCCCTATATGTATAACATATACACAATATATCTTGTGGCAATAAGAACGTGCAATTCGAGCACCATTCACCACAGACATAGGCTCGATCAAGCACACGTCTCGTGCACTCGGGGCACATTCTTGGTGTACCGAATTTTCCAGGTCTCACCACCATCCATAGTCCAAGATTTGATGGTAAACTTGAGCATTCTAATCTTATCGGCGCATGGGCTAAAGCTCTCATTATGCCAACGACGAAAGACAGTTTCTTTAGGCAATCTAGCCCGAACGACATAACGCGGGTACAGTTTAGCCACAGCCTGTTGCTCAAATTGCCATGCCAAAGCCGATGGTCACAGCCATCATGGTGAACGACATGACGCGGGTCAGCCTCCCCTTGCCCGTTCGGCACACTGGCCTTTTGGCTGGGCACTCTAGGCTCTCAGTATTAATTTCCGCTCACATGTCCCTAGGACCTGAGCCTGCAATGATCAACTTGAGACTCTCATGGCTAATAACTGGGCTCTCCAGGCACACAACTTCTCATGCTACGTACCTTGTCTCACGGACACAAGCGCTTCACAATAACATTCAGCATGGCTCGCATGGCCACCTTAGCTTGGCTCACAAGGCTCTCAGCTTCAAACAATGGCCCCAGGTCTCCCAGAGACAGGACTCATATCTTACTGGAAGCTATTGCCGATGGTAGTACTACCGCCGCGCAATAGGGACAAAAATCACTTCTTCCCCCATTTTTGGGTGTTTTTATAGAGATCACCTCCAGTACTATCACTGCAGCATCCTACACACCCCCAGACCGCAGTTTCATACGTTTATCCACACATTTTATCTATAGAGATTTCTCCGACACGCAAATCAATTCATCACCAATCCAGACCAACCTGACCAGATGGGTTTCACACAGCATGCCTATTCCGTACTATGATTTCCGGATCTATATGATAAACTATTGGGGATATCACGTATTAACCAATCAGAATTCCCTCGATTCTCCACCTTTTGGTTGGGGATTTCATGTCTATGCAAAAAGGAGGACATCACTTGTTTAAGAAGGAAAATCATTACCCTCGTAGGTCATTTTGGAGCCATAGTGAAGTCTTCTATCCGGATGGAAAGGATTGTTTCGCTTTCCCATTCACGGATCTTGCCTCAGCTCTTAAATCCAACCACATGATCTTTTTCTCTTATCTTGCAACACTCAGCCTCAGCCTCTTTCCCTCAAGAACTTCAAGTACCAAGAGAGAGAAAAATGAGAGTTCAATCTCATGCCCAGCTTATATTTGGAGGCCCAATCGATGTCGAGTTGTCGCTCCAAAACAACCTCCACATTACTGCCACGTGACTAGCTACCGCCGCGCGTTAACTTACTACCGCCAAGCAGTGCTTTATCTTGAGCTAGCACCGCGGGTTAGCTCACTACCGTTGCGCAGTTGTCACTCAATGCTTCTTCGAGAACGTTGAGTGCGTTGAGTGCATTAAGAGCGTTGAGTGCTATCGCCACGCGATAGCACACTATCGCCGCGCAGTAGGCCTCTCGACGATTCGTCGTAAGCGTTGAGTGCGTCGAGTGCATTGAGTGTTAGCGCGACGTGGTAACTTTCTAACGCCACGCGGTAGGTTCCCGAGTCATCAGGCGATTAAATTCAATAGCTAACACCAGCATTAACTCTACTACCGCACATTAACTTCCAATCCTTATTTTTCAAGATTTTTGGGGCATTACAATTCTCGCCTCCTTTAAGAAATTTCGTCCCGAAATCTTATACATATTTTCAACGGAAAACTGCACAAAATTATTACAAAAATAACTCGGGAATCTCATCACGCATGGTTTTCTCATGCTCCCATGTCAATTCTTCACGATCGTAATTGTTCCAACGGACTTTGACCATCCCGATTGTAACGCTCCTGATTTTTCAATGTTTAATTTAATTCTTTTATTGGGGTAAAATTGACATCAGAGCGTTACGTTGACCCTTAGTTGGTGGTTACCATTGACGGTGCGTGATTTTTGCTTGTTGGTATCCGAAGTTTTGGCTTAGGAGTATTGGTTTGACTAATTTCTCTTGTGTTTTGATATTTCCTTGCGAGTCAGGGTTCATTTTGGAACACGGTGGAGCCTTTTTGGGAATGATGATATTTTGACTTTGTGAGATTTTTTTCCCGAGTTTGATTTGTAATTCCGACTTTGTCATTGGATTCGTTGCGTCGACATTTAGCTACAGTGCGATTTTCGTTGAATTCCATGTTGGTGCAAATTTTGAGTCGTTTGGACGATTAAATAATGATAAATTTTTATTATAATACTTATATCTATAAGTATAAGTAGCCTTGCGATAAGACAGAAACCCTATTCATCGTCTTCTTCTTGAAACCGTCGGCCTGTTTGCGTAAGAGATAAAGAGGTGGTCTTTGGAGAGCTTTTGGTCATCGATTGTAGGAGCTCCGGTGCACGAAATCATCATCGGAGAGTAAATCCGGATAGCTCTCACATAGATCTACGTTTCAATGGTAAGTTTTTCCTGTTTTGTGGATTTTTAGAGGTTTATGTTGCGGTTTTGACCTTCTTTACTCTCGAAAAGTTTCAGGTTTTTCTGCTTAGGAGTTTTTGTGGCCAGATCTGTAAAAAAGAGTACTGGTGTTGCCAAAGTTTGGCAAGGTTTGTGGCAAGTGATGATTTTCACTCTTGCTTGTTCTTTGTTTCTTATTGTCCTAATTTTCCTTCCTATACAGAAATTGGAATAAGAGTAGGGATTTCCTCCTTGTCAAATTTTCTTTCTGTAGATTTTTTGTGCAAGTGGTGGTTTTCCCCCTTGCTTGCTCTTTATTTTTCCTCTTGCTGGATTCTTTCCTGTAACAAAAATTAGGATTAGGGTAGAGTATGGCCATCACGATCTAGTGGGCAGTAGAGGCTTTTCCGGTCAGGTTTAACCTAGTCGACATGTAGAAGATAGTTGTAAAAACTTAGTTGATTATGGAATTAATCTGTTTAGGGTAATCTCATCGGGTTTGACATTTCGGTTAAGTTAAATGTGTCTTATATGGCTGATTAAGCTAAGTCAGAAATTAATCCTTGATGGTAGTAGGTTAATTCATCGAACACAGCCTTAGACTTAAGCAATTTTGTGGGGCAGGTTAGGCGTTGAGTGTAATCCTAGCATTGAAGTTCAGTTTTTTAGTCTAAGGCAAATGCATTGAGTGTGATGCGCACACTCAATGCCATCAGGTTATTTTTAAAAGCTATGTATTAAAGCGTTAAGTGTTCTGAATACACTCAACGCCATCGAATATTTCCATAGGCTAAGTCAAAAGCGTTGAGTGTGCTCTATACACTCAACGTTGCGTTGAGTGAGCAGAAAACTCACACACCATCTTTTAAATTCTGAGTCTAAGGCAAAAGAGTTGAGTGTGCTTTATACACTCAATGCGGAATTGAGTGTGCTGAATACACTCAACGCTATCGTTTAAATCTGAAGGCAAGATAAAAGCATTTAGTGTGCTGACAACACTCAGCGCGACATTGAGTGTGATGAATACACTCAACTCCACCGTCTTATTATGGAGTCCAAGTGTAAAAGCATTGAGTGTGTTGAATATACTCAACGCGACGTTGAGTGTGTTGAATACACTCAACGCCATCGATTTATTTTGAGCTTTAGTGTAAAAGCATTGAGTGGGCTGACTAACCTCAATGTGACGTTGAGTGTGTTGAATACACTCAATGCCACAGTTAAAATTTAAATTCAAAGTTAAAAGCATTGAGTGAGTGTTATACAGTCAACACGACGTTAAGTGAGATGAATACACTTAACGCCATCCTATTTTCTGGTTGGCGTCGAGAGCGTGGACTGCACTCGACGCGGCGTCGAGTATACTCGACGCATTTTTATTGACTTAGTTTATCTTTGCTGACTCATGGTATATCACTAGTAGGCGAGTTTTGCTAAATAAAATTAGCCTAGTGTCTGCTGCTTTCATCAAGTTTGGTCTTAGGAAATTTTTTTTGGGTGATTTATTCAGGCACTTATTGTGGGAGAAGTCCAATGCTTGGTTATGGGTTTTTTTGTGCCTTGTCTATGATTGTCGGTATGTTGGCAGATCTTTTCACCCTGATGGGTTTATGACTGTAGGTGTACTTATGGAGGTGTCTCCCCCCACAGGTGCTGGTTTTTCCCTAGTTTGGGAGTGTTAAGATATAATACATTCTTTCCATAGACCCTTGTGAAGTTTTATTGTTGGTGTGTCGGTGGAGGTCTCTCCCCCCACAGGTACCAGATTGTGCCGGTGAGTTTGCTCACTAATATTGAGCCAACCTATTTCTTACTTTTATATACTTGTATATGCATCTTATGAAGCTTAGTTCTTTATTGCACCAGGTGCAAGTACCTTACCCTTGGACTGGGTAAGTTTATCGTTTACCATGATTTTTTTCTTGATTTGTTTAAGGTTTTGTCAGCTAATCTTGGATTTAGGGTTGGTAACCCTTTTTCCTCCTTGTTTATTGCTTTTTGCTGACCTTCCTATCACCACTTGTATATTTTTACTGAGGTATTCTTTTCTTTTGAATGCCTTAGGATTGGAGCAGTAGCAAGTTGAGCGGCTAAGAGTTTGGATTTAGGCTGGTGTTCTGCAACTGTCTATTCCTCACCGGTTGAAATGTAGTTATTGTTGTTTACTTTTACTTTAGTTCAGACATACATTGGTTTAGTGGGTTCGTGTCAGGTTATTGACGCCCACATGATTTTGTTTAATGTTAAGTACTTGCTAGTTGCTAAGAAACTTTTATAGGATTTAATGGTTCCTACTTGCTCTTTGGGAGGTTTTATGCAAGATTGCATGTTAGATATTTTAAAAGTATCATTTCTATTACCACATTCATATCATCTTTTAAAGCTAATATCACCATATTTTAACTAGTGTACAAACTATTTCTATACTTATATTAAAAACTTAGAGGTATGCATTTCATGAGTTGTCCTTTGGGATGTTTATTCTCATATAGAGTGTTAACCATTGGAAATAAACTATTTTTCTTCAGCATATAATTATGTCTTTACTTATGGAATAATGATCCACTGAGCTAAGGGATACAACTAATTAATTTAACTTAATTGGATTTTTTTCATAAATACTTATGAATTTCATATAAAATATAGAGTTGGAGTCTTGCCTGAGCGTTTGCAGTTATCCCCTGCATGACATGGCATCACGACACGTGTTTTCTCTTACTCTGATATACACTTAAATTCAGAGAAAATGCAAGTTGTGACAGTTGGTATCAGAGGGATGGGTTATTTAACAATTGGTCGAGCAACCATCTCTTGCTAGTGTTAGTTATCTAGTGTCATTTCATACACACACCGATGTGTCATCCGTACGTCTTGGCTGAAGCATGAACACTACACTCATAAGCTTAATAAGAAGTATACATGGCATATTATGTAGTATGGGATGCATAATATGTGTTTATATATGGATCCTCATAGGAGGCAACAAATGACTATTATGTAGTATGAGATGCATAACAATCATCACATGAATGCACATTAGATTTTGATTTTTGTAGCATGCGATATTATGTAGTATGGGATGCATAATATTTTATGTGTACGCCGATCATAACATGCTTTAAGGCCTTTATTAGATTGCATATCACAACATACATAGCATAACATCGCATATCACACGTGCCAAGCTAAAGATTTACATGATGACACATGTACACACATGGTTTTTGGGTCAAAAAGAATAAGAATTCATGCATTCATGGTCTATGCACATGAGTTAATAGGATTATGGTATATCATCCTAAGTTTAGGCATTACATAATTAATACTATCCCTAGAGCAAGTTAGTAGCTTAAGCAAGTATTTGTATATGTATTGTCTGAACTAAGATTGGTAGTTCTAGCGGCAAGCTAGGTTTTGATTAGTTGTTAAATGTAAGATTAGGATGTCGAGATGTCCTACGATAAGGTCGACTCCCTGGTCTGAGGGTGAGAGGAGCTTAGAATGAGGCTATAATAGAACGATTGCTGCAGGGAAACGAAGCTTTGTCTAGGCAAATGTTGGAGATGCAATCACAGATCCAAGCCTTGTTGACTGCTGTGTCAGGACAACCGCTTAGAGTTCAAGACCCTGCTGTGGGTCAGGTTGTTCCTGCTCCTCTAGTGCCCCCAGCTATGCTGCCACTGGAGTTGAACTTTATTTTGCACTTCCAGTGGCTAGGACCCCCTACCTATGATGGTAGGGCGTACTTCATGGTTTTGGACAACTGGAGTATAGCCATCGAGGAGATGTTCTCTTACTCTGGAGTTTTTGCCGAACAGAGAATGATGGTAGTTGCTTATAAGCTCAAGGGACCTGCAAATAGTTGGTGGCTGGGAGAAAATAAAAACTTGATGGATGAATGTTCATAGGAAGCATTCAAGGAGCTTTTGCTGAAGAAGTTTCTGTCATCGGTCGAGAGAGACCACTTATTGAATGAATTCCTGCACTTAAAGCAGAGGCAGCTCACGGTGAGTGAGTATGAGGTGGAGTTTAGCAAGATGAGTCGATTCACCCCGAATTTAGTTGTTTTTGAAGCCAGTAAAGTTAAACATTTTCTGGGTGGTCTAAGGAGTGACATCCAACAACAAGCAAATGCTTATGGATATGAAACCAATGCTGAAGCAGTAGAAGCTACTTTGAATGTCGAAGTGATCAACAATGCAAAGAACCGAGGTCAGTAGCTGAGAAAAAAAAGAGGAAGTCTGATGATGGAAAGAAGCCCCAAGGATTGGGTTCTGCTTTGAGAAAGAGAAGCAAGGGTATATTCAGCTTCTGTAGCCAACCAGGCCACCTATTCGAGAGTGTTTTAAGAGAATAGGAACCTAGAAGAAGGAGCATGTTCATGCAATTCAGGGCGCTCCTAGAGGAGATCTAGTGTGTACCCTGTACAAGAGAAAGGGGCATAATACTGCCCGTTGTTGGAGCTAGGATAGAGTGTTCTACCAGTGTGGATAGAATGGTCACCTGAAGCCAAATTGCCCCCAGCTTCAGCCCACGCTACAGCAAGTTCTACTACAAGCCTTGTCGCCGCCACAGCGATTGGACAAGGGAAAGGGCAAGATGAACATGGTATCTTTAAAGAAAGCACAGGTGTCTACTCAAGTTATCTCAGATCAGATTCTAATCTAGTTCTAGTTTTTTCAGTTAATAGTTGTTGTTTCAATGATCATTCGCTTAGTTGCATATTCAATTTTATAGCAAGGTTTAAGGTAAAGAACCGTTGGGCGCATGTTCTGTTCGATTCTGGTGCTATCCACTCGTTTGTGGCTAGGGATTTCGTAGAGCGTCATCATTTGACTCTCGCTCGGGTTGGTGATGCGTTTAGTGTCAAGTTTCCTTCTGATGATTCTGTGGATCGGACCAAGGTATTCAGAGTTTTCCAATTCTGTTAGCTGATTTTCTAGTGGTTGTTTATTTGAAGGTGTTAGACCTGGAAGATTTTGATGTGATCTTGGGCATGGACTAGTTGTCCAGATATGAGTTTGTTATCCAGTGCAAGGTTAAGCGCTTGGACATCAAGATTGACAATGGTCAACCCAGGAGTGTTTATGGCTATCCGCGCCATGTTTCTCCGTTTATTTCTGCGGTATGTGCTCAGAAGCTTTTAGATTCTGGATGTTTTGCTTTTTTGGTTTTAGTTTTTGAAACCAAGGTTGGTTTGCCGTATTTAGAGGAGATCCCTATGGTGCGTGAGTTTCATGATGTATTTCCTGATAATCTTGCTGGTCTACCGCTTGAGAGAGACGTGGAGTTCATCATAGATTTGGAGCCGGGTACCCATCCTATTGCTAAGGCACCGTACTGAATGTCCCCTCATGAGCTGGAGGAGTTGCATACCCAGTTGGATGATTTGTTGCAAAGCAGATTTATTAGGCTTAGTTCTTCACCTCGGGGTGCTCCCATGATGTTTATGATGAAAAAGAATGGATTCATGAGGCTGTGTATTGACAATAGGGAATTGAATAAGGTAACTATCAAGAACAGGTATCTCTGCTGAGAATGGATGATTTGTTTGATTAGTTGTCTGGTAGTGCTGTGTTTTCAAAGATTTATCTTCGTTCAGGCTACCATCAATTGAGGATTTGTGAGATGGATATCCCACTGACTGCCTTTAGTTCCTGGCACGAACATTTTGAGTTCTTGGTGACGTCTTTTGGTTTGACCAATGCACCCTCTGCCTTTATGGATATGATGAACCGAATGGATATGATGAACCGAGTGTTCAAGGATTTCCTGCACTGTTTTTTGGCCGTGTTCATAGATGACGTTTTTGTGTATTCCCGCAATGCTGTGGAGCATTCCCAACATATGCGCTTAGTTTTGTCTGCTTTGAGAGAGCATAAATTGTTTGCCAAGCAGAGCAAGTGTGAGTTTTGGTTACCTCAAGTTTTTTTCTTGGGTCATGTGGTTAATAGAGATGGGATTTCAGTTGACCCCGAGAAGATAGCTATTTTTATGGATTAGAATAGGCCCACCACACCCAAGGAGATAAGGAGCTTCCTAGGGTTGGATGGCTATTATAGAAGGTTTGTAGATGGTTTCTCTATGTTGTATGTGCCACTGATTAAACCGACGCAAGGGAATGCATCTTTTGTATGGAGCGATAAGTGCGAGGAAGCTTTTCAGGAATTAAAGAGGAGATTGAGCACTGCTCTGGTGTTGACCTTACCTACGGAAGGAATAGAATTTACTGTATATGTAGATGCTTCAAATGTTGGACTTGGAAGCGTGCTGATGCAAGAAGGAAAGGTAATTGCGTATGGGCCAAGACAGTTAAAGATACATGAAAGGAACTACCCTACGCATGATCTAGAGTTTGTAGTAGTGATTTATGCCTTAAAGTTGTGGAGGCATCTGTTGTATGACGCATTTTGCAAGATTTACACGGATCATAAAAGTTTAAAATAAGTTTGCACTCAAAGGGAGTTGAATATGTGCCAACGAAGATGGTTAGAGTATGTTGCTGATTATGATGTTGAGATTCAATACCATCCGGGCAAAGCCAATATGGTATTCGACGCCCTGGGTAGGAAGACAATGAAAATTTTTAACCTCTCCGTGGATTCGCTGGTAGAAGAATTTCTCTTGATGGATATTTCTGTTGGAAGTTGTGACTCGTCGAGCAGTTTGGTTGTAGCAGAACCTTCTTGGGTTACTCTTACGAGGCTACATCATAAGAACGTTTCGGACTTGCTGCGCCTCTATCTTATAACAGAGAAAGGGGAGTTACCAGACTTTTCCATTGATGATGCTGGTATTTTGAAGTACTACGGCAGATTTTGTATCCCTACTATCAAGGACATTCGATTTAAGTTGTGCAGTGAGGCGCACGGTTCTAGTGTTGCCTACCATCCAGGTTCTACAAAGATATATCAAGACCTAAAATAGATTGCCTGGTGGTTTGGAATGAAGGGTGATATAGCAAAGTTCGTATCTGAGTGTTTTAATTGCAAGCGAGTCATGGTCGATCATAGAAGGTCGGGAGGCAAGTTAATGCCTTTGGATATTCCAAGATGGAAATGGGAGAGTATTTCCATGGACTTCATTACTGGATTACCGAGATCTCCTCGAGGGCATGATTCAGTTTGGGTTGTTATTGATAGACTGATGAAGTGTGCCCACTTCGTGCCTTTCAAGATTGACTACTCCATGAAGAAGATAGCAGAGTTGTACCTGGATGAGGTTATTAGGCTATATGGAGTGCCCGTTAGTATTGTGTCAGATTGAGACTCCAGGTTTACGTCTCACTTTTTGAAAAGCTTACGTGAAGGGTTGGGTATCGATCTGAGGTACTCCACCGCTTATCATCCGCAGACTAATGGTCAAACAGAGATAGTGAATCAGATCATGGAGGAAATGATCGGATGTTATATTTTGAACCATGGAGGAGTGTGGGATGAGAGACTCAGATTGATGGAGTTTGCTTATAATAACAGCTATCAAGAGAGCTTGCAGATTGCCCCGTTTGAGGCCTTATTTGGGAGACATTGCAGAACTTCCTTGTTTTGGGCCGAGGTTGGTGAGAGACCGTTGCCGGGTCCTGAAGCGTTAGAAGAAATGGATATTTTTGTGAAGAATATCATAGAAAAGCTTTGTATAGCTCAGTAGCATTATGAGAAGAACGCTAATCGTCGAAGGACATATTTGGAGTTTGCGGTTGGGGACCTGGTTTTTCTGAAGGTTTCCCCAATGTCTAGCACTAAGAGATTTGTAAAGAATCATAAGTTGTACCCGAGATATGTGGGACCTTTTAAGGTTGTTGAGCGTATTGGTGTATCAGCTTATAGGCTAGATTTGCCCGCAAATTTTCTTGGTGTGCACGACGTGTTTCACGTGAGCTAGTTGCGGAAATGTGTGCTCAGCGATCGGCAGATTCTTGATGTTGTGGCCCAGTTGGAGCTTAATCTTTCCTATGTTGAGATGCCTGTCCGCATTTTGGATACTCAAGATCGAGTGTTGCGGAGGAAAACCATACCAATGGTTAAAGTTTTGTGGCGAAACCAAGATGTGGAAAGTGCCATTTGGGAGTTGGAGTCTGCTATGAGGGGGGTTCATCCTCATCTGTTCACCTAGTTTCTAATGGTATTTATTTCCCTTCTATAATCTTTTATTATATTCCTTTTATAGTGGAATCTTTTGTGCGTAAAGTTTTGGGACAAAAATTCTTTTTAGGGGAGTGGATGTAACGCCCATGATTTTTTGATGTTTAATTTAATTCTTTTATTAGCGTAAAATTGACGTCAGGGCGTTATGTTGACCATTAGTTGGTGGTTACCATTGACGAAGCATGATTTTTGCTCGTTGGTATCCGAGGTTTTGGTTTAGGAGTATTGGCTTGGCTAATTTCTCCTGTGTTTTGAAATTCCCTTGCGAGCCAGGGTTCATTTTGAAACACGGTGGAGCCTTTTTGGGAATGATGATATTTTGACTTCGGGAGATTTTTTGCCCGAGTTTGGTTTGTCGGATTTTAATTCCGACTTCGTCATTGGATTCGTAGCGTCGACATTTAGCTACATTGCAATATTCGTTGAATTCCATG
Source organism: Platanthera zijinensis (assembly GCA_039513925.1). Classification (NCBI taxonomy): domain Eukaryota; kingdom Viridiplantae; phylum Streptophyta; class Magnoliopsida; order Asparagales; family Orchidaceae; genus Platanthera; species Platanthera zijinensis. The sequence continues at coordinate 67,331,640 of CM077082.1, forward strand.
TTTGTGCGAATTTTGAGTCGTTTGGACGATTAAATAATGATAATTTTTTAATATAATACTTATATCTATAAGTATAAATAGCCTTGTGATAAGACAAAAACCCTATTCATCATCTTTTTCTTGAAACCATCGGCCTGCTCGAGTAAGAGAGAAAGAGGCGGTCTTTGGAGAGGCTTCAGCCGTCGATTGTAGGAGCTCCGGTGTACGTAATCATCGTTAGAGAGTAGATCCGGATAGCTCTCACCTAGATCTAACTTTCAATGGTAAGTTTTTCCCATTTTGTGGATTTTTAGAGGTTTAGGTTGAAGTTTTGACCTTCCTTCCTCTCGAAAAGTTTCAGGTTTTTCTACTTAGGAGTTTTTGCAGCCAGATCTGTAAAAAAAAGTGCTGGTGTTGCCAAAGTTCGGCAAGGTTTGAGGCAAGAGGTGGTTTTCCCCCTTGCTTGTTCCTTGTTTCTTGTTGTCTTGATTTTCCTTCCTGTACAGAAATTGGAGTAAGAGTAGGGATTTCTCTTGTCAAATTTTCTTTCTATAGATTTTTGGTGCAAGTGGTGGTTTTTCCCCTTGCTTGCTCTTTATTTTTCCTCTTGTTGGATCCTTTCCTGTACAGAAATTAGGATTAGGGTAGAATATGGCCTTCACGATCTGTTGGGCAGTAGAGGCTTTTCCAGCCAGGTTTAACCTAGTCGACCTATAGAAGATAGTTGAGAAAACTTAGTTGATTGTGGAATTAATCTGGTTAGGGTAATCTCATCGGGTTTGACATTTCGGTTAAGTTAAATGTGTCTTATATGGCGTATTAAGCTAATTCGGAAATTAATCCTTGATGGTAGTAGGTTAATTCGTCGAACTGAGCCTTAGACTTAAGTAATTTCGTCGGGCCGGTTGGGCGTTGAGTGTAATCCTAGCATTAAAGTTCAGTTTTTAGTCTAAGGCAAAAGTGTTGAGTGTGTTGCACACACTCAACGCCATCGGGTAATTTTTAGAGGCTTAGTATTAAAGCATTGAGTGTTCTGAATACACTCAACGCTATCGAATATTTCCATATGCTAAGTCAAAAGTGTTGAGTGTGCTCTATACAGTCAATGTTGCATTGAGTGAGCTAAATACACTCAACGCCGTCTTATAAATTCTGAGTCTATGGCAAAAGTATTGAGTGTGCTCTATACACTCCACACGACATTGAGTGTGCTCTATACACTCAACACGACGTTGAGTGTGCTGAATACACTCAACACCATCATTTAAATCTGAAGCCAGGTTAAAAGCGTTCAGTGTGCTGACACTAATCAATGTAACATTGAGTGTAATGAATACACTCAACGCCATCGGCTTATTCTTGAGTCCAAGTGTAAAAGCGTTGAGTGTGTTGAATACAATCAATGCGGTATTGAGTGTGTTGAATACACTCAACGTCATTGATTTATTCCGAGCTTTAGGGTAAAAGCATTGAGTGAGCTGACTACACTCAAAGCGGCATTGAGTGTGTTTAATACACTCAATGCCATTGGTTAAAATTTAAATTTCAAGTTACAAGCATTGAGTGAGTGTTATACACTCAATGCGACGTTGACTGAGTTGAATACACTCAACGCCTCCTATTTTATTTTTGGCGTCGAGAGAGTGCACTGCACTCGATGCGACGTCGAGTATACTCGATGCTTTTCTATGGACTTAGTTTATTTTTGCTGACTCATGGTATACCACCAGTAGACTAGTTTTGCTAAATAAAATTAGTCTAGTGCCTGCTATTTTCGTCAAGTTTGGTGTTAGGCCAATTTTTTGGGGGGATTTATTCCTGCATTAATTGTGGGAGAAGTCCAATGCTTGGTTATGGGTTTTTCTTTGTCTTGGCTATGATTGCTGGTATATTGGCAGATCTTTTGACTCTGATGGGTTTATGAATATGGGTGTGTTGGTGGAGGTGTCTCCCCCCACAGGTGCCGGTTTTTCCCTTGTTTGGGAGTGTTAAGACATAAGACCTCCTTTCCTTGGGCCCTTGTGAAGTTTTATTGTGGGTGTGTCGGCGAAGGTGTCTCCCCCCACAGGTACCAGATTGTGCCAGTGAGTTTGCTCACTAATATTGAGCCAACCTATTTCTTACTTTTATATACTTTTATATGCATCTTATAAAGCTTAGTTCTTTATTGCACCTGGTGTAAGTACCTTACCCTTGGACTGGGATAGTTTATCATTTACCATGATTTTTATTTCTTGATTTGTTTAAGATTTTGTCAGCTAATATTAGATTTGAGGTTGGTAACCCTTTTTCCTTCTTGTTTATTGTTTTTTTACTGACCTTCCTATCACCACTTGTATATTTTTACTGAGGTATTCTTTTCATGTGAATGCCACGGGATTGGAGCAGTAGCCAGATGAGTGGCTAAGAGTTTTTGATTTAGGCTAGTGTTCTGCAGCTGTCTATTCCTCGTCGATTGTGAGGTAGTTGTTGTTGTTTACTTTTCCTTTAGTTCAGACATACATTATTTTGGTGGGTTCTTGTTAGGTTGTTGACGCTCACAAGATTTTGTTTAATGTTAAGGACTTGCTAACTGATAAGCCACTTTTATAGGATTTATTTGTTACTACTTGCTCTTTGGGATGTTTTATGCAAGGTTGCATGTTAGATATTTTAAAAGTATAAAAGTATCATTTCTATTACCATATTCATGTCATCTTTTAAAGCAAATGTCACTATATTTTAACTAGCGTACAAACTATTTCTATACTTATATTAAAAACTTAGAGTATGCATTTCATGAGTTGTCTTTTGGGATGTTTATGCTCATGTAGGGTGTTAACCATTGTAAATATACTATTTTTCTACAGTTTATAATTATGCCTTTACTTGTGGAATAGTAATCCACTAAGCCGAGGGCTACAACTAATTAATTTAACATAACTGGATTTTCTTCATAAATACTTATGAATTTCATATAAAATATAGAGTTGGAGTCTTTCATGAGCATCTGCAGTTATCCCCTACATGATGTGGCATCACGACACGTGTTTTATCTTACTATGATATACACTTAAATTCAAAGAAAATGCGGGTTGTGACACCGATTGCCTTGTTCCGTAGTTACTTGATCTCCATATCCTCAATTCGAATGGGTCTAACTTTCGTCATCAGCCCACTATCGACCTGTACCTAATCATCAACTATCACTTGCGTAGGCTCTTTCAAAGCTTTCCGCAGCACTTATTTGTGAAACACATCATGCAAACTACTTAGCTCCGCTGAAAGAGCTAATTGATAGGCAGCTTCTCCAATCCGCTCAACCACTTCAAACGGACCAAGATAGCTCAGACTAACCTTTTTCAAGCGCCGAATCCTGGACATGCCTTTGAATGGATTGATCTTTAGATATACCCAATCAAAAAACCGTAAACTCCACGTTTTGGTGCTTGGTATTATTGTACTTTGCTTGCCTATCTTGGGCCACCAATAGCCGCTCTCGTATAACGCTTATAGTCAAATTTGCATCTTTGACCTCTTTACGCTTATACAACTTCGAATCGCCTGTTTCCGCCCAAGATTAAGGAGTACGAAACTTCCTAACATATAAAGCTTTGAAGGGCGGCATCTGAATGCTATCTTGATAGCTATTATTATAGGAGAACTCGATCATATAGAGATGGTCCTCCCACCTCTTCCCGAAATCCATGGCGCACATCCGGAGTATATCCTCCATTGTTATGTTGGTCCTCTCGGTCTGACCATCTGTTTGCAGATGAAGGGCCGTACTGAACTTTAGTTGAGTACCCAACAACTGGTGGACTAGCCTCCTATCAGTAGAAATAAACCGCCTATCTCGGTCACTGACGATGCTACGGGGCACACCGTGCGACCGTACTATGTTGTCAACATATAATTTAGCCAATTTTTCAACTGAATCATCTTTCTTGTTCGGTATGAAGTGTGATACCTTTGTCAATGAGTCAACGATCACCCACATGACATCGTTCCCGCTCTGAGATCTCGGTAGCACGAAATCCATAGAGATATCATCAAACTTCCATACCAAAATTGGCAATGACTTCAGAAAACCTCCAGTCTTCTGACATTCCACTTTTACTAAGGCGTAAGTCTGGCAGTTCGCCATGTAAAGAGCTATGTCCTTTAAACCCGACCACCAAAATAACTTTTACATGTCCTTGTACATCTTTGTGCTCCCTGGGTGGATTGAGTATTTCGTGAAGTGTGCCTCATACATCAAATCCTCCCATAATTTCCCCACATTTGGAATGCAGAAACGACCGTATTTTCTAAAAAGTCCATCTTCCAAGGAGAATTGGGAATTTGACCCTTCTGTTGCATAACGCTTCATACTCTCATCGAGTTCAGTTGCTCGTCAAAACCTGTCTGCGAGGTCATACTGCACCTCCGTACATTTCGAACATGCATTTGTAGTGGCATTCTTTTCAACATAAGAAATATTTAAGTCCTCCAACTTCTGGATCAAATACTCATCATGCATCTACAACCAACTTGCCCGTACCAGAGTCCTACGACTCAACGCATCTGCGACCAAATTTCCCTTCCTAGAAGAGTACTATATCTTGAAGGTGTAGTACCTAAGGAACTCCATCCACCTCCATTGCTGCATGTTCAGATCATTCTAATCTACTAAGTATTTCAGGCTCTTATGGTCCGTGAATATATCCACTTTCATGCATACAAGTAATGATGCCACAGCTTCAGTGCAAAGATCACAACCGCCAACTCCAAGTCATGGACTAGATAGTTTTGATCGTGCATTTTCAACTAGGTTGAGCAATAAGCAATAACCTTTCCAAACTGAATAAGAACGCAACCTAATACGCTCCCTGAAGCATCGTTATAAATCTTATAGCCGTCTACACGCAATTGCAAACTTAAAATAGGCGTCGTGGTCAGACAATTCTTTAACTCTTCAAAAGCCTGTGCGCACTCAGGCGTCCAAATGAACTTTTGATCTTTTCGCATCAGTGTAGTGAGTGGTAAGGCTATTCGTGAAAAGTTCTTCACGAAGCGCCTGTAATAGCCAGCAAGTCCAAGGAAGCTCCTGACTTCTTTTACAGTAGACAACACAGGCCACTCTCGTTCACAACTATCTTCGTCGGATCCACCACAATACCTTCTCCACTAACCACATGGCTAAGAAAAGCCACTGATGACAGCCAAAACTCGCACTTTGAGAACTTGGCATAGAGTCTATTTCTTCTCAGGGTTTGCAAAACTGACCTCAAATGTTTTTCATATTCTTCTTCAGACCAAGAGTACACCAGTATGTCGTCGATGAATATAACACAAACAAATCTAAATACTCTCGAAAAGTCAAGTGCATCAAGTCCATGAATACCGATGGCACATTTGTTAGCCTAAACCGCATTACAGTGAACTCATAATGACCATAGTGTGTACCAAACACTGTCTTGGGAATGCTATATTCCTTAATCCTCAACTGGTAATAGCCAGACTTTAAATCTATCTTCGAGTAGATAGTTGATCCCCCCAGCTGATCAAAAAAGTCATCAATTCGTGGAATCAGACACTTGTTATTTAACGTCGGCTTGTTTAATTCTCGATATTCAATGCATATATGCAAGCTTCCGTCTTTCTTCACAAAGAGGATCGGTGCACTACAAGGTGACATACTTAGATGTATATAGCCTTGCTCTAGCAATTCTTGCAATTGAACTTTCAATTCTGCCATCTCTTTTAGTGCTACTCGATACGGTGAGCGGCCACAGGTTTCGCACCTAGCACCAACTCAATAGCGAAGTCAATCTCCCACTGGGGTGGAAGCCTAGGGAGATCCTTAGGAATCACATCCGTGTACTCCAATACAACAGGAACGTCACTCAAACTGGGCTTCGGCTCAACGGCCTCCAATAACGTGAAGAACAACTCTGCGACCTTCTGAATAGACTTGACTATTTGGATAACAGAGATCATTATTGTTGATGCAAGAAATGCGCCCTCTAGTTAACGGGTTGTTCGGATTCACAAGCTAGGTGAAGAGGGTTACGGGGATAGCGGAGAGGTTTGCTGAGAGCGGGCAGGAAGGCTGATTGAGCAAGGGAGAAGCTTGCTTGAGCAGAGGAGAAGCTTGCTTGAGCAAGGGGGAAGCTTGCCCGAGCAGAGAAGAAGCTTGCTCGAGCAGATAAGAAGCTTGCTTGAGTAGAGAAGAAGCTTGCTCGAGCAGAGAAGAAGCTTGCTCAGGAGCAAGGGAGAAGCTTGCTCAAGTAGAGAAGATGCTTGCCGAGTAGAGAAGAAGCTTGCTCAGGAGAAAGGGAGAAGCTTTCTTGAGTAGAGGAGAAGCTTGCTCGAGCAGAGAAGAAGCTTGCTTGAGCAGAGAAGAAGCTTGCTCGAGCAAAGAAGAAGGTTGCTCGAGCAGAGAAGAAGCTTGCTTAGGAGCAAGGGAGAAGCTTGCTTGAGAAGAGGAGAAGCTTTCCCGAGCAGAGGAGAAGCTTGCTCGAGCAGAGAAGAAGCTTGCTTGGACAGAGAAGATGCTTGCTCGAGCAGAGAAGAATATTGCTCGGGAGCAAGGGAGAAGCTTGCTTGAGCAGAGGAGAAGCTTGCTCGAGCAGAGAAGAAGCTTGCTCAGGAGCAAGGGAGAAGCTTGCTTGAGCAGAGGAGAAGCTTGATCAGGAGCTGTCGAGCAGACGGTTACTTTGGCGGTTGAGCTCTGATGGTTAGACCGAGATAGTGAAAGAAGAGACGGGGACGCTTGCAGCGGCAACAACAGACTTTGCCCGCCGCGGCTTGAATGCCACTCTTGCGGCAGGCTTTTCCTTAAATCAAGAAGTAAGTTTACAGTTTGTTATTGCACCATTACATGTAAAAGAAGTAAAGGATACAAAGGGGAAAGATGGCGGCTGAGGAAAGAAGGTGTCAGAGACTAAGTAAAATAGGCTGCTAGCAGCAACGGAGGACTGGGAGGACTGAGAAATCTTAGTCCGTAGACCTTACTGGATAAATTGTGGAGGACCTTGAGGACTGAGAAATCTGAGTCCGCAGCTCTTGCTGGAAGCGACAGTTTTGTCGTGCATCTCCCCAAATGAGAGGCCTTGGGGGCTATTAATAAGCACGAGGAGGATTTTCTAAAAGCGGGGCCCAGTGGCGTCATCATGGAGGACTGGGCAGAGCAGGTCGCCGACCTAGGCGAACTCGGCAGACTGGCCTTTCCTCTGCTTGGCGGCTGAAGAGTGCAGGCTGCCTAAGACAAGCAGAGGGGGCAGCCTGAGGAGCAGGCCACCCCTAGGGTAGGCAGAGGGGGAGGCATGAGGAGCAGACCGCCCATAAGGCTGGCGGCCTGGGCTAGGCCGCCCATAAGGCTTGCATCCTAGAGCAGGGCGCCCACTAGGCTGGCGGCCTGGGCCAGGCCGCCCAAAGGGCTGGCGGCCTGGAGCAGGCCTCCCACTAGGCTGGCGGTCTTGGCCAGGCCGCCCACTTCTTTGGCGGCCTAGGCCAGGCCGCCCACAGGGCCGGTGGCCTGGAGATGGCCCCCCACAAGGCTGGTGGCCTGGGCCAGGCCATCCACATGTCTAACGTCCTGGGGCAAGCCGCCCACTAGGTTTGCGGCCTTGGCCAGACCATCCACTAGGTTGGCGGCCTGGGCCAGGCCACCCACAGGGCCATAGGCTTGGAGCAGGCTGCCCACCAGGCTGGCAACCTGGGCTAGGCTGCCCACAAGGCTAACTCTCTAGGGCAGGCCGCCCACTAGGTTGGCGGTCTTGGCCAAGCCGCCCACAGGGCTGGCGGCCTAGAGAAGGTCGCACACCAGGCTATCGGCTTGGGCCAGGCCTCCCACAGGGTTGGGGGCCTGGGGAAGGCCACCCACTAGGCTGGCGGCCTAAGGAGCAGGCCGCCCTCCTGGGCCGGCTAGAACCTGAGCCGGAGAGAATTTGCCGAGCCCGCGACGGTTATGCTGGTCGAGGGTTGACGCTGGCGGGATGACCCAGTAGGATGAAGGAGTAGATCGCACATATCGCCCCTGCTACTGTAGGTTGCCTCCTGTAAGGAAGAATGCTAGGTGGTTAGCTGGCCTAACCGCGTGGCCTGCGAGGGTGAGCTATGAGAGCAGCTCGCACGACCTGAGCGGATAGGAGTCCCTATCCGCCGTACCCAAAAAAGGAGGGCTGAGGCAGATCGCGACCCTCGGGAGGAACCCCTGAGCAGGTCGAGATTTGAAAGCTCGAGACATTGGGGAGGGATCGCCGATTTTGGGGTTAACATAATCCCCGCACTTTTTCAAGTTCCGAAGGGAACTTTGAAAAAGTAGGAGACCCACAAAAATTGTGATCTTTCCCTCGAGAAAAAAGAGAAAAGAGAGATGGAACCTGATGTCTCTCCTCAGAGAAAAATTTTCTAATGCCTATCTTTCCCCTACGAAGGAAAAAGTCAAAGAAGGCGAAAATAGGTACAACTTATGCGTACTGGGTTGCCTTTGCAAAATGAATAAGACATGAATGTCTCCTAATGGGTTCTGCAAAACAGCGATGAGATGAAAGCATAGAAGAATGACAACTTGTAAGTACCTGAAGGGGGCTTGTAAGCACTGGTTAACTTCTGCAACAAGAAGGATAAGAGACAGATATAAAAGAAAACTAAGCTGCAAATACCTGGACGGAAATTGCAAATATCTGCTAAGCTCTACAAAAGAAGAGTGAGCAAACAGTTATGAAGTAGGAACTAAGCTGCAAGTACCTAGACGGAACTTGCAAATATCTGCTAAGTTCTACAAACGAAGAGTGAGCAAGCAGATATGAAGTAGGAACTAAGTTGCAAGTACCTGGACGGAACTTGCAAATATTTGCTAAGCTCTGCAAAAGAAGAGTGAGCAAGCAGTTATGAAGTAGGAACTAAGCTGCAAGTACCTGGACAGAACTTGTAAATATCTACTAAGCTCTGCAAAAGAAGAGTAAGCAAGCAGTTATGAAGTAGGAACTAAGCTGCAAGTACCTGGACGAAACTTGCAAATATTTATTAAGCTCTATAAAAGAAGAGTGAGCAAGCAGTTATGAAGTAGGAACTAAGCTGCAAGTACCTGGACGGAACTTGCAAATATCTACTAAGCTCTGCAAAAGAAGAGTGAGCAAGCAGTTATGAAGTAGGTACTAAGCTGTAAGTACCTGGACGGAACTTGCAAATATCTACTAAGCTCTGCAAAAGAAGAGTGAGCAAGCAGTTATGAAGTAGGAACTATGCTGCAAGTACCTGGACAGAACTTGCAAATATCTGCTAAGCTCAACAAAAGAAGAGTGAGCAAGCAGATATGAAGTAGGAACTAAGCTACAAGTACCTGGACGGAACTTGCAAATATCTGTTAAGCTCTACAAAAGAAGAGTGAGCAAGAAGTTATGAAGTAGGAACTAAGCTGTAAGTACCTGGACGGAACTTGCAAATATCTGCTAAGCTCTGGAAAAGAAGAGTGAGCAAGCAGTAATGAAGTAGGAACTAAACTGCAAGTACCGGGACGGAACTTGCAAATATCTGCTAAGCTCTGCAAAAGAAGAGTGAGCAAGTAGTAATGAAGTAGGAACTAAGCTGCAAGTACTTGGACGGAACTTGCAAATATCTTTTAAGCTCTACAAAAGAAGAGTGAGCAAGATGTTAAGAAGTAGGAACTAAGCTGCAAGTACTTGGACGGAACTTGCAAATATCTGCTAAGCTCTGCAAAAGAAGAGTGAGCAAGCAGTTATGAAGTACAAACTAAGCTGCAAGTACCTTGACGGAACTTGCAAATATCTGTTAAGCTCTGCAAATGAAGAGTGAGCAAGAAGATATGAAGTAGGAACTAAGCTGCAAGTACCTGGACGGAATATGCAAATATCTGCTAAGCTCTGCAAATGAAGGGTAAATAGTAGATATGACAAAAAACTAAATCACAAGTATTTAGAGAGAACCTGCGAATGTTGACTTTTGATCTGATAAGATATGATAGAAGAGATATCTGGCAAACTCTGTTATTAACTGAATAGAGATCAGAATGTGATAATGATCGTCTCGCGTGATCAGATATAATGTTAACATGAAATCCAGATCAGCAAGATGAAACCATCTTAATTTAGACTTATAACAGCATGACTTGTCAATCAAGGAGAACCAGATACTTTGATTAAATTATTCGTGTCATTAGCATCTGGTAAGAGAGCTTATGGATAACCATCTGATGGAACTTTATTCAGGCAACGCATATAAGATTTTCATAAGCTAAAAAGATATTGCCGATCCTTAGAATAGGTTGAATTTAACCTGCCAACCTGCAAGAAGGCATAAATACAAAGCAGGGCAATACCTCGAAGACAATCGAAAAAGACTGGATGCTGCCTCAAGTGTTCCCCGTGGGCATTATGCATCGCTTTCCTTTAGAAGAAATCATCCAGGGTGTAGTCCTACCTAAAGCGGGCTAGCCGCGCTCCCTCTAAAGGGCACAAAAGACAAACAAGCACGAAAATTCCTGAGAAGGAAACGATTGATGCACTTATCTCATGCATCAGGTTACAAGAATCGCTGATCAATTATACTAGTTGCGCCAAGTGGCCTATTGCTTGTCTACGAATTGATCTGCGGAGTTATGGGCCCCGTGAAGGCACAGACTGAGAGTACCAAAGAGTGTTTGGCTGTCACAGTTGTGAGATGATCGAAGAGACAAGGCTACACTTGATCGCCATTGCTTGTCACGCAAAGATCATCGTAACTATAACGTATCCTTTAGCGAAGCACAGCAGAGCTAACACATGGGTCCTCCCTGGAATCGCACTCTGTGTTAGTGTCGGCCAGGATCCGAATTCCCGTCATCCTCTGCACGAGAGTTGAACGGACCCCACTGCACATATGCAAAAACTCCCCGCTATATGTGGTCTTTGTGGTCTTATGCCAGAGATCAACCTCGAGGGGGACCTGAGCAAGACTTGGTGATATCTCGGTGGTTCAGTGATCTCTTTGGCAAAGAGAAAAATATAGAGGAGAAGCATTACAAAAAGGGAACTGTGTCAGTATGAGATCTCTGACGTAAACTTTATTGAGATGAAAATGAAACACTTGAAGTGTTGAAAAAGAGAAAGTTTGAAGAGTAAAGTAAAAGCAACCGGTCATGATTGCGAGGGGCTTTGAGGAGTTGCGATTGGTCATAACTATTGACGCAAGAAAAGCGCCTTCTTTGCTTTAGAATAGTCTTCCAAGGGCACCTTTGTCATCGGCATCGAAGCACACAGGTCGAACATTGATAGGCCCCAGACGGCATGCATCCTCTATCTCCACACACTTCAACTAAACTTCAGCCACCTAATTGCCCTTGAAGGTGGAAGGCTTCGAAGAATCAATTTTCTTGACCTGGTCATTGATCTTGCCCTCGGTAAACAATCTTTCAACCAACCGTCGAAGGGCCTTATAGTATTCAGTTAAATGACATTTCTCTCTATGGAATTCACAGAATGGATCTGAATCTCTTGATCTCTGATTCGCTGAATGGTAAGGCCTTTTGGAATTTCCCTATCCTTCATAATCTGGCAGACTTCTAGCATGGCCTCATCGAGTCCAGAGCATGATAAGTCATCATCTTGCGGATGATGCACCGAAGCTGTTTGCAGAGGTGGGGCTAGTAGCGGTAGCAATCGTTCGTGGGAACGATCCTGGCCTGGGAAGGGGTGTCGATGATGATGTTGGAACTTCTTTATTTTCCTATAGTGGGATAGAAAATCATTCCGAGGAGACCTCAGAGGCTGCTTGTAAGGTGGATTTTTCTCTGTTACAAGCCTGGAGACAAATTAGGGGTTGCTCTTCTCACCACGGATGTATGAGTTGGCTAAACCAATTAACTCTTGATATTTCCTCAGTGCTCGGACGTTAGCCTCAAACTTGAGTGGTCCTTCACGCAGACCGTGAATAAGAGCCAATCGATACATTTCTTGATCAACAATCTCAATGTCTAAGATTCCTTTCTGGAAACGATCCACAAAATAAGACCAAGTCTCATTCTCTCGCTGGTTGATTTCAAAAAGGGCTTCTGGACCACCCTTTCTCTTTGTTGAAGTAGAGAATCTGAGTAAGAAATCCCTTCTCAAATCAGCAAAGGAAGAGATTGACCGAGGTCGCAATCCATAGAACCAATCCCTCACTTGTCCATCAAAGGTCTTTACAAGGAGTTTGCTTTTGTTTGTATCTGAGATCGTCTTGAGAGCAACAACAGATTCAAAGGCTTGAAGGTATTTGACTGGATCAGTCTCTCTAGTGTAAATGGGCAACCGTAGCTCCCTGAAGTTAACTGGAGTTGGTTCATGCTGAACATTCTCTATAAACGGTGATGGAACTTCTTGCTTTTCTACAACATAAGGAAAATACGGAGCATAAGTTATAGCTGCAGAAGGAGCAGAAGGATAGGATGGAAAAGCTTCTACGGGAGGAGCAAAGGCAGGAGCTAAAGAGTAGGGATGACTTCCCTGAAAATTTAGGAATCTTGCTGGACTTCTTCGGGCAGCTTCTCGGAAGAATTTTTGACGAGTTGCAAATTCATCATTCTGAGACCGCAAAGGGGCTGCAGGCCTTGCAGAAAGGTTGGAGTGTAAAGAGGAGGATAGACAGGCGAATAGGCCGGTAGATGAACTTAAGGAGTCTCGGATGCTAGTGCTGGATTGATTGGAGGAGCTGGTGCTGCTGAAGACTGTGTTTCCAATCGTTGAGTGATAGCAGCTAGAGTACGGTTGATTGCCTGAAACTATTTTGTAGTTTCTCTGCGAGATTGCTCTAAGGCCTCCTAAAGATAATCATCACTGGGACTTGGAGCAAGGTTCTCGGCTGGTTGATGGTCTGACATGAGAAACTGCTTATTTCACTGTCTGTTCGAGATCTGAAGGCTGCGTTTTAACTGTTGACGCAAGAAATGCACCCTCTAGTTAACGGGTTGTTCGGTCTCACAAGCTAGGTGAAGAGGGTTGCAGGGATAGCAGAGAGGTTTGCTGAGAGCGTGCATAAAGGCTGATTGAGAGAGGGAAAAGATTGTTTGAGCAGAGGAGAAGCTTGCTTGAGCAAGGCAGGAGCTTGCTCGAGCAGAGAAGAAGCTTGCTCGAGCAGAGAAGAAGCTTGCTCGAGCAGAGAAGAGGCTTGCTCGAGCATAGAAGAAGCTTGCTCAGGAGTAAGGGAGAAGCTTGCTTGAGCAGAGGAGAAGCTTGCTCGAGCAGAGAAGAAGCTTGCTCGAGCAGAGAAGAAGTTTGCTCAGGAGCAAGGGAGAAGCTTGCTTAAGCAGAGGAGAAGCTTGCTCGAGCATAGAAGAAGCTTGCTTGAGCAAAGAAGAAGCTTGCTCGAGGAGAGAAGAAGCTTGCTCGAGCAGGGAAGAAGCTTGCTCAGTAGCAAGGGAGAAGCTTTCTTTAGCAGAGGAGAAGCTTGATCGAGCAGAGAAGAAGCTTGCTCGAGCAGAGAAGAAACTTTCTTGAGCAGAGAAGAAGCCTTCTAGAGAAGAGAAGAAGCTTGCTCAGGAGCAAGGGATAAGCTTACTTGAGTAAAGGAGAATCTTGCTCGAGCAGAGAAGAAGCTTGCTCAGAAGCAAGGGAGAAGCTTGCTTGAGCAGAGGAGAAGCTTGATCAGGAGATGTAGAGCAGGCGGTTCCTTTGGCGGTTGAGCTCTGATGGTTAGACCGAGAGAGGGAAAGAAGGGACAGGGCCGCTTGCAGCGGCAAAAGACGACTTCGCCCGCCGCGGCTTAAATGCCACTCTTGTGGCGGGCTTTTCCTTTAATCAAGAAGCAAGTTTACAGTTTACTATTGCACCATTACATGTAAAAGCAGTAAAGGGTACAAAGGGGGAAGCTGGCGGCTGAGGAAAGAAGGTGCCAGAGACTAGGTAAAAGAGGCTGCTAGCAGTTGCGGAGGACTGGGAGGACTGAGAAATTTGAGTCTGCATACCTTACTGGATCAACTATGGAGGACTGGGAAGACTGAGAAATCTGAGTCTGCAGCTCTTGCTAGCAACAGCAGTTCTGTCGTGCGTCTCCCCAAATGATAGGCCTTCTGGGCTATTTATAGGAACGAGGAAAATTTTTTAAAAGCAGGGCCCAGTGATGTCATCATGGAGGACTGGGCGGAGCAGGTAACCGACCTGGGCAGACTCGGCGCATTGGCCTTTCCTCTGCTGGGCAGCTGAAGAGTGCAGGCTGCCTAAGACAAGTAGAGGGGGTGGCCTGAGGAGCAGGCCTCCCTTAGGGCAGGCAAAGGGGGCGGCCTGAGGAGAAGGCCGCTTATAAGGCTTGCGGCCTGGGCCAGGCCGCCCACAAGGTTGGCGGCCTAGAGCAGGCCGCCCACTAGGCTAGCGGCCTATGCCAGGCCTCCCACAGGGCTGGCGGCCTGAGGAGCAAGCCGCCCACATGAATGGTGGCCTAGAGAAGGCCGCCCACAGAGCTGGTGGCCTGGGCCAGGCCTCCCATAGGGCCAGCGACCTGGAGCAGGCCGCGCACCAGGGTGGCGACCTGGGTTAGGACACCCATAGGGCTGGCGGCCTGGGGCAGGCCGCCCACTAGGTTGGCAGCTTGGGCCAGGCCGGCCACAGGGACGGCGGCCTGAAGCAGGCCGCCCACCAGAGGCTAGGCCGCCCATGGGGCTTGCGGCCTGGTCCAGGCCGCCCACTAGGTTTGTTGCCTGGGCCAGGCCGCAAACAGGGTCGGCATCCTGGAGCAGGCCGCCTACAAGGCTGGCGGCCTAGGTTAGGGTGCCCACAGGGCTGGCAACCTAGGCCAGGCCGCCCACAGGGCTGGCGGCTGAGAAAAGGCCGCCCTCCTGGGCCGGCGGGAACCTGAGCCGAAGAGAACTTGCCGAGCCCGCGAAGGTTATGCTGGTCGAGGGTTGACGCCGGCAGGATGACCCAATAGGCTGAAGGAGTAGATCACACAGATCGCCCCCTGCTGCTGTAGGTTGCCTCCTGTAAGGAAGAATGTTGCGCGGTTAGCTGGCCTAACCGCGTGGCCTACGAGGGTGAGCTTTGAGAGCAGCCCGTCGTCGCACAGGGCATGCGGTGGCTATGCGATCGGGGCGGTTAGACTGGGGAGACCGTCCTAGCCGCACGGCCTGAGCGGATAGGTGTCCCTATCCTCCTGACCCAAAGAAGGAGGACTGAGGCAGATCGCGACTCTCTGGGAGAACCCCTGAGCGGGCCGCGATTTGCAAGCTCGAGACCTTGGGGAGGGATCGCCGATTTTGTGGTTAATAATTATCTTGCTCGATCCTCGCATACCAGCAAACTTAGTCTCTCATTCGGTATTCTATCCCAGTATGACTTCCTTAGAGTTGCAATCTATATAGGCACGCTGCTCCAAGATCTAGTCCATACCAAAGATTATATCAAACTCAGATATCGGCAACACAGATGATTCCAATTCAAAATCCTGACTTCCTATCCGCACCTCAACACAGCAAGACTTATCCGCACGCATCATGCATCCGTTAGGCAATAACACCTTCACTCTATCTGTCAACATAAGAGCAGGCACTCTGATCAACGATACGAAGTCCTCAGATAGAAACGAATGAGAAGTACCAATATCAAACAGTGCCCTCGCCGAATAGTCCCAAATATGGACAAAACCAACACTTATCAAGTTATACACAATAAATTCACAATGTATAATGTATATAAAGCATCAAAACTATATACTACTCGTACTTGTGACAACATCAGCCTGTTTGATGGCCTCGTGTTGGCCAAGATTGTAAAACTTTGGCTGAGCTGGAGTATATTAGGATGCAGTGGAGTCCACCTCTTTTCCCTTCTCAACATATGATGCCCCTGCCTTCTTATCACCCTTTGGAGGACCACTCCTACACTCATGGGCAAAATGTCCTTGCCTGCCACAAGTATTACATGTATGCATGCCTTGCCAAGATGTTGCTCCTAAAGCAACAGTAATGGAGCTTGTCTAGAAAACCTGGACTTCTTCTTCCATCTTCGAAATTGCGATTCTGAAGAAGTCAACACTTTGAACTCAAGCTTTTCACCGCCAAGTCTCTCTTGCCCTGTACCCTCTTCATGTCCTTCTTTATTGAACGAGCCGTATCCACCAATATTTGAAATCCTTGGTTCATCTAACCCGAGAGTGGTAACCTCAGCACATCCCGTAGTCCCTCATAGAACATATTGGTCTTACACTCCTCGTCAGCAAAAGTAGACCCCGCATAACGTCCCTGATGTAGTAGCACCGAGCCGCCCCTCTCAGTCGGCCCTACTCGGCCTAGCCAGAGGACCACATTCTGGCGACCACTGCCGGGCTGCAGCCCAAGCACCCCACCCATGACCGCACCTATTCTCAGCGCAGCGGGATGTTGAGGCGAGGTCTTGAACCCAGCCCCCTTACAGCTCAGTTGGTGATGAGAACTGTTAGGAAAGCTCTTTATCAAGGGGGCTTGGTTCGAGACCTCGCCTAAACATCCCGCCGTGCTGAGAATAGGTGCGGTCATGGGTGGGGTGCTTGGGCTGTAGCCCGGCAGTGGTCGCCAGAATGTGGTCCTCTGGCTAGGCCTAGTAGGGCCGACCGAGAGGGGCGGCTCGGGGCTACAACATCAGTCCCAACCTGGTAAACTCCTGCAAGAAGTTATCCACACTACTCTCGCCCTGAGTGAAATACTGGAACTCATTTTCCATGGCAATCCACTACGATGATGGCAGATGCTTTGCCAAGAACAATCTCGAAAACTCCTCCATTGTGGTCTCTGATAATCGTCTTCTCGTAAAGTAGTGTAACTCCAACTCAACCCACCAAATCGAAGCCACTCCTTCCAATAGGAAATTTCCTAGGTGACCTTCTATCCCTCCTCTGTCTCTAATGCTATCAATATCCATTTGATGCGCAAAAGCCAGTCCTCTACCGGCATTGGGGATCCTGTTGGGTTTCTCTAAGAGGTTGGCACAACACTTGTGCACGCAGTGGAAGTAATAAAATCTAGAATAACCCAAAGAGATTGGATCGGGCCATGCATGTTGAATCAAGAAGTTAACACAATAAGTAGGCAAAAATTACCTCTTCGGTGTTGAGTCACAACTCAACAAAGATGCTCCAAGTGTGATTCCTTGTCGGTGGCGAGTTTTACGTGAAATAGCGTCCACGTCTCTGCAGAAATCCACACGAGCGGGAAAACCCCGAGCTTCGTCGCACGATGGATCGGGAGGAAAGTCGACCGCACCTTGCAACTCCACGGACTGCTAGGTCCGCGCCAGGAGAGGCAATACCGACGACGATCGTCGGAAGTGGGAAGGTCGGCGGAGCAAACGCGGCGGCGGAACACTTCCGTTGGCGGTGTTCGGGATTTGGCAGGTCGGAACAGCAGCGGAACACTTCTGTCGGTTTCCGATCGGCCGCAGGATAGGTCGCCGGAGAGGAGGTGGTCGGCGGAGCGAACAGCCGGCGGCGGAACGTTTTCGTCCGGCAGAATCGGGAGATCGGCGGATTAGGAGATTTGGCGGAACTCTTTCCGTCGGCTCGATCCGTCAACAGGAAAAATCCTGATGAATAATAATCTCTTTTTCCCAAAACCCTAAGTGTCCTATTTATACCAAAGGCATAAACAGTTCATAGGAATCGCTATCCGCAGGCCACCAAAGATAGGGTTTCTGGACCGTTCGGCGAGAATCACCTCCAGATTCGGCGAGAATCATTCAGCGAGAATCACCTCCAGATCCGGCGAGAATCAGTCGGCGAGAATCGGTCGCAGAATCGGCGAGAATCAGACGCAGAATCGGCGAGAATCGAACAGTTCGATTCTCGACGATTATGCCTTAGTCGGCGAGACATACACGATGACTCCCGTCGATTCTCGTCGATTTTGCCATAGTCGACGAGTCATACTCGACGACTCCCGTCGACTCTCGACGATTTTCCCTTGGCAACATTTGCCTGACTCCCCATACAGTAGGGTGATTGGTAACCCTTTCCAACACAGTTAATCTTCCAATTTCTCCACATGCTCTTATGTGCGACCCTGCAGGCTCATATCGCGTTGGCAATGAGATTACATATTTGACCACTTCTAGATCACCATGGTAACTCCAACAGTATCCCACTTGATCTTGAAAGTATCAAACCAAAAACCTCACAAACAATGAGCGGCATCTAGCAATGCATCATTGCTCCCCAAGCAATAAGAGTTCATAACTCATAAGACTTCATGGCCAATGTATCAGCGTTGTCTTTGTCCCTTTGTCCCTTACATCCAGAAAGAACTAGAGGCATGAACCATGTCACCCTCGTAACAGCTCAATCCAAGTTTCTTGATTCAGGACAGACTTCCAGAGAATGGTGAGTCCAATATCACATATTGACTCAACCAAGCATGGCCATGAATTTCTCAGTCCAGTTCCATCAAGGGGCCCATGGATGCAACTCCTGTCATACAGGAGGACAAATTCCATATCTGCTCACAAACAAACACCCAAATGATTCGTAACATGCCCAACAACCACCCTTATCATCAACCTTTCTCAAGGAAGACTTTAGATGGCATCAAAGCACGCTCTTCCTCACTTGATAAATGCTATGACTTCAGGTCAAAGGACCATAACACCATTGTCAATTGAGACCTACTCGTGACACGATTGAATGAAAATCCACAGAGTAATCTCAGGTGGGGTCTGTCCAGTACAACTTGTTCACTAACAAGTACTCACGTGATGACTTGATATCACAATATCATGACCTGTGAGAACTGGTCATCAGTCAACACACGTACTAGTCTTAAGGTATCATCATCACCCTTAGTTTCTATGATGATACAACGACCAAGGACCTTTTAAGAATGAAGCTTCAAATAAATCATAGGCTCTCACATTCAAGTCACGTACTTGATGTCCTATGGAAGCGAACACTCTAAGGGTATTTATTATGTTACAATTTAACTATTACATAGAAAAATCATAATAAAAGAACTTGCCATTAATTGTAAAAAGAAACATTTAGGTACAAAATTCATCAAATGAATAAACAATAAACAGCCAACAGAATATATGTTTACATGCAACCCACAAGACTCTCACTAGAGTTGATCATTCAGGTATCGTATACCCATTGATCTAGTATGGCCATCATGCTTTCTCTGCGCGAGAGGCTTTGTCAGTGGATCCACAATATTCTCCTCAGTCGGCACTCTGCAAATGTTCACATCTCCTCGTTCGACAATCTCACGAATAAGATGGAACCGCCGAAGTATGTGCTTGGAGCGCTGATGGGATCTAGGTTCCTTAGATTGTGCAATTGCACCATTGTTATCACAGTAGAGAACTACGGGACCAACAATGCTAGGAACTACATCAAGCTCGCCGATGAATTTACTAATCCATACAGCCTCCTTGGCTGCGTTAGCCGCAGCGATATACTCGGCCTCTGTTGTAGAATCAACAACTGTCTCTTGCTTGGAACTCTTCCAGCTCACAGCTCCTCCATTAAGGCAAAACACAAAACCTGACTGAGACTTGGAGTCGTCCCTATCAGTTTGGAAGCTAGCATCCGTGTAACCACTTATAACGAGCTCTTCCTCTCCACCATACACCAAGAACACATCCTTAGTCCTTCTCAAGTACTTCAGGATATTCTTGACTGCAATCCAGTGACACTCACCGGGGTCTTACTGATACCTGCTAGTCATGCTCAAAGCAAAGGAGACATCGGGTCGAGTACACAATATCGCGTACATGATTGATCCAATTGCCGAAGCATATGGAATCAACTTCATGCGGTCCTTATCTTCACAAGATTTTGGACACTAGTCCTTAGAGAGATTCACACCATGAGATATGGGCAAAAATCCTTTCTTGGACTCAAGCATATTGAACCGCTTCAACACCTTTTCGATGTACGTACTCTGGGTCAAACCCAGCAACTTCTTCGAACTATCTCTATAGATCTTAATAACGAGTATGTAAGTCGCTTCACCCAAGTCCTTCATAGAAAAGCAGTTCCCTAGGTTGTTCTTAACAACTTTCAGGGTAGGAATGTCATTCCCAATCAAAAGTATGTCATCTACATACAATATCGGGAAGACAACAATGCTCCCACTGATTCGCTTGTAAACACAAGGCTCATCTTCATTCTTATTGAAACCAAACTCTTTGATTTTCTCATCAAAACGAAGATTCCAACTTCGAGAGGCCTGTTTCAGTCCATAGATGGACCTATTCAGCTTGCATATTTTAGTGGCTTCATTTGGGGATACAAAACCCTCGGGTTGTGTCATGTATACTTCCTCAAGGAGGTTTCCATTAAGGAAAGCCGTTTTGGCATCCATCTGCCAGATCTCGTAGTCATAATACGCAGCAATATCAAACAATATCCTTAAGGACTTAACCATGGCAACAGGGGAAAAGGTCTCATCATAGTCAATACCATAAATTTGCTTGAAACCCTTAGCCACCAGTCGCCCTTTGAATGTCTGTACATTCCCATCCGTGTCGGTCTTCTTCTTGAAGACCCACTTGCACCCTATGGGTCGTACCCCTTCAGGTGGTTCTACCAAGTTCCAAACTTGGTTTGCATACATGGAGTCCATTTCAGATTTCATAGCCTCAAGCCATTTGTCGGAGTCCGGTCCATTTATAGCCTCTTGGTAGGTTGCTGGCACATCATCATGATCCATAAGCAACACATTACCTATTTGAGACACGAGAAATCCATATCTCTCGGGCTCAAATCTTGGTCTACCAGATCTACGTAGGACTTGTGCTTCTTGAGTAGGTTCTCTAGCTACAACATCTTGTAGTCCTATTTCAGAATCCAATTCCGGTTCATTCACTACCTATGGTTCTTGAACTTCTTCAAGTTCTACCTTTTCAGTCTTTCTTGATAAGAACTCTTTCTCCAAGAAGACGCCAGTCCTTGCGACAAACACTTTGCCCTCGGATGGTAGGTAAAAGTAATACCCTTTCGTTTCCTTAGGATATCCCACCAGATAACATTTATCCGATTTGGGTTCCAGCTTGTCAGGCATTTGACGTCGCACATATGCCTCACAGCCACAAATTTTAATGAATGACATACTAGGACGCTTCCCAGTCCATATCTCATATGGTGTCTTTAGAACCATTTTCGTTGGAGCGCGATTCAGTGTCATTGCAGCACTCTCTAAAGAAAAACCCCAAAAGGAAACAGGCAAATCTGCATGACTCATCATCGAACTACCATGTCTAACAGAGTACGATTTCTCCTCTCAGATACACCATTATGCTGTGGTGTCCTAGGTGGAGTGAGTTGTGATACAATACCACACTCTTTCAGATGATCACGGAACTCATGACTCAGGTATTCGCCACCTCGATCAGATCGGAGTGCTTTAACCCTTTTACCCATTTGGTTTTCTACTTCATTCTTGAACTCTTTGAACTTTTCAAAGGTCTCGGATTTGCACTTCATAAGATACACATATCCGTATCTACTGAAATCATCAGTAAATGTAACAAAGTAGAAATACCCACCTCTAGCAATGGAACTCATGGATCCGCATACATCACTATGTACAACACCCAAGAGATCCTCAGCCCTCTCAGTATAGCCCGTGAAAGGAGCTTTAGTCATCTTGCCTAACAAACAAGATTCGCATCGCTCAAATGATTCATAATCAAATGAGTCCAAAAGTCCATCTCTATGGAGCTTGGCTATGCGCTTCTCGTTTATATGGCCCAAACGACAATGCCAGAGATATGTAGGGTTTGAGTCATTTGTTCTTAGTCTTTTATTATTTTGTACATTACAGATCAGATGGTCCAAGTTCAAAACATAAAGACCATTAAACAATTGGGCTACAGCATAACAAACATCATTCATAAATATCGAACAACAGTTGTTCTTAATTATAAAAGAAAAACCAATCATGTCCAAACATGAAATGGATATAATGTTTCTAGTTATGGCCGGAACAAAATAACAATTATCAAGTTCTATTACAAGCCCACTGGGCAAAGAAAGACGGTAAACCCCTACGGCCACAGCAGCAACTCTTGCTCCATTGCCGACACGAAGGTCCACCTCCCCTTTACTCAGCAATCTTCTCCTTCCCAGTTCCTGCACATTTGTACAAATGTGAGAACCACATCCGGTATCCAATACCCAAGATGAAGGAGCAGAAAGGTTTATCTCTATAACGTAAATACTTGAAGTAGAGGTCATACCTCCCTTCATTTTCTGCAGACCCTCAATGTACTAAGGACAGTTCCTCCTCCAATGACCAGCCTTGCCACAGTGGTGGCATTTCCCCTCCTTCACCGTGCTCTTCTTCTTCATCAGTGCAGAAGACTTGGGCTCAAGATGTGACTTAGGTCCCACCTTCGTCTTCTTGAAGCCCTTGGCCTTGCCCTTGCCCTTATGCACCATCAGTATGGGGCTGGCAGGCTTGGCCTTCTTCATATTGATCTCGGCAGTTCTCAACATGCCTAGGAGCTCGGGCAGTGTCTTGTCTATCTCATTCATGTTGTAGTTCAAGACAAACTGCTCGTAACTGTCCGACAATGATTGCAGGATCAGATCTGTGGCCAACTCTTGACCCAAAGGAAAACCCAGTCTATCAAGGTTCTCTATATACCCAATCATCTTGAGTACGTGAGTCCCTACTGAGTCTCGAGCTCCCATCTTGCACTGAAATAACGCTTTTGTGAAATCAAACCTCTCTTGACGAGCTTGCCCTTGAAACATTTTCTTGAGATGCTCGTCAATCTCCTTGAACCCCATGTTCTCATGTTGCTTCTGAAGCTCAGAGTTCATGGTGGCAAGCATAAGGCATTCGACGTCTAAGGCATCATCAGTATACTTCTTGTAAGCATCCTTATCAGTACGGGAAGAATTCCCGATCGGCACCTCGGGGGCTTCTTCTTCCAAGACATAGAGCTTTCGCTCTTGCTTGAGAACAATTCTCAGGTTCCTGTACCAGTCCATATAATTAGTCCCACTGAGCTTATTCTTCTCAAGGATGGCTCTCAGAGACAACGTGGAGTGCGAACCACTTGCCATGGAATTCTATAAGAATTCATGCAGAATAAATCAGTACCAAAATTTCAAAATACAATTATTTTTCTTAATTTGGACTTCAACTAAAACTCCCACTATTTTATTTGAAATAATAGCCCTCACTATCAATTCGGAGAGTTCATGCGAGCTACTCTCTTAGTGGACAAGATCCGTATTTCACCAACACAATGAGTCAGCTTTGGCTTTCCTCTCACGATGTGGTTATTTAGGTAGGCAACGCTTGCCAATTGCATCCTCATGCAATTCTTGTATGGTTGGTGAATAACTCCTTATTCGCATCCATCACATGGTGCATGCCAACCTCATGCCTCTAGGCACTCAACCTTTGAGGTCACCTAGTTAAGCTAGACCCGATGTCGACAGTGGGATATCACAATTATCCGCTCGCACCTTTACCAAGATAGATTAATGCACCTTGCTTTGGCAAGCCCACACTTCATCGATCGAGGCAGGAAGAGTGTCATCCATCGGAAGGCATCCGAACACATAATATTTGATGAAGGGATTTTGATAATAGGTTAACAATTAACCATGACCAACTTTTGATCAATGTGCACATCCAAAGAAAAACACTTCACTAAAATCCCCATGCATCCCTTATGTGCACAACAGAACACTATCAACATTTGATAGAGGAAAAGGGATAAATCTGAACATCTGGACACTTCCAAATCTTCAGGTTTACATGCATTGGATAAGGGACAAAGACAACTCAACTTCAAGCAGTAGACAAGCTCATCTCTCCTTGTTGGATTCAAAATCCAAAACAAAATCGAGGGATGGTTACTGCTAAGGAGACAACAATTTCTAACAATTAGAAATTTCCACGAAATCCCAGACGTTCCTGGCGGGGAACCAAGATTAAATCTAGACATTTAGAACACTTCTAAATCCCTAGGTTTACACGTACTGGAATAACCTAACTTCCAATACAACAAACATGGCCGAAACTTGGCTCTGATACCACTGTTGGGTTTCTCTAAGAGGTTGGCACAACACTTGTGCACACAGCGGAAGTAATAAAATCTAGAATAACCCAAAGAGATTGGACCGGGCCATGCATGTTGAATCAAGAAGTTAACATAATAAGCAGGCAAAAATTACCTCTTCGGTGTTGAGTCACAACTCAACAAAGATGCTCCAAGTGTGATTCCTTGTCGGTGGCGAGTTTTATGTGGAATAGCGTCCACGTCTCTGCAGAAATCCACACGAGCGGGATAACCCCGAGCTTCGTCGCATGAAATATCGGGAGGAAAGTCGACCGCACCTTGCAACTCCACGGACTGCTAGGTCCTCGCCAGGAGAGGCAATACTGATGACGATCGTCGGAAGTGGGAAGGTCGGCGGAGCAGACGCGGCGGCGGAACACTTCCGTCGGCGGTGTTCGGGATTCGGCAGATCGGAACAGCAGCGGAACACTTCCGTCGGTTTCCGATCGGCCGCAGGATAGGTCGCCGGAGAGGAGGTGGTCGGCGGAGCGAACAACCGGCGGCGGAACGTTTCCGTCCGGCGGAATCGGGAGATCGGCGGATCTGGAGATTCGGCGGAACTCTTTCCGTCGGCTCAATCCGTCAACAGGAAAAATCCTGATGAATAATAATCTCTTTTTCCTAAAACCCTAAGTGTCCTATTTATACCAAAGGCATAAACAGTTCATAGGAATCGCTATCCCAGGCCACCAAAGATAGGGTTTCTGGGCCGTTCGGCGAGAATCACCTCCAGATTCGGCGAGAATCACCTCCAGATTCGGCGAGAATCACCTCCAGATTCGGCGAGAATCACCTCCAGATTCGGCGAGAATCAGTCAGCGAGAATCACCTCTAGATCCGGCGAGAATCAGCCGGCGAGAATCGGCGAGAATCAGGCGCAGAATCGGCGAGAATCGAACAGTTCGATTCTCGACGATTATGCCTTAGTCGGCAAGACATACACGACGACTCCCGTCGATTCTCGTCGATTTTTCCATAGTCGACGAGTCATACTCGACGACTCCCGTCGACTCTCGATGATTTTCCCTTGGCAATATTTGCCTGACTCCCCATACAGTAGGGTGATTGGTAACCCTTACCAACACAGTTAATCTTCCAATTTCTCCACATGCTCTTATGTGCGACCCTGCAGGCTCATATCGCGTTGGCAATGAGATTACATGTTTGACCACTTCTAGATCACCATGGTAACTCCAACAGATCCTGCACCCGTAAATGTAGGAGGACTAAAGCTAATGATGTGCTTCAGCTGTCGTTCAGTCGCTCGCCTCTCAACCAAAGGCTCAACAGGAACTTTCGTAGCAGCTATAAGCTAGACTACACCAACCTGTACTGGAATCATCGCAGGTCGCACCTGCCTAGTTGGTTGTGTATTAATCATTGCAAACACTGCCTTAGTAACTAAGCGTACTGTTTTCGCAGAAGGAGGAGGAGTGGGCACATCAGCTGGTGCCACACTCTCTACAGAATGTTGGGCTTTAGATTGCTTCGTACCACTTCTAGTCACCTATAAGTGTAAAATACAAAATTTAGCGACTACTCAAAAGAAAACAAAGACTATTATGAATGCGCAGGTTCCTCACACATGTATATTTTCATTCCTAAGTGGACATTCTTGATTTAATTTTTGTTATAACGGTAAGTACATACACGTGCTAGCCACCCCTCAAAAGAGTTTGACCACGAATTTGTAGAAGGAAACCAAGAAAAGCTGATACCAAAATTGTAACACCTCCATTCGTCACATGAAATATAACTGAGGGTCTGGCCGTGGATCCACACCATATTCCACAGACAGTCGGTGGAGTTACATGTTAATATTAGGAGACCAAACGAATCCTAACTCAGAGCATTCTAGCAGAAGTTTTAACGGTTACATTGAACTCTAGTAATACAAATGTCCACTAATATAAACCACATAGGAATGTTTTACAAAATACACAAAAGTCTTCGCCTTAAGGCCTTACAATTATTTCTCTATACAAGAGTTATTTACAACATCGGCTCGCAGGCCAGCCATACATGAAAACACTAAAAGTTCTTTGCTTGGCCTTCGAGGGCCTGCATAGCAACAAGGGAAGCAACCGGCTATTTCCCACTCGGCTCTCCAGCACCTGCACAGGGACAAACCACCACAAAGGCGCCAAACAAGGAAAACGGCCAACGTTAGCTGACCAATTTATAACGACTACATCCTATGCATAGGGCAGGGGTAGTCCTTCCCTACATGTATAACATATACACAATATATATTGTGGCAATAAGAATGGGTAATTCAAGCACCATTCACCACAGACATGGGCTTGACTGGCCACACGCCTTGTGCACTCAGGGCACATTTATGGCGTACCGAGTTTTCTAGGTCCCACCACCATCCACAGTCCCAGACTTGATGATAAACACGAGCATTCTAGTTTTGTCGGCACATGGCCTAAGACTCTCATTATACCAACGATAAAAGCCAGTTTCATTAGAAAATCTAGCCCGAACAATATAATGCGGGTATAGTTAACCCACAGCCCGTTGCTTAAATCTCCATGACAACGCTGATGGTCACAACCATCATAGCGAATGACATGATGCGGGTCAGCCTCCCCTTGCCCGTTTGGCTCACTGGCCTTTTGGTCGGGCACTCTAGGCTCTCAGCATCAATTGCCTCTCACATATACCTAGGACCTGAGCCTGTAATGATCAACATAGCTCTCATGGCCAATAGATGGGCTCTCCAGTCTCACAACTTCTCATGCTACGCACCTTGTCTCACGGACATAGGCTTCGCAATAACATTCAGGCTAGCACGCATGGCCACCTTAGCTGCGCTTAATAGGCAATCAGCTTCAAACAATTGCCCCAGGTCTCCTAGAGACAGGCCTCATAGCTTACTGGAAGCTATCACTGGCACTAGTACTACCGCCGAGCGGTAGGGACAAAAATCACTTATTCCCCCATTTTTGGGTGTTTTCCTAGAGATCACCTGTAGTACTATCATTGCAGCATCCTACACACCCCTAGACCCCAGATTCTATACGTTTATCCACATGTTTTATCCACGAAGTCTTCTTCGACACACAAATCAATTCATTACCAATCCAGACTAACCTGTCCAGATGGGCTTCACACAACATGCTTATTTTGTATTGCGATTTCCAAATATATATGCAAAACTATCAGGGATATCATGTATCAACACATCAGAATTCCCTCGAATCTCCACCTTTTGGTTGGGGATTCAATATCTATGAAAAAAGGAGACCTTCACTTGTCCAAGAAGGAAGATCGTTACACTCATAGGTCATTTTGGAGCCATGGTGAAGTCTTCTATCCGGATGGAAAGGATCGCTTCGCTTTCCCACTCATGGATCTTGCCTTATCTCTTAAATTCGACCATAGGACCTCCTTTACTTAGCTTGCAACACTCTGCCCCAGCCTCTTTCCCTCAAGAATTTCAAGTACCATGAGTGAGAGAAAAATGAGAGTTCAATCACATGCCCAGCTTATATTTGGAGGCTACTATTGACCCAGAAATCAGCGATCCCTCCCATAGTAGCAAGCTCGTTAGTCGCGTCCCGCTCTAGGTTCCCCCTGGAGATCGCGGCTTGCCTTATCCCTCTCTTTGGTCCTGGCGGATAAACCTTTCTTTCCGCTCAGGCCGCGCGGCTAGGGTAGTCTCCCCTATCTGGCCACCCCGATCACGCAGCAGTCGTTCGTTCTGTAGGTGCTACGGACTAGTTCTACAGTCTGGCCCTGCAAGCCTCATAGTTAGGTTGGCTAACCGCGCAATAATCTCTCTACTCCACCAGGGGAGGACTCTATATTTAGTTCTCCAGCTCGTCGCATAGCAGCAATGATGACAAGCCTCTAGCCCGCCAGTCAACATTGGCGACCTGCCCCTTCTGCCCGCCAATAGTGGGAGGACTCGTTCAAAGCTCACCAGCGTACCAGGGGTAACGTTACTAAGACCATCTCTGAACCGAGCCTATAAATAGGCCCCCATACCTCTCATTCTTGAACCACGACACAACAGTAAGCTAAGGCATCAGAACCTGTGGACGCCAACTTTTAGTCCACGCGGCCTCCACGGTCAAGCTCTTATAGCCTGCCTTCGCTTCAGCGTCCTCAGCTGTCCTCTCAGCCTGATCACGTAGTCCACTCGGCCTTGAGTAGCGAACTACGGGATCAGCTTCTCGCGCGGTCTGCCGACCTGCTTTGTCAAATCGCGCAGCCTCTGGCGCCCTCTTCCCTCTTGCTGCCAGCTTCCCCCTTTGTACCTCTTATTTGCTTTTCATGTAAAGGTGCAGTCTCAAGCTGTAATATCGATTCATAATCAAAGGAAAGCCCATCGCAGTAGTGGCATTTAAGCCGTGGTGGGCGAACTCTTTTGTTACCGCTGCAAGCGGCCTCTCTTTTCCACTCTCTCGGTCTCAACCATCAAAGCTAACAGTCAAAGTAACTGTCTGCTCGATAGTTTCTTATCAACCTCTTTTTGATCCCCGCATCTCGAATTGATCGTACTCCACTCTCGAGCAAGCTAGCGGAAGAGCGCATTTTATGCATCAACATTAACACACGACCTTCAGATCTCGAATAGATAGCGAAAATCAACGGTTAGCCATTACAGACCATCAACCATCCGAGAACCTTGCTCCTTCAAGTCCTAGTGAAGATCCTCTATGGGAAGCCTTAGAGAAATAGTGTAGAGAAACTGCCCAGCAGTTCCAAGTAATCAACCGTACTCTAGCTGCTATCACACAGCAATTAGAAATGAAATCTATTGTAACATCCCATTTCCGGCTAGACCCCTAGGAGTCGGTTGGTCGAGTCAGAACCCTAGGGAGCACAAAAAGTGAAAATAAAGCGATCAATTTTTCGGGTCACGGGTTGGTCACGCCCGTGACCGACCCGTCACGCCCGTGACCGACCCGTCACTCCCGTGACCTGGGCGTGACTACTTCGACGATCGTCGATCTCCACGAGACGATCGCCGAACGTGCTGTCTGGGCATGTCACGCCCGTGACCAAGGTGTCACGCCCGTGACTATGGGCGTGACCCCATCGATGATCGTCGATCGCCGTAAGACGATCGTCGATCTTGCGGCCCGGCATGTCACGCCCGTGACATAAGTGTCACGCCCGTGACCTAGGGCGTGACCAGCCTTCGACGATCGTCGATCTCAATTCGACGATCGTCGACCCAAAATCTGCCATTCGGGCCTGTCACGCCCGTGACCCAAGGTGTCATGCCCGTGACCATCATCGACGATCGTCGATCTCAGTTCGACGATCGTCGAACCCAGAATTGGCTATTCGGGCCTGTCACGCCCGTGACCTATGTGTCACGCCCGTGACATTGGCCGAAACGACGGTTCAGGCATGAAATTATTCTAACACGCGTGATAATAAATGCTGGTGTGGGAAGTTACACCAGGGGTAACTTCCGGCCGTTTTCCTTCTATAATTATATAATAAATGAGGAAAAGGTGGTCCAATAGAAAACCGCCAGCTGGACACACCGGTTCAGTTTTCCACCGTTTCTTATCCCTGCATCATAACCGAAGCGTTAAGGGGAGGAGCCTTCATGGCCATAATGGCTTTACCCATTCATCTTCCCACTATCTGACTTATAAAAGCCCACTTGGGGAAAGAGGAGAAGGTTACACGCTCAAGTAATCAGAACAAACCTTTGTTCTTGCTGTAGGAGAAGTTCAGCAAACGCCACCACCGCGCCATGGCACCCCGACGTTCTTCTCGCCTTCAAACCGCGAACAAGGTCCTCCTCTGCTCCTTCTTTTCATGGGTAGATCTTAGGATTCTTAGAAAATAAGTTCGCGCTCAACGGAGCCGGACCCGTCTCTCGTTTTCATGGGAAAAACCATGAAAATGGTATTATTGAGTTCGCCGGAAACCGCCACCTCCGGCGGCCAAACCACCGCCGACCGATAGCCGTCGCCTCAACGGAGGTGGTGGTGGTGGTGGCTGGCCAGGAAAGTGACCGAACGGCCGGCGACGGATCACGGAATGCTTACAGGAAAAATGTTTTCCTGTGTCTGTTCGGGTTCATGAAGAAGATGAACAGTAGAATTAATATTTTAATACATAGATTATTATATATTACTCAATGGAAAAATAGGTTATTTGAATGTATTTTTGAGGCTGCAAAACGAAGCACTTAGAGGCCGATTTAGGAAAAATGACCAGTCACAAGAGTTGTAGCCCTCGGGGTCTACTTTAATTTAAAATTGATTTTATTCAATTTGGGTGAGTGGTTTGACCACAGCACTCATTTTGGTGGGATCAAGACCTAGGCTAACCAGAAATTGAAATGGTTGCCCACGGTTCATAACATGTCCAAATGATTTGAAATTTGGACTGGAGGTCTATAATATGTATATCGAGAGGCTGACCAAAAATGAGAATTTTTGGAGAACTTTTGCCTAAAGTTTTTGTAAAAATTTAATAATCAATATAAAATTAATTAAGGGATGAAATTAAGTCCAAACTCCCCCAAATTTTGGGTGGTGGTCCCTGGCATCAATATTAAGATCTATACAAAATTTTAACTCGATTGGTTGAGTTTTGAATAGGGAAGTATCAAGTCCTAGATAGGTCTTGGTGAGGGGTACTTTGGGGAAAAGTACGATTGGAGTTGGAGTGGACAAATCTCCTCAAAAGAGGCTGAAGTTGTTGGCCACTGATTTGTGGAGTCTATGTCTACCCTCTTGGGTAACATGGTGTGGCTTAGGGTGGATTTTACCCTAAGAGATTGGCTCAAATCCAACGGGTGGGAGTTTGAGGTTTGTGAAGGACATAGGAGCAAAAGCTCTTGTATGCCCTTGAAATTTGGAGGAGAGGGGGATGATATGATGAAAATCCTCTGGTTGAAATAGTGAAGGAATTGGAGGTAGTTAGGTACCTCGAAAGTTGAGATGTCGGATTAGGATAAAAATATAATTTAGTTATTTTAAGCACTAAATCTAATCCAAAAATTGTGAAACTCGGGAGGAGGGAGTTTTAGGATGTTTTAGACTTATAGTAAATCTTCAGGAATTTTATGATTATTAAATATTATACTTCATGTGTTAAAAGATTAATTACCGGAATTATTATTTCAATTATTTGGAGGCCTTAAATTAATTATAATCCGTTAAAATTCTGGATTTAGATCTTGATTTGTAGCACATTGATCACTGGATTTTTTATAGAATTTTATGTTGAGTAAATCTAGTACCTTATTCACAGATGATAGAAAGGGGTTTTTATGTTTAAAAATTAATTATGGATAGAATACTTGCTGGAAAATTATGAGACTTGGTCAGTGCTAATTTTAGGCCTTTACCTGCATGGAATAAATTATTTATAATTTCTGAAAGAATATTTTCTGTACTTGATTCATGAACAACAGAAGTTAGAGATTATTTCTAAAATAATTTTCATGCCCTTTTAATGATAGAAAAATTATGATACTTAGGATTTAACCTATTGAGATAACCTAGTATTTATCATAAAATTGCTGGACATCTTGCATGAGAACTTAGGGTAGTTCATGTTCAAACCGGTAGTCCTTGGATTTTCGAGGAATTTAATTAAATGCCAAATAAATTAGGAAAATTTCCATTTTCTGGACTTAGGTCTTTTATGTCATGGTAAGTCTCCAGTAAATATTTTAGGGCATTTGGATGAGTAATGGATCATTTCATAACCGGTTCGACATGTAGCCTAGGTAGGTCTGCATTTAGTAAATTGTGAAATGCAATAGGACATGATCTGAGGAAGATATAAAGAGTAGTGAGTAGTGGTGATAGCTAGAGTTAAGAGGTGCTCGGGTTTG
Source organism: Platanthera zijinensis (assembly GCA_039513925.1). Classification (NCBI taxonomy): domain Eukaryota; kingdom Viridiplantae; phylum Streptophyta; class Magnoliopsida; order Asparagales; family Orchidaceae; genus Platanthera; species Platanthera zijinensis. The sequence continues at coordinate 67,363,425 of CM077082.1, forward strand.
GCGAAAGATCGCTTTTCCCGAAGAGTGGAAGGTTTAAAAATCACCCTAGGATAGTCTATCGTAATATGAGAAGGAAATCGGGTTAAGGGAAACAACCAATAACAATAAGTGCCTTGCGAAAGGGAACTTCGGGCCGTAATGCCGCCGTCTTGGTTCCTAGTGCCCCTTGAGAGCCCTTCACGGGGTATACCGGGGGCAGTCCTGGGCTAACGTAAACTGTAATAACAAATCGACAAGAGTAACTTAGTAACTAGGATTGCACCTTTCACAAACACTGTTGGCACAGGAAGATTGATGGGAGCTTCGGCTCGGGTGATTTGGAAACGGACGTTTGGGTCCGGGGAGCTTCGGCTCGGTTGTTCTGGAGACGGACGGGATGGTCCGGGGAGCTTCGGCTCAGTTGGTTGGAGACGGACGTTTGGTCCGGGGAGCTTCGGCTCGGTTCTGTGGTTTTGCGATTAAACTTGCATGTGCATAAAATAGGAAAAGTTAAGGTGGTGGGTCTTTCGATATCGGGGAGTTCGATTGCACCGACACCGATATCGTTGACTCGGCGGGGTGATTAGCACTCCGCCAACAGAAGTCCGGTGCGCCAGCCGGCAAGAGTACGCAGGCGTCCGCTTAGTGCACCAAGCGTTGAGGCGTACGATAGGTCAGACCAGTGGTGCTTTTACTGGTTTTGGAGGTGGGCGAGGCCCAACCCACCGCTTCCGTTTGCCACTACGGAGGTATCCTGGGAGGTAACGGCTCCGAAAGGGGGAACTAAAGGTCTGTGTGCACAGAGTCGGGTGTGTGAGTTGCACTTGCATGTTTCATCATACCCACTAGCATGTCATAGCATAATCGATTCATTAAACCTTGACACCTAAAGTATAAGTGGTATGGGACGCTTATACATTAGGACCTGCAAAATGACCCCTTGGTCTATAAGCTTGTGTGGGCAAGTTTATAAATCAAAGGTTAATTTCAATATATAACAACCATTGCTGTTTGATAACCGACACCCCAACGTATAAGTGGTATGAGACACTCTATACGATGGGAGCCTTGCAAAAGACCCCTTTAGCTTATGTGTTCTCGCATAAGTGAAGGTTTAAATTCATATAATTGCTTTTCTTACTGATAGACCTATTATAACCTTCATGTAACTGCTCACCGAATACAACTTGCTAGATTAGTTTCCGCTGCCATCTGTTTCATGTTTAATCTCTACCTCCATGTCCTTCCCTTTCTTCCCCTCCGCTCGGTACCTAGGAGCCATGGGGGAAGGGGTAGGGGATGATAGGGCTTAGTCTTTATGACTAACGGTTTTCGAACCGCATCATTTAGGGGATCATGGAGCCCAGCATGGAGGAGCAGCCCCAGAGATCGGTGCGCCTGGAGATGGGGCAGTCTAGCTCCGGAGTTCATACAGCCGGGACCGTGAGTCTCGATCTTGAGTAAATTCTGTTTTCGCTTCCGCATGAGAGATTTTGTAGTGAGGACTTGATGTACCGGGCGTGAGCCCTTTTATTTCTAGTATCATCGTACTCTGATGTTTTCTGTGGATACTCCCTTCGTGGAGATTTCATTATATATATGTGTGATTTATTTATTGTGGACTGCATTGTTCTTACTTCAGTTTTTGTGCTACTCTTCTGTGATCGAATTTGGCCGGCAGAATCGGCGCCTTGTGGTGATGACCCTTCAGGACGTGAAGGTGTCACCGCAAAGCGGCGGTTCTGGGCCTAAGACCCCGGTGGTTGAAAAAAAAAAGGGGGGTCTTACAAGTGGTATCAGAGCGAGCATCGACCAGAAGGAAGTAGCAGTCCACAAACCCTAGGTCACCCCCCGCTCGAGTTTAGTTTGGGGACAAACTAAGCAGCGGAAGCAGTGGTGTGCCCATATGGGGATCACATATAATTTGTCCACCTTTATGTAGTATTTGAACGTTTTCTCAGCGTGTGTTTTTGTTACGCAGCCTCCAGCACGGACTACGCCTCAAGGTGGAGTTCAACAGGCTCAGGATGTTGCACCACCCCCACCGGCCCCCACTCCTTTCCTTCAGTCAGACATGGGACAGACCCTGACTGCCATTCTGGAGGCCTTCAGGGCCCAGCAGGTTCCGACCTCGCAGCCAAATCCGGGGGCCAACTGGCTAAGCATCTTCCGAGGACTGGCTCCCCCGTCCTATTTGGGGACAGAGTCGGCTGTTCGGACGGAAGAGTGGCTAGATATCATGTATGAGATGCTGACCGGGATTCGGTGTCCATGGGAGGAGAAGGTGGCTCTGGTTGTCTCCTGCCTAGAGTCCCATGCAAAGAGGTGGTGGAAGACGCTGTTGGACACGACCTTTGCTGATAGGGAGGTTGCGGAGATTACATGGGAGGAGTTCAGGGCCGCACTGCTGGAGCATTTCGTTCCGCAGTCGGCTAGGGATGACTTGGAGGAGCGGTTCTTACAGCTGAAGCAGGGTACTCGGACCGTGGTGGAGTACCATCGAGAGTTTGACCATCTGGCTCGATACGCAGATTCCTACCAGCTGGACGAGGCAGGGTATATCAGGAGGTTCTATAAGGGCCTGCGGGAGGACTTGAGGGAGGCTCTGCTGTTCGTATCTGACGGGCCCATCTCCCGGATCTTGGAGATGGCCAAAAGGATTGAGGCAGATTGGCACGCCACCCGGGGCCGGAAGCGGCCAGCAGAGGATCAGGGACGGAGAGGTAGGAATGACCAGCGGCGAGGTGCTGTACCAGAGGGGAGGAGGACAGAGGACCAGCCTCGTCAGGACGTGAGGCCGGAGCCGAGGGAACAGGTGGTATTAGCCCCTCCCCCTCTTCGGATGCAGGAGATGCCGAGACCTGGGGGAATGGCGTATCCCCCACCAGAGTGTTTTCTTTGTCATCAGATTGGGCACATTCGGAGGAACTGCCCCATGAGGGGGGCACCACCTCCAGCACATCAGGGCGGCCCACCAGCTCAGTATTATGGAGGCCGAGGACGCGGCCGCGGTCGAGGATACCACGGGGAAGATCGTAGACAAGGAAGAGAGCAGGTATACGCTTTGGACCTCGCGCAGCCTCGGAATCCGGAGCAGGTCATCGCAGGTACGCTGCCATGCTCTTTCATTTTCATAGAATTTCCCTTTAAGTTGTTAAAACTCAGAACCGCACTAGATAGATTAAACAAGGAAAGAAAATTCTTTATAGAACCCTAAGATATTTAATTACCCCAGGTATAGTCTTCATCAGCGGCAAGCCTGCCCGCACACTTTTTAATACTGGAGCTACACACTCCTTTGTGTCGGAGACATTCGTAGAAGGACTAGAGGGTGTGGAGCGGTTCACAGGCTCGAGGATGAGGGTGCGACTGCCAGATGGATCTGAGCTCCTTACCACGGATCACTGCAATATGGAGGCAGAAATTGGTGGAAAAGCGTTCGAGGCTCCAGCGACGATTTTGAAGCTGACGGACTACGACCTGATCCTGGGCATGGTATGGCTGCACTGGAACTATGCCCAGATTGACTGCCAGGCAAAGAGGATCACCGTGAGACACGGGGACTCTTTCATTACCATCGAAGGTATAAGACCTGTCTCTCGTATACTCTTATCTTCGGTACAGGCCGTTAAGGCCCATCTGCAGGGAGAGGAGGTCTATCAGATTCTTTTTGAGATGGCGGAGGTTAAGGAGTCAGTGATAGACATCCCGGTGGTGCGAGATTTCGCTGACATCTTTCCGGAGAAACTGCCAGGACTACCTCCACACCGAGAGCAGGATTTTCAGATACAGCTTGTGCCGGGAGCCAAGCCGGCGTCTAGGGCCCCTTATCGGATGGCCCCAAAGGAGTTGGCAGGGTTTCGGACTCAGTTGCAGGAATTAGTTGAGGCAGGTTTTGTTAGACCGAGTTCCTCGCCATGGGGAGCACCGGTCCTGTTCGTGAAGAAGAAGGATGGGACACTACGCCTGTGCATCGATTATCGAGCACTGAACAGGCTGACCATCCGGAATACCTATCCGCTCCCACGGATAGACGAATTATTCGACCAGCTGGAGGGGGCCCATTATTTCTCGAAGCTGGACTTGAGATCAGGATACTACCAGCTGCGGATCCAGGAGGAGGATATCCCGAAGACGGCCTTTAGTAGCAGATATGGCCTGTATGAGTTCACCGTGATGCCCTTTGGGCTCACGAATGCTCCGTCGGCGTTCATGAGTCTCATGAACAGGGTTTTTGAGGCCTACTTGGATGTGTTCGTCATAGTATTCATAGACGACATCCTGATCTACTCTAGGACGGAGGAGGAGCATACTCGGCATCTGGCACTGACCTTGGAGAGGTTGCGGGAGCATCGCCTTTATGCAAAATTCAGCAAGTGTCAGTTCTGGTTGAAGGAGGTGGCCTTCCTAGGCCACATCATCAGCGGAGCCGGGTTATCAGTAGACCCAGCAAAGATTCGGGCAGTTCGCGATTGGCCGCAGCTGAGGACAGCCACCGATGTACGCAGTTTCTTGGGACTTGCCGGTTACTACCGGAAGTTCGTGGAGGGATTCTCTCGGATTGCCCTCCCCCTCACATCTTTGACAAAGAAGGAGGCACCTTTTGTTTGGACCCCGCAGTGCCAGGCGGCTTTCCAGGAGCTGAAGGACGGACTCGTCTCGGCCCCTATCCTGGCGCTTCCATCCGGAAGGGAGGGATTCCAGGTGTATATCGACGCATCATACCAAGGGATGGGAGCGGTGCTGATGCAGAACGGACATGTCATAGCATATGCCTCCCGCCAGCTGAAGATCCATGAGAGGAACTACCCGGTGCACGACCTCGAGATGGGAGCGGTCGTTTTTGCTCTGAAGGTCTGGCGCCATTATCTTTATGGAGTCCACTGCGATATCTTCTCCGATCACAAGAACCTGAAATACGTGGACACGCAGAAGGAGCTGAATATCAGACAGAGGCGTTGGGTGGAGTTCTTAGCAGATTATCAGTATGAGATGCACTACCATCCAGGGAAGGCAAACGTGGTGGCCGACGCGTTGAGCCGGAGAGCTGCCACTTCCGAAGCTGGGCCCCAGGTTATGTCCATGGAGCTAGTCCAGTCATTCAGAGATATGCAGATATCCCTAGTGTCCGAGGATGACCCAGATCTGTATAGGGAGTATCTGGCATCGATAGTGGCCATTGACGATATTCGGGATCGCATTCGGGACGGACAGAGGACAGATGCGTGGGCGGAGCCGATGTTTCGAGCTTTGGAGGCAGGTTCGACAGGAGATTATTCCCTGAGAGATGGTTTGCTCCACTTCAGAGGCAGAGTATATATACCCGCAGGAGGCCAGATCCGAGAGGATATTATGATGGAGGCGCATTGCAGCCGGTACTCGGTACACCCAGGGATCACAAAGATGACCGCTGATTTGAAGAGGACGATGTTTTGGCCGGGCATGAAGAAGGACATTACGTACTTCGTGACCCATTGCGAGGCGTGTCAGTTGGTGAAGGCGGAATGCAGGAACCCCGCAGGATTGTTACAGCCACTCCCGGTGCCGGAGTGGAAGTTTGACGATATAGCGATGGATTTTATACATGGTCTTCCCCGGTCTCGGACAGGGAACGACTCGATTTGGGTGATTGTCGATCGGTTGACGAAGGTGGCCCGCTTTGTACCGATCAGGAAGGATGACTCGGTGGGAGTGCTGGTACGGAAGTTTGTGGAGCAGTATGTCCGATATCATGGCGTGCCCCGAACGATAGTATCGGACCGCGATGGACGGTTTACATCCAGGGAGTGGCGGTCAGTGCAGGCATATTTGGGCACCCGGTTGACTTTTAGCACGGCCTTCCACCCTCAGACGGATGGGCAGATAGAGCGCACCAACAGGACGTTGGAGGATCTACTACGATTGTGTATACTGGACCGAGGGGAGCCGTGGGAGAAGATGTTACCGTTGGTCGAGTTCTCCTACAATAATAGCTACCAGTCCAGCATCAGGATGGCGCCTTATGAAGCCTTGTATGGACGAAAATGTAGGACCCCGCTTTCTTGGGTTCAGGACGAGGATCCGAAGCTGCTGGGATCAGATTTCGTTGAAGACACCGAGGCTCAGGTGAGATTGATCAGAGATAGGATGTTGGAGGCGCAGAGCAGACAGGCTAAATACTATGACGCCCGGCATCGTCAGGTGGAGTTTCGGGTAGGGGATCGAGTGTTCTTGAAGATCCGGCCCATGCACGGAGTCTCACGGGTGCGCGGTCGGAGGAAGAAACTCAGCCCTAGGTATATGGGCCCTTACCGGATCCTGGAGCGGATCGGACCCCTAGCCTACAGGTTAGAGTTGCCACCGGAGCTGGCAGCTCTACACGACGTCTTCCACATCTCTTCGCTGAGAAGGGCTCTACTACGCCCGGAGCAGCAGATTTTGACCACCGAAGGGCCGGTAGCTTCAGACCGATCTGTTCACTTGGAGCCGGTTCGGATCGACGACAAAGGAGTGCGGATCTTGCGGCGCAAGAAGATCCCCTTAGTCAAGGTTCTGTGGAGAAATCAAGGTCAGGAGGAGCACACCTGGGAACCGCAGGATCTGATGAGGCAAAGATACCCGGAGTTGTTCAGTCAGGTACATCTCACCACCTCTCGGTATACTATAGATTGCCTTCTTGTTTTGGAATGTTAAGACTAGATACGGAATATCCAGGACCTAGGCATGCGCACTTAATCAGAAAGGTAGGGGCTAATCTTTTGTTTATTGGGGAGATTGTCTTCGTTATCAGACGAACAGTCGCCTGAACCCAATAGAAAGATCGTATGGGATGTTACAAGTTTAATTTATTCCGATAGAAATCCCCATAGGCTCAACCTCAATTTCGGGGACGAAATTTTTGTTTTGTTTATTGGGATTTGTAACATCCCATTTCCGGCTAGACCCCTAGGAGTCGGTTGGTCGAGTCAGAACCCCAGGGAGCACAAAAAGTGAAAATAAAGCGATCAATTTTTCGGGTCACGGGTTGGTCACGCCCGTGACCAACCCGTCACGCCCGTGACCTGGGCGTGACTACTTCGACGATCGTCGATCTCCACGAGACGATCGCCGAACGTGCTGTCTGGGCATGTCACGCCCATGACCAAGGTGTCACGCCCGTGACTATGGGCGTGACCCCATCGACGATCGTCGATCGCAGTAAGACGATCGTCGATCTTGCGGCCCGGCATGTCATGCCCGTGACATAAGTGTCACGCCCGTGACCTAGGGCGTGACCAGCCTTCGACGATCGTCGATCTCAATTCGACGATCGTCGACCCAAAATCTGCCATTCGGGCCTGTCACGCCCGTGACCCAAGGTGTCACGCCCGTGACCATCATCGACGATCGTCGATCTCAGTTCGACGATCGTCGAACCCAGAATTGGCTATTCGGGCCTGTCACGCCCGTGACCTATGTGTCACGCCCGTGACATTGGCCGAAACGACGGTTCAGGCACGAAATTATTCTAACACGCGTGATAATAAATGCTGGTGTGGGAAGTTACACCAGGGGTAACTTCCGGCCGTTTTCCTTCTATAATTATATAATAAATGAGGAAAAGGTGGTCCAATAGAAAACCGCCAGCTGGACACACCGGTTCAGTTTTCCACCGTTTCTTATCCCTGCATCATAACCGAAGCGTTAAGGGGAGGAGCCTTCATGGCCATAATGGCTTTACCCATTCATCTTCCCACTATCTGACTTATAAAAGCCCACTTGGGGAAAGAGGAGAAGGTTACACGCTCAAGTAATCAGAACAGACCTTTGTTCTTGCTGTAGGAGAAGTTCAGCAAACGCCACCACCGCGCCATGGCACCCCGACGTTCTTCTCGCCTTCAAACCGCGAACAAGGTCCTCCTCTGCTCCTTCTTTTCATGGGTAGATCTTAGGATTCTTAGAAAATAAGTTCGCGCTCAACGGAGCCGGACCCGTCTCTCGTTTTCATGGGAAAAACCATGAAAATGGTATTATTGAGTTCGCCGGAAACCGCCACCTCCGGCGGCCAAACCACCGCCGACCGATAGCCGTCGCCTCAACGGAGGTGGTGGTGGTGGTGGCTGGCCAGGAAAGTGACCGAACGGCCGGCGACGGATCACGGAATGCTTACAGGAAAAATGTTTTCCTGTGTCTGTTCGGGTTCATGAAGAAGATGAACAGTAGAATTAATATTTTAATACATAGATTATTATATATTACTCAATGGAAAAATAGGTTATTTGAGTGTATTTTTGAGGCTGCAAAACGAAGCACTTAGAGGCCGATTTAGGAAAAATGACCAGTCACAAAAGTTGTAGCCCTCGGGGTCTACTTTAATTTAAAATTGATTTTATTCAATTTGGGTGAGTGGTTTGACCACAGCACTCATTTTGGTGGGATCAAGACCTAGGCTAACCAGAAATTGAAATGGTTGCCCACGGTTCATAACATGTCCAAATGATTTGAAATTTGGACTGGAGGTCTATAATATGTATATCGAGAGGCTGACCAAAAATGAGAATTTTTGGAGAACTTTTGCCTAAATTTTTTGTAAAAATTTAATAATCAATATAAAATTAATTAAGGGATGAAATTAAGTCCAAACTCCCCCAAATTTTGGGTGGTGGTCCCTGGCATCAATATTAAGATCTATACAAAATTTCAACTCGATTGGTTGAGTTTTGAATAGGGAAGTATCAAGTCCTAGATAGGTCTTGGTGAGGGGTACTTTGGGGAAAAGTACGATTGGAGTTGGAGTGGACAAATCTCCTCAAAAGAGGCTGAAGTTGTTGGCCACTGATTTGTGGAGTCTATGTCTACCCTCTTGGGTAACATGGTGTGGCTTAGGGTGGATTTTACCCTAAGAGATTGGCTCAAATCCAACGGGTGGGAGTTTGAGGTTTGTGAAGGACATAGGAGCAAAAGCTCTTGTATGCCCTTGAAATTTGGAGGAGAGGGGGATGATATGATGAAAATCCTCTGGTTGAAATAGTGAAGGAATTGGAGGTAGTTAGGTACCTCGAAAGTTGAGATGTCGGATTAGGATAAAAATATAATTTAGTTATTTTAAGCACTAAATCTAATCCAAAAATTGTGAAACTCGGGAGGAGAGAGTTTTAGGATGTTTTAGACTTATAGTAAATCTTCAGGAATTTTATGATTATTAAATATTATACTTCATGTGTTAAAGGATTAATTGCCGGAATTATTATTTCAATTATTTGGAGGCCTTAAATTAATTATAATCCGTTAAAATTCTGGATTTAGATCTTGATTTGTAGCACATTGATCACTGGATTTTTTATAGAATTTTATGTTGAGTAAATCTAGTACCTTATTCACAGATGATAGAAAGGGGTTTTTATGTTTAAAAATTAATTATGGATAGAATACTTGCTGGAAAATTATGAGACTTGGTCAGTGCTAATTTTAGGCCTTTACCTGCATGGCATAAATTATTTATAATTTCTGGAAGAATATTTTCTGTACTTGATTCATAAACAACAGAAGTTAGAGATTATTTCTAAAATAATTTTCATGCCCTTTTAATGATAGAAAAATTATGATACTTAGGATTTAACCTATTGAGATAACCTAGTATTTATCATAAAATTGCTGGACATTTTGCATGAGAACTTAGGGTAGTTCATGTTCAAACCGGTAGTCCTTGGATTTTCGAGGAATTTAATTAAATGCCAAATAAATTAGGAAAATTTCCATTTTCTGGACTTAGGTCTTTTATGTCATGGTAAGTCTCCAGTAAATATTTTAGGGCATTTGGATGAGTAATGGATCATTTCATAACCGGTTCGACATGTAGCCTAGGTAGGTCTGCATTTAGTAAATTGTGAAATGCAATAGGACATGATCTGAGGAAGATATAAAGAGTAGTGAGTAGTGGTGATAGCTAGAGTTAAGAGGTGCTCGGGTTTGGCGAAAGATCGCTTTTCCCGAAGAGTGGAAGGTTTAAAAATCACCCTAGGATAGTCTATCGTAATATGAGAAGGAAATCGGGTTAAGGGAAACAACCAATAACAATAAGTGCCTTGCGAAAGGGAACTTCGGGCCATAATGCCGCCGTCTTGGTTCCTAGTGCCCCTTGAGAGCCCTTCACGGGGTATACCGGGGGCAGTCCTGGGCTAACATAAACTGTAATAACAAATCGACAAGAGTAACTTAGTAACTAGGATTGCACCTTTCACAAACACTGTTGGCACAGGAAGATTGATGGGAGCTTCGGCTCGGGTGATTTGGAAACGGACGTTTGGGTCCGGGGAGCTTCGGCTCGGTTGTTCTGGAGACGGACGGGATGGTCCGGGGAGCTTCGGCTCAGTTGGTTGGAGACGGACGTTTGGTCCGGGGAGCTTCGGCTCGGTTCTGTGGTTTTGCGATTAAACTTGCATGTGCATAAAATAGGAAAAGTTAAGGTGGTGGGTCTTTCGATATCGGGGAGTTCGATTGCACCGACACCGATATCGTTGACTCGGCGGGGTGATTAGCACTCCGCCAACAGAAGTCCGGTGCGCCAGCCGGCAAGAGTACGCAGGCGTCCGCTTAGTGCACCAAGCGTTGAGGCGTACGATAGGTCAGACCAGTGGTGCTTTTACTGGTTTTGGAGGTGGGCGAGGCCCAACCCACCGCTTCCGTTTGCCACTACGGAGGTATCCTGGGAGGTAACGGCTCCGAAAGGGGGAACTAAAGGTCTGTGTGCACAGAGTCGGGTGTGTGAGTTGCACTTGCATGTTTCATCATACCCACTAGCATGTCATAGCATAATCGATTCATTAAACCTTGACACCTAAAGTATAAGTGGTATGGGACGCTTATACATTAGGACCTGCAAAACGACCCCTTGGTCTATAAGCTTGTGTGGGCAAGTTTATAAATCAAAGGTTAATTTCAATATATAACAACCATTGCTGTTTGATAACCGACACCCCAACGTATAAGTGGTATGGGACACTCTATACGATGGGAGCCTTGCAAAAGACCCCTTTAGCTTATGTGTTCTCGCATAAGTGAAGGTTTAAATTCATATAATTGCTTTTCTTACTGATAGACCTATTATAACCTTCATGTAACTGCTCACCGAATACAACTTGCTAGATTAGTTTCCGCTGCCATCTGTTTCATGTTTAATCTCTACCTCCATGTCCTTCCCTTTCTTCCCCTCCGCTCGGTACCTAGGAGCCATGGGGGAAGGGGTAGGGGATGATAGGGCTTAGTCTTTATGACTAACGGTTTTCGAACCGCATCATTTAGGGGATCGTGGAGCCCAGCATGGAGGAGCAGCCCCAGAGATCGGTGCGCCTGGAGATGGGGCAGTCTAGCTCCGGAGTTCATACAGCCGGGACCGTGAGTCTCGATCTTGAGTAAATTCTGTTTTCGCTTCCGCATGAGAGATTTTGTAGTGAGGACTTGATGTACCGGGCGTGAGCCCTTTTATTTCTAGTATCATCGTACTCTGATGTTTTCTGTGGACACTCCCTTCGTGGAGATTTCATTATATATATGTGTGATTTATTTATTGTGGACTGCATTGTTCTTACTTCAGTTTTTGTGCTACTCTTCTGTGATCGAATTTGGCCGGCAGAATCGGCGCCTTGTGGTGATGACCCTTCAGGACGTGAAGGTGTCACCGCAAAGCGGCGGTTCTGGGCCTAAGACCCCGGTGGTTGAAAAAGAAAAAAAAAAGGGGGGTCTTACATCTATAGTAGTACCAGTTCCTCCAGTCAATCCAATACTAGCATTGGAGACTCCACAAGCTTGTCCACTGGCCTATCCGCCGGTTTATCCTCCTGTTTACCCACAAACCTACCCACCAGGGCAAGCTGCGGCCCCTTTGTGGTCTCAAAATGATGAGTTTGCTGCTCGTCAAAATTTCTTCCGGGAAGCTGCCCGGGGAAGTCCAACAAGATTTCTAACCTTTCAGGGAAGTCATCCCTACTCTTCAGCTCCTGTCTTTGCTCCTCCCACAGTAGATTTTCCTCTCTATCCCCCTGCTCCTTTTATAGTTACCGCTTATGCCCCCTTTTTTCCTTATGTTCCAGGAGAGCAGGAACAACCGTCGCCATTTATAGAGAGTGTACGACTAGAACCAACTCCGGCTAACTTCAGAGTGCTGTGATTGCCAATTTACAATGGAGATTCTGATCCATCAGTGCACCTGCAAGCCTTTGAGTCAGCCATCGTTCTCAGGACCCTTACGGATGCTACCAAATACAAGCTCCTCATAACGTCCTTTGATGGACAGGAAAGAGAGTGGTTTTATGGATTACGTCCTCAGTCAATCACTTTTTTTGCTGATCTGCGGAGGGATATCTTTCTTAGATTTTTTACCTTTTTAAAGAGGAAGAGCTGTCCTGAAGCCCTCTTTAAGATCAGGCAGTGCAGGAATTAGACTTGGTCTCATTTCGTGGATCGCTTTCAAAGAGAGATTCTGGATATCGTGAACATCGATCCAGAAATGTATCGAGTTGCTCTAATAAATGGTTTAAGAGAAGTACCACTAATATTCGAAGCTAATGTCTGAGAGCCGAGGACATACTAGGAGATGATTAGCCTGGCTAACTCATTCATACGAGTTGAAAAGAGCAATCCCAGCTTTATCTCCAGGCTTGTAATAGAGAAAGATTCTTCTTCTTACAAGAAACCCCCCTAGTTCTCCTCGGAAAGATTTTCAATCAAAGAAGGGAAGAAAATTTCAACATCATCGACACCCTTTCTCGGGCCAGGATAACTTCCATGGTCAAAAATTATTATTGCCAGCCCCACCTGCTTATCTAGCACAAGGTCCACAAACAGCTTTGGTTCATCAATAGCAGGATGAAGAATTGTTTGGGTCTGAACTGGATGCAGCCATGCACGAAGTAGACCAAGTCATGAAGGTCAAGGATAATTATAAAAGGCCTTACCAACCATCAGATCTAAGATCAAAAGATTCGGATCCGTTCTATGATTTTCATAAAGAGAAAGGACATTCAACTGAAAATTACCGAGCTCTTCGCCGATTGGTAGAAAAAATGCTAAAGCTAGGAAAATTCTGTGAACTCTTCCCAAAGATTGATCATTCTGATCCATCTACTTCAAAAGGCAAAGAAGTAGAGAATCCCTCTCTTGGCTCAAAATGAACAAACCAAGTCAACAACATAGATATCTATGAAACCATCGATGCTGACGACGAAGGCCCCCTTGGATTGTTACAGGACTGAGCTGAAGGAGGACATCAAAGTCCCCAAAGTTACTCACAATCATGGCTGGTTGTTTTTGCTTCACATTAATTACACATTTTTTCTCTAAAACACTTCTAAGTGTTCTTTCATTCATTTTAATAAATTTTTGCATCAGAGATCCAATGCTGACACTTTTCCCTTTTTCGAGTGCCTCCTCCTCAATTTACTCTTTGCCAAAGAGATCTCTGAACCACTGAGATATCCCCGAGTCTTGCTTAAGCCCCCTCGAGGTTGGACTCTAGTGTAAGACCATAATGACCATATATAGTGGGGAGTGTTCGCATATGTGCAGGGGGAGCCGTCCAATTATCGTGTGGAGGATTACGGTACTTCGGATCCTAGCTGGTATCTAACACACAGTGTGCATTAAGGGAGGTCCCAGTGTGTTTGTCATGATGTGCTTCACTAGGGATACATTATAGTTAAGATGATCTTTGCTGGACAAGCAATGACGATCAAGTGTAGCCTTATCTCTTCGAACATCTCATGGATGTAATGGTCGAATACTCTATGGTACTCTCAATCTGTGCTTTTGTGGGCCCACAATGTTGCCGATCTTTCCAAAGACAAGCAATTCTATAGACCACTTGGCGCACCTAGTCTAACTAATCAGCACTGTTTATAACCCGAGGCATGAGAGCAGCGTATCTTCCATTCCTTCGTAGGATTTTGTGCATGTTTCCCTTTTGTGCCCTTTCAAGGGAGTGCAGTTAATCTGCTTTTTTGTAAAAATTACCTCTTTCAGGTCAACAGGTTAAAACCAACCTATCCAAAGGATTCGTAACATCTTTTTTGCTTATGTCCATCTTATATACTTGATTTGCATGAAGCTTTATCAGATGATGGTTGAAAAACTCTATGTTACTCTTATTGGATTTTTCTAGCACTAATTGATAGTCAGAGAATCCGGTTCTCTTTATTGACAAACTATTCAGCTGAAGTTAGTCAGTCCTTTCATCTTACTGATTAGGATTTCATATTGAGATATCATATCTAACCAAGCCAGAAGCTTATTGTTGTGGCATTATCTCTACTTGATTTTGCTTACTCAATCAACATCAGGATTTCATGGATATTCCTTCTACAGTCTAATCATATCTAACTTACCATAATATCTTTTAGCAAAAGATTTATCCATAAACCCCTTCAGGTACTTACAGCTTAGTTTTCCTTTCATATATGTTGTTCACTCTTCTTTTGCAGAAATTAGCAGATATTTGCAAGTTCCCTCCAAATACTTGCAACTTACTTTTCTTTCATATCTGCAGCTTACTCTTCTTTTGCAGAGATTAGCAAATATTTGCAAGTTCCCTTCAGGTACTTGCAGCTTAGTTTTCTTTCGTATCGGCTACTCACTCTTATTTTGCAAAGATTGGTAGATATTTGCAAGTTCCCTTCAGGTACTTGCAGCTTAGTTTTCCTTTCATATCTACTGCTCTCTCTTCTTTTATAGAGATTAGTATATATTTTCAAGTTCCCTCCAGGTACTTGCAACTTACTTTTCTTTCATATCTGCTGCTTACTCTTCTTTTACAGAGATTAACAGATATTTGCAAGTTCCTTTCAGGTACTTGCAGCTGAGTTTTCTTTCATATCGGATGCTCACTCTTCTTTTACAAAAATTAGCAGAAATTTGTAAGTCCCCTTCAGGTACTTGCAGCTTAGTTTTGCATTCATATCTGCTGCTCACTCCTTTTTTGCAGAGATTAGTAGATATTTGTAAGTTCCCTTCAAGTACTTGCAGCTTAGTTTTCTTTCATATCTATTGCTTACTCTTCTTTTGCAGAGATTAGCAGATATTTGCAAGTTCCCTTCAAGTACTTGCAACTTATTTTTCTTTCATATCTGCTGCTTACTCTTCTTTTCCAGAGATTAGCAGATATTTGCAAGTTCCCTCCTAGTACTTGTAACTTACTTTTCTCTCATATCTACTTCTTACCCTTCCTTTTGCAGAGGTTAACAGGTGCTTCCAAGTTTCCTTCAGGTAATTGCAAGTTATTATACCTTCCTCTCACCTTTGTTTTGTAGAGCTCATTGAAATACATTCACGTCTTCTTCGTTTTGCAAAAGCAACTCAGGTGCTTACGCAAGACGTGCCTTTTTTCACTTGCATTGAATCTTCCTTTGCAGAAAAAAAATAGGCACTAACAGGTTTTTCTGAGGAAAGATATCAGGTTCTATCTCTCCCTGCTCTTGTTTTCCTACCAGTTTTTCAAGGGGAGGATCACAATTTTTGTTGATCTCCTACTTTTTCGAAGTTCCCTTCGGGATTTAAAAAAGTGCGGGGATTATGTTGACCCAGAAATCGGCGATCCCACCCAAGGTAGCTAGCTCGCGAGTTGCGGCCTGCTCCAGGTTCCCCCTGGAGGTCGCGGCCTGCCTCAACCCTCTCTTTGGGCAAGGCGGATAGACCTTTCTATCCGCTCAGGCCACGCGGCCAGGGCGGTCTACCCTGTCTGGATTCCCCGGTCGCGCATCAGCCATTCGTTCTGTAGGTGTTACAGACTGCTTCCACAGTCCGCCGCTGCAGGCCGCGCAGATAGGTCGGCTAACCGCGCAATATTCTCTCTACTCCACCAAGGGCGGACTCTATCTTCAGTCTGCCAGATCGCCACATAGCAGTAATGGCGACAAGACTCCAGACCGCCAGTCAGTAGTGGCGACCTGCCCCTTCTGTCCGCAAGCAGCAGGCGGACTCAGTCAATGCTCACCACCCTACCAGGGGTAATGTTACTAGGACCATCTCCGGACCGAGCCTATAAATAGGCCCCCATACCACTCATTCTTGAATGATGACACATCAGTAAGCCAAGGCATCAGAACCTGCGGACTCCAACTTTTAGTCAGCATGCCCTCCACGGTCAAGCCCTTGTAGCTTGCCTTGGCTTCAGCGTCCTCAGCTGTCCTCTCAGCCTGATATCGTAGTCCGCTCGGCCTTGAGTAGATAACTGCGAGATAATCTTCTCGCGCGGTCTGCTGACCTGCTTTGTCAAACCGCGCGGCCTCTGACGCCCTCTTCCCTCTAACCGCCAGCTTCCCCCTTTGTACCCTTTATTTGCTTTCCATGTAAAGGTGCAATCTCAAGCTGTAATATCGATTCATAATCAAAGGAAAGCCCGTCGCAAGAGTGGCATTTAAGCTGCGGAGGGAGAACTCTATTGTTGTTGCTGCAAGCCGCCTCTCTTTTCCCCTCTCTTGCTCTCAACCATCAAAGCTAACTGTCAAAGTAATCGTCTTCTCAACTATTCCTCATCAACCTCCTTTTTATCCCCGCATCACGAATCGATCGTGCTCCACTCTCAAGCAAGCTAGCGGAAGAGCGCATTTTTCGAATCAATAGCTACCGTCGTGCGGTATCTACTACCGTCACGCGGTATCATAGGTGGTTGCCACTTGGCCCAATTAACATCGCGATGTCGCTCCAAAACAGCCTCCACCTTTCTGCCACGTGGCCAGCTACATCCACGTGTTAACTTACTACCACCAAGCATTACTTTATCTCGAGCTAGCGCAGCGCGTTAGCTCAATACCTCCGCGCAGTAGTCACTCAACGCTTCGTTGAGAACATTGAGTGCATTGAGAGCGTCGAGTACTATTGCCATACGATAGCACACTACCGTCGTGCGGTAAGCCTCTTGACGATTCATTATAAGTGTTAAGTGCATTGAGTACATTGAGTGTTAGCACGACGCGGTACCTTTCTACCGCCACGCGGTACATTCTTGAGCCATCAGACGATTAAATTCAATAGCTAACGTCGGCGTTAACTCAAAGCCGTGCGTTAACTTCCAATACTTCCTTTTCAGGATTTTTGGGGCATTACAGTGTCGGTGTAGGACTCTCTGACACTTGTACGACTCCCCAACACTCTCTGACACTCGTGTCGGAAACTCTGGCTCATGCGAAACTCACGTTGTCCGCTCAATCAAACATGTGTGTCCCTATGCTAGTTACTCATGGTGAGGCGGGAAATAATTTGAATTAGAAGTGCAATTTTTGTGAAAAATATTTTATAAGTTCATATTCTAGAGTGAAAACACATTTGTTAATGATTGGAAGAAAAGGAATTAGAAAGTGTGTAAAAGTCTCATTGAGTGATTTATTTGAGGTGGAAAAACTAAAAGAAGAGGTGAATGTTAGAATAGCGAGTTTTGCTCCTAAAAAATGTCTTCGCCCCCGTCTAGCATTTCAAGAAGTGAAGATGAATCTACTTGGTGTAGCCCACACCGAATTGTGCACAAATTACCACACACATGCGAGTGGCACAATTTTACTCGAGCACGTTGCGGGCACCAAAGGGGTCCTCCACGGTGCTTCACTAACACGTGCAATTTCAGTCCTAACTATGAGATTAGCGGGCTCAATATTTTGACGTAGAGATTTCTCTGATTAAAAAAAAAATTCCGAACAAAATTAAACGACTGAGTGCGTCCCTTCCGACCAATTGGTTGGAGAGCGGTGATGAGCCTTTCTTGCCCGATTCATTTGCTCTTTCCGTGCTTAGACTACTCCATTCATACACACATAAGAACTGAACAAGTAGATAAAGCACACCACAAGACGGAGGAAAGAAAATCATTAACCCAAG
This sequence comes from Platanthera zijinensis, assembly GCA_039513925.1. Taxonomy (NCBI): domain Eukaryota; kingdom Viridiplantae; phylum Streptophyta; class Magnoliopsida; order Asparagales; family Orchidaceae; genus Platanthera; species Platanthera zijinensis. The sequence goes on from CM077082.1 coordinate 67,381,221, forward strand.
CAGATGAGATTTGGGAAACAGAAGACTTGCTTGCTGATGGCACCAGCGCAAGGAGTCATGCGATAGCCGACAGGGAGAGGGGTGTTGATGCCATGCCAGGAGGGAGAGGAAGTTATCGGCGGTGTCACGCCGGGAGGGAGAGGTAATCACCGCCGGTATAGCACCGAGGAGACGTCGTCGATGTCGCGCCGACCGGAAGGAGAAAGGGGAAATCAGGATTTCTAATTTCTGTTTTGATAAAAGCCATGTTACCCTAATAAACAAAATAGGGGGTATTTATACTCCGCAAGAGGAGCACTCCTAGCTCCTCATCAAAAGAACTTAAATCTTGGCCATATAAAAGTTCTTGGACAAAAATAAAAAAGCAGAAAATATAAATAAAAGCCGGCTCTTGACCGCCTAGCAATTTGGTCGAGCCGGGCGCACGAAAATGCCGAAAATAGCTAGAAATAAAATGACATATACTTTTAAAAGTTTTGGAGCACGTCGCGATATGATTTCTGTATGTTGGGGCGAAGGTTGTAGCCGCGTGGCGTGTCGTCGAGTGAAACCGAGTCGGCTCCATCAATCCTCCCCCGCACAAAATCACTTATCACCGGTGAGTGGTCCAAACGGTAATGGTACAACATGTTGTCATCAAGGCGCTCCATCTCCTCATCCGTCACCCATGTATCATCACAAAGCGGGCTATCTTTCCAACGAACCAAGTAACGGTGCACGCCGCTATCGCTTTAAGTAATGATTTGATCATCCAAAATACAATCTAGGACTGAGATACTCTTCGGGAACCTGGGAAAAGCATTATGAACAAATATAGAATCGGTCATACCCCCACGTGAAGAGGAGGTACGTACGTCCGAGGGGGAAACATGTTAGGGTGGGGGCTCACTCACTAACCCATGAGAATGGCCGTGAAGAGATGAAGAAGGGGGCAAAGTAGTTCTTGTGGTGGATCGTGAAATAGTGTAAGATCGGAAACATTAAACACGGGATGAATTCCCCAATCAGAAGGCAAGTCAAGCACGTACGCATTATCGCCCAACCTCTTGGAAATCTTAAAAGGTCCGGCACACCGTTTGGCCAATTTCTTGACAACACCCGTGGGTAACCGTTCGGGAATTAATTTAACCAAGACTAAATCTCCAACGTCAAAAATTTGAGCCCATTTATGCACATTTGCGTTAGATCGATAGGCTTTGTATGTAATGACTACATGTTGACGGATATCGCGGTGCAACACATGTATGTGATGAGCGAAATCATGTGCAAATTGACTTGACTTATAGGCCGGAGGCAACAAATCAAGTCGAGTGGCACACGTGCGTTGCAACAATGCACAATTTCATTCGGTGAGAGGCCCATGGAGTGTTTTTTTTAATTATTGTACGCAAGTTGCGCATGGGGGAGGACAATATTCCACATCCCTTGTGGTCGCCCATGAGACATCGAAGCAAATTACCCAAACTCTGGTTTACTACCTCGGTTTGACCATCCGTTTGGGGGTGGTAAGCTACGGAAAATAGGAGTTTGATACCAACCAAGATTCATAAAATTTTCCAGAAATAAGAAGTAAATTTAACATCCTTATTCAAGAATATAGTTTTAGGGATCCCGCGATGGCTAATTACCTCTTTAAAATATAATTTTGCTATATGAGACACATCATTCGCCCGGTTGCAAGAAATAAAATACGCTATTTTTGAAAAGCAGTCAACTACGACTAAAATAGAATCGTGGCGGCGTGGTGTCGGTGGTAGACCCAAGATGAAGTCTATGCTAACTTCGCCCATTGGAACAAAAGGAATGGGGAGTGGAGTGTATAAGCCCGTGTTGTGCTTTGTGCCCATAGCAAGTTGACATTTATTATAACTACCGACGACTTGGTTAACGATGCGTTTTAACCCGGGTCAAAAAAAAATTCTTCGACCAAAGAGATGGTCTTAGCACGGCTAAAAAGACCACCTAAACCGCCGCCGTGCAGCTACCAAATTAGAAAAAGTTGAAGGGAGGAATCCAGAATGCACAAACATGACCCCTTAAAAAAGTACCCATCACGTATAAAGTATTCCAAAATGGTGTGTGGGGATTGCACTTGAAGTGAGTGAAAGATATCCTTAAAATCCTTGTATTCCGCTTATTCATGTTTCACTCGCTCAAATCCTAATATCTTAACATCAAGAGTGGAGATAAGTAAGTTAACGCGGCTTAGGGCATCGACAATACGATTGTGTTTACCCTTGCAATGTTTGATCACAAAAGTGAATTCTTGAAGGAAAGAGACCCATTTCGCTTGACGTGGGCTTAGTTTTTGTTAAGAGTTAATATAGCGTAAGACGCCATGATCCGATAAGAGGATGAATTCCTTGGGCAAGAGATAGTGGCGCCAATGGAGTAGACTTTGTACGAGACCAAAAAATTCACGTTCATAGTTAGAATAATTAAGTGTCAGACCGCTTATTTTTTCACTAAAAATCCAACCGGATGACACTCTTGGCTTAAAACACCACCTATGCCCGAACACAAGGCATCACAAGAGACCTCAAAAAGTTTATTAAAATCGGGTAGCCGGAGAACCGGCGTCTTGGCCATCAAGGTTTTAATTTTATTGAAGGCGAAAGACGCGAATTTAGACCAAATAAACTCACCAAGTTCCATACATTCGGTAATGGGAGCCATAATAGCGTTAAAGTTGCGAATAAATTGGCGATAGAACATGGCTAGGCAATGAAAACTACGAATGTATCGAATAGAGGTAGGTGCCGGCCAATCTACAATCGCTTGAACTATTGCGGGATCAACCTTAATGCCATCCTCGCTAACAATATAACCCAAAAAGGCGACGAAGGAATCCATAAAAAGATATTTCTTCAAGTTTATAAATAATGTTTCAGTGTGGAAAACTTCAAATGTTTGCCTTAAATGCGACATGTGGTCAAGTGAGGACATGTTATAAATAAGTAAATCATCAAAATATATCACCACGAATTTTCCCATAAAACGATTAAAGATTTGAGTCATCATGCGGGAGAAGGTGCTTGGGGCATTAGAGAGTCCAAACGGAATGACTAGCCATTCGTACAAGCCTTCCTTAGATTTAAACACTGTTTTCCATTTGTCCCCTTCTCGAATCTGAATTTGGTGATAGCAACTCCTAAGATCAATTTTGGAGAAAACGGTGGCACAACTAAGCATGTCCAACAATTCATCTAAACGGGGGATGGGAAAATGGTACTTAATAGTGATTCTATTGATAGCCCAACTATCGACGTACATGTGCTAAGAGCCATCTTTCTTTGGATCAAGGAGTGCCGATACTGCACAAGGACTTAAACTATGTCAGATGAGGCTTTTAGCTAGCAAATCCGAGATTTTGGCTTGGAGTTTCGCGTGGGCACTAAGATTAAGGCGATATTGTGGTAGGTTGGGAAGGGAGGTGCCCAAAAAGAAATTGATAGCGTGTTGGATACTCCGTAGGGGGGTAATTCGGAGGGGATTTCCTCGAGGTGGACATCCTTAAACTCCTCAATCAAGGTCAAGATATCGTTGGGCAACGATGATGTGTGGAGGGGAATGCTGCTAGCATGAAGTAAGACTAAAGCATAAATCACACCACCAAAAATGCTTGTTTTTTCAAATGCTTTTTGGTGCATTAAGGTGAGTGGTTGTTTGACCGCGGAGACAATCGTGTCCTTAGTTTTTAGGTCCTTAGGTGTGATGGGGCGTAAGGTGATGCGTTGGTCTTTAAATTTAAATTCATAAGTGTTAGCGCGACCGAAGTGAGTAACATTATAGTCGTAAAGCCAAGGATGGTCTAGTAGAACATGACAAGCGTCCATGGAAATAATGTCACACCAAACTTTATCGACATAGTCCATAATGACAAGGAGCACTAAGCAGTGCTTTGTAACCGGAATAGAGGTCTTATTGACCCAAGCCACTTGATAGTGAGTGGGGTGTGGTTTAGGGTTTAATTTCATTCGGAGAACCGTGGCTTCAGAAACCACTATCAAGCAACTCCCACTATCAATTATTAATTTGCATGATTTCTCACCGCTTTTAAAATACAGGGAAAAAAATGCTTGAGCGCTTCCAATCATGGCTACCACATGGGGTAGTCAAGATGCAACACATGATCGATAGGTTGTGGGAGGCATACTCCTTTTCCATGTCACTAGGAATGCCAGACTCCTCAACGTCACTATGTTCCTCATAAACGTGATCATCGTCGTCGGTTGTAGGTTCAATCAATATTACTAACTTTCGGCGAGTGGGGCATTCAACTGCATAGTGGCCAAGTTGATTACACGCATAGCAAGTGACGTGTGCTTTGCTAGTTATGCCTAAGGGGATGCGCTCGCCTGACGTGTCATTGGATTTTTGAGCGGTGATGATAACGGATTTTGAATTATCTTGGAAGACATTCTTCCACTTTGAGTTATTAGTGTGCGTAGAGGTGGATTTTGATTGGAAAAAACCTTTGGAGGAGGTTGCCCGCGGAGTGGCGGTCATTGAAATATGTTTTTAATTGTCAAGGGGGACGCTCATGGAGGTGTTGAGATCATGGTGGTCATAGCGCCAGATTTGGCTTTGTATTTCCGGTTGAAGGACCTTACGCAAGCGTGAGACGGTGAGCTCCGACATCTCTTGAATTTCACAACGAATCATTAATTCGTTGAACTCACCCATGTACTCACTCACCGAGTGATTACCTTGTCGTAAGGAGGTGAACTCATCAAACATATTAGTGCGATGGTAGGCGGGGACGAAGTGAGTGGTGAGTAAGTTACGCATTTGGGGCCATGTGTGAGCTATGCCCCCTAGGAGACATTCTTCATTTAGCCAAAACACATGAGCGCGACCTTCTAATTTCATGTGAGCGACGATAACCTTTTGGTCATCATCCAACCGTTGCCAATCAAAATAGCGTTCTATTTTGATGAGCCAATCCCTAAAATGCTTCGGGTCACCCAACCCGTCAAAACGTGGGGCGTCAAATTTAATGTTTCGGGTGAGGTCATTATTCCAATCCGCATGCGGTGCATGACTGGCCACATTCGCATGTGGATGTGGAGGATTGCTTAGTAGGTCGCGAGGAAGAGGATTATGTTGGGGGCGTGTTTTGGAAACCGGTTTGAAGTGTTTGTATCAAAGTGGCAACGGCCGCGGCGAGGTGAGCAATTTGATCGGTCAAATCACGTTGGACGGCCGCTAATTGAGCTTGTGTAACCTCACAATTATCAGGGTTGTCATCCATCGTATCAGATGCGGATGAGGACCGAGAATAGTCATTTTCCGACCGTGTGTGCATAAAATGAGTATGGAGACGGGAGGACCGGCAAAGTTTAAGAAAACATTGCGCTAAAATCTTATACCAAATTGGTGTAGCAAACACCGAATTGTGTACAAATTATCCCGCACGCGTGAGTGGCACAATTTTACTCGAGCACGTTACAGGCACCAATGGGGTTCGCCACAAAGCTTCACTAACACGTGCAATTTCAGTCCTAATGATGAGATTAGCGGGCACAATATTTTGACGTAGATATTTCTCTGATTAACAAAAAAGTCTCGATGAAATTAAACGACCGTGTGCATCCCTTCCGACCAATTGGTTGGAGGGCGGCGACGAGCCTTTCTTACCCGATTCGCTTTATTTTTCCGTTATTACACTACTCCATTCATACACACACACACGAACTGAACAAGTAGACAAAGCACACCACAAGACGGAGGTGAGAAAAGGTTACCCCAACCGAATGAGATTCGGGAAACAGTAGACTTACTTGATGATGGCACCGGCACAAGGAGTCATGCGACCTCCAAGGGGGAGAGGGGTGTCGATGCCATGCCGGGAGGGAGAGGAAGTCTCTGCCGGTGTCATGCTAGGAGGGAGGGGGAATCGTTGCCAGTATCGTGTCAAGCAGACGCTGCCGGTGTCGCGCCGACCGGAAGTAGAAAGGGGAAATCGGGATTTCTGATTTCTATTTTGATAAAAGCCAAGTTACCCTAACCACCAAATAAGGGAGTATATATACTCCCCAAGAGGAGCAATCTGAGCCCCTCATCAAAAGAACTTAAATCCTGGCCATCCAAAAGTTCTTGGCAAAAATAAAGCAGAAAATATAAATAAAAGCTCGCTCTTGATCGCCTAACAATTTGGTCGAGCCACACAAGAAAATGACGAAAATAGTTAGAAATTAAATGACAGATACTTTCAAAAGTTGTACAGCATGTCGCGATATGATTTCCATGTGTTGGGGTGAAGGTTATAGCCACTCGACGCGTCGTTGAGTAGAATCGGGTCGGCGCCATAACTACTAGTGAGACGAAGAACGACAGTGTATTGGCTCTAGATGAATTCTGTATGTAATGAAGATTCCGTGAGAGGTTGGGGGTTAGAAGAGCAGAAATCGAAGGTAGAAGGGAGGAGACAAATGTTCCGTTTTGGGGGACTTATTTTCTTTTGCCTCCACTTATCCCTAATTCCTTACCATCTTCATATTAGGGTACCACAAGTCATGACAACAGATCTGTCGAGTCATCCATGTTCATTCGCTTGGGTATTCCATTTGCAAAAACTCCATAACTCTGTGCATCTCCTTCGCTCCTAACTAAGGCATCCTCATATCACATCCACGCCGCTCCAAATCAATGCCAACCGCTAATGATCCTCTACACATCTTCGGTGCTACTTCAGCAACACCACATGTATGCTACGCGAGACTTTTCTCTGGGGACTTTGGCAACAACTTTATTCTTCTTCTTATTCCTCTGCATAAAATTTAAGGGACCATGTAAACGCTTTGATCTTAATTATTTGCATCACCATTGGGCATGACAACGCGGCTTACATGATATCTTCCAACCAAACTTTTCAGAGGAATCAAGTTGTCCAGTCACCCACTCCTTTTGTCATGCTGTTTCATGCTACAATATGGGCTACACTCAATATTTAATGACTGCTCTTGAAGGATTCGTGATGTCCATAGAGTCTAGCCTTCAGGAAGCTTTAATACATCATAAGGATGACATGGCTGCCATCACCATCAAGCTTAATGAGCTGACCGCTGCCTTTATCGTTGCTATTAACCAACCTACTGATCATGCCAAAAATATTCAGGCTCCTCCACAGCCACTTATCCTACACGAGCCATAAGATTTCATCCGCCCGGAAGCGGCTATTCTACCGCGCTATACTAAATTGTACTTCCTAACCTACGATGGAAAAATTGATCTATTTGGCTGGTTAAACAAGTGTGCGCAATCCTTCGGCAACCAACAAATTTCGGCAGCAGAATGAATGCACCTAGCATCCTTCCACATGCTCCACTCCGCTCTATTATGGGCTTCTCGACTCTTCACCGACTGACCAAATCTAATGTGGGAATAATTCAAGCTGCTTTGCAACTTGCACTTAAAACCTTCTATCCACATCAACCCCCTCAGAGAACTCACATCTTTACGAAAAATGGGGTCCGTGGACGAGTACCTGGAATAATTTCAGCTTATTTTGGTGCATGCAACTCTTTCCCTGAATATGCAAGAAGCCATTTTCACCACCGTACTTCACAACCTCCTGCGACTAGATGTCGAATTTGAGGCCCCTCCCGACTTTGTGACTGCCATGAGTCTGACCAGGTTTTGCGATCATCGCCTCCACCTAGTACATAAGGCCTACCTACATGCAAACAACATCATTCAACAAGAATGTATCTAGGGCCCTCCAACCCCACCGGTCCACCAATTATCTCGGGCTGAGATGTTGTAATGACACACCCATGGATTATGTTTTAACTACAGTGAGCAGATCCCTTGCGGCCACAAGTACAACAGGCATTTCTACCTGCACGTCAAGGACTTTGACAATGAGGGCGTTTGGTGAAGTTTCTCCATCGAGTACCTCCCTTGAGCTTGAGGTCATAGCACTTTTTGGATGGCAGAAGTGATGTTTTGACAACGTTCTCTTTATTAGACTTTATTATCGAGTTGTATGATGTTCTCTTTAATATATGATATTATTAGTGTTGTTGAAGCCGAGAAAATCCTAACTCCCAAATCCGGATTAATGCAGCCTAAGGTTAATGATTTTGCGGTCCAACATCACAATTCAAATGGCTAGCATGGGAGAGAGAAAATTGTCTATAAGCACACCCTAAGTGCTCCAGCAAGGAGGTCCCAACACGTATCCGGAAGTTTAGAAGAAACTTCTGCTCCATAACTAAAAGCTTGGCAAGGTACTAGGCAAAAATAGATTTGGCGAGTATCCACTTGGGGGGGGGGGGACCTCAACCTCTTCCAAAAGTCAATTTCTAGTACCACTGGGGGATTATTTATAAATAAATCCTTGGAGTGGCAATTATCTAGCCTCTACTAGCGAGTACCGATGACTACTCGCCCATATTCATGAGGTACTCGCCTCTGTTTGCCCAAGCTCGCCTTTGCTCTCTCAGGCCAGCCTCTGCTCACCCAAGATTGCCTCTGCTCGCTCAAGCTCAGCTTTGCTCGTGGTGAGGTCTGCAAATGGTCGTCACCTTGGGTGTTTCTGATCTCGACAAATTACGAGTTATCAACTATCCCCACTTTTTTCAAGCTCAGCTCGAGCTTGGAAAAATAATGTAAGACCCATGGTTTAGAGAGAAGGAACTAGACAATACGTTGCACGAGTCCTTACTTGGAGTAGAGCTCAACCGAAGGAGGAAAAAATGTCGACACCTCCTATGGGTAGAACTCAACTGAAGAAGATGGAAAAGAGTTGACACCTCGCAGACCAAGCTTAACTTGATGGTGAGGAAAGTTTGATACCTCATAGGAGCTAAGTTCAAGTTAGGTGGAGAAGAGGTCAACATCTCATAGGAGGAAGATCAACTGGAGGTGGATAGAAGGTCGTCACCTCACAGGAGCCGGGCTCAATTGGAGATGGAGAAGAGTCGACACCTCACATGAGGAAACTCAACTTGATGTGAAGAGAAGGTCGACGGCTCGCAGGAGTTGAGATCAATTGGAGGTTGAGAGAAGGCCGACACCTATCAGGATGAAGATCAATTGGAGGTGGAGAGAAGGTCAACATCTCACAAAAGCCGAGCTCAATTGGAGGTGGAGAGAAGGTCGACAGCTCATAGCAGCCGAGCTCAATTGAGTTAGAGGGAATGTCGATGGCTCATAGGACCGATTTCAACTCGAGGCAGAGATAAGGTCGACACCAGTATGGAGGATGCTCAATGGGAGGTGGAGAGAAGGTCGACAACTCACAAGAGTCGAGCCCAACTAGAGTTAGAGAGAAGATCAACAACTCACAAGAGCTGAGCTCAATTGGAGGTGGGAAGAAGTCATACTTGGGGGGCAAATAGCCAGCATGTTGGAGAGGAGCTCGAACAGAGACCTAGATTACGAAAACAACATAATCGAGGACTTCAACTCAATTGAGGGTGCAATTATCCGACATGCGAGAGAGGAGCTCGTGCAGGGACTCAGATTACGATAACACCATGCTCGAGGACTTTCTACCAATGCTGAGGTGATCTCCATGTTACTCAAAAAAACGGCAAAGAGTTAGTTTGCCCAAATTTTTTGATGACAAAGGAAACTTTCTTCAAGGAGTGGACAATCTTCTCTTCATTGAGTTGAGAGGTTTGCGTCTAGACCTGTTCCTGATAATTCTTCCAGTTGGAAGAGAAGTGTGATCGGGTAGGTAGCTAGGCAACAATATAAGGGGGAGCTGATCTCGACCGTCATTGTAGGAGCTTGGTCTTACAAGAATTCTTTTAAGACCAGACACACTGTCCCATCACCTGCTCTGGGATTTTTAGGAGAATTAGGTTAGAGGCAAGTTTCTCAACTCAATCATGTAAATCGCTTCCTACCTACCTTTAAGAACTCCCGCTCTACCACCAGGATACAAATGTAATGCCTCAAAACTCAAAAAGGAGTGGTTAGCATTTTAAGGCCAAATTGGTGCCTAAATAGGTTCACACAGCCTATGATACGGGCATGTCTAGGGCCGTGTCATGCTATGAGTTCGACAAATTTTAGTGAGGTCGACAAAATGCATTCGACGATCCTCAGAGTCAAGCCATGTCGGGCACACGGCCTGTGATACAGGCGTGTCCAGGATCGTGTCCTTCTTTATGAATGGTCAGCCTGTGTCGATGGATGAACACGGGCTTGGATACGGGCGTGTTCAAATTCGTGTCTGGCATACGGCCTGTGACATGGAAGTGTCATAGGGCCGTGTCCTGGTCGGGATGCGGAGGTTTCCTGTGTCGCTTGAGGAATACGCCCTGTGACACGGGCGTGTGAGAGGTGTGCACGGGCGTGTCAGCAGTAACACAGGCGTGTCTGTGCCCGTATCCTGCTCTGTGTTCGATGATCGTGTTCAAATCGTGAGATACAGCCTGTTACATGAGCGTGTCACAAGCCGTGTTCGGCCCAGGAAAGTGATTTTCAGGGCAATTTGTGGCCGTTCATTTCGTTCAAATAAGATCCAATGGTCCAGAAATCGCCCTGCTATTATAAGGCCGGGAGTTGAGTGTTAAGCCCTCATTTCTCTTAGGTCTTTCTCTTTCTAAAGAGTTAGAGAGTGGGGAGAGCAAGGAAGAAGGAGAAGGAGGAATCCGACTGTCAATGGAGCTACAGAGCCCCAAATTGCGAGCTGAGTCCAGATCCGTGGAGGCGAGGTCGTTACGGTGCTTTTCATTCGTCTAGTTTCTTCTCTTCTCCATGGGGCCAAAACAAACCGCTAGGGTAACGATTCTCTTCTTGGACATATAAAGTCCTCTTCCTTTCTATATAGGAAACCCGCTCTCGCGAGTGTGCGGTATTCCTGCGGGTGGATATGAATAGTCCACGTAGTTTTGCATATAGAGTCCAGAATCAAAGTATGGATATAGGCATGGTGTGTGAAGCCTACCTAGACAAGTTGGTCTGGATCGGTTATGTTTTCATTATGCTTGTTTTGTCGGAGAAGACTCTGTGCCGTTTGTTTTGCGGGTTTTCTACATGGTAGATAACAACAGGGAGCCTTGGGGACTAACTCCAAGGTGCACTCGAAAATTTGGACAGAAGCGAAGTTCTGTCATATTGGTGGCCTGAGAGCCAGCCTTGTACATAGCTGGGCTATGTACTATTGTTTGATCGATACATTTGGATTTGGTGAAGCTTATCCCGCGCCGATGGCTAATTACTGTGGTGAGGTGAGCAACAGGCTGGTGGAACCTTACCCACTCCAAGTGGTTCGGTAAAAGATGGCTTGGAGAGCGAGTCTAGGCTTCGACTGAAAAGACTTTAATGCTCACGTGTTTGCCGTCTTGGGGGAGGTGGTGGACTGCGGAACGAGCTGGGTTCAGACCGGGCACACCGAGTAAGTGCCCTGAGAGCATGAGGTGTGTGGCCGTGCGGGCGTACACCTGTAGTGTAGTGTGCTGATGGTGTACCTCCACTATAATGTTTGGCTATGCTATTAAAATGCAGGGAAGGAGCACCGACACCCCAAGTAAGGGGTGGGGTCGTTATAATTTGGTCAGGTTTAGCTGACTGTTGCTTTTATTTGCCACAACTGCAGTAGAATGTTGTTTGCAGGTGCTACGGAGCATAGTGTCAAGTAGCAGGCTAAAACCCTTGTTTCAGTGCTGGCCCTCGAAGGCCAAAGTGAAGTGTTTTATTTTATTACTGTCATGTATGGTCGGCCTGCGTGCCGATTCATGAGAAACACTTTTGTTGAGCAAACTCTTGTAAGGCCATAAGGCCAAATATTTGGTGTACTTGTATTGTCATTCCTACTTTGGGTTTTAGTGGACATTCATGCTTTGGTTTGGGTTTTTTACTCTTCAACCTTTAACTTATTTCTGCTAGAATGTACTCTGTATAGCACGTGTTATATTGGATGGATGGTTTCATTTAGTAACCCTTCGGTCTGCTTGTAGTATATGGCGTCGGGCCCCGACTGGACCTACTGCTATATGTCATGCGGCGGATAGGGGTGTTACAACAAAGACTAGGGTACAAGCAATGAGAAATGTCCTTCGAGGGGTCCTATAGTGTAACACCTTCATCCGTCACATGAAATATAACTAAGGGTCCGGCCAGGGCCCCACGCCATATTCTACAGACAGTCGATGGAGTTACATGTTAATATCAAATGACCAAATAAATCCTAACTCAGAGCCTTCTAGCAAAAGCTTCAAGGGTTAAATTTTGAACTCAAGTAATACCAATGTCCACTAAAATAAACAATATAAGAATGTTTACAAAAATAAACAAAAGATTTGGCCTTAAGGCCTTACAATTATTTCCCTTTACAAAGGTAGTTTCCAATATCGGCTCGCTGGCCAGCCACACATGAAAACACTAAAAGTTCTTCGCTTGGCCTTCGAGGGCCGGCATAGCATCAAAGGGCTGCAACCCACTATTTCCCGCTCGGCTCTCTAGCACATGCATAGAGACATTCCACCATAAAGGTGGCAAACAAGGCAACAGTCAACTTTAGCTGACCAATTTATAACGATCCTACCCCATACCCGAGGTAGCGGTAATCCTTCCCTATATGCATAACAAACATAAATAGATATATCACCAGAAGGTACAGCCAAGCACCATTTAATATATCAAAAACTTCTGTATCAACTATCAAACGTTCCATGCGTACAGAGCACATTCTCGGTGAACTTGAAACACCAGTCCTACTACCGTCCATGGCTATAACCAAAACTAATGGCAAACTATGAGCATTATTGTCTGGCTACAACCAAGACTCTCCTCCCTACTCCCAACATTAATTACCACGTTCCTTAGGTCTATGAACTTGGCATAGGGAGGGTACAGATCAGCCTTTTCTCATTGCTCATATCGCCATGCAATCGTCGAAAGCCAAGCTTTCATGGCTAGATGGATAGACGCGGGTCACATCACCTTTCCCAAGGAGTAAAGCATAACTGAGTTACATTAAAATAGATGAATCTCATAGTAATCAGAGCTAAGCACCCAGACGAGAGCTCACATACTAGCCTCACAGTCAAACAAGAGACATACATAGTAATCAAAATGCTATCTGGGAGCTATTGCTAGTGATAGCCAATATTGTCTGGCGTTAACAACAAAATTTTTCTTTTTGTCTTTAGACTCAACCACAATTGGAGCATCTTTCCAGCCAAAACTCTGCAGCATCCTGCAGTGCCAGAAACACTGCACTTTTATATAATAAATATCTCACCAAGAGCTATCGCCAGCGATACTCATTGTCTCCCGATAAATCCACCAGTTCTCAAAATCATAGAAATTCCCTGGTATTTTCCTGGAGCATCTCTCCAGTACTTCTTGCCACTCCAATTCACAGGCACAACCCTTCGACTCCATAAACTACCAGTTTATACTCGGAGTCTTCTCCGACACGTAAAATAAAACATCACCAATCCAGACCAACCTATCCAGATGGGCTTCACACAGCATGCATATTACGTACTATGATTTCCTGATCTATATACTAAACTACCTGGGATATCGTGTATCAACCCATCAGAATTCCCTCGATTCTCCACCTTTTGGTAGGGGATTCCATGCTTATGCAAAAAGTAGGACTTCACTTGTCCAAAAAGGAAGATCGTTACCCTTGTAGATCTTTTCGGAGCAATGAACAAGTCGTCTATCCAGATAGAAAGGAGCTCCTTGCTTTCCTCTTCACGGATTTTTGTTCGGCTCTTGATTCCGACCATGGGATCTCCTTCACTAAGATTTCAAAGCTCAACCTTCATCCCCTTAGTTCTTTCTTCCAAGAACTTGATGAAAGGGAGGAGAGAGAGTGAGAGAAGTAAACTGAATCTTATCCCCACCACTTCTTTATTTAAGCAACCTCGGGAATAACCCCAGCCACACGATCCTTTCATCAAAACTAAGCAAAGGCCATGATTCCAGCTGATCATTTCATTCTAACGATATTGTCGCGCTATATCTGTCAGAAAATCGGCAATCCCTCCCAAGGTAGCCAACTCGCCAGTCACGGCCTGCTCCAGGTTCCTCCTGGAGGTCGCGACCAGTCTTAGGGTAGGCGGACAGAATCTTTTGTCTGCTCAGGCCACGCGGCTTAGGCCATCTCCCCAATCTGACCGCCCAAGTCGCGCAGCGGCCGCTCATCCTACAGGGGGCTGCAGACTACTTACTCAGTCCGCCCCTGCAGGCCGCGAGGTTTGGTCAGCTAACCGCATTGGTTCTCCTTGCCCATCAGATGCAAAGTGGCGGACTAGGATTCCTATCCGTCCAGACCGCCATATCGCAGTTGACCTGCCTCCAGGTCGCCCAGGCAACCAACTCTCCTATCCTCCAGCAATGGGCGGACTCTGTCTCCAGCCCACCAGCTCGCCGCATGGTGATAGCAAAGATGAGCCTTCAGGCCACCAGTCGGTACTGGCAGCCTGCCCCTTCAGTTCGCCAGCAGTGGGTGGACTCGGCCTCAGTCCGCCTGAGGGAACAAACCTTCAGCTCACCGAATAGTAGGAATGTTGACCTGCCTACAGGCCTCCAGTCAGCAGCAGCTACCTGATGCACCTCGTCAGCACGCACGACCTGCCTCTTTACTTCACCAGGTCGCCGAGCCTCTTGTCGGCCAGCCTGGGGGACAAGCCTCCAGCATCAGAGGAAGACTCCTCCAGTCTGCTGTAAGCTAGGCAGACTCATTGTGTAGTTCGCCAAAAGAGAACCAGCCCCCACTTCTTCCCAACAGCGGGAAGACTACCCCTCAGCTCGCGCAACCCGACACGTGCTCACCAACTGTAGCGACGGACTCGTCTCAGTCCGCCAGTAGTAGAATTTACTCTAGCAAGTCCCTATCTGCACAACATGGTGCGGACTCAGTGGACTCCTTCCTTGCTTGCTACAACTTACCGCTCTACCGGGGGTAACGTTACAAGACCGTTACCTCCTTGGGCCTATAAATAGCCCTGCATACCTCTCATTCGGGGGGACGAAAAGGGAAAGGCATCAATTCCTGCGGACTCAGCTATCTCAGTCCACGCGACCTCAGAGTCCTCTCATCTTCTCGTCTTGATCGTGCAGCAAGCTCGACTTGCTGAATCTAGCTGCGGGATCAGCTAACCGTGTAGTCTGCCGACCTCTCTGGATAAACCGAGCGGCCCTCTAGCATTTCCATCCCCTTAGCCACCAGCTTCGCCCTTTGTACCCTTTATTTTCTTTCTATGTAAAGGTGTAATCTTAAGCTGTAATCTGATTCTTAATCAAAGGAATGGCCGTTGCAAGAGTGGTGTTTAAGCTGCGGCGGGCGATGTCTGTTTTTGCCACTTCTAGCGGCCCCCTCTTCTCCTTAACCATTCTCTTCTCTCGGCTTCAACCTGCAAACCCAGCTGTCAAAGTAACCGTCTGCTCGACAGTTCCTGATCAACCTTCCTTGGCATCTCCATATATAGATCAGCATCCTCCTTTCCTCCATCCTCGCAACCCTTGATCAAGCGCTTGCTCCACTCTCAAGCAGTCAAAAGCTTATCTCTGCAACCTTCTTTAATCACCTCGCTTATGAGACCGAGCACACCCGTTAGCTGCTGGTGCCCGCGATCCTCCTCTTCATTTTCACGCATTAATAGTTAATACGTGACCTTCAGATCTCGAACAGAGGGTGAAAACCGACAGTTAGGCATGTCAGATCATCAATCAGCCAAGAATCTTGCTCCATTAAGTCCTAGTGAAGATCCTCTCTGGGAAGCCTTGGAAAAATCACAACGTGAAACTGCCAAACAATTTCAGGCAATCAACCATACTCTAGCTGCAATCGTGCAGTGATTAGAGTTGCAATCCGTAGCAGCACCAGTTCCTCCAGTTAATCCAACACCCATATTGGAGAATAAGCAAGCCTATTTGTTGGGTCCATTATTCCTAATGTCCCTGATTTGTGAGAAGTCAAACAGGTCAATGAAACAAACATCAACTATATTTGATGTGAATTTAAGGTCTTGAGTGCAGGTAGTCCATATCATATTGATTGGACATATGGACATACTAAGTGGTTGCTGGACATACCGAAAATCACCTAAGTCCACAAGCATTGAGTGGAGCAAGCTCACTCAACACCAGAGGTATTGACTTAATAATATCCAGTAGAAATTTTGGCTAAGTGCAAAAGCGTTGAGTGTAGTATACTCACTCAACGCCATATAACATATAGCATTGAGTCTATCTCAGCCTAATTGGAAGATAGCCAAAAATATGGCTAAGTCCAAATGCATTGGGTGTAGTCTACTCACTTAACGCCATACAACAAAAAGTCTATGAGTTAGGCTAAGTCAGTCTAAGCTTAGATAAATTGGCTGAAAATGTGTCCAAGTCCACAAGCGTTGAGTGTGTTCTACTCACTCAATGCCATATAGCTTTTAGTGTTGAGTGTTGTTGTGGCAGTAAACTCCATAGATAAGTTGGGGAAAATTTTCACTAAGTCCACAGGCATTGAGTGTAGCTTACTCACTCAACGGTAGATAACAGAAAATTCTGTTAAGTAGTTTGGCATTGAGTGGAGCTTACTCTCTCAACGCCAAGGCACAGAAATATTTGCAAAGGCAAATAGCATTGAGTGAGGTAAGCTCACTCAATGCTCTCAACGCTCTCAATGCTCTCGATGCTCTCAATGCCTTGGAGCAGAAATTTGGCTATGTCCAAAAGCGTGGACTGCTTGACTTTCGTCGAGCTCAGCTTCGTCGAACTGAGCTCAGCGATCGTTGAGCTGAGCCAAATTACTCATTTTAGTCTGAAGTTCGTCGAACTGAGTTCAACCTTTCATCGATCTAAGTTTGCAGTTTATCGAACTGAACTTTTGCGTTCGTCGAGCAAAGCTCGACATTCGTCTAACAGAGCTCAGCTTTCGTCGACCTCAATACTAAGACAGACGGAATTTTGTCTAAGTGTTGTTGCATTTAGTGATACCTACTCACTCAATGCCTTTGGTTATGATGATTGAATTTTGTCTAAGTCCAGAGATGTTGGGTCATGCTGACGTCAGTAAAGTCAAATTATCAACCAAAATTTAAATGGTGTGGAATTGCTGCCAGAGATATTGGCAGCCAACTGTCATCATCTTCTACACTTTCCAAGGAATATTTCCATCATAGAGTGCTGGGGCCCACACACAGCAAGGATCCGTTAAATCAAATTTAAATGGAAGGGATGCACTGGATGGCTTAATCTCAGCCATCAATCCTGGTGGTGGGACCCACTGCTCGATTGGCGTTTAGAGTATAAAAGGAAGCAATAAGCCAGAGAAAAAAAACAACCAACACAACCAAGAGAACAATCGATTCCTCGGTAAGGTTTTCTGAAAACGAGAAGAAGGGCGGGAGAACATCATCTTTTTCCTCGCTATTTTCGTTGAGCCTGAATAAGGAGTTCTACACAGAGAACCTTGCTGGGAAGGAGATAGCTGGAGCAATTACCATTCACAACAGCTGGATAAAAATTCATTCTGAGGGAGCAGATCTACAAGTTCTGTAAAAGGAAGGTTTGCTGTTTGAAGAAAGAATCTACTGCCTACATTATTGTCTTCAACAACAAAAGGTTGGGCTGATATCTACTCATTCCAGGAAGAAGATGACACAGAGTTCTTGATCGGGTGTCTAATCATATAATCTTTCTCTATTTCTTTCTTGTGTAAAGATTCTTGGTGAATCTGGAGTTGTAAGCCTGTTTTATAAAGGCTAAGGTCTTTGTGACATGTGTTTGGCTTTGTGCCGGATAAAAGGTTGTTGTGACGTGAGGGTTGGTTTAGTGCCTAATTGTTAGGTATGTGTGACCTGTATGGTCCTGCGGGATCAATGCTGTAAGCTTTAAGTAGCCGATATTTGGTGGGAGAGCCGAATCTAACACACTGTTAGATAGGCGCAGAGGGACAATGGATGTACCCAAGATTGGGGAACCACTATAAAATTGTTGTGTCATTTGTGAATGTTCTTGAAAGCTGATAACTAACCAAATCACAGGCACAGAAATCTGATAACAAATTAGAAAAGGTAAAATAAAGACAAAAATCTATTCACCCCCCCACCCCCTCTAGGTGTTAGCTAACCTTGAAAATAAGAATTTCACTATCCACTGGCTTATCCACCGGTCTATCCTACTGCATACATACCAATCTTCCCGCAAGGGCCTGCAGCCCCTTTGTGGCCTCAAAATGATGAGTTTGCAGCTCGTCAAAACTTCTTCTGGGAAGCAGCCCGAGGAAGTCCATCAAGATTTCTGAACTTTCAGGGAAGTTATCCTTACTCATCAGCTACTAACTTTGCTCCTCCTGTAGTAGCTTTTCCCTTATATCCTCCTGCTTCTTTAACAGTTATAACTTATGCTCCCTTCTTTCCTTATACTGTAGGAGAGCAGGAAGAGCTGTCACCAATTTCAGAGAATGTTTGGCATGAACCAACTCCAGCTAATTTCAGAGAGCAACGGTTGCCAATTTACACTAGAGAGACTGATAAAATGAAGTACTTTCAAGCTTTTGAATCTATCGTAGCTCTCAAAACTCTATCAGATGCTACCAAATTCAAGCTCCTTGTAACAACCTTTGATTGTCAAGTGAGGGATATGTTCTATGGATTACGTCCTCAGTCCATCTCCTCCTTTGTTTATCTGCAAAGGGAGTTCTTGCTCAGGTTTTCTACTTCAATAAAGAGAAAGGGCAGTCTAGAAGCTCTCTTTGAGATCAGGCAGTGTGAGAGCGAGACTTGGTCTCAGTTTGTAGATCGATTCCAAAAAGAGATTTTGGACATTGAAATTGTTGATCAACAAATGTATCGGGTAGCTCTAAGACATGGTCTTCGTGAAGGGTCACTCAAGTTTGAAGCTAATGTCCGAGCACCAAGAACACATCAAGAGTTGATTGTTTTAGCCGACTGATACATTCGTGGTGAGAAGAGCAATCCCAGCTTCATCTCCAGGCTTATAGCAGAGAAGGATTCTTTTTCTTACAAGTAACCACTGAGGTCCCCACGAAAAGATTTTCCATCCTACACAAGGAAGGGAAGAAGATTCCAACGTCATCGACACCTCTTCCTGAGTCAAGATTGTACCCAAGATCAATTATTACTAGTGCCATCTCCGCAAGCAGCTTCAGTTCATCAGCAACAAGATGATGACTTGCTAGAATCTGAACTAGATGAGGTCATGCAAGAAGTAAGCCAAGTCATGAAGGAAAAGACTAATTACAAAAGGCCTTATTGGCCAATTGATCAAAGATATAAAGAATTGGATCCGTACTGCGAATTCCATATAGAGCAAGGGCACTCGACTGAAAACTGTCGAGCACTTCGTCTACTGGTACAAAGGATGTTGAGGCAGGGGAAGATGCGTGACCTGTTCGCGAAAGATGACCACTCTGATCCACCAACTACAAAAGGCAAAGAAGTTGAAGACATTCCTTGCTGCTCAAAGGGAGTGAGTCAAATCAACAGTCACCCCAACCCCAGTATTAGTAATTGCATCGATGTCGATGATGAGGGAACACTCGAAAGATTATTCTGAGTAGGTGAAGGACATCTCAGTTCCAAAAGCTCCTCGCAATCATTGCCAGTTACTCCTACCTTACATCCTTCAAACATTTTCTTTCTAAAACACTTCTAAGTGTTTCTCTCATTCTTTTCAATAAATTTTACGTCAGAGATCCCATACTGACACATTTTCTTTTATGGAGTGCTTCCTCCTCTCTTTTTTCTCTTTGCCAAAGAGATCACTGAACCACTGAGATATCACCAAGTCTTATTGTTCCCTCCATAGATTGTTCTCCGGCGTAAGACCACGATGACCACATATAGTGGGGAGTGTTCGCATATATGCAGTGGGGGATGTTCAATCTATGATGGTGAACTTCAAGCTTCTGATCCTAGCCGGTATCTAACACAAGCGTGTATAGAGCGAGGTACCATGTGTTAACTCTGCTGTGCTTCGATAGGGATACTCTACAGTTATAATGATCTTTGCTTGACAAGCAATGGCGCTCAAGTATAGCCTAGTCTCTTCGATCATCTCATAACTATAAAGGCCGAACACTCTAGGGTACTCTCAATCTGTGCCTTCGCGGGGCCCACAACTCCGCTAATCACTCCGAAGACAAGCAATAGGCCACTTGGCGCATCTATTCTAATTGATCAGCGATGTTTGTTACCCGAGGTGAGAGAGCAATATATCTATCATTTCCTTCTTAGGATTTTGTGCATGTCTCCATTTTATGCTCTTTCAAGGGAATGCGGCTAGTCCTCTCTTGGTAGGACTACACCCTGGGTGATTTTTCTTAGCCAAGCGATGCATAAGGCCAGCGGGGAACACTTGTGGCAACATCCAGTCTTTTTTGGGTTATCTTCTAGTGTAGCCCTCCTTTTTAATCTGCCTTCTTACAGGTTAACAAGTTTTATGCAACCTATTCTAGGGATCTGCAACATCTTTATTGCTTATGATCACCTTATATGCACTACCTGCATGAAGTTCTATCAAATGATGATTTAAAAGTTATCTATCACTCTTATCGAATGCTAATGTCACAAATCATTAATCGGAGTATCTGGTTCTCCTTGATTGACAAGTCATACTATTAAAGTCAAATCAAGATTTTTCCATCGTGCAGATCTGGATTTCATATTCAAGACATCATACTTAATCATGCGAGACAATCATTGTCGTGTTTTGATCTATATTCGGTTAATAGCAGAGTTTGTCAGGTATCTCTTCTGCTATCCAATTAAATCTTAACATATCAACAGTCAACATTTGCAAGTCCTCTTTAGGTACTTGCAGCTTACTTTTGATATCATATCTGCTTCTCACTCTTCTTTTGCAGAGATTAGCAGATATTAGTAAGTCCTCTTCAGGTACTTGCAACTTACTTTTTCTATCATATCTTCTTCTCACTCTTCTTTTGCAGAGATTAGCAGATATTAGCAAGTCCTCTTTAGGTACTTGCAGCTTACTTTTGCTATTATATCTGCTTCTCACTCTTCTTTTGCAGAGATTAGCATATATTAGCAAGTACTCTTCAGGTACTTGCAGCTTAATTTTGCTATCATATCTGCTTCTCACTCTTCTTTTGCAAAGATTAGCAGATATTAGCAAGTTCCCTTCAAGTACTTGCACCTTATTTTACTATCACAACTGCTTCTTAGTCTTCTTTTGCAGAGATTAACAGATATTAACAAGTCCTCTTAAGGTACTTGCACTTACTTTTGCTATCATATCTGCTTCTCACTCTTCTTTTGCAGAGATTAGCAGATATTAGCAAGTCCTCATCAGGTACTTGTAGCTTACTTTTCCTATCATATCTACTTCTCACTCTTCTTTTGCAGAGATTAGCAGATATTAACAAGTCCTCTTCAAGTACTTGCAACTTACTTTTGTTATCATATATGCTTCTCACTCTTATTTTGTAAAGATTAGCAGATATTAGCAAGTTCCCTTCAGGTACTTGCACCTTATTTTACTATCACAACTGCTACTCACTCTTCCTTTTGCAGAGGTTAATAGATGCTTGCAAGTTTCCTTCAGGTACTTGCAAGTTATTATTTCCTCTATGTCTTCCTCTCACATTTGTTTTGCAGTGCTCAATGGAAGACATTCACGTCTTCTTGGTTTTGTAAGAGCAACTAAGGTACGCACAAGATATACCTCATTTTGCCTTCATTAACTTTTCCTTTGCAGGAAAAAGATAGGCATTGGCAATCCTTTTCTAAGGAGAGATACCATTCAATCTCCCCCTACTTCTTGTTTTTCTGAGGGATGGATCACGATTTTCGTGGGTCTCCTACTTTTTTGAAGTTCCCTTCGGGTCTTAAAAAAGTGATGGGATTATGTTAACCAAGAAATCGGCGATCCCTCCCAAGGTAGCCAGCTCGCCAGTCGCGGCCTGCTCCAAGTTCCTCATGGAGGTCACGACCTTTCTTAGGGTGGGAAGACAGAATCTTCTGTACGCTCAGGCTGCGTGGCTTGGGCGATCTCCCCGGTCTGACCGCCCAGTTCGCGCAGCGGCCGCTCATCCTATAGGGAGCTGCGGACTGCTTCCTCAGTCCGCCCCTATAGGCCGCGCGGTTTGCTCAACTAACCGCATTTGTTCTCCTTTCTCCGTTAGATGCAAAGTGGCGAACTCGAATTCCTATCTGCCCATACCGCCATATCACAGCTGACCTGCCTCCAGGTTGCCCAGACAACCACCTCTCCTATCCGCCAGCAATGGGTGGACTCTCTCTCAAGCCCACCAGCTCACCTCATGGAGATAGCGACGACGAGCCTTCAGGCCACCAGTCAGCACTAGCGGCCTGCCCCTTCAGTTCGCCAGTAGTGGGTGGACTCGGCCTCAGTCTACCTGAGGGAACAAACCTTCAGCTCCCCGCATAGCAGGAATAACGACCTGCCTCCAGGCCGCCAGTTAGCAATGGCTACCTATTTCACCTCATCAGCATGCGTGAACTGCCTCCTTAGTTCGCCGGGTCGCCGAGCCTCTTATCGCCCAGCCTAGGGGACAAGCCTCCAGCCGTAGAGGAAGACTCCTCCAGTCCGTAGTGAGCTAGGCGGGCTCATCGTGCAATTCGCCAGAAGAGCCCCAGTGCACACTTCTTCCCAACAGCGGACAAACAACCCCTCAGCTCGCACAGCCCGACGCGGGCTCGCCAACAGCAGCGGCAGACTAATCTCAGTCCTCCAGCAGCAGAATAAGATTGAGCAAGTCCTTATTCGCACAACATTGTACGGACTTGGTAGTCTCCTTCCTTGCTCGTTATAACTTACCCCTCTATCGGGGGTAACGTTACCAAGACCGTTACCTCCTCGGGACTATAAATATCCCACATACCTCTCATTTGGGGGGACGACAAGGCAAATACATCAATTCCCGCTGACTCAACTATCTCAGTCCGCGCGACCTCAGCAGTCCTCTCGTCTTCTCGGCATGGTCGCGTAGCCCGATCGGCTTGCTCAAGCTAGCTGCGAGATCAGCTAACCGCGCGGTCTGCCGACCTCTCTGGTCAAACCGCGCGGCCTCTGGCATTTCTTTCTCCTTACCCGCCAGCTTCCCCCTATGTACCCTTTATTTGCTTTCTATGTAAAGGTGCAATCTCAAGCTGCAATCTGATTCTTAATCAAAGGAAATCCCATCGCAAGAGTGGCGTTTATGCCGCGGCGGGCGAAGTACTTTGTTGCCACTACTAGCGGCCCCCTCTTCTTCTCAACCATTCTATTCTCTCGGCATCAACCTACAAACCCAGCCGTCAAAATAACCGTCTGCTTGACAGTTCCTGATCAACCTTCCTCCTCATCTCCATACTTGGATCAGCATCCTCATTTCCTCCATCCCCGCAACCCTTGATCAAGCGCTTGCTCTACTCTCGAGCACTCAGAAGCTTTTCTCTGCAACCTTCTTGAAAGACTTAATTCAAGAGCCTAAACACCTAGAGGGGGTATGAATAGGTTCTAATTTTTTCCTTTAATATTTTAGGCAATTAAAGAGATCTTTATTGGATCCCTAGTTGGATTTGGGCTAGGTTCACTAAGTTAGGATATGACCCAACATGTATAGACTAGGGTGATGGTTGTGTCTTAGAGTTTAGGTCAAGTCCTTCGGGTCAACAATACCAGGGACCAGCCTTCAACAAAGTCAGAGACTCAAGACTTAGAAAATTCAAGAATTATAAAAAGGAGTTTTACGTTCGTCGAACTCCGGTCGATGAAAGTCGTGCTCAGCTCTACGAACTTAGAGACAAATCTCTTAGCTCAGCTCGACGAACTTGGTTCTCAGCTCGATGAACTCTGGACAAAGTGATAACTTCTCTGAGTCAAACTTCAGTCGACGAACTAAGAACATAAGCTAGACGAACTCTGTTCTCTAGTCGACTAATTCTGGATAAGGAGATTCAACACTCAACGCCAGATGACATTTCACTCAATGCCAGATGACATTTCACTCAATGCCAGATGACATTTCACTCAACGATAGATGACATTACACTCAATGCCAAAATGATACTTCAATAATCTACACCATAAAATAGTCTAAGTCTAGAATCAAAACTCAGCTCGACGATCTTGGACCAACTGGACGAACTCAGTTCTCAGGGCTCAGCTCGACGATCTTAGATCTCAGCTCGATGAACTTGATGCACAGAAGAATAAAGTTATCAAGCAGCATTTAGAGGTCGACGATATTGGATCTCAGCTCGACGAATGGCTATTCTCAACTCGACGAACTATGGACTCAGGTCGACGAATCCAGTCTTGGCTGTTTTCCTCTTTTATCCTTATTATGTGACAATGATTCCTGAGTAATTAATGATCTAATATTTTCTGAATATTACCGTTAGACAAGAGCATTAATCACGGTCTTCATCAGGATTATTGCCGACCATTTTTCTAAGGGACAGTTAGGGAAATAAATCAATGCCAAATTATTCCAAGGCCATCAGCATTAATTACTGGAAGAATTTCAAAATTCAAAAGCACTGCCACATGGAAAATATAAAAGATGAGAAGTTATTTTTCTTATAGACAAGATATACAATACAGACATAATCGAAGAGACATACAGAATTCTTGAGACACAGAGAATCGATCAGCCAAGTAATCAACAACTGCTAGACCAGAAGAAGAACAATCTCTCTGAATAAGAAGAACAACCATCCAAATCAAGAGTCTTCTTCTGTCATACTCTCAGGAACCTTCAGTTGGACAACTATACTACATCTGTCAAGAAGTTCCTCAAGTTCTTCTGGTTGAAGTTGAAAGCTTGACGACCTATCACCCTGTAGAAAAAGTTCCATTCCTCCCTGAACAAACTCAATATTTCAGGGGGAGTTTTTTGTTAACATCAATTCCACTAGTCTTCTCATTTGTATTTGAGAAAGAGAAAGACACCATCACTCTCTCACCCTCTCTGAAAAAAGGGTTCTCTACTCCCTTCAAAAGAGATTCCTGTTTGCAAGTCTCCTAACCAAAAGACTTGAGGTTTGGTTTTTGAGCACCTGATCAAAAGCTCATTGGTGGAAGACACCTGATCAAAAACCTGAGTGGATTCCAACCAGGGTGGTAGAAGAGTGGATGTACCCAGGTTGGGGACCACTATAAATTCTTGTGTTGTCTGGTTGCCCTCTTCTTCTTGTTCTTGTTGTGGTTGTATTATTTAGCTTTTCTGTGGTTTCATTTATTTCAATTTAGTATACTGTGATATTATATCTAAGTTTAGGTATAATCTTTTATAACTCAGGAAATTTTTTTAAATATACATACATACTCTATTTACCCCCCCCCCTCTAGAGTATATCAGATCTAACCATAACTTTCAATTGGTATCAGAAGAGGTTCTTTTGGTTGTACAAATTAAAACCTTGAACCAAAGATCCTAAGTTAGATCTGTTCTTTAACTTTGCTAGACTTATTTACACAGCATGGCACAGAACAAAGAATATGCAAGCACCAGACCTCCAGTGTGTAACTTGTCCAAGTTCACAATCCGAAAGGCAAGAATAAGGCTTTACATGAACTCTATTGATGAAGATATATTTAATTCTATCTTAACAGGACCACCAGCTCCAGTGGCTTCAAACTCAACCACATCAACTGACCTGAGTGCAGTTCCACCCCCTGGATGGACAAATGCACAGAAGAAGGCTAAGATAGCTGATGCCAAAGCCATGAACATACTGGCTCAAACTATGTCTGATGAAATATTTCAAAAGGTTGTTGAGTGTCAATCAGCCAAGGAGATTTGGGATTCCCTGAACCAAATGGTGGCTGGATCAGCAGATGAGAGGAAAGATAGAAGGTCAAATCTCATCACTCAGTATGAGAACTTCAAGAAGGAAGAAGTAGAGACAGTAGAAGTAATGTATAACAGACTTAGCTCCATCATCAGTGAGCTAAGGAATCTAGACAAAGAATTCACTTTGACTTAAGTGAATTACAAAATCCTTATGTGCTTCCCCAGCACATGGGAATCAAGAATCTAGCCCATCAGAGAAGCCAGAAGCATGATAGAGATTTCAACAGAATCTCTTCTAGGAAAATTAAAGTCCTATTAGTAGCTGATCAAAGCAAGGGAAACAGTAGTTAAAGTGAAGACTCCTACACCAACTAGGAAGGAGCGCAGCATAGCTTTCAAAGCTACAAAAGACTCTGAAGTCATTCCAGTAAATGAAGAGTTAATGAGTCTCTTTGCCAAGAGATTCTTCAAGATGGCCAGAAAGGACTTTAGAAGGAAACCTTCTAAATATGAAGATAAGCCAAGGTATGACAAAACACCCTCTAAAGAAGTAGTGTGTTTTGGGTGCAGGAAATCTGGGCACTTTATTTCTGAGTGTCCAGAAGCTCAGAAGAAGGAAAGAAGAAAGGAGAAGGACTCAAGAAAGAGTCACTACAACAAGTCTTCCTCAAGCAAGCACAAGAGGAAAGATAAGGGCTTTGTTGCTGAAACATGGAGTGATACTAAAGAAGAGTCAACATTCTCTAGCTCCAGTGAGGATGAAGAAGAGAAGAAAGCAAAGGAAGTCTGCCTTATGGCTATTGAGGCGGGCAGTAGCAGATCAGATACAGATGAATCTAAAGATGAGGAATCATTATCAGCTGAAGATCAGGTAATAACATCTTATGATTTTGAATCAGATGAGTTTAAATTGGAATTTAAAAATTTGTTCTTAGACTTGATCAGCTCTGAGAAGGAAATCAAACTTCTCAGAGAAAAACTAAATAATTTAGACAAAATCACCTCAGAAAATGCTAACCTAACAAATGAACTGATTTCTGCTAATGAACAAATATCTTTTCTGAAATCTGAACTTAGCAAGGCTAAAAAGTCAGAAGAATCACTAAATGGAAGAAGTTTTAAACTACTAGATATCACTAGTACTGTAAATGCTAGGATTAACAATAGCAAACTAGGACTAGGTGCCTCCTCTAGTGATCCACCTCTAATTCAGAATAATAACCGTTGCAAACCAGTAAAGTTTATATCTGACAAAGGAAAGAAGAATACTTAACAGGTTAATATGGTCAATGAATTTCTTGAACAAATTGAAACTAAGAATAAACTTAAAAAATAGAAGAATAACAGACACAACAATGTTCAGCAGTTATCATCAAAATCAGATCGACGATATATGAACAGATCGTCGAACTCAGAACGCCGATCTCTAAACGCAAACTTAAGTAATAATTATTCTTCGATCTGTGATCGACGATACCAGTATGGTTCGTCGACCAGAGATCGACGATTTTGGTGCCCTGAGAATGAATATCTTCATTCTTCGAGTAGAGATCGACGATCTCATCCAACATCGTCGAGCTCAGGTTGACAATCCAACCAGAAACCATCGATCGCAGATTCTTACAACAGAAACCTAAATTATAACAGCAACTTTAATCCTTTTTAGTAAATGGATAATACCACCAAGAAGATATCATCCCAAAGGTTATAAAGATCAACCTGAATGTTCTTAAATTTCTAGTTATAGCTATGTAAATAAACAAGGACCCAAGGTTACCTGGGTCAAGAACAACTAACAATCTTATTTGCAGATGAATACCTATCCAGCATACAATCAACATTGGTATCTGGACAGTGGCTGCTCCAAGCACATGACAGGCAGCAAGAATAACCTAATTGATTACAAGTCCAAGCTAGGACCAAAGGTCATCTTTGGTAACTCTAACTGTGGCCAAACAGAGGGTTATGGCAAAGTCGGGATTGGAACAGTAACTTTCAAGAGAGTTGCATATGTAAGTGGACTAAAGCATAACCTCATCTCTATACGCCAACTCTGTGATGAAGGTTATCAGGTATCATTCAACTCTAGCTCCTATACTATTACCTCTAAAGAAAACAAACCTATTTTAATTGGAAATAGACAAGGAAACATATACCTAGTTAATTTTCATTCTTAAACTTCAGACATATGTTTAATTAACATAGTTAGCAGTCAAAATGACTTGTGGCATAAAAGATTAGGGCATGCAAATCTGAAAAATATTACTAGGTTTTCTAAGGACAACCTTGTTAGAGGACTACCTTCTGGCCCTTACAAGAAGGAAGGACTCTGCAGGGCTTGTCAACTAGGCAAGCAAACTAAATCTAGTTTCAAATCCATTAATAAGAGTGTTTCACCTAGGATATTGTACCTACTATATATGGACCTTTTTGTCCTTGTGGCTGTACAAAGCCTAGGAGGGAAATCTTATAATTTAGTTGTTGTAGATGACTTCTCCAAATTCTCTTGGGTATTCTTTCTGAGATCTAAGACAGATACATTCAAGGTTCTTACAGATTTTCTCAAGACCATAGAAATTGAGTACTCTACTCATGTTGCATTGATTAGAAGTGATCATGGTACAGAGTTTGAGTCTCTTCTTATGCATAAGTTCTATGAGAAGGAAGGTATAAGGCACTGCTTCTCAGCTCCTAGAACTCCTCAACAAAATGGGATAGCTGAAAAGAAAAATAGAAACTCATTGAAGCTGCAGGTATATTACTTGCAGATGCTTACATGCCCCTATCTTATTGGGCAGAGGCTGTGAGCACAACAAATTATGTCCTGAATAGAAGCTTAATACACAAACAAAAACATAAGACTCCTTATGAATTGCTCAAAGGGAAGAAACTAATAATCAACTATTTTAAAGTTATTGGTTGTGTGTGCTACATTCATAATAATGACAAGAAACATATTAGAAAATTTGAAGCAAAGGCTATAGTGAGAATTTTTCTAGGATATTCCCAAGTCAGTAAAACTTATAGGGTCTTTAACATATCTACACTAAAAATAGAGGAATCCATGCATATTACATTTGATGAGGCTTACATGTTTTATAAGGAGAAAGAGATTTCTACCAAAGACTCCTTGCAGGTACACAACTTGTGTGAGAAAGTGGATGACTTAAACCTTTCCCCCAAAGTTGTACCTCATCCTTCTCAACAAGTCAATGAAGAAAGTGATGAAGAGACTGTGGAATAAGGTGATCCCCCTACAACAACAGAAGCTATTCCACAAGAAGAATTCTCTCCAAATAATGCTATAGAACCAACTCTACCCACTGATTTTGTCATACTAAGGGATCACCCCAGATCCCAAGTGATTGGAGACATAACTGTAGGTGTATAGACAAGGCATCAACTCAACCAAGACTTGATGCATGCCTGTTTCCTCTCTCAAATTGAGCCTCAAACCATAACTGATGCAGAACAAGATCCCCACTGGATCATTGCAATGCAAGAGGAGCTTAATCAGTTTGAGAGATGTAGAGTTTGGGTTTTGGTTCCAAGACCAAAAGACTACCCAGTCATTGGAACCAAATGGGTATTCAGAAATAAGCTTGATTCCCAAGGTGTGATTGTGAGAAACAAGGCTAGGCTTATTGCTCAAGGGTATAGGCAAGAGGAAGGGATTGAATATGATCAATCCATTGCTCCAGTTGCCAGGCTAGAAGCTAAAAGGATATTTTTGGCTTATGCTGTATTTAAGAAGTTCAAAGTTTATCAAATGGATGTGAAGAGTGCTTTCTTAAATGGGGAACTTAAAGAAGAGGTTTATGTTGAACAACCTCCATGTTTTGTTTCTCCAACTCATCCCTCTTATGTATTTAAATTGCATAAAGCACTCTATGGTTTAAAACAAGCTCCAAGAGCTTGGTATGAGACCTTATCCAGCTTTCTCCTAGAGTATGGTTTTTCAAGAGGCATAGTAGATAGGACCTTATTTATCAAAATGCATCATGATAAAATACTGTTAGTACAAATATATGTAGATGACATAATATTTGGTTCTACTGACCCCAAATTATGCAAAAGATTTTCTTATCTAATGCATTCAAAATTTGAGATGAGTAGCATGGGTGAGCTCTCCTACTTCCTTGGTCTCCAAGTGAAGCAGCTCCCTGATGGCATCTTCATTTCCCAGGACGCGCTCTAAGCCCGGCCCGCGCGCAGTTAGGAGGATTGGCTAAATATGCTAAAGAGCTTATTTAAAAGTTTGGGATGGCTGATGCCTCAGCAAAGAAAACACTCATGGCTACAAATGTTATAATAGATTCTGATGTGCATGGGAAACCTGTGGATCAGAAATTATATAGGGGCATTGTTGGGTCCCTACTATACCTTATAGCTAGCAGACCTGATATTATGTTTGTTATATGCCTTTGTGCTAGGTTCCAAGTGAAACCTAAAGAATCCCATCTAGTTTTTCTAAAAAGGATTTTAAGATATATAAAGGGTTGTCCTAGTCTAGGTCTCTGGTATCCTACTGAGTCAGAGTTTGAGTTAATTGGATACTCAGATGCTGACTTTGTTGGATGCAGAGTGGATAGAAAGAGTACCTCAGGAACCTGCCAGTTCCTTGGTATGAGATTAGTGTCCTGGTTCTACAAGAAACAATCATCTGTGTCCACATCAACTACTGAAGCAGAATATATTGCAGCTGGCAGTTATTGTTCCCAGATGCTGTGGATTCAGAACCAACTCCTGGACTATGGGTTAAACTTAAATAATTCAACTCTACTATGTAATAACACAAGTGCTATAGCTATAGCAAAAAATCCAGTCCATCACAGCAGAACTAAACATATGGACATAAGACATCATTTCATTAGAGAGTGTAGACAAAAACAAAATTAATCTTGTCTATATCTACATTGATTTACAAAGAGCTGATATTTTCACCAAACCCCTAGATGAAAGAAATCACTTGTTCTTTATAAATCAGCTTGGAATGATAAATGGAGAAGGTTTAGTTTAGTTTATGTCTGTAATCAATGAATTTTTTAGAGTTCGTCGAACGGAGCTCGACGAACTAGGAAAAGTTCTTGAGATTTTCGTCGATAAGAGGTCGACGAACTCTCTGTGAGTGAAGTTAGTTTCGTCAAACTGAGATCGACAAAATTACTTCAGAAAACTTTCGTCGACCAGAGATCGACGAAATGTCTTCAAACCTTCAGACTGAGATCGGCGAACTGTTTAACTCTAAATTATTTTGTCGACCTCAGATCGAAGATCTTTTCATTTTTCGTGGAACGGAATCTGTCGATTTATATTCTAGAAAACACTATATTCTAGAAAACACTATATTTAGGTTTTCTTCGACCTCCATCCCGCGCCTTCAGTTCTTTTGCACTTGATCGTCGTTTTTTTCTTTGCAGGTGCTCTCATGGCAATTTTCGCAGGATCTCTTGCTGCTATGAAATTTGATACTAGTTTTGACTTGGATTTTGAATCGTTCCAGTACTCTGATCAATTTTTCCTGAACATTCTTCAATTGCTTGAAGACAAACAACTAAAGACTCTGCTTTCGACTCGTATCAAGATATCTACCATAGAAATAAGGGAGTGGGTGTACACAACTACTACAGACGAGAACACGATGACTGGCACCATCGCGGGTAACGCTATTCCTCTTACCCCCGATATTTTAACTGAGATTTTTTGATTAAAAAATGATGAGGATGAATTATAAATAAATTCTGAAGAATTTGATTTGATGCTGAGAACAATGGGTTATTCTGGAGACACCCCAAACAAATTACTTAAGAAACTTTTGTCTGCTGAGTATAAGTTTCTCGCAGATATAGCTGGGAAGGTGTTGCTCGGAAAGCACACAACACATGATTACATCACCAGGCATCAGTTCCTGGTTATGTGTGCTATATTAAATAAGAAAGCTATGAACTTGATTTGATTAAAAAGAAGAATAATAAGAAAGAGGTGTGTTTTGGAAGGATCCTAGGGATCTTCCTCAAGGAAAAGGCTGCAGGATCCCTGGTCTCCTCGACCATATCCATCAATGCTTCAAAGAGACTCACATGTGCTCTTTTTAGCAAGTGGGAGAGGACCATCACTAAACCAACTAGGGCTACCTCCTCCTCCACTAAAACTTCTGAGAGTATAAGGGTTGCACCATCCTCTCCCCACCCCATTGAAGGGATCCTCTCCACCCCTCCACCACCTCCTGCCCCTCAAGTTCCATCCCAATCACAAGCCCAACAAACTCCACCCACTACCATCCTAATCCATACCCCAACACCACCAGCCTCTCCAATTCCCTCTTCCCCTACACATATACCATCCCCTCCTCTTTCACCTCAGTATGATACATCCATGCCTACACCACCCCAATCCCCTCTTCCATCTCATCTTGCTAATATTCCCCACACCACCCTCTCCTCACTCCCCTCCTTCAATTTATTATCCTCTCCACTGAACACTCCCTCTCCTCAGCATGACTCCCCCTAGACACTCCAATTCCACATCCACCTCCCAACCCCTCAGTAACTACAATTTCCACTCAACCAACTACTGCTCCACCATCCACTTCTCCAAACCTGGATCCATCTCTTGTCACTCCACTCATTACCCTCCTCACACCCCTACTCCAATCTCTTATAGCAGAGGCCATTTCTCCTCTAGCTGTCTCTATATACTCTCTTGCTGCCCAGATCTCTGCCCTCACTACTGCTCTCTCTTTATTTGGGGGCCTGGCTTCAGTATCTATTGAAACCAGGCAGGGGGAGATACTTTATGAAGAAGTAGCAGTAGTGGCAGCAGCAGTAGAACCAGTTGTACAGGTCTCAGATACAGCAGATACAGTAGTAATGGATACAGAAGCAGAAGCTGAAGCAGATGATACTGATTTATTTGATTTGATTAATTTTATTGAAACTTACATGGAAATAGATGAGTCAGTTATACTGGAAATAAATATTTTTGGTGATGTTTTTATTAATCCCACAGTAGACTTGATGAGTCTGTTAAGATCTTTTGATACAACTTATCTAAGTCTCCCTCCAGCTGAGTGTTCTAAGCCATCATTGGCTATTACCCCCTATTCTTCTCCAATAAGCCCTGAAGTTGTCAAACAACTCAAGGCCAGTTTTGCAATCCATGCCACTCAATCATCTCCACAGATTGTTTCTCCCATTGTATCTTCTCCCATGGCTCCAGTATTTATAATGGATGATTCTCCAGTGCCAGATCTAGATGCCTTTAAGACATAGAGGAAGAAAATAAGTTAGCTACTCAAAGTACAGATGTATACAGTTCGCCAGTCCCCTTTCCAGTTCCATCTCAGACAGAAAAGAAAACAATTTCTGAGGACACACTAAAAGAAATTGATGATATGTATGACAATCCTCAACCTTCTGATGATGATGATGATGATGATTTTGATAAAGATCAAAAGAGGAAGAAAATCTCTAAGAAAAGGAAGGCTCCTCCTCCTCCTGCTCCCAAGCCTGGAAATACAAATGACACACCCTACTATATTTTACAAAACTTAACCCCATATAAAGGGATGCCAGCCTGGATATGGCTTTCCAAGAATGAACAAAAGGCCATAAAGAAAAGATGAAGATACTCTCCTCCCCCAGCTCATAAATACAGGAAGGATCCTCCTCCTCCTCCTCCAGCTGTTGGTGCTTCATGAACCACTTCTCAAAGGTCAGATGCACCTTCCAAGCCTACATTCACCAGAACTTATTAGAGGCAGGAAAGGTCATCTAGACATCAATCTCATGGAAGCAGTCAGCAAAGAAGTATTGGTTGTACAGAGCAGATAAAGGAAGTAGTCTATCAGAAGCTAGAGTTCTCTCCTCCCTAACAACAAGCTGAACAAAGAAGGCATTCAGTATCACACAAACCTCAAGGAAAATATAGTGAAAATGCACCTCCAAAGTCACTATACACTAAGAGTGATAAAAGCCAGAAAGAAACAAGCTTTCAAGCACAGTCTACTCAATTCAGGCCTACTACTCTGCTACCCTCACAAGATGATCAATCATTTGTCAGTCAGGATGTTGATCCTAATTTCAGGATCGCTAGGCTTCAAGAATTGATAGGTCTGTCACAGATAAAGAAGGCCAGAGAAGAAGGAGAAGATCCAACAAAGTTCACTACCATGTCCTCATATAGAGAGAAAGAACTTGAAAGATTTCAGGTAAGCAAGAAGGTATTTAATCCTGCAGATTATATGGCTAGACACCCAAATGTTGTAGTTCCCAGAACCTCCACCCTGACAGTGATTGGAGCAGCAGATATGTACATATCAAAGAAAGAAGCTGCTAATCCTGACAGGAAAATCATTTTTATTCAGCCTGGGGATAAGAGTAAAGAAGCTAAGCTAAAGGAGAAGAAATAGAAAAACTAGAACCTGAACTACTATATGGTATATTTTTGATAAATTGTGTTTTATGTTACAAAGCTAACTGTGTAAATATATCTGCTACACATTTACTGTTTAATTCTCTGCCAGATATATATTGTGTTCTTGCTTTGTACATTTTCTTTTATTGAGTCTGTAATTAGTGACCTCACCCAAATAGAGGGTGATTGTTGGATCCCTAGTTAGATTTGGGCTAGGTTCACTAAGTTACGATATGACCCAACATGTATAGACCAAGGTCATGTTTGTGTCTTAGAGTCTAGGTCAAGTCTTTAGGGTCAACAATACCAGGGACCAGCCTTCAACAAAGTCAAAGACTCAAGACTTAGAGAATTCAAGACTTAGAAAAAGGAGTTCTACGCTCGTCGAACTCCGGTCAACGAAAGTCGTGCTCAGCTCGACAAACTCAGAGACAAATCTCTTAGCTCAGCTCGATGAACTCTGGACAAAGTGACAACTTCTTTGAGTCAAACTTCAGTCGACGAACTAAGAACATAAGCTAGACGAACTCTGTTCTCTAGTCGACTAATTCTGGATAAGGTGATTCAACACTCAATGCTAGATGACATTTCACTCAATGCAAGATGACATTTCACTTAATGCCAGATGACATTTCACTCAATGACATATGACATTACACTCAACGCCAAAATGATACTTCAACAATCTACACCAAAAAATAGTCTAAGTCCAGAATCAAAACACAGCTCGACGATCTTGGACCAACTGTACGAACTCTGTTCTCAGGGCTCAGCTCGATGATCTTAGATCTCAGCTCGACGAACTTGATGCACAGAAGAAGAAAGTTATCAAGTAGCATTCAGAGGTCGACGATCTTGGATGTCAGCTCGACGAATAGCTATTCTCAGCTCGACGAACTATGGACTCAGGTCGACGAATCCAGTCTTGGCTGTTTTCCTCTTTTGTCCTTATTATGTGGCAATGATTCCTGAGTAATTAATGCTCTAATATTTTCTGAATATTACTGTTAGACAAGAGCATTAATCACGGTCTTCATCAGGATTATTGCCTGCCGTTTTTCTAAGGGACAGTTAGGGAAACAAATCAATGCCAAATTATTCCAAGGCCGTCAGCATTAATTACAGGAAGAATTTAAAAATTCAAAAGCACTTCCACATGGAAAATATAAAAGATGAGAAGTTCTTTTTCTTACAGACAAGATATACAATATAGACATAATCGAAGAGACATACAGAATTCTTGAGACACAGAGAATCGATCAGTCAAGTAATCAACAATTGCTAGACCAGAAGAAGAACAATCTCTCTGAAGAAGAAGAACAACCATCCAAATAAAGAGTCTTCTTCTGTCATACTCTCGGGAACCTTCAGTTGGACAACTATACTACATCTGTCAAGAAGTTCCTGAAGTTCTTCTGGTTGAATTTGAAAGCTTGAAGGCCTATCACCCTGAAGAAAAAGTTCCATTCCTCCATGAACAAACTCAATATTTCAGGGCAAGCTTTTTGTTAACATCAATTCCACTAGTCTTCTCATTTGTTTTTGAGAAAGAGAAGACACCATCACTCTCTCACCCTCTCTGTAAAAAGGGTTCTCTACTCCCTTCAAAAGAGATTCCTGTTTGCAAGTCTCCTAACCAAAAGACTTGAGGTTTGGTTTTTGAGCACCTGATCAAAAGCTCATTGGTGGCAGTCACCTGATCAAAAACCTGAGTGGATTCCTACCAGGGTGGTAGAAGAGTGGATGTACCCAGGTTGGGGAACCACTATAAATTCTTGTGTTGTCTGGTTGCCCTCTTCTTCTTGTTCTTGCTGTGGTTGTGTTATTTAGCTTTTCTGTGGTTTCATTTATTTCAATTTAGTATACTGTGATATTATATCTAAGTTTAGGTATAATCTTTTATAACTCAGGAAAAGTTTTTAAATATACATACATACTCTATTCACCCCCCCTCTAGAGTATATCAGATCTAACCCTAACTTTCAATCTTGCTTGGCACAAACAAAATAAAACACAGCACAAAACATTCACAGCACAGAGAACACCAGATTTATAGTGGTTCCCCAAGATATGGGTACTTCCACTTCCCCCTTTGCCTATCCAGTAGAGTACTGAATTTAGCCTAACTTCTTTGCTCTTTCTCAGATCCAAAGATCTTATAACTCAGAACCAAAATGGTTCCTACACCTAAGACTTTTGCAAGTCCTACCTCAGATCCTTCCCAGAATCCTACCTCAGGCCTCAACCCTACCTTAGCCCTTATCTCTAGGCTTACAACTCAGACTTTACAAGTCCTATAACTCAGGCTCACAGCCTTACCTCAGCCTTTATAATTATAGGCTTACAGCTCAGATCTACAACAGATCCTACCAGAAATTGTGTAATAAAAGAGATACAAAAGATATCACCAGATAGATCACCCTACTGATGTTCTTCTTGATCAGTTCTTGATCTTCAGTTCCAACCAGACTTAGCTGTTTCAAAGCTTTTGATAGAACAAAATAAGGTTGGACTGTGGTTTATGTAGAAGTTGATCCACTGTCAGCTCCTTCCTTGAATTCAGAATGAGATCTGAATCTTCTCTGCAGACGGTTCTGGATCTGCCTTCTTAAAGGGTTTTCCCTTTTCTTGTTATGAATTTTCTCTCTCTTAGTTGATGGCTTTTCTAGCCTTCACTATGTTAGTTTGGTTGTCAGAGATCAGTCTTTTATATAGATTTTCTTCATGGTTACCGACTGATCCGGTTTGTAACAACTTTCTGTCAGTTCTGTAAAAGGTGTCAGAATAGTTGGTTATGACAGTTGTCGGTTCACCAGTCATGACAGTTGATTCCATAAAGATTTTACAACTCAGCACAATCCACTCAGCAATCTGCTTCACATGTGTCGACACAAGTAGACAAAGTGTCGACACAAGTCTTGATGATGTCGACACAATACTCCAAGTGTCTACATAGACATTATTCTTCTCCTCGACACATCTTCTATTTGTATGTGTCGACACAAGTCCAGTGTGTCGACACAACTGCTCCTGGTCTTGACATAACTGTTGCAGACAGATGGCGTTGAGTGTATGTTTAGCTGTTGCTGCAAGACGGCGTTGAGTGTGTGTCTAGCTGTTGACACATACCTTCTTCAGGTGTCGACACAATTCTAGTGTGTCGACACATGCCTTTCTTCTTGTATAGACATAACTCCTGAGTGTCGACACAACCGCTGCTTTAGGTGTTGACACAATTCCTGTCTTAGGTGTCAACACAACTACTTCTTTAGGTGTCGACACAATGTCTGGGTGTCGACGAAGCTTTTGCTTCTAGTGTCGACACTTGAACTTAAGAATATTTTTCTTCCACTTCATAAACTTGCACAAGGAAACTTAAACATACATCAAATACATAATGATGTATATCATTGACTAGGATGAATCTTCTCCAAATCTGGTACATACTTTTAGTGTATCCAACAATCCCCCCCTATTTGGAGAAGTCATAACCCTTAGTCAAAGATATACACCAGTCAAGATAAAACACATAAGACATAGATGTGCATCCATTACAGTGCAAGTAAACATTCAAACAATGTAAACAATCTAAAATAAATAGTAAAACTGATTAAGCAAAAAATATTTTTTTTACATGTTTTCTCTTAGAGCAAAAATCAAAAAGTTACATTGTTCCTTATCATAAGCCTATCTATCCTAAGATTTGCTAGGCTCCCTTATTACAATGCCTTGACCAGACTTTATCTTTTCCTTCACAGCTGGTTCTGTATCTTCAGCAGGCTTCTTTCCTTTAAGATCCTTTTTCTTTAGTTCTTCAGCTTTTATTTTTTGCCTTTCAAAGTAGTGAAAGGGCTTAGGAAAATACTTGCTGGGCTCTATAGCATTTGCAGGTAGCTTCCCAGCTTTTGCACTCCTCCTGTGCTGAAGAATGACTTCCTATCTAGCTTGATATTTATTCCACTCCTGCTCTGAGTACCACTTACCCCTATCATGGGTCTTGTCCTTAACAGCCTTCCATGCAGTTAGAATGATGTTCCTTGATATAGGGCTCCATTGCTTAAAGTCTGGCTTTAACTCAGTCTGTTCCCTGAATCTCTTCTTAGATAGCAATTCTTCCCTTTGAGCTTCTTTGGTAGCCTCGGACATTTCAACTTTCTCAAAGACCATATTTTGTGCCTCTTATGGAGGGCTGTACATTTTCTGCACTTGGTCATGAACCATCTCAAAATTAGCAGGAGGATATATAACCTGAGTAACTTTTGGCTGATCTCCCTCTATATATGCAGGTTGTATTCCAGATTCAGCCATATTATGATCATCACATAAAGGAGGGAAGCCAAGAATAGCTCTGATGGTATTGGAAACTCATTTGGCATGGTCAGAACTAGCTTTGACTAACAACCTCTCCCCCTTTATGACTTCTCTTTCAACATGATCTCTGAGATCATCCTTGTGAAATCTGATTTGACCTTCTAGATGATCAATCCCTTCTTTGTAGTAGACTCCAAATTTATGAATTTGAGTTGTAATAGTTGTTTGGGCAGCCTCTATCGTTGTTTTGACAGCAACCAGATCAGTCTGAATTAGTTTTGTAACTTCTATTTTGACAGCAACAGATAGTACTGCAATCTTTGTGAGAATTTCATTATGAGAGTCTTGGAGATTTTCATTGGACCTGAATTGATTTTCCAAGACATACCTTTGCTTTGTGGCAATGTCCTCAATCTAAGTCTTGATAATCTTTTGTTGCTCAGCCAAATACACTACAATATTGCCTCCCATATAGAAACAATCTATCATCTCTTTCTTGTGCAGATTGACTTAGAATCTGATTGACTTAATGTCCTGAGCCAGCTGAAACTGCAGCTCTTTATGAGTTTCATCCACATACTTTTCTAGAGACTTCCTTTGCTCATCCAACTTAACTTGCAAGTGAACCAGTAGAGAACTGAAGTCCATACTTGGAATTGGAGGTGGTGTGGCTGTTTGTAAAGCCCTCTTATAGCCAGAGCTTCTCTTCTTCATTACAGCAAGTTTCCTTTTCTTAGCCAAGTTGGCCTCTTCATCATCAGAAGATGAACTTTCTATATCAACAGTCTCTTTGTTTACAGAATTCTTCAGTAATTCCTCCCCCTCAGTCTATGGTAGTTCTTTGTCATGTGGTTGTTGCTCCCCCTCAGTCCTTACTGCTGGTGAGTCAGGGAACAACTCCTCCAAGGTTACCTCCTGCAACATTTGAACAGGAGGATAAGATTAGTTGGTAAAATACATGGTTCTCCCTAGACTTCCATGTCCTTGTCCAGTGACCTTTCTAGGAAGGAGAAACTTACTTGCCCAATCTGAGCAGTATCCTTCATATGCACCTCAGGTGCCTCTTCCTCTACATGCAGTAGTGCTTCTTGATTTATATCAAAGACTATATCCATCACAGTATCAACTGCTAATTCACTGTCTAGTGTAGCAGCATCATTTACTCCCCATTAATAAGGCAGATCAGTAAGTATAGTGTCTTGTACTGCTGGTGCAGGGTCTTATCCCCCTGGAGTATAGATTCTTTGTTGCTCTGGGAGCATACTACTATCCACTTGTCCTTGTGCATCATGCTGTTGTTGCTTGTATTTATCAGAACTAAAGAGCACTTCTTCTTCTGAATCACTAGATGATTCTTTCGATGGAACAACTTTCTTTTTCTTCTATATTGTTTTGGTCTGTTTTTAAGGAGTAGCAACCTCCTTAGTTAATACCCTATCCCATCTTGACAGAATCCTGGTGTCCATTCTTCTCATGTGATTGATTTTTGTACCAGGAAGTTGGATCATTACTTCTGGTATTACAGATGATAGGCATAGACTCAGAATTCTCCCCAGGTTCGGTCTCTTGATACCTTCACATAACTTGTCAAATACTATGGTTGTCCAATCAGTCTTGAGCTTGAAAATGATCCTGGTCATCAGGTGGAACATGGTGGCTGAGATTCTGTCATGTCCACTTGTTTTGCATAGTATGACCTTCCCTACAATCTCAGAAAGGAACTTTCCTTATGAATTCATCCCTTTTCGATTGATAGATGATCCTATCTTAGTATTTGGGGTTAACCCACGCCATTTTAAGGCCTCCTCGATCATAGATGGTTGTACATCATCTTCTTCCTTAACCTTCGGGAGTTGGAGTGATTTTTGGATTGTTTTCAAGGTAATTTTCAGTCGGGTATCTTGAACAGTAGCTTTCATCTTCTTCCCGTCTACGTCTGTAGTTGCAGAAGAATAAAATTCCAGAACTTCTTTCTTCCATATCTTTGTTGGTTCAGAGACCAAGAATTCCAAACCGATGTCAGAAATTAGGGCAATTACTCCCTGAATCTCTAGTGATGCTGTCGTGAACCCACCACGGACCAGCTCATATCCTTCATTCACCTTATCTTCTGGATGTGACGCCATTAACGGAAGAGAGAGTTGGAGGTGAAAAGAAAAGATGATTCTCGTCGACAGAGGGTGCAGAGCCAGGAAACCAGAAAGCGTAGTCGACCAGATTTTGGCTTCACCTATTTATAGTCTAAGTGTAAAGGGGAGTTCAAAAGACGCGTCGTAGCACTAGGACTAGTCGACAAAATCTTATATGTGTCGACAGAATAGGTCTAGGTCTAGAAAATACTGAGGTTTAGTCGACACATGTATGCGTCGACTTACTTATGTCAGTGTTGACATAGATATCAACATGTCTCGACACAGAGTGCCGACTTTGACTTTTGTGTGTCGATACAAAAATCAGCTAACTGGAAGTCTTGATATAGTTGTGTCGACACCAACTCTTGTGTGTCGACACAAAAGTCCTCTAGTTATATGGTCTCGACAGAGTTGTGTCGACTCCTATTCTTCAGTCGACACAGATATTATTTTTGTGTCGACACATCCGTTTTCTTTGTCGACACAACATACTGAGAGTGTCGACACAAGGTCTGCTTGTGTCGACACAAACATGGTACTTTGCCAAATTTCCTATAAAAACTTGAGCTTACATGTTCTACTAAAGGTAGATTATGCTAACCTAATCTAGATTCAACATACCTAACTCAATTTTAAAATAATTGCATTTAGTTTCATCAAGAGGTTTTGTAAAAATATTAGCAATTTGATTATTTGTATTCACAAATTCTAGACTAATATTTTCTTTTTCTACATGATCTCTGATGAAATGGAATTTAATTTCTATATGTTTTGTTCTACTGTGTGATACATAATTCTTAGCAATAAAAATAGAACTAGTAGAATCATAGAACAGTGGAATTCTACTTACCTTGATGTCATAATCTTCTTGTTGATGCTTTATCCACAATAGTTGTGCACAGCAGCTGCCTGCAGCTACATATTCTGACTTAGCTATTGATATAGCTACACTGATCTGCTTCTTGCTGCACCAAGACACCAGTCTTCCTCTTAGGAATTGATAGGTTCCTGTAGTACTTTTCCTATCTTCTTTGCATCCTGCAAAATCTGCATTTGAGAGGTGAAATCTCTATTCTTAGGGTACCAAAGACCTAGATTAGGTGTGCCCTTGAGATATCTCAAAATCCTTTTAACTGCAGTATAATGAGATTCCTTAGGGCATGCTTGGAACCTGGCACAGACACATGTTGCATACATGATGTCAGGTCTACTAGCAGTCAAGTAGAGTAGAGAGCCAATTATCCCTCTATACAAGAACTCATAAACAGGTTTCCCTGTCTCATCTTTTCCTATAGGCATACTTGTTCCCATTAGAGTTTTCATGGTGGAAGTTGAGTCCATTCCATACTTTTTAATCAACTCCTTAGTGAACTTAGACTGAGATATGGATAATCCATTATCAGTCTGTCTGACTTGAAGTCCCAAAAAGAACTTCAGTTCACCCATACTGCTCATTTCAAACTTCCCTTGCATAAGTTTGGCAAACTTCCTGCAAAGGTTGTTCTCTGTAGATCCAAAGATAATGCCATCAACA
This sequence comes from Platanthera zijinensis, assembly GCA_039513925.1. Classification (NCBI taxonomy): domain Eukaryota; kingdom Viridiplantae; phylum Streptophyta; class Magnoliopsida; order Asparagales; family Orchidaceae; genus Platanthera; species Platanthera zijinensis. Next base: position 67,423,315 of record CM077082.1, read on the forward strand.
TATATCTGGACTATGATTATCTTGCCTTTGGATTCCCTATAGAATAGAGTTTTATCTATATTTCTCCTTGAGAATTTATTCTCAATAAGGAAAGTAGACAAGGTTTCATACCAAGCTCTGGGGGCTTGTTTCAAACTATATAGGGCTTTCCCAAGCCTATATACACAATTAGGACAGTGAGGATCTACAAAACCCAAGGGTTGTTCAGCATAGACTTCCTCTTTCAAGTCACCATTTAGAAATGCTGACTTCGCATCCATCTGAAATACCTTGAACCCTTGATATTCTGCATAGGCCAGGAACATCCTTATAGCCTCCAGTCTTGCTACTGGGGGTTTGATCAAAGTCTATTCCTTCCTCTTGTCTGTAGCCTTTTTCTACCAGCCTGGCCTTGTTCTTGATGATTGTTCCATTTTCATCAAGTTTGTTTCTGTAGGTCCACTTGGTTCCTATGATATTGTGAACCTTAGGTTAAGGAACTAGTTCCCAGACTTTACATCTCCTGAATTGATTCAGTTCTTCTAGCATTGAATCAACCCAGTTAGCATCTTGCATTGCTTCTTCAAACTTTTTGGGTTCTATTTGAGACAAAAAGCTAGAACACAAAACTGTGTTCATGCTCTTGATCCTTGTTAGAACACCTTGACTTGCATCTCCAATTATCTGGTGAGCTGGATGATCCTTTAGGTCTCTTCTTGCTGGAGGAAACCTGTCTACCTCATGACCTTCTTCATTTTCTTCCACCTGATGCTCCTCATTCTCTTCTGCTTCCAGTGTGTTTTATTCTCCCCTGGACAGTATGCATCATCCATCCTAGCAGGAGCTTCATCATTGATGGTCATCTTGTCCAACCTATCTGTTAGACCTGTAGAACTAACTGAAACACTAGACAATTCATTGTTAATCAATTTAGACTCATCAAAAACAATATGAATTGACTCTTCTACAACTTGGGTAGTCAAGCTGTAGACCCTGTATGCCCTACTGTTGTTGTTGTACCCAACAAATATCCCTTCTAGGGATTTGGCAGCAAACTTTGTTTGGTAGTGCTTACCATTCACTAGGACATAGCACTTGCTACCAAAGATTCTGAAATAAGAAATGTTTGGTTTTCTGCCTTTCAAAATCTGATAGGGAGTCAACTTAAGTTTTTTATTAATGGATGTTCTATTAAGAACATGACAAGCAGTATTTACTGCCTCAGCCCAGAAATATTCAGGGAGAGTATCACTGAGTAGAGTTCTACGAGCCTCAATGAGAGTTATATTCTTTCTTTCAGTAATACCATTTTGCTGAGGTGTTCTAGGTGAGGAGAACTCCTTATGAATCCCAAGTTCTTCACAGAATTTTGTCATACATTCAGACTGAAATTCAGTTCCATGGTCACTTCTGATTTTGACCACAGAATTATTAAATTCATTCTGAACTTGTCTAACAAAAGTTTGGAAAATACTAGGTGTTTCAGATTTCTTCCTTAAGAATAACACTCATGTGAATCTAGAATAGTCATCCACAACAACTAATGTGTATGCTTTCCTACCAAGACTTTGAACTGGCATAGGACCAAACAAGTCCATATGCAAAAGATATAAACATCTCAATGAATCTTTGGTATCTAGTGCTGGAAAAGATAACTTGGTATGTTTGCCCTTTTGGCAAGCTGAACACACTCCCTCTTTCACGCACTTGACATGAGGACCATTTCTCACCAAACCCATGTTGAACAGCAGTCCTATGGACTTATAGTTCAGATGAGCTAGCCTCTTGTGCCATTTGACACATAGTGAGGCTGTCTCATCTGCAACTAAGAAAATAGGTGAGTTGTTTAACTCACAATCTAGGTTAAGACCATAAACATTTCCTTTCCTAGTGCCAGTCAAAATGATCTCTTGATCACTTGACCTTTTAATTTGGCACTCCCCTTTGTGAAAGAAGACGTCATAACCTAGATCACTAAGCTGGCTTATGCATATCAGGATGTATTTTAGACCCTTCACATAAGCCATTTTAGTGATAGTAATTGAGTCACTAGAGATGTTACCAAATCCTTTGATGACTCCTTTTTCTGATCCACCAAAGATGACTTTGGGACCATTCTCTGTGGGTACAAAGTCCCTCAAAATTCTTCTTGTTCAAGTCATGTGTTTAGAACAGCCACTATCCAAGTACCATATAGGGGTATGATTACTTGGATTCACCTGCATCAAATAAAGAATCACTTACCCTTACAACCTAATTTGCTATTGGGTCCTAGGTTTTTGTTAGTTTGTAATCCTGCAGCTATTTTAACAAGAAAACTACTCTTGGTTTTAACACTTGTGTTAAACCAGCAATCCATAGCAAAGTGGCCCACCTTGCCACAACACCAACACTCAAATCTATTATACCTTCTCTTAGGTATAGACTTTGCTACTTTATTGCCAGCAGTCTTGTTAAGTGTTTGTGCTGGAGCAGCAAACTTAAAGAATTTCTCTTGTACATGATGGGCATGCCTATAGAGTGACCTATTGGCATTTGCACCCTTGCCCATGAGATTTCCATACTCACAGTGACCATGAGTAGTGTCATGATCATACCTGTTTGTAGGATTCATCACCTTCCTAAAGAAGATAGGGGATTTACAGCTAGAGGCTGAACTGGGGCCTTACCTTTTCTATGTGAATTGGTGGCCCTAGTTCTTCCCTTAAAACCAAGACCAGTCTTCCCTTTTTGTGAAATGAAATTGTCTATTAAGGGTAAGAAAAATTTTGTATTTGAGAATTTAGCCACTAGCTCTCTTTCTTGCTGAAATTTTGCCTACAGTTTCTTGATATGATTCTCCTTGAAGGAGAATGTGCCTATCTGAATAATAGTAATGTTTTTTCAGTTTGGCAATCTCATTCAATTTTTGATCCAACAGCTTTACTGAATCTGCTGCAGCTAGCTTAAGAGTCTCAATCTCCTCGGACTGCTCTTTGATAAGAAACTTGCTCTTCTTCAGAGCCTACAACAACCCACCATACTCATTAATGAGTTGATGAACATCCCCCTCAGAATCAGAACCATCCCCTTCTCTTAAAGTTGATGTTACTGATTCTGATCCAGTAAAATAATCAGAATCTGAGGAAGAATTGTATACCTTACTTGGACCAGGCTGATCCTGGAACTGATCATCTTCTGATTGAGCCATCATCCCTTTACAGCAGTATTCTTCCACTCCATTTATGGAGTCCAACATTTATAGAAATTCTATCTCCTTAGAATCCTCTTCAGTTGAGAATAACCCAACATATGCTTCATCCTCTTCTTCTTCTCCTGATTCAGATGATGAAGAATCTGTCCAGCTTTTCTGCTTTTGGGCAACAAAAGATTTTTCTTTCTTGCCCTTCATTTGTTGCTTCTTCTTATCTTTTGATTCAGCCCTCTTGTCTGGACAGTCTGTTATGACATGTCCTTGTCTGTTGCAATAATAGCACACAATCTTATAATTAGATTGTTTACTAGGTTTAGAAGCATACCTGTCTTCCTTAGGAGTTTTGTTTTTCATGTAGTACTCATCCTTTGAAAAGGATGAAGAAGGTCTTGTTCTCCACTTCTTATTCTTCATGAATCTTTGGAACTGCCTTGTGAAGGCTGCAAAGTCCTCATCTGAAGTGTGACTGTCTGATGAAGTGTTGTCATGAATCCCTTCTTCTGCCTCAATACTCCTTCTGGGAGGAGAAGGAGATTTTCTCCTGCCCTTTCTTATGCCTTCATTTTTGAAGGCAACTGACTTTTCCTTGTGTTCAGATCTGCTGCTCTTCTCTTCCTCCTTACTGGCTGTAAGCTGTATTTCATATGAAAGCAGCTTCCCAAACATTGTGGCAGGAGGTGTGTTTGCCAGCTTGGCCACTTATATGATGACACAAATCTTTGTGTCCCAATCCTTTGTCAGAGATCTCAGAAATTTATCATTCAGTTCATAAGTGCAGAAGACTCTTCCATAAGTTATCAGCTCATTTACAATTCTGAAGAATTTCTTGTAGCATTCAGCTATACTGTCATTCTTGGCCTTCCTAAAGATTTCATACTCCTGATTCAGCATAGATTTTCTGTTTTCTCTTACTTCTTCTGTTCCCTCCATGTAGACAATAAGAGTGTCCTATGTTTCTTTGGAGGTTTTGCAATGCACGCTATTCTGAAAGGTGGCATCATCTATGGAACTTAGAATGATATTCTGTGCCCTTTTGTCTAGAGTTTCTAGAATGATTTCATCCTTTGTCATTTCTGAATAACTCTTAGGAGTCTTCATATTTGCATCCAGTGTTGATACCTTCATTGGAATGAAGGGTCTTTCCTGTACTGTGATGTAAATTCTTGGATCAGAAGCTTCCATAAACAATCTGACCCTCTCCTTCCATATGCCAAAACATTCCTTCTTGCAGATAGGTAGTTTCATTTAACCAAACTCTTTTTGATTCTCACTTGAACCCATTCTTGAATTCTAAAAATTGCCTAGGATAATTACTCAGACTATTAAGTCAATCCTTGATGAACCTCCCTATGATACCACTTGAAAGACTTAATTCAAGACCCTAAACACCTAGAGGGGGGAGGTGAATAGGTTCTAATTTTTCCATTAATATTTTAGGCAATTAAAGAGATCTTGCTTGGCACAAATAAAATAAAACACAACACAAAACATTCATAGCACAGAGAACACCAAATTTATAGTGGTTCCCCAAGATATGGGTACGTCCACTTTCTCCCTTCGCCTATCCAGTAGAGTACTAGATTCAGCCTAACTTCTTTCCTCTTTCTCAGATCCAAAGATCCTACAACTAAGAACCAAAATGGTTCCTACACCTCAGACTTTTGCAAGTCCTACCTCAGATCCTTCCCAGAATCCTACCTCAGGCCTCATCCCTACCTCAGCCCTTATCACTAGGCTTATAACTTAGACTTTACAAGTCCTACCACTCAGGCTCACAGCCTTACCTCAGCCTTTATAATTATAGGCTTACAGCTCAGATCTACAACATATCCTATAAGAAATTGTGTAATAAAAGAGATACAAAAGATATCACCAGATAGATCCCCCTACTGATGTTCTTCTTGATCAGTTCTTGATCTTCATTTCCAACCAGACTTAGCTGTTTCAAAGCTTCTTGATAGAACAAAATAAGGTTGGACTGTTGTTGATGTAGAAGTTGATCTACTGTCAGCTCCTTCTTTGAATTCAGAATGAGATCTGAATCTTCTCTACAGACAGTTTTGGATCTGCCTTCTTAAAGGGTTTCCCCTTTTCTTGTTGTGATTTTCTCTCTCTTAGTTGATGGCTTTTTTGGCCTTCACTATGTTAGTTTGGTTGTCAGAGATCAGTCCTTTATATAGATTTTCTTCATGGTTACCGACTGATCCGGTTTGTAACGACCTTCTATCAGTTCTGTCAAAGATGTCAGAACAGTTGGTTATGACAGTTATCGGTCCACCAGTCATGACAGTTGATTCCATAAGGATTCTACAACTCAGTACAATCCACTCAGCAATCTGCTTCACATGTGTCGACATAAGTAGACAAAGTGTCGACACAAGTCTTGATGATGTCGACACAATACTCCAAGTGTCGACATAGACATTCTTCTGCTCCTCGACACATCTTCTATTTGTATGTGTCGACACAAGTCCAGTGTGTCGACATAACTTCTCCTGGTCTCTACATAACTGTTGCAGACAGATGGCGTTGAGTGTATGTTTTGCTGTTGCTGCAAGACGGCGTTGAGTGTGTGTCTAGCTGTCGACACACACCTTCAGGTGTCGACACAATTCCAGTGTGTCGACACATGCCTTTCTTCTGGTATCGACATAACTCCTGAGTGTCGACACAGCCGCTGTTTTAGGTGTCGACACAATTCCTGTCTTAGGTGTCGACACAATTTTGGGTGTCGACACAACTAGTTCTTTAGGTGTCGACACAATGTCTGGGTGTTGACATAGCTTTTGCTTCTTGTATCGACACTTGAAATTAGAATATTTTTCTTCCACTTCTTAAACCTGCACAAGGAAACTTAAACATACATCAAATACATAATGATGTATATCATTGACTAGGATGAATCTTCTCCAAATCTGGTACATACTTCTAGTGTACCCAACACTTCTTTAATCACCTTGCTTGTGAGACCGAGCACACCCGTTAGCTGCTGGTGCTCGCGATCCTCCTCTACATTTTCACGTATCAACAATATCTGTTATCGCCTATCTATAGCGACCGTAACTGCCTTGACCCCAGTAAACCACCGCACTTCGGTCGCCGACCGGCCATCCATCACATGACAGTATTGCCCAATGATACCCACTATTACCACTCTAATAGCTCACTCGGCAATTCATTGAAAGCATCGAGAGCGTCGAGAGCGCCGAGTGCGTCGAATGCGTCGAGTGCGTCGAGTGCTATCGCCATGCGATACACACTATCACCACGTGATAGTCCACTCATCGATTCGTCCAGTATACTCATTGATTCATTGAAGTCGTTGAGTTTGTCGAGTTCGTCGAGTGCTATCGCCAGCGATACACAATATTGCCCAGCAATTGCAACCCGAGAGCTATGTTTTTTTAAAATTTTTGGATATTACAAACCTCCCCTCCTTAATAAAATTTTGTCTCGAAATTTTATTCATCTGTAGAAAAAATAGTACAAAACTTATACAACTCTAATTTTATAAAAAAACTAAGGAAATTCATCTCGCATGGTTTCCTCACGCTCCCATGTCAATTCTATATGACCACAGTTGTCTTAACAAACTTTGACCATCCCGATTGCTTTGTTCTGTAATTGCCTGATCTCCGTATCCTCGATCCGAATAGTCCTAACCTTCGTCATCAGCCCACTATCGACCTTTACCTGATAATCAATGATCACTTGCGCGGGCTCTTTCAATGCTTTCTACAACACCGATATGTGAAACACATCGTGTAAACCACGTAGCTCCGCTGAAATAGCTAATCGATAGGCAACTTCTCCAATTCACTCAACCATTTCAAATGGACCAAGATACCTCAGACTCAACTTTTTCAAGCACTGAATCCCGGACACGCCTCGGAATGGCTTGATCTCTAGATATACCTAATTATCAACCGCAAACTCCACATTTCGGTGTTTGGCATTGTAGTACTTTGCCTGCCTATCCTAGGTTACCAATAGTCACTCTCATATAGTATGTATATTCAAATTTGCATCTTCAGCCTCTTTATGCTTTTACAACTTCGAATCACATGTTTCCGCCCAAGCTAAAGGAGTACTGTACTTCCTAACATATAAAGCTTCGAAGGGCGTCATCTGAATTCTCTCTTGATAGCTATTATTATAGGCAAACTCGATCATACATAGATGGTCCTCCCATCTCTTCCCAAAATCCAAGGCGCACATCCGGAGAAAATCTTCCATTGTTTTGTTGGTCCTCTCGGTCTGACTATCTGTTTGTGGATGAAAGTCCTTACTGAACTTCTGTTTAGTACCCAACAACTGTTAGATTAACCGCTAATCAGTAGAAGTAAAGCACCCATCCTGGTCACTAACGATGCTATGGGGCACACCGTGCAATCGTACTATGTTGTCAAAAAATAATTTGGCAAATTTTTCATCTGAATTGTCTTTATTGTTCGGTATGAAGTGTGATACCTTTGTTAGTCGATCAACGATCATCAACATGGCATTGTTCCCGCTCTGCGATCTAGGCAACCCATACATGAAATCCATAAAGATAACATCAAACTTCTACACTAGAATTGGTAATGACTTTAGGAAACCTCAAGGCTTCTGACATTCCTCTTTTACTAAGGCAAAAGTCTGGCACTTTACCACGTAAAGAGCTTTGTCCTTCTTTAAATCCGACCACAAGAACATCTTTTTCATGTTGTTATACATCTTTGTGCTCCATGGGTGGATTGAGTATTTCATGAAGTGTGCCTCATACATCAACTCCTTCCGTAGTTTACCCATAATTGGGACACACAAACGACCGTATTTTCTCAAAAGGCCGTCATCCAAGGAGAATTGGGAATTTGACCCTTCCGCTGCATAGCACTTCATACTCTAATCAAGTTCTATTTCTCGTCAAACCCTATCAGCGTGGTCATACTGCACCTCCATCCAGTTCAAACACGTATTTATAGTGGTATTCTTGTCAACACAAGAAATATCTATGGACTCCAACTCCTGGATCAGATGCTCATCATGCATCTACAACTTATCCGTACAAGAGTCCTATGACTCAAGGCATCTGCGACCACATTTCCCTTCCCGGGAGTTAAGTGTATCTCAAAGGTGTAGTCCCTAAGGAACTCCATATACCTATGTTGCCTAATGTTCAGTTCTTTCTGATCTATTAAGTACTTAAGGCTCTTATGGTCCTTGAATATATCAACTTTCATGTCATATAGGTAGTGAGGCCACAACTTAAGTGCAAAGTCGTAGCCACCAACTCCAAGTCGTGGACTAGATAGTTCCACTTGTGCAATTTCAACTATCGTGAGCCATAAGAAATAACCTTTCTGAATTGAAGAAGAACGTAGCCTAAGCCGCTCCCTGAAGTATTACTGTAAATCTCATATCCGTCCATACCATATGCCAAGCTCAAGATAGGCGTCGTGGTCAAATGACTCTTTAACTCCTCAAAAGCCCGTGCGCACTCGGGCATCCAAACGAAACTCTGATCTTTCCTCGTTAGTGTGGTAAGAGGTAAGGCAATCCGCTAAAAGTTCTTTACGAAGCGTCTGTAGTAGCCAACAGGTCCAAGGAAGCTCCTGACTTCTGCTACAGTATAAAATATAGGACACTTCCATATCACAATTAACTTTGTCGTATCTACCGCAATACCTTCTCCACTAACTACATGGCAAAGAAAAGCCACTGATGACAGCCAAAACTCACACTTGGAGAACTTGACGTACAGTTTATTTCTTCTCAGGGTGTGCAAAACCATCCTCAAATGTTTTGCAAGTTCTTCTTCAGGCTGAGAGCGTACCCATATGTCGTTGATGAAGATGATCACGAATAGGTCCAAATACTCTCGAAAAGTCTGATGCATCAGATCCATGAATACTGATGGTGCATTAGTTAGTCCAAAAGGCATCATAGTAAACTCATAATGCCCATAGCATATACCAGATGTTGTCTTGGGAATATCACATTCCCGAATCCGCAACTTGTAATAGCCAGACTTTAAATCTATCTTCGAATATACAGTTGATCTCACAAGCTAATCAAATATGTCATCAATCTATGGAGTGGGATACTTGTTCTTCTCTGGTAGCTTGTTCAATTCTTGATATTCAATGCATAGACGCAATCTTCCATCCTTCTTCTTCACAAATAGGACTGGTGCACTCCAAGGTGACATACTTGGATATATATAGCCTTGTTCTAGCAATTCTTACAATTGAACTTTCAATTATGCCATCTCTTTTGGTGTTACTCGGTACGGTGAGCGGGCCACATTTTTCACAAATGGCACCAACTCAAGAGCAAAGTCAATCTCCCTCTGGGGCAGTAACCCAGGGAGATCTATAGAAAACACATCTGCGTACTCCGATATAGTAGGAACATCACTCAAACTTGACTTCGACTCAACATCCTCCAACAGCATGAAGAACAACTTTGCACCCTTCCGAACAGCCTTGACTACCTAGAGAGCAGACATCAATATCTTGCTCGATCCTCACATACAAGCAAACTAATTCTCTCGTTTGGTGTTCTGTCCCAGTGTGACTTCCTTAGAGTTGCAATCTACAAAGGCACACTGCTCCGAGAGTTAATCCATACCAATGATTACATCTTACTCAGATATCGGCAGCACAGATGCTTCCAACCCGAAATCCTGACATCCTACATGCACCTCAACATAAAAAGACCTATCCACATGCATCACACATCTGTTAGGTAACAATACCTTTACTCTATCTGTCGACATAAGAGTAGGAACTCCAATCCATGATACGAAGTCCTCAGATAAAAACAAATGAGAAGCACAAGTATCAAACAGTGCTCTTGCTGGATAGTCCCGAATAAGGACGAAGCCTATACTTATCAAGTTATACACAAGAAATTCGCAAGGTATAAAGTATATAAAGCATAAAAACTATATACTAATCGTACCTGTGACAACATCAGTTTGTTTAATGGTCTCTTGTTGGCCAAGATTGTAAACTCTTGGCTGAGCTGGAGCATAGTGGGATGCAGTAGACTCCACCGCCTTTCCCTTCTCGGCATAAGATGCTCCTACCTTTGTATCCTTCCTTGGAAGGCCACTGGTACACTGATGGGCAAAATGCCCTGGCCTGCCATAAGTTTAACATGTGAGCGGACCTCGCCTTGAAGTTGCTCTAGAAGTAACAGCAGATGGAGCTTGTCCAGAAGACCTGGGCTTCTTCTTCCACCTCTGAAAAAGAAACTTTGAAGAAGTTGGCACTTTTAACTTAGGCTTTATCACAGCTAAGTCCCTCTTGTCATGTACCCTCACATGATACACTTCATGTCCTTTTATAACAAATGAGCCATATCCACCAAAATATGAAACCCTTGGTTCATCAGACCCGAGAGCAACAACCTCAGCTAATCCCATAGTCCCTTGTAGAACCTATTGGTCTTACGCTCTTCGTCAGCAAAAGTAGACCATGCATAATGTCACAACCTGGTAAACTAATGTAAGTAGTTATCCACGCTACTCTCGCCCTTAGTCAAACTCTGGAACTCATTTTCCATGGTAATACATTGCGATGAAGATAGATGCTTTACAAGAACAATCTTGAAAACTCCTCCATCGAGATCTCTGATAGTCGTCTGCCCGCGAAGTGGTGTAAGTCCAACACATCCCACCAAATCCGAGCCTCTCATTCCATCAGGAAAGTGGCCAAGGTGACCTGTTTTCCCTCCTCTGTCTTTATCGCCGTCAATATCCTCTTGATGCGCAAAAGCCAGTCCTCTGCCTGCGTTGGGGATCCTGCACCCGTAAATATAGGAGGACTAAAGCTCATAAAGTGCTTTATCTATAATTCAGTCGCTCGACTCTTAACCAAAGCCTAAGTAGGCACTTGCCTAGCAGCTATAGACTCGACAACACTAACCTATACTGGTACCATCGCATGTCGCACCTACCAAGTTTGCTATGAAATAATCATTGCAAACACTGCCTCATCAACTAAGCGTACTATTTCTGCAGAAGGAGGACGTGTGAGCACATCAGCTGGTACCGCACTCTTAACAGACCGTTTGGGTTCTGACTGCCCCACATCACTTTTAGTCACCTATTAGTGTAAAATACACAGTTTAGCGACTACTCAAAAGCAAACAACGACGAGTAGAAATGCGCAGGTTCCTAAAACATATGTATTTTCATTCCTAAGTGGACATTCTTGAGTTTATTTTGTTATAATGGAAAGCACATACACGTGCTCGCTACCCCTCAAAAAAATTCGACAACAAATTCGTAGAAGGAAGACCGAGACAAGCTGATACCAAAATTGTAACACCTTCAACCGTCACATGAAATATAACTGAGGGTTCGGTCGGGGCCCCACGCCATATTCCCCAGACAGTCGGCTGAGTTACATGTTAATATCAAAAGAACAAACGAATCCTAACTCAAAGCATTCTAACAAAAGCTTCAAGGGTTAAATTTTGAACTCAAGTAATACAAATGTCCATTAAAATAAACCATATAGGAATGTTTACAAAAATACACAAAAGATCTAACCTTAAGGCCTTACAATTGTTTCTTTTTGCACAGGTAGTTTCCAACGTTGGCTCACAGGCAGGCCACACATGAAAACACTAAAAGTTCTTTGCTTGGCCTTCGAGGGTCGGCATAGCATCAAAGGGCTGCAACTCACTATTTCCCGCTCGGCTTGCTAGCATCTGCAAAGAGACATTCCACCATAAAGGTGGAAAAAAGGCAACGATCAGCTTTAGCTGACAAATTTATAACGACTCTATCCCATACCCGGGGCAGCAGTAATCCTTCCGTGCATGCATAACAATCATAAATAGATATATCACCAGAAGGTACAACTTAAGCACCATTCAATATATCACAAACGTCTTCATACACTGCTAAACGTTCTGTCCGCACAGGGCACATTATCGGTGAATTGGAAACAACAGTTCCACCACCATCCATGGATATAACCAAAAGTGATGGAAAACTATGAGCATTATTGTCTGGATACAACCAAGACTCTCCTCCCTACTACTAACATTAATTACCACGTACCTTAGGTCCATTAACTTGACATAGGGCAGGTATAGATTAGCATATTCTCGTTGCTCATATCATCATGCCATCACCAAAAGCCGAGCTTTCATGGCCAGATGGAAAGACATGGGTCATATAACCTTTCTCGAGGATTAAAACATAACCGAGTTACAGGCATAACCTACTCGTTTATACTCAGAGTCTTCTCCGACACACAAAATAAAACATTCCTGGGTATTTTCCTGGAGCGTCTCTCCTATACTTCCTGCTACTCCAATTCACAGGCATAACGCTTCGACTCCATAAACTACCCATTTATACTCGGAGACTTCTCCGACAAGCAAAATAAAATATCACCAATCCAAACCAACCTATCCAGATGTGCTTCACACAGCATGCCTATTCCATACTACGATTTCTGGATCTATATTCAAAACTATCGGGGATATCACATATCAACCCATCGGAATTCTCTCGATTCTCCACCTTTTGGTAAGGGATTCCATGCTTATGCAAAAAGGAGGACTTCACTTGTTCAATAAGAAAGATCGTTACCCTTATAGATCTTTTTGGAGCAATAAACAAGTCGTCTATCCAGATGGAAAGGAGCGCTTTGCCTTTCTCTTCACGCATCTTGCTTTGGCTCTTGATTCCGACCAAGGGATATCCTTCACTAAGCTTTCAAAGCTCACCTTTCAGCCCCTTAGTTTTTTCTTCTAAGAACTTGATGAATGGGAGGAGAGAGAGTTAGAGAAGATAAATGAATCTTATCCCCACAACTTCTCTAGTTAAGCAGCCTCGGGAATAACCTCAGCCACACGATCCTTTCATCAAAACTAAGCAAATGCCACGATTCCAGCTGATCATTTCATTTTTACGATATCGCCGCGCGATATTGGCTATCGCCTGGCGATAGCGATAGTAACAGGATTGGCCCTAGTCAACCACCGCTCTTTAGCCATCGATAGTCCATCCAACACGTGGCAGTATCGCCCAGCGATACCCACTATCACCACTCCGATAGCACACTCGCCGATTTGTTGAAAGCATCGAGATCGTCGAGAGCGTCGAGTCCGCCGAGTGCGTCGAGTGTTATCGTCACGTGATACTCACTATCGGCACACGATAGTCCACTCATCAATTCATCGAGTCTACTCAACAATTTGTTGAAGGCATTGAGTTCTTCGAGTGCAATCGCAAGCGATACCCAATATCGTCTGGCGATAGCAACCCGAGAGCTCTGATTTTTTCTAAATTTTGGGATATTACATATAGGACGCACGCACCCGAGGCCTTCATTCTGCCTCTAGCCAAAGAGACAAAACACCTGGATAGGGACATGACACTAGAGAGGTCACATTGGACACACAAACGAGGCCTCCATCCTACCCAAGAGTTCCCCTTCCCTACAATGTTTATGTCCGCTTCTTGCACTCATAAACCTCATGCAACGATAAGCATTTAAATTCTACGCAATTTCTATTCTTGCGCCAAGCTTATAACTCTTTTGTGACTGAATGGTGCCCATAAGGGCAGAGGAACATTCCTCAAGGCACAACGATCATCCCTTTGCCTAGTTGAGAGGTTAGCATCCAAACTTTCTCTTGATAATCTCTCCAGCCAAATGAGAAGTGTGATCTAGAAGTAACTAGGCCAACATGCAAGGGGGAGTTGATCTCGATTGTCAATATAAGGGCTATATCTTACAAAATATAAACCCCCTCCCAGAACTAGGGAGTTACCCGGGTCTTATGCCTGGGACCGCTGCCTAATGGTGATGCCAACTACCGAGTTAGTCGTCATCGCACGATGTTGATCCCGTCGACTAGTATAATCAGTTTTTTCAAGTAGGCCAAATGAAAGCATTTGTTAAAACATAGTCCACAATCGCAGCTCAGTATATATATATATATAAATATATATATATATATATATATATATATATATATATATATATTTGAAATAGACCAAATAGTCCACAATAAGAGAAATGTTGTAAGATCGCTCCCCCTTACTAAGGAGTTTCCCGATCTTTTGCCCAGAACTGCCACCTTACGGTGATACTAACACATGGGCTAGTCAAAACTGCAAGACGTTGATCCTATCGGCTAGTATGATAATTAACCTATAAGCCAATTGAGAATAAAAGCACAACAAGCAGATATATAAAAGCTAGCAAGTTCACAAGTCACAACTACAACATCATATATATGTATATAACGAAAATAACAAAGTCCAACAATGAGCACAACAAGAGAGAGAGAGAGAATTAGGGCTTATGCCCGGTACATGCCAAATATGCTCAAATCTCTCTCTCTCTCTCACCACAACACTATATGGAAGCGGTAACTGAAACACTCGTCATCACCTGATACCAAACTATGATAGTAGTAGTACGCAGTAACTCCTCCTCGGTTCCTACCACCTCGTCCTGCTGTTCACATTGGTGATCCAACTCCTTGAGCTCCTAAAATGATACGGTCACAACCAGCTATTAGTCATAAAGACGAAGCAATTTTGTCCTTGCCTCACCCCCACGACTCCTAGACACCGAGATGGAGGAAGAAAGCAGAGGACAACAAGGTAGAAACAAAAGAAAGCAGGTGATGGTGGATTTATTCAATCATGGTAATATTTCTAACAGTTATATCATTATACTAGCAGTTCTATATAGCACAAGTAAAGTGAGAAAGTACTGAAAAGAAGTGCAGTAAGTAAGGTAGAACTGAAAGGAAGTGTTGTAAGTAAAGTAAAGAAACTGAGCAGAAAGTAAACTATCTACCGCTATACTAACATCACAGGAGTACCTTAACATATATGAATATCCATACAAACTTATAAGTTAAGGTTTCATAAAGATAACTTATCATATTAAAGAGCCCATACTAATTTATATTATAAGGATCCGTAGTGCGTATGCCCTAAGTATGTATGTATGCTATGATGAGTTATGCGGGTTATGATTCAAACAAGTGCAACTCACACACATGACTCTGCGATCAAAGACCTTTAATTCCCACTTTTTGGAGTTACAAGACGTAGACCATTTGTACACCTCTATACACGTCCTAAGTGCACTCTAGAGTCTCTACGTACTAACTTGTTGGCCATCCTACCAGACTTGTTGGTCGAGTGTGTGTTTTCGGGGATTAACCTCCAGACCAAAGTGTAAAACAACTCATTGGATCCTCAAACCCTCACACCTCGCCAGTGCCACCATACTTCAATCGGTGTGATGACTGGTCCAGTACTGCATGACTCGCCACTAAATGTTCTATGCATATGCAAGTTGTTTCGAAACTCGAGCCTCCAGTTCGCAGGACAAACCCATACTGAAGTAACTACCCGAGCCTCCATCTCGCAGGACTAAACCCGTCCAAGTATCAAACATCTGATCCTCCAGCTCATAGGACTAAACTTGTCATGTATCCAAACATTTGAGCCTCCAACTTGTAGGACTAAACCCGTCCTGAATCAAAACATCCGACCCTCTAACTCGCAAAACTAAACCCGTCCTGAATCCCTCCAACCCTATATGAGTGATTTGTCATAACGTTCCCTAAAACTATTAAACTACTCTTGTCTAATTTCTTTTATACATAGCAGTTTAGGGTTAATACATGGACTACCTAGGGCATTCCCAGTGAAGGGCTCTCGAGGGCATTAAGAACTACGATGGGATGAAGCCCAAAGCTCCCATTCTTAAGGACACTTACTTTTATTAGTGTCTACCCATTATTAATACCCCAAACTCATTGTTGCTCTTGAGTAGACATAATGATTTAAAGTACTTATTGGGAAAAATGATGATCTTTCGCCGGACCTCATTAAAATTGTGCTCTTTGTGGCTTGCACTCTAACACTCATTAATATACAGTGACATACTTGTGATCCCGACCAAGTTGTCAAACTTCCTAATACATCTCTCAATTCAGCTACATCTCATTACCTTGGGTGCCCTAATGTTACACATCACCTTTAATAAATGCAACCCTTGACCTAATTCTAACCCATATGAGATGACTTCCAATTCCTCAGGACAAAGACCTCCAAATTTTTATCATGGGTTTGTCATGTGTATAATATTGATCATTTATAATTCCATCATTTTTTCTAATTATTTTGGACCATAATTTAAATTAATTAATTAAGTGACCTAGGTCACTTTGAACATGAGCTACTATATCCAGTGGTCCCTTAGGTCTAAGTAAATTATTTGATGTTCATCTAGGATAACAACATCTGTGAACCAAATGTCCAAATTTATCAACTAAATTTGACCCTTTTTTCTATTTATGATTGAAATTACAATATCTTCCTTTTTCAAAGGTAGTACTAGAAATAATCATGTTAAAATTCAGGGAAACTTTCTACTTACTAGTATTGACAGGATAATACTCAAAACAAATTTTTATACTTCTATTCAGTGATTTGACCCAAGTTATCCACAAATTAAAATAACTACAAAAATACCACTGTTAATATAATCATCATAAATAATAATCCAAAAATCTTAATAAAATTTACAGGGGTTCATAATAAAGAATTATAGATCTATACATTTCTCATAATTTTCCAAGCAATATTATCCTTGTTTTTAATCAAAATTCCAAAAGGGTAAAATTGTAAATATAGTAATTACACAAGGAATAAATCTCAAATATTCTCATAAAATTTTCCAGAGGTGTCAAATGATCTTTTAGGGCTTGGGTCAACAAGTTGGAATTTCCTAAATTCAGTAGCCCTACTTTTCATTTTAACACCTAAATGTGCTATTTTTGAAATAATTCTAACTTAGGGGATTTTTGATTAAAAAAATCCCCATTTTCTAATGAAAAGAGTATTCTACCTCCATAAGCCTCTGTCCAAAATTTTATGGGCATGCATTGGGCCAAATGCGCTAAATTCTCATTTTTTTTCTCATTTTTACTATTTGCACACCATTCACTACTCTACCTTCACCATGCATGTTCGATCCTCTAACATGCAGAGGTCCAAATGACTCCTAATTTTTACTATGGCCTTAGGATGACCTTGAAGCCATTCCGCCCAAATTTGGGGGTATTTAGAATAGGGAATCACCCAAAATTCCATTTATTTAAATAATAATATTTCTACAAAAACTATCGAAATTTGTCCTCCAAAAATTCTGATTTTTTGGCATTGTCTAAGTCTGATATACACACATGGATAACATGAATTTCAAATGCATGTGGGCTTTTGGTTTAGCCTAAACATAAATTTGAAGTTCTGCCCTAGCGTGGGAGCAGTCCTTGGGGAATGACCCTACAAAGAGATACAATGCTCTAAATTGCATGTTTATGGTGTCAAATAAATGGTAAGACTTAGATCTAAAATTTTCATGTTGGTGACTAGTTCTGGATTTGCCTATAAGGGGCTTAAAATTAACATACAAAGTCTATGTATAAATATGACAGAAATATACATAATAATAATACTATGTTATAGTTTATAAGGTTTAAATCGACGACATCGGGTTATCTTCCCCGATAGCCAACAAATATGATTGATCATGCCTGTAGCATATTGATCCCTTGATTCCAGCAAAATGGGCTGCCTCCACTACCGCCGATTGTCGCCACCACCTCCGTTGAGGTGGTGGCGAGCGTTTCCCAGCGACATGGCTGCCGGAGGCGGCTCCTCCAGCAAACCCGAGCAAGAAGAAAAACTCGAAATTTTTCACTCTTTCTCACAAGGCATCGAGCTCAATTGAGCCTGATATCTCTCCTAGAAGATCTAGAGAGTTAACACAGAGGGAGGGTAGGAGAAACAGACCCTTAGACGTGCTTGGCGGCGAGCTTGGTGGTGGTGCGCCTTGGCCGACGATAGCTCTGGCAATCTAGCTCCAATTCTCATTTCTCCACCAAAAGCTTAGCTCCGGCAGTCGATTTCCACTCCTCTGGATGTTCTGAACCGTCGAATGAGGGTGGAGTTGGCTAGGTGTGGGGTTTTGCTTAAGGTGTATTTCGACCATTCCTTGGATGCTCCTCCTTGGCTCCAAGTTCCATGAGGCTGGGTTGAATAATGCTGGGGAAATGTGTTGGAGCTTAGAGGAGGGCTTGGGTAGAGAGAAGGAGGGCCACATGGCCTCTATTCCTTGTTTTCCTCTTCCCTCTCTCCTCCACTTTGCCAAATTCCTAAACTACCCCCATGCATGTCACTACCCTCCAAAACCAGAGGGTAGGGGCTGTAATTAAACCCTTGGGCTACTAATGGGCCAAGGTTCATGGGCTTAGCCCATTGGGAATGGGCTTAACCTTCATTTTTCTCCTTTAGGCCTTATGTTGACCAAGTTGACTTTTTGGATTGACTTGGTCAATTTGGTGAGTGAACTGACCCCACTTGATGGTCATTGACCCTATGATATCACCCAACATGGGTTGGGCCATGACTCACGGCCTTACCCCATTAGGAATGGGTTGGTCTTCAAATTTCCTTAAATAGGCCTATGGTTGACCAAGTTGAATTTTAGGGTTGACTTGGTCAATTTGGTAAATTGGTTGGCCCCACTTGATGGACATGTACCCTATGTCACCACCCAACCTTTGTTGGTTCATGGTGATGCCCAACTTGGGCTAATTGGGCCTATGTGTTTGGTTTTGACCAAATTTGGCTTATGGTTGACTTTGATCAAATTGGGTCAATGGGTGACCATATGGTAGGGCCTTTAGGTCACTCAGATTTCTTTTAGGGTTAGGGACATAATGGTGAGGACAACTTGTATCCATGGTTTCAATTTGGGCTAGTTTGACCTAAAGTTGATTTGAACCCTATAGTGGGCCCCATGTGAGTCCACCCTATTTTTATGGCCCTAGGGTCAAACCTAGCCTAATCCATTCCCCCCATTATATGTTCTAACCTAATCTTAGTTAAGGGGTCTAGTAGGAAGTGAGATGTTACAAATGCAATAAAAGAGCGTAAATGTCTTAAGCCCGACACATATCAAAATCAAATAGCTCACTCTCTCACCTCACTACAAGAGGAAGTTGTAAAATCTATCATCAACCTATCGCAGAGTAGTAATGGTGGCACGTGACAACTACTCCTCATGTCCTGCCTCCTCGTGCTACTGGTGCGTCTATCCGTGCGACTGGTTCATCTCCTCAAACTCCTACGGTCACAACCAACTATTAGTCATAAAGACAAAGCCATTTTGTCCCCACCTCACCCCCGTGACTCTAAGGCACCATGCGGGAGGAGGAATGCAGAGGACAACAAATGCAGAATCAACAGTATACAGGTGATATGGAACTATGCTAGCGGGAGTGTATATGTATAAAGAGAAACACAAAAATGCAGTAACAGTAAAGTAAGAGCAGTGCAGTAATGTATAGTAGAGTAGAGTAAACGAGCTACAACAGAACATTCCTTAACTTATATGAATGCCCATACAAAATTATAAGTTAAGGTTTTCAAAGTAACTTATCATATAAAAGAGCTCATACTAATTTAATGATGAGGCTCTGCAGTTACAATCAAAACTAAACTAATTAATGTATGTCATGCTCTGAGATGTAATACAATGATTTGAGATGCAACTCACTCACCCGACTCTGTGCACAAACCATTCAAAACTCACTCACCCAACTCTGTACACAGACCATTCAAACATTCCCCACTTTTTGGAGGTAGCTAGCCTCTCAAGTACCAACCATCGTGCCTCATGGTGGCAGGGGAGTGGGTATCTCCCCTCCTAGGAGGGCATGCACACTACTAGGCCTAGACCTCACGTACGCCTTAATGCTAAGAACACAATAGCAGAGCTCTAGCGTACTCTTGTTGGAATTCACCAGTCTTTATGGCCGAGACTGCGTTTATGGGATAGTCCTCCACACCATAGTATAGACAACCTACTTGCCCCAGAAACCCGCACTGCATACCAAAGTGTACTTATGTCGGTGTGCCGACTAGACCAGTACAAAATGCTCCGCCACAACAAGCACAATCCAGGTATAACACTAACTATCTGAGCCTTCAGCTCGCAAGACCATCCCATTCTTTAATCTTTTATATCGCAGAGTTTTCAACTTGTTGGACTAACACGTATGTAATTTATCACTACCCCGAGCCTCCAGCTCGCTGGACTAACGAGTCCTTAACCACTCTAACCCTTACCTAGATGCGGTTGTTATGTATTTTTTTCAACCTTTTAGACTACTCACGTCTAACTTTTAGTTGTATATAGTGATTTATGATTAATCTTGGACTTCCCGAATGTCTGTCCGGTGAAGTGTTCGCAACAATACTAGGTGAAAGTATAGGTTTTAAGAATGCCTAAACACGTACAGGGGGGTGGGTGAATAGGCTCAATTCTTTATTCTTAGGCAGTTAATGAATTATTCTCAGTATGACTAAATTCTGTAGCAATCACACCATATAACACATCAATTACAGCAGACACACAGGTTTATAGTGGTTCCCCAAGAGATAGGTACATCCACATTCCCCCTTCGCCTATCTAGCAATACACTAGATTCGGCCAAACTTCCTTCCACCTTCTCAGATCCTCAAATCTTACAACTCAGAACCTAAATTGGTTCCAACAACTCAGACTTCAACAAGTCCTATACATCAGGTTCTTCCCAAGAATCCTACCTCAAAGTGAATTCACACTCCTACCACTCAAGCTATCAAGCCCTACCTCAGCCCTTATCACCAGGCCTACAGCTCAGAGAACTTAATCTCCTACCTCAGACAAACAGCCCTACCTCAGCCTTTATAATTACAGGATTTTATAAATAATTACTTTTCTTCCTTCACTCAGATAGAGAGAAAAGAGGGGTGAAAGAATCTTGATCAGATCTTGATTAATCTGCTTCTTCAAATCATTGTTGCAATGAATAAGATTCAACCTTACTTAGCATATTCAAAGCTTCTTGAAAGAGAGAACCTCGGTTTAATCTTCTTGAGAATTTGATGTAGACACAACTACTTATTTTTTGCTGACTTAATTCAGCAGACATTGACAGATCCAAAGAGTATGTTGTCTCCTTCTCTGATATATAATCAAAACCTTCTTGCTGTGTAGAATTCTGTGAATTCTTCTTGGAGTAATCCTCCTTCTTTTTGGCGTCCCTCTAATTTTTTTTCTTACTGAGTGTCTCTTTTCTCTGATTGCTCGACACTTTTTATAGATCACATCACAGGCAACCGGTTGATCCTGTGGATGAATGACATCTGACAGTTCTGACATGTCTAACAGGCCTTGATAATCTTAGAAGCTGTCAAGTTTTCTGCTTGGAGATCTGGCACTTAGAGTTACTTGACTCAACTTAATGTGTCGAGACACAAGGATAGTATGTGTTGAGACAGATGAAGTATGTGTCTACACAATTACCCGGGTGTCGACACACTTCCTCTAATGTTGTCGACATAATTAAGAAACTATCGACACAGCTCTTCAACCAGTCTCTACACTCCCTTTGTAGAATGTGTCGACAAACTTCTTTTGATAATGTCAACACTCTTTAGAAACTGTCGGCACAACTGATGTAGACCCAACTTCTGTATGTCGACATAAGTCATGTTGTCGACATAGCTATTGTAGACTTGAACTCTGAATGTCGACACAATTCCTGTGTGTTGACACAGCTGATATAGATTTGAACTTTGAATGTCGACACAATTCTTGTATGTCGACACAGCTGATGTATATTTGAACTTTGAATGTTGATAAAATTCCTGTGTGTCGACACAGCTGATGTAGATTTGAACTTTGAATGTCGACATAATTCCTGTGTGTCGACACAGCTGATGTAGATTTGAAATTTGAATGTGGACACAAGTCCTGTGTGTCGACGAAACCCTTCTACTCATGTCAACACTTCAAATCTAAGTGTGTCGACACTAGTCCTGAGTGTCGACATAACTGTTGTTGACTCAAATTTCATGTGTCGACACAAGTCCTGTATGTCGACACAACTTTGCTTCTGATCTCGACGCTGCTCCTTCAAAGATGTCTACACATTATAAATGACTCGACACTTTTGTACTTAGAATATTTTCTTCATTCTTCTGCCTGCACAAATAAACTTAATACACCATCAAATACAACCTGATGTATATTATTGAGACAGGTGAGGCTTCTCCAAATCAGGTACACAATCTCCAATATACCCAACAATCTCCCCCTATTTGGAGAAGTCATAACCCATAGTCAATGATATTCACCAATATATAATGCAAAAATAAGCATGGTGTATTTAGCAATTTCAAATTACTTCAATAGCAGTTCAAGCATATCATACACAAATATTAAACATGAAATATCATAAGAAACTATGCAACTCAGAGACATAAGTATATAAATTGTTGGCAATCAATAATTTCTTCATCATAAAAGCAAAGTAAGAATACAATGTTTATGAGTTACAACAAAACAACAAAAGATCTATAAAGTTCTCCTAGAACCAAGTCAGTCTAAAATTAGGATTGATCTTGTTCCCTGATTACAATCCCTTTTCCTGGTTGGACAGTAGCTTTGGCATCAGCTTCGGCATCATCAACAGGCTTCTTTCCCTTGATGTCTTTGGCTTTAAGTTGAGCTGCTTTAAGCTTTTGCCTCTCAAAGTAATGAAATGGTTTGGGGAAATATTTGCAAGGCTCTATGGAGTTTGCAGGAATTCTACCAGCCTTCAATTCCTTCCTGAATTTGTAGGTTTTTTCTTGTTGTGCAAGATACTTATCCCATTTCTATTTGGAGTGCCACTTGCCCCTATCATATTGATTTTTAGCAACTGCATTCCATGCAGTTAGGATGATGCTTTTGGAGGTTAGACTCCATTTCTCAAAGTCAGGGCTAGCCTCAGCCTGTTCTCTGAATCTTTTTTTGGATATTTAGGCCTCTTGTTCTTTAATAAAGACTGGGTCAGCCATTTCTACTTCTTTAGAAATTAAAGTGACTTTATCCAATGGAGGGCTGTATATATCCTGGACTGCTTGATGAATTTCTTCATACTCAGAAGGAGGATATATGACTTAAGCCACTTCAGGTTGCATCCCCTCCAAGATTGTAGGTTGGCATCCAGATTCAGCAGTGTTATTGTCATCACATAATGGTGGATATCCCAATGTTGCTCTAATAGTATTTGATACCCATTTGGCATGATCAGAGCTAGCTTTGATAAGCACTCTCTCCCCCTTTATGACTTCTCGGGCAATGTGATCCCTGAGATCATTTTTCTAAAATCTGACTTGATCCACCACATGATAGTTTCCAGTTGTATAGTAGGCTAAAAATTTCTTTAGTTGAGCTGAGATAGCAGACTTAGAAGTTTTAATTACAGTTTAAACTGCCTCTAAATCCAGTTTCATCTATGTTTTTATAGCAGATACTTTAGTGTCCACATGAGTTTTTATGTTCGTGGTCTGTTCAGCCAATTTATTCAGAGTGATGGAATGTATGTCCATCAAATTCTCATTCAACCTCGTCTGATTTTCAAGAACAAAACCTTGCTTAACTACCAGATCATCCACGTTAGTTTTAATATTTTCTTATTGTTGGGCAATATAGACAACATCATTGCCTCCGTTATGGAAACAGTCTGTCATATCTTTCTTGAGCAAATTTACTTCAAATCTTATAAATTTGATGTCTTGAGCTAGATTTAGTTGGAGTTCCTTTTGGCTTTCATCCACATATATTTCAAGTGCACGCCTTTGGTCATCCAGTTTTTCTTGCAGTTTAACCAGTAGGGAACTGAAGTCTACTTCTGGAGCAAGAAATGTTTTCCTAGCCTATAATTCTTTCTTGTAGCCCACACTCTTCTTCCTGAGGTCCAATATCTTCCTTTTCTTAAGGACCGAGGCTTCTTCCTCACTTTCTGAATCAGAAGATATTTATAGTTATATTGGTGTGCCTTGAACATCTATATCTAGTCTTTGGGCTAGGTCTTACGCCTCCCCCTTAACCCCTGTATTAGTGTGTTGATCAGCAAAAATATCTTCCTTGTGAACCTCTTCTTCTTCCCCCTGGAAGTCAGTCTCTAATCCATGGATTACATCATTCTCAGGAGTTTGAGGTTTCTCTGATAGATCTGGAATATGCACATCTTGTGCCTCTTTTTAAGAAGTTTCTACAACTGTGTTGATTTCTTGAACTACTTCCATCACAGTGAGGTTTGCAGTCTCACTATCTAGCTCAGCTGCAGTAATATCTCCCCCTTGATTTGATATCTCCTGATTATCTGGCAGATGGGCAGTCTCCCCCAGGATATGAGCTTCAGTTCTAGATGTGTTAGTGGGAGACTTCCTGGGTAGGTCAGTGGTGTCTTCATTAGAGCTGAATTCAACCCTTTCTTCTGAGTCACTGGAGGACTCCTCAGCTTCCACTATATCTTTCTTAGATTTTCTTACTTATTTGGACTTATGCTTTGGTGTAGGGTCTTCTTTAGACAATACTCTGTCTCATCTAGTTAGGAATCTTATATCCATTCTTCTCAAATAATTAATTTTTGAACCAGTAGTTTGGTTCAGTACCTCAGGTATGTTGGTAGCCAGATACAAACTCAGTATTCTGCCTAAGTTAGGCTTCTTAATGCTTTACTTAACCTTTTTGAAGATAACAGTACTCCAGCTAGTCTTTATCTTGAAGATGATTCTGGTCATTAGGCTAAACATGTAGGAGGAAATCCTATCATGCCCCCTAGTTTTTCAAAGGACAACTTTTCCTATAACTTCAGATAGAAACTTCCCTTTGGAGTTCATCCCTTTCCAGGTCATGGATGATCCAACTTTTGTGTTTGTGGTCAGCCCACACCATTTGAGGGCTTCTGCAATTAGTGCAGACTCAATCTCCAATTCTTATTTAACCCTTCGTAGTTGAAGGGATTTGCTCAGGTTTTTGGAAGTTATTTTTACTATTTCTCCATGAACAGTGGATTTAATCTTATTCCTCTTCAAATTCATTGTTGCATTGGAATAGAATTCTAAGTCTTATTTCTTCCATATCCTTGTCGGTTCCGAAACAACATAATCCAGTCCTGCTTCCTGGATTAGGTCCACTACTGCCTTAATATCAGGTTCTTCATCAGCGAATGCACCCCGAACAAGCTCATAACCTTCATTGATGTTGTTGTCCGTCTTGGGTTCCATTGGAGATGAGATAAGTGGAAGTTGAAGAGTGAGAAATAGAGTTTCTTGGTCGACACTAATGGTTTAGTCTCAAAATTTCAGAGACCGTAGTCGATATGGTCTCGCTTCCTTCTATTTATACTTTTCTAAATATGGTAGCTCAAAAGGCGGGCTGAAATTAGAGTTTTGTATGTCGTCTCAAATTTGTGTCGGCACTGTCCCCTAAAAGTGTCGACTAAGGGTTTTGAGTCTTGACAACTCCATGTGTCGACACCAATTTCTGTGTGGCGACACAGACTTCTAAAGTCTCAACAGAGGGTTTAGTGTCTCGACAACTCTATATGTCATTATACTCAAGCTCTATGTGTCGACACATGCTTCTGCGTGTCGACGCTCTAACATACTTTGTATCGACACCAAATTCTGTGTGTCGACACTGACTACTAAGAACTCGACACTTATAACTTGTGTTGTCACTTAGTCATATGTTGAAAAGAAAATTTCCTTTGACCTAATATCTCATTCTAAGTTCAACATTCCTAATTCAATTTTAAAATAGTTGAATTTACTTTCATCAAGAGGTTTAGTGAATATGTTTGCTACTTGATTGTTAGTATAAACAAATTCTAGACTTATGTCGCCTTTCTAAACATATTCTCTAATAAAATGATATCTAATTTCAATGTGCTTTGTTCTGCTATGTGAAACAAAGTTTCTAGCAATTAATATTACACTAGTTGAATCACAATATAAAGGAGTTTGACTTATCTTGATGTCATAGTCTTCAAGTCGATGTTGTATCCAAAGCAACTGGGCACAGCAGCTTCCAGATGCTATGTATTTTGACTCTATCGTGGATATAGCAACACTTGTCTGCTTTTTTGTCCTCCATGACACCAGTCTTCCACCTAGGAATTGGCATGTACCAGTGGTACTTTTCCTCTCTTCCTTACAGCCTGCAAAGTCTGCATCTAAAAAACCTATTAGCAGAAAATCTCCATTCCTCGGGTACCAAAGAATAAGATCTGGTGTCCCCTTAAGATATCTTAAAATTCTCTTTGTAGTAGAAGAATGAGACTCTTTAGGGCATGCTTGGTATCTAGCACAGACACATGTAGCATACATGATGTCAGGTCTACTTGCAGTCAAATATAATAAGGAGCCAATTATCCCTCTATACAAAGACTCATCAACAGGTTTCCCTATCTCATCTTTGCCTATAGACACACTTGATCCTATTGGAGTTTTCATGGTGGAGGCAGTCTCCATGCCATATTTTTTAATCAACTCCCTGGTGAACTTAGACTGGGATATAGATAGTCCATCATCAGTCTGTCTTACTTAGAGTCCCAAGAAGAACTTTAGCTCACCCATGCTGCTCATCTCAAACTTCCCTTACATAAGTTTGGCAAACTTCCTACAAAGGTTGTTTTAAGTAGATCCAAAGATTATGTCATCAATATATATCTGAACAAGGATGATCTTGCCCTTTGATTCCCTTAGGAATAGAGTCTTGTCTATTTTCCACCTTGTGAATTTGTTATCAATGAGAAAAGTAGACAATGTCTCATACCATGCTTTAGGGGCTTGTTTTAACCCATATAGAGCTTTCTTAAGACTATAAACATGATCAGGAAAGTGTGGATCTACAAAACCTGATGAATGATCCACATATACTTCCTCTTTTAGATCTCCATTCAGGAATGCTGACTTGACATCCATCTGGAAGACCTTGAATCATTTTTGGGTTGCATAGGCAAGGAAAAGTCTGAATGCTTCCAGCCTTGCTACTGGGGCAAAGGTCTGATCAAAGTCAATTCTTTCTTCCTGCCTGTAACCTTTTGCCGCCAATCTTGTTTTATTCTTGACAATAATGCTATTTTTATCTAACTTATTCATATAGATCCATTTAGTCCCTATGGTATTATGTCCCTTGGGTCTGGGAACCAGTTTCCAGACTTTGCATCTCTTGAATTGGTTCAGCTCTTCCTACATAGAACCAATCCAGAATAAGTCTTGGATAGCCTCTTCAAACTTCTTTGGTTCCATTTGAGATAGGAAGCTTGAGCATAGTGCTGAATTCAATCTCTTGCTTCTGGTCATCACACCATGTCTTGCTTCACCAATGATTTGGTGAGGTGTATGATCTCTTAAATGTCAAATAGGTAGTGGCATTCTTTGTTCAGCTTGGTGTTCTTCATTTCTTTCAGCTTACTGATCCTCAATGACTTCAGCTAGTTATTCTTCATTCTAAGTTTGTAATTATTGAGCTCCCCCTAGACAACATCCATCATCTTTAATCTCTTGGCCTACTAGTTTATCTTCCCTGATGGTCAGATTTTTCATCTTGTCTTTTAAACCAGCAGAACTTAAAAAAGTACTTGGCAGCTCATAGTTAATCAACTTAGACTCATCAAAGACAACATTGATTGATTCTTCTACAACTTGAGTAGTCAAGTTATAGATTCTATATGCTCTACTATTGTTGTTGTACCCAACAAATATCCATTCTTGGGACTTGGCAGCAAACTTTGTCAAATGTGACTTACCATTGTTTAGCACATAACACTTGCTATCAAAAATCCTAAAATAGGATAAATTTGGTTTTGTCTTTCAAAATCTCATAGGGAGTCTTTCTATGGCTTTTGGTGATGGAAGCTCTATTGAGAACATGACAAGCAGTATTTTCTGCCTCTGCCAAGAAATATTCTAGGAGGGAAGTGTCATTTAACAAGGTCCTACCTTCCTCAATTAGAGTTCTATTCTTCCTTTCAGCAATTCCATTTTGCTATGGAGTTTTAGGTGAGGAGAATTCTTGATGAATCCCAAGCGCTTCACAAAACTTTTTCATGCATTCAGAATGAAACTCAGTTTCATGATCACTTCTGATTTTGACCATAGAACTATTAAGTTCATAATGAATTTGCTTGACAAAAGTCTGGAAGATATCTGGGATTTTAGATTTTCTCCTTAGGAAGAATACCCAAGCAAACCTGGAAAAATCATCAACCACCACAAGAGTATAGACTTTCCTACCTAGACTATGAACTGGCATAAGACCAAATAGATCCATACACAGGAGGTACAAACACCTCATTGAGTCTTTGGTATCAATACTATGGAAGGAACACCTAGTCTGCTTACCCTTTTGACAAGCTGAGCAAATTCCCTCATTAATGCACTTAACTTCAGTACCATTCCTTACCAACTCTTCACTAAAGAGTCTACCTATGGTCTTATAGTTCAGGTGAGCTGGCCTCTTGTGCCATTTGACACAATGAGAAACTTTCTCATCTGCAACTAGGCATATAGGAGTGTCCTCACTCTCACACTCAAAATCTAGACAATAAATATTTTCTACCCTAGTGTCTGTCAAGATAACGTCTTAGTCAAATAACCTTCTAATTTGACACTCATCCTTGAGAAAGGAAATGTCATAGCCCAGATCACAAAGTTGACTTATGCTTATAAGGTTATGTTTCAAACCTTTTACATAAGCTACTTATGTGATAGTTATTATGCCATTTGTTATCTTACCCAAACCTTTAGTTACACCTTTCTCTGAGCCCCCAGAGATAACTTTGGGACCATTCTCAATAGGAGTGAATTCCTTTAGCATGCTTCTTATTCCAGTCATGTGTCTGGATCATCCACTGTCCAAGTACCATGTAGGGGTATGGCTACTTGGACTAACCTGCAACAAATATATTATCTAACCTTAGGAGCCAAAATTTTATTGGGTCCTAGGTGTAAGTTAAATCTAAACTAAAGATGTCTACCATCAATTCTTTTGACAGATAGGCAACCATTACTCCTCTAGACACTCTTATTATGCCAGCAATCAATGGCATAGTGGCCCGCTTTGCCACAGCACCAACACTCATGCACATTGTACCTTCTTTTAAGAACTGGCTTAATAGTAATGTTGTTTGCAGCTCTTAAATCAGCCGGTACATCAGCTCCTTTCTTAAGTCTTTCAGCCAGGGCATACTTAGGGACTTATCTGGCAGCAAAATTACTTGGGATATCTTGAACCCTATCTACAGTTATCTTCTATTCAGAATGCATACTTCTGATAGCTTTAGATATTCCTAAGTCTGCTTTGCTAACAGATTTTCCCTTAGCTTGATGATAGACTGACAGACTTTTTGAGTCGGCTGATACCTTGTCCTTGCGTGTTGGAGCTGGTACACTAAACACAAATGGTCCATTATGGGCCATTTGGGTTTTCTCATGGACTGCCCAATAGGCACTAACACCCTTGTCATCTCTACTACATTGCCCATAGTGACCAAATATACTATCATTGTCATACTTATTAGAAGTTTGAACCACTTTCTTAAAAGAAATAGGAGGCTTGGAAGCCAGTGGCTGAATTGGAGCTTTGCCTTTCCTTTTAGAATTGGCAGCTCTTGTTCTTCCTTTGAAACATAATCCCTTCTTACCCTTTTTGAAGAGAAGGAATCTATCAAAGGTAACACGGAACTGGGTTTTAAGAACTTGTCCACCAGCTCCCTTTCCTTTTGGAGTCTACTTTCAATATTCCTAATATGGTT
The DNA here is from genome assembly GCA_039513925.1 of Platanthera zijinensis. Lineage (NCBI taxonomy): Eukaryota > Viridiplantae > Streptophyta > Magnoliopsida > Asparagales > Orchidaceae > Platanthera > Platanthera zijinensis. The sequence continues at coordinate 67,453,175 of CM077082.1, forward strand.
ATTCTTGAAAGTAATGGTATCCATCTGAATAGAAGTAATATTCTTCAGTTTGCTACTTTCTTTTAACTTTAGATTCAACACTTTTGCTGAGTCTGAGGCAGCCAACTTCAGGGTGGCATTTTCCTTTGCCATTTTTTGGCTAGGAGCCTGCTTTCCTTAAAGGCTTGTAGGAGCTCTCTATAATCATCAATCAGTTGATTGATGTCTCCTTCAAATTCAGAGCCACCTTCATCTCTTAATGAAACTAATTCTGACTCTGGTCTAGTAACATAATCTGACACTGAAGGTGATAACTATACCTTACTAGGACCAGGCTACTCCTGGTTATGTCCATCCTTATCTATGGCTATCAGCCTTTTGCATTTGCTGTCTTTTTATTTATTGATATCATTCAGCAACTACAAGAATTCCATTTCTTCATAACCTTCCTCAGTTGAGAGCATCCCAATGTAGGCCTCAGCATCCTCTTCATTTTCTGACTCTGATGAAGAAGAGTCAGTCAAGCTTTTTTGCTTCTTGGCCACAAAGGATTTCTCCTTCTTACCTTTATGCTGGTGTTTATTTTTCTCACCAGACTCCTTTCTTTTGACAGGATAGTCTGACATTACATGTCCTGGCTTGCTGTAATAATAACAAACAATTTTAGTAGAAGTTTGTTTACCAGGTTTAGAGCCATACCTTTTCTCTTTAGAGGTTTTATTCTTTCCATTGTAGTAATCACCCTTGGAGTAAGAAGAAGAGGATGGCCTGATCCTCCAATTCTTTTTCTTCAGGAACCTCTAGAATTGCCTAGAAAAGGCAGCAAAATCCTCATCAGAGTTATGGCAATCTGATATACTTGAGTTTGAACTTTCTGAATCAGTATAAGCAACTTTTTTGGGAGGTGAAGGAGTCTTTCTCCTGCCCTTCTTTATAGCTTCAACTTTGAAAGCTACAGATTTATCTTTGCTGTAAGACCTGCTACTCTTTTCCACTTCCTTTCTGGCAATCAGCTGCATTTCTTAGGATAGCAATTTTCCAAACAAGGTTGGTGGATGAGTATCTGCAAGTCTGCCCACTTCTCTGATGGCACAGACCTTGGTATCCCAATCCTTAGTCAAAGACCTGAGAAACTTATCATTCAGTTCATAAGTGCTGAAGACCCTTCTATAAGTCAACAACTCATTAACAATTCTGAAAAACTTTTCATAGCACATAGTTATGTTATCTGTCTTAGTTTGTTTGAAGCTTTCATACTCTTGATTGAGCATGTACTTCCTATCCTCTCTTACTTCTGATGTCCCTTCCATGTAGACAATTTAATGTGTCCCACATTTCCTTTGAGGTTTTGCAGTGGACCAAATTTTGAAATGTGGAATCATCTATGGCACTGATAATTATGTTTTGTGCCCTCTTGTCCAAAGTTACTAAGATGATTTCATCTTTTGTCATTTCAGAAAAATTATTTGGAGTTTGTAAATTTGCATCAAGAACTGATGTCTTCATTGGGATGAATGGACCTTCCAGAACTGTGATGTAAATTCTTGGATCAGATGCCTCCATGAATAATCTGACCCTCTCTTTCCATATGCCAAAAGTTTCCTTTCTACATATAGGAAGCTTCATGGATCCAAGTTCTTTGTGATTTTCACCTGAACCCATATTAGCTATCTTATTACTGCCTTCGAGATATATTCAGACTGTTAAGTCTATTTTGAGTAACCTCCCTTTGATACCACTTGAAGGAATAGGTTTCAACAATGTTTAAACATCTAGAGGGGGGTGAATAGGTTCAATTCTTGATTCTTTGGCAGTTAATGAATTATTCTCAGTATGACTAAATTCTATAGCAATCACAGTATACAACACATCAATCATAATAGACACAAAGGTTTGTAGTGGTTCCCCAAGAGATGGGTACATCCATTTTCCCCCTTCGCCTATCTAGCAATACACTAGATTTGGCCAAACTTCCTTTCACCTTCTCAGATCCTCAGATCTTACAACTCAGAACCCTAACTGGTTCCTACAATTCAAACTTTAACAAGTCCTACACACCAGGTTCTTCCCATGAATCCTACCTCAGAGTGAATTCACACTCCTACTACTTAGGCTATCAAGTCCTACCTCAACCCTTATCACTAGGCCTACAGCTCAGAGAACTTAATCTCCTACCTCAGGCAAACAGCCCTACCTCATCTTTTATAATTACAGGCTTACAACGCTTATATCTATAAATAGATCCTACAAAAGATTGTATAAAGAATTACTTTTCTTCATTCACCCAGATAGAGAGAAAAGAGGGGTGAAGGAATCTTGATCAGATCTTGATTAATCTGCTTCTTCAAATCATTGCTGATATGAATCAGAATCAACCTTACTTAGCTTATTCAAAGCTTCTTGAAAGAGAGAACCTAGGTTGAATCTTCTTGAAAAGTTGATGTAGACACAGCTACTTCTTTCTTGCTGACTTGATTCAGTAGACATTGACAGATCCAAAGAGATGTTATCCCCTTATCTGATATTGAATCAGAACCTTCTTGCTGTGTAGAATTCTGTGAATTCTTCTTGGAGTAATCCTCCTTCTTTTTGGCTTCCCTCTAATTTTTCTGTCTTACTGAGTGTCTCTTTTCTCTGATTGCTCGGCTTTATTTATAGAACACATCAGAGGCAACCGGCTGATCTGGTGGATGAATGACATCTGACAGTTCTGAGATGTCTAACAGGCCTTGACAATCCTGGCAATTATCAAGTCTTCTGCCTGGAGCTGGCACTTAGAGTTATTTAACTCAGCTGAATGTGTCGAGACACAATGATAGTATGTATCGACGCAGATGAAGTATGTGTCGGCACAATTACCCGGGTGTCGACACACTTCCTCTGGTGTTGTCGACAAACTTCAAAAACTGTTGACACAGTTCTTCAACCAGTTTCTACACTCCCTTTGTAGAATGTGTCGACAAACTTCTTTTAATAATGTCAACATTCTTTAGAAACTATCGGCATAACTGATGTAGACCCAACTTTTGTATGTCGACACAAGTCCTGTGTGTCGACATAGCTGTTGTAGACTTGAACTCTGAGTGTCGACATAATTTCTATGTGTCGACACAACTGATGTAGATTTGAACTTTGAATGTCGACACAATTCCTATGTGTCGATACAGCTGATGTAGATTTGAAATTTGAATGTCGACACAATTCCTGTGTGTCGACATAGCTGATGTAGATTTGAACTTTGAATGTCAACAAAGCTGATGTAGTTTTGAAGTTTGAATGTCGAAACATGTACTGTGTGTCGACAAAATCCTTCTACTCACTTCAGCACTTCAAATCTAAGTGTGTCAACACTAGTCCTGAGTGTCAACACAACTATTGTTGACTCAAATTACATGTGTCGACATAAGTCCTGTGTGTTGACAAAACTTTGCTTCTGATCTTGACGCTGCTCCTTCAAAGATGTCGACACATTATAAATGTCTCGACACTTTTGTACTTAAAATATTTTCTTCATTCTTCTGCCTGCACAAATAAACTCAATACACCATCAAATACGACCTGATGTATATTATTGAGTCAGGTGAGGATTCTCCAAATCAGGTACACAATCTCCAATGTACCCAACACTAGGAGAAACGATGGGCTGAAGCCAAAATCTTCCTTTCTCAATATTGGGTATTGTATCCACAATAACCCTTATTTTAAGAAGGGTCCAGTTAAGCTAAGATTAATTGTGACTATATTTGATGTGCCACTTTTAGTTATGTACTTGCACGTCTACATTGCTAAGTACACACCAATGTTATATTACAGTGGGCTAGTAAACACAGAACTATACAATGTAATACTTCATTGTGTAGGTCATTGTGTTGACTCACGCATAATCTCTCTATTGAGATGTACTTCTATACCAAGCACATTAGAAGGTTCATGGGAAGAGAAGAAGTTGAGTTCAGAAAAACAGAAATTTTACCCAAGTAAAATTCGTCGAGTTGTAAGGGATATTCGTCGAATATGTCTAGTATACTCATTGATACTCGTCGAATTGGTAACATCCCGTTTTGCGCTAGGCCCGACACACATTTTGAGTTAAGAGAATTGACTCGGGCTCGGAAAGCATCGAGTGAGTCAACTGGACTCGACAAATAGAGCAGATTTTACTTAGAATAATTCTAAAAATTGAAGGTGTCGAGTGCATTGAGTGCACTCGACGCCATTCGACGAATTATAACTTAGAAGTACTCTGGATGCTGAGGCGTTGAGTGGACTCAGCACCACTCGACAAAATTATACTTCAAAGATTTTCTGGACTCAGGGTGTCAAGTGCATTGAGTGCACTCGACGCCATTCGACAAATTATGTTGAGGCGTTGAGTGGGCTCAACCCCACTCGATGAATTAGGTCTTAGAATTATTCTGGAAGCTGGTGTTGAGTGGAGTCAATGCAGCGTTGAGTGGTCTTAATGCCACTCAATGCTTTTGGACTTGACTTATTCTGTGAACTATGGGCGTCGAGTGCGTTGAGTGCACTCAATACCACTTGACGATTCGTCGAGTAAAGGTTCCATACTCAGTGATTTTTGACTTAAAAAGATTTAGACTCAACAAGGCGTCGAGTGCGTTGAGTGCACTCAATGACACTCGATGATTCGTCGAGTAAAGGGAAGTGAACTCAACGCTTTTTACTTATAACTATTCTAGGGCTGTAGGCGTCAAGTGCGTCGAGTTCACTCAACTCCACTCGACGATTCGTCGAGTGAAGGAGGCACACTCGATAATTCTTACTTAGGATTTTTCTACCCACTGTTTCTGATTCTTATACACGGGCTGAACCGAATTTTGGATTAGCGCTAAGCAACTTAAATTGACACATCTTTTCAAAAGGACATAATTAATATAATAATGGGCGGTCCAGCAATACAGTGACATGTGGCAAAGCAGTTCAACCCTAATTTCTCATTATAAAATAAGACTTATGGGAAAACCTAGTCGTCACTTCGCCATTTTTGTTGAGCCTTTACCTGTACTGAAACCGTCGGGAAAGAGGAGTTGCCAGAGGCAATTTCTGGAGGAAAACCTTCCCTTCTCTTCTTCCGTGAAGAACAACACCAACGTAAAAGAAGATGCCGCCAAGGAGATTGACGAGATCCATTACCGGAACTGCCGGAAATGAGGAGAGCTTCCTACCCTATCTCTTGATGCTAGATCTATGGTTATTTTTTTGAGAGATGTCGACTCAAAAGAGTTTGACTTGTGAGATGAAGATCTCCTAGGTAGAGACCATGCTAAGGCTTGCGCCCTAGAGATGTGATGTCTTCAACCTCTCCTCACTTCTTTGTGAAGATGGTGGACTTGGACTCGTGAAGAGAAATGGTCTATTGAGGGTGAATAAGGGATGAGAAAGTTCTGTATATAGGATTGATTAAATGTCTAAAGGAAGAAGATGAACAGATGTCGTTCATCTTACTTTAAGATGCATGCAAAAATCTATTTTTTGTGCGCATCGAACTGCAAGGCCGTTTTCGGGTTTATTACAGCCAGATCTTGGCTTTCGACTAAACACAAAAGTCGTAGCTCTTGAAACGTCCTTTACAACGAATGGTTATACGTTTTCATACGAGTTATGTAGACTCGGGAATGTCCAGTTGACGTTGTTGTACAGTCAAGTCTTAAGTACAGGTTGCTCTCGGGTTAGTGTAGAGCCGGGTTTGAATGTGACAGAGAATTCTTAGTAAATTAATGTTGAAATTTGCATGAGGTTTGTTGGACTTAATTAGTAGTGATTGTGATTATCATATGGTGGTTGGTATTTAGTGGCTAGATCCTTAAGTAAACAAATGGTTGGTGAAACATGTTTGTAGGAGTTTAATAAGTAAGTGGTTTGGAAAAGTCAGTGAACAAACGATATGATGCGATTTAGTTGTACAAGTAATATTCTTGTGAAATCTGGCAGGGGTTTTCATGTTCAAGAACAGGAGAATTAAATGTATAACCCATTGCTATGAAATCATACATGATGTGTATGTGAAGTATCATGATGGTATGTGAATATCTTATGGGTGCGCAGTTGTTTGTGAATGCTTAATTTAGACAGAATTTGATAAGGCTAAGGCATAGATATGTTATATGATGTTTAATGGAAGGTGTATAGAAGACCACTTCTTAGAGTCGTGTCTCCCTACGGGAAGCAGTGTGTGATTGGTAGGTTGTATGAGGTGGCTTGACACCTCTGTAAATGATGAACCCTTGTGTGATTCGAAGCATGGAAATGTGGAAGGGTTGGAAGTGCGTGTGTGGTTTCCAGACTGGAATGATGTGTTGATTAGGGACTTAGTGTGGAGCCCTTACGTGCAGTTGGGCACGGTATGTGAATAATAAAAAGGGGACTCAGTGTGGAGCCCTTAGGTGTGAAATTGCATGCGGTATGAGTTGACATGCGGAGTCAGAATCCTAGGTTAAGGATAGTGTGGCAAATCTACGGACTCGCGAGTCATCACACCGACGAGAGTTGATAGATAGACTTGAATGGTTGGGACTTGGTCTTGGGTGCTTTTTCCCGGGCACTCTCCGTGTCAGTGGATGGTTGTCCTTGGTACTTTGGAGATATGTTCACAGAGGCACCTTCCGTGCCACGATATAGGCAAGTTGGGATGGTCTCTTGGTTCACATCTACCTGATACCCCTTCTGAGCCGTAGTACGAAGTGAGCTCCGTTGTTGTGGTCTTAGCGTTGAGGCTTACGGAAGCCTAGGCCAGGTAGTGTGGATGACAGCCTAGTAGTGGAGATGCCCACACTACTGTCACTGTCTGGCAACGACGGATGACACCTGAGAAGTTAGCTACCTGCTTAAAAAGTGGGAACTACAAGTCTGTGTCGACATAGCAAATGCATGTACGTGAGCATGGGTGAGTCATCATATTGCATTCATAATAATATATTGTATTGCAAATATCCTTATCATATAAGTTAGTATGGGCACTCTTATATGATGTGTTACTTTATTTTTAAGCCAATCCTTAACTTATATGTTTGTATGGACATTCATATAAGTTGAGTTACTTCCTGTTGTAGATTCATACTTGTACACTATTGTTGATTGTAGAACTGCTAGTATAAATTGTTGTAGTTGCAAGTTTTATATACTGTTGATTACCCTGACATTACTTAGATCTTTACCACCTGTTTGTGCTATAACTTATATATATATATACATATATATATATACATATATATATATATATGTATATATATATATACATATATATATGTGTATATATATATATACACATATATATATATGTATATATATATATATATATATATATATATATATATATATATATATATATATATTGTGCCATCATCTTTCTCCCGCTCGGTGCCTAAGAGTCGCCGGGGTGAGAGGATGAGATAGCCACTTAGTCTTTTGACAGACGGTTGCTACGTCTTCTATTTTAATAAGAAACCCAGCAGCAGATCTTGCAGGAGGGCAGCCAGGCTAGGGTGACAGGTCCTGAAGTGACGTTACCATCATTGTCGTCAGTTACTGATGTGAGTTTTAAGAGACTCATATTGTAACGACCCGATTCACGCTAGGCCCCTTGTGCGTGCTTTTGAGTTAGGAGAGCTAATTTATGCTCAGAGAGTGCAGGCGATCAGGCGCGCACTCGTGGGGAAAAGAAAATGACATTGAGTACTTGTGTTGAGTATGACACGGGTAGGGACACAGGCGTGTCCCTACCCGTGTGCCGTGGCGTTGAGTGACCGTGGCATTGAGTTATTTTGGCATGGTGTTGAGTGGTTTATCCCGAGAAGGAAATGGGTAGAGACACAGGCGTGTCCCCACCCGTGTGTCGTGGCGTTGAGTGTCATGGCTTTGAGTGGCATGGTGTTGAGTGGCTTGTCCCGAGAAGGACACAGATAGAGGCATGGGGGTGTCCCTAACTGTGTTACGTGGCATTGAGTGCCATGTCTTTGAGTGGCATGACTTTGAGTGGAAGGCATGACTGTCCAGAGAAGGACACGGGTAGAGACACGGGCGTGTCCCTACCCGTGTGCTCCGAGGCAAGCAAGATGAGAAGTGTCCCGAGCAAGATACAGGTATTGACACGGCCAGAGCCATGACTGTGTCACCTGGACACGGGTACAGACACGGGCCTGTCAGTACCCGTATATGTGCACGAAACGATAGTCAAACCGTTGACGGCATTTCTCCAGGGCAGAATACGGGTAAGAACACGGCTCTGTCCCTACCCGTGTCACTTCTGTATAAAAGAGAAAAATGAAACACTAACCGTTTCATTCTCTTCCAAACCCTATTTTCTGGAGAGGAACTTCTGAAGGAGATAGATTTTGCTGGAGCCAACCAACCCCATGAGGAAATGCCACCGCCATCAAGGGAAAAACGATGACAACGAGAAGGATGACAAGATCCATGGCTGGAAATGGCGGAACCGCTGTAAATAAGGTGAGCTTCCTCCCCCCTCCCTTGGTGCTAGATCCATAGTTATTCTTAGGCGAGACATCGACTAAAATGAGTCTTGATGTGAGAAGAAGAAGGTTTCTAGGAGGGCCTTTCTAGAACTCTTGTTCTAATGTTTAGTCATCTTCAACCTCCCCTTCTTCAACGTGATGATGGGGGTGGATTCGTGAAGAGGAATGACCTTAAGATGGTGAAAAAGGGTGGAGGAAATTCTGGTTGTGATTTGGGAAGATTGGCTTGAGGAGGAAGATGAACCGATGTCGTTCATTCCGCTTCAAGATGCGTGCAGAAATCTGTGTTCTGCACGCAGCGACCTACTTGGCTATTTTCAGGCAAGAAATGGTCAGATCTGGGCTTTCGACTAAACAAACAAGTTGTATCCCTTGAAATTACCTTTCCAATGAGTTGTTACACGCCTTCAGGTGAAGCCTGTAGCTACGGGAATGTCTACTCGAAGTAAGGGTGGTAGACTAAACGTGCGGAAATTGTTTTCTGTACGCTGCAGGCTTTGGAGCCAATTTCATATGGGATACAGTCTGATCTGAGTTGCGGACTGAACATGAAATTTGTAGCCCATGGAAATTCCTTTTTATCGAGGTATTACACGTACACACCGTATTCCTGTAGCCACAGGAATATTCGGTTTAAGTTGTTGTCCAGCAGGATTCTACACCTGAAATCCTGGGTTAGTCATATAAATGAATTTGGACTCGGAGGAGATCTTGTAGTAATCTGACATTAAACTGTAGGCGAATCATAATATGTATAATTGTGATAATTCAATGCATGATGACATTATTGGATATACCCCATGTAAACAAATGGTGAAATGGTGTGTGGTTGGACGAAATAACTTAGTGGGGATTAGTGAACGAATGCAATTTAATCATTAATGATAAGGATTACTAGAGCGTGGGAAATTGCTCAGTGTTGATTGATATGAACATGTGTGTTAATAATAGGATGAGTAACTCATGAGCTCGCGAGTGATTGGTTTGCTAGAATAAATGTGTTGGTGTCATGAGAAGAGTCATATATTGGGTGGTTGGGCTTGGTCCTCGGTGTTCTTGTCCCGAGGATCCTTCCGTGCCAAATGGTCGGTTGGGCTTGGTCCTCGTGCTTGTTTCTGAGGCTCCTCCCGTACCACAATGTGGTTGTGTTGCATGCGGTGTGAGTCGATACGCGGTATATGAAAGACTTTATTTCAAGAGCCTAAGCACCTAGAGGGGGGTGAATAGGTTCTAATCTTTTTGTGTCTTTTTAATTTTTTACGCAAACAGTTATAAGACTTCTTTCAGCACAGATTAATCAATATACAGAAAATAAACACATCACAACAAACACCAGACTTATAGTGGTTCCCCAAGATATGGGTACATCCACTTTCCCCCTTCGCCTATCCAGCAGATAACTGGATTCAGCCTAACTTCCTTCCACTAGCTCAGATCCTCAGATCTTATAATCACAAAACCAAAGATGGTTCCTACACCTCAGACTTAACACAAGTCCTACCTCAGATTCTTCTCCAGAATCCTACCTCAGGCCTCAACCCTACCTCAGCCTTTATAATTAGGCTTACAACTCAGACTTTCCACAAGTCCTACCTCAGGCACACAGCCCTACCTCAGCCTTTATAATTTTAGGCTTACAATCTCAGATCTAACAGTAGATCCTACAAGAATTTGTGAGTTAAGAGTAACTGAAAACTTCACCAGCTAGATTTCTCTATTAATATTGTCTTCTTGATCAGTTCTTGTATAGACTGATCCTTCTTATCCAACCTAACTTAGCTTTTCAAAGCTTCTTGATTAAAACAAAATAAGGTGGACATCTTTGTTGATGAAGATGATCTTCAATCAGCTTCTCCCTTAAATTTAGATTGAACTCTGAATCTTTCTTGCAGACAGCCCTTGATCTGTAAAAATTCTTCTTATTGATTACTCTCGTTATTGTTAATTGTCATTTTAGATCTATATCTTATATAGAGCTTGCTCCATGGTTACCGGCTGATCCGATTTATAACAAACTTCTGACAGTTCTGACAGTGGTGTCAGACCGTCTAGTTATGACAGCTGTCAAGTCACTAGTTACGTCACCAGGTTCTTCAATATCTTTTCAACTCAGCACACAACACTCAGCATACTGCTTCACATGTGTCGACACACATAGACTAAGTGTTGACACAATTCTTCATGGTGTCGACACAATTATTCCAAGTGTCGACACAGTCATACTTCTTCTTCTCTAGACTGCTTTTGTTGTATGTATCGACACAAGTCCTGTGTGTCGATACAGCAGCTTCTTGTCTCGACATTTCTTTTGCAAACAGTTGGCGTTGAGTGTGTGTCGACACAAGTCTTGTGTGTCGACACTATTACTTCTGAACTCGAAACAGCCTTTTGAGAGTTGGTGTGTCGACACAAGTCCTGTATGTCGACACAATTGCTTTAGGTGTCGACATATCTCCTGAGTGTCGACACAGCTTTAGTTTTAAGTATCGACACAAGTCCTTCTTCAGATGTCGACACATTTCTGAATGTCGACACAACTACTTCTTTAGGTGTCGACATAGCTTTGAGTGTCGACACAACTTCTTCATAAGTGTCAACACAGCTTCTAGTTGTCGACACAACTTCTTTATAAGTGTCAACATAATTTGCCTGTGTGTCGACACAGCTTGCCTGAGTGTCGACACAAGTTCCCTGAGTGTCGACACAGTTTCTTCACAAGTGTCGACACTTGTACTTAGAAAATTTTCCTTCAAATACTTAAACCTGCACAATGAAACTCAAACTTCTATCAAATACAAATTGATGCATATCATTGACTAAGTTGATGCTTCTCCAAATCTGGTACACATTTTCCAATGTACCCAACAATCTCCCCCTATTTTGAGAAGTCATAACCCTTAGTCAAAGATATACATCTCTTAAGATAAAACAAAATTGCAATAGATGTAAAAATATTTCAGAGCAGGTTATCACATAAACATTGTAAACAACAAACAATTAATACTGAAACAGATTTCATTAATCAGTAAAATTTTGGTTTACAAGAATTTCTTATAGAACAACAGAAACAAATTAGTACATTGTTCTATTACATAAACCTAGCAATCCTATTACTGACTAGGCTCCTTAATAACTATTCCTTTGCCAGACTTGATCTTAGCCTGTACAGAAGGTTCAGCAACCTCAGTTGGCTTATTCCCTTTTAGAGCTTTCTTCTTTAATTCTTCAGCCTTGATCTTCTATCTTTCAAAATAGTGGAAAGGTTTGGGGAAGTACATGTTTGGCTCTTGAGCATTAGCAGGTAGCTTCCCAGCCTTAGCACTTCTTCTATGTTGAAGAATTGCTTCTTATCCTGCTTGATATTTATTCCACTCTTGTTCAGAATACCACTTACCCCTATCATGGGTTTTATCCTTTACAGCTTTCCAGGTAGTAAGTATGATGTTTCTAGAAGTTGGGCTCCACTGCTCAAAATCAAGCTTCAACTCAGCCTGCTCTCTGAATCTCTTCTTGGAAAGTTGAGCTTCCTTCTGAGCTTATAATGCAGCTTCTGACATCTCAACCTTTTCTAGAATTACTTTTTGTGCCTCTAGTGGAGGACTATATATTTTCAGCACTTCTTCTTGAACCATTTAAAAATCAGCTGGGGGGTAGATCACCTGAGCAACTTCAGGCTAATCTCCTTCAAAATATGCAGGTTGTATCCATGACTCTGCTACATTATCATCATCACAAAGAGGAAGATATCCAAGAGTAGCTCCGATACTATTTGAAGTCTATTTAGCATGGTCAGAGCTGGCTTTGACTAGTAATCTCTCCCCCTTTATGACTTCTCTTGCAACATGATCTCTTAAATCTTATTTCTGGAATCTGACTTGATCAGCTACATATTCAGTTCCCTCTTTAAAATAAGCTCTGAATTTTATCAGGAAAGTTTTAATTTTCTCCCGAGAGGCTTGAAATGTGGCTTGACAACAGATATATCTTCCTAGATTTGCTTGGAGATTTCAACCTTCAGAGTAGTGCTACAATCAGTGAGCTTTGTTAATATTGCATGATGTGAATCCTTGAGATTTTCATTCATCCTTAACTGATTCTCCAGTACATATCCCTTCTTCACTTCAATTTCATCCACTTTAGCTTGGATATTTTGCTGTTGCTTGGCCAGGAACACCACAACATTACCTCCTTTATGGAAGCAATCTGCCATCTCCTTCTTATTTTGATTCACTTCAAATCTAATTGATTTGATGTCCTGGGCCAATTGAAACTGTAACTACTTATAAGTTTCATCCACATATTGCTCTATAGACTGTCTTTGATTATCTAGTTTTATTTGTATTTGGACTAGTAAAGAACTGAAGTCCGTACTAGATGTAGATGGTGTTATTCCCATTTGAAAAGCCTTCTTGTATCAGGAACTCTTTTTCTTTAAAATAGTTAGCTTCCTTTTCTTAGCAAATATGGCTTCTTCATATTCAAAAGATTCAGTTGTACTTTTAATATTAACAGTATTCTTTTCAGCTGGAGCATCCTCCACAGTATCCTTTGATAACTCCCCCTCAGTCATTGGAATATATTTTCCTTTCTTAATATGCTCCCCCTCAGTCCTATCTGGAGGAAGATCAGGAAACAATTCTTTTGTAAATTCCTGCTATATTGGCTCATTTTGAGCATCTGTCTTATCAGTTTCTTCAGTTGCAGTGTTGATTTCAGATACTACATTCATGATTGTATCTGCAACTAAGTCACTGTCTAGGACAACATCATTAATACCTCCCCCTTGGGCAGGCAGCTCAGTTCCTTATTCTAAGTGTTCTCCCCCTAGAGTGGAGTCAACTTGTTGCTCCTGGGGCTCACTGTCCTTTACTTGATCATGAGCATCCTGTTGGTACTGGTCTTCATCAGAACTAAAGACCACTTCCACTTCAGAATCACTGGAGGAATCAGTTTGTGCAATCACTTTCTTTTTCTTCTTGTCTCTCTTAGTTTGCTCCTTGGGAGCAGGGACTTCCTTGGTCAGAACTCTGTCCCATCTTGATAGTATCCTCACATCCATTTTCCTCATGTGATTTATCTTAAAGCCATTTGCTTTTTTCAGAACATCTGGAATTACTGATGTTAAGCATAAACTAAGGATCCTTCCCAGGTTGGGTTTCTTAATTCCTTCTTGTATTTTATCAAACACCACTGCTGCCCAATCAGTGTTTATCTTGAATATAACCCTCACCGTAAGAATGAACATGTGGGCAGAAATCCTATCATGTCCACCAGTCTTGCATGTAATCACTTTGCCCACAAAATCTGAAAGAAATTTTCCTTGGGAATTCATCCCTTTTCTATTGATAGATGATCCAATCTTAATACTAGGACTCAGTCCACACCAGCATAAAGCTTCAGTTATCTGGGAAGGAGTTATTTCGTCTATATCCTTGATCAAAGGAAGATGTAGTGCTTTCCTGATAGTTTTCAAAGTGAGCTTAACCCAGGTATCTTGAATAGACGCCTTGATTTTCTGTCCTTCTGTGTCCACAGTAGCAGTTGTGTAGAACTCCATGACTTCCTTTTTCCATATTTTGGTCGGTTCAGAGACCAAAAATTCTAATCTATTTTCAAAAATTAAGGAAATAACTCCCTGAATTTCATCAGAAGCAGTCGTGAAACCTTCATGAACCAGTTCATAACCTTCATTAACCTTATCTTCTTGGTGTGGCTCCATTGACATAAGTGCTAGAGGAGAAGAGAAGAGAAGGTCTATGTCGATAGAAGGTGTAGAGTCAAAAATTCTGATAGCGTAGTCAACCAAATTTTGGCTTCACCCATTTATAGTACCTGAGTCAAGGGTAGTTCAAAAGTCGGGCCTAAGTCGACAAATCAGTTTTTGTGTCGACAAAGATGACCTAGGTATTGACAGAACCTAAGTTAATTCGACATGACTATGTGTCGAAAAACTAATTTCTAAGTCGACAAAACGTATTTTTAAGTCGACACATTTATGTGTCGACATACTTGAGTCTGTGTCGACATACTTGCATTTGTGTCGACACTGACCACTTTAGTCTCAACAGAGTTGTGTCGACACCAACTTTTTGTGTCGACACAAATATCCTCTCGACATATAGTCTCAACAAGGTTGTGTCGACACCTATTCTTTTGTCGATACAGATACTGTTTCTATGTCGACACATCCTTTTTCAGTGTCGAAACAATACGCTGAGTGTGTCGACACAACTTGCTTGTGTCGACACAAACTTTGTACTTAGACAAATTTCAAGAGAAATTTGGAGCTTACATATGCTACTAATGGAAACTTATGTTAACCTATTCTAGGTTCAACATACCTAATTCAATTATGAATTTATTGAATTTAGTTTCATCCAGTGGTTATGTAAAAATATCAGTTATTTGATTATCAGTTTTTACAAACTCTAGATTAATATTTTCTTCTCTACATATTCTCTTATAAAATGAAATTTTATTTCTATATGTTTGGTCCTACTGTGTGATATAGGATTCTTAGCAATAGAAATAGCACTTGTAGAATCACAAAATAGTGGAATTCTACTTACCTGGATGTCATAATCTTCTAGTTGATGCTTTATCCACATCAATTGTACACAGCAGCTACCTGCAGCTATATACTCTGATTCAGCTGTTAATATAGGTACACTGGTTTGCTTCTTGCTGCTCCATGAGACCAGCCTCCCACCAAGGAATTGATAGGTTCCTGTGGTACTTTTTCTGTCTTCTTTGCATCCAGCAAAAATCTGCATCTAAGAAGCCTGTTAATAGAAAATCTCTATTCTTAGGGTACCAAATGCCTAGACTAGGTGTGCCCTTAAGATATCTCAAAATTCTTTTAACTGCAGTATAATGAGATTCCTTAGGGCATGCTTGATACCTAGCACAGACATATGTTGTATACATGATGTCAGGTCTACTAATAGTCAAGTATAGTAGGGAGCCAATTATCTCTCTATACAAAGACTCATCAACAGGTTTCCCTGCTTCATCTTTGTATATAGGCATACTTGTTCCCATTGGAGTTTTCATAGTATAAGTTGAGTCCAAACCATACTTCTTAATCAACTCTTTGGTGAACTTAGACTAGGATATGGACAACCCACTCTCAGTCTGTCTAACTTGAAGTCCCAAGAAGAACTTCAGCTCACCCATACTGCTCATCTCAAACTTCCCTTACATAAGTTTGTCAAACTTCCTACAAAGGATGTTTTTAGTAGAACCAAAGATAATGTCATCCACATATACCTGGACTAGTATTATCTTGCCTTTTGATTCCCTATAGGATAAACTTTTGTCTATCTTTCCTATAAAGAATTTATTCTCAATAAGGAAGGCAGACAAGGTTTCATACCAAGCCCTTGGAGCTTGTTTCAAACCAAATAGTGCTTTCCTAAGCCTATATATATAATCAGGAAAGTGAGAGTCTACAAAACCTGAGTGTTGTTCTACATATACTTCTTCTTTTAAATCACCATTCAGAAATGTTGATTTCACATCCATCTAATATACTTTGAACCCTTGATAGGCAGTATAGGACAAGAACAGCCTTATAGCCTCCAGCCTTTCCACTGGAGCAAAGGTTTGATCAAAATCAATACCTTCCTCTTACCTGTAGCCTTTTGCTACCAGTCTAGCCTTGTTCTTGACTATAGGGCCATTCTCATCAAGCTTGTTCCTATAGATCCACTTAGTTCCTATTATGTTGTGATCCTTAGGTTTTGGCACCAATTCCCAGACCTTACACCTTTTGAACTAACTGAACTCTTCTTGCATTGCATCAATCCAGTTCGTGTCTTGCATGGCTTCTTCAATCCTCCTGGGTTCTATCTGAGACAGGAAGCTAGAACATAGAACTGTGTTCATGCACCTGCTCCTTGTTAGAACACCCTGACTTGCATCACCAATGATCTTGTGAGCTGGATGATCCTTCAGGTGTCTCCTTGCTGGAGGAATTCTGTCAGCATTATGGCTATCTCCAGTTTTCTCATCTTGATGCTCCATATTTTCTTCTTCACCCAGAGGGTCTTAGTCTCCCCCTGGATAGCTGGCATCTTTATCCTCATCCAGTTTAGCAGAAACATCTTCATTGATGGTCAGCTTGTCCAACTTATCTGTTAGACCTGTAGAACTAACTGAAGAACTAGACAATTCACTGTTAATAATCATTGACTCATCAAATACAACATGCATAGATTCTTATACAACTTGAGTAGTCAAGTTGTAGATTTTGTATGCTCTACTTTTATTACTATACCAAACAAATATCCTTTCTAGGGATTTGGCAGCAAACTTAGTTTGGTAGTGTTTACCATTGACTAGTACAAAACACTTACTACCAAAGATTCTGAAATAAGATATGTTTGGTTTTCTGCCTTTCAAAATCTAGTAGGGAGTCATCTTGTATTTCTTGTTGATGAAGGCCCTATTGAGCACATGACATGCAGTATTTACTACCTCAGCCCAGAAGTATTCAGGGAGAGTAGTGTCATTCAGTAGAGTTCTACTGGCCTCAATTAGAGTTTTATTCTTCCTTTCAGCAACACTATTTTGCTAAGGAGTTCTAGGTGAAGAGAATTCCTGATGAATCCCAAGTTCTTCACAGAATTTTGTCATATATTAAAACTGAAATTCAGTTCCATGATCACTTTTGATTTTGACCACTGAACTGTTGTATTCATTCTGTATTTGTCTGACATATAACCTGATTAGCATAAGTCAACTTAGTGATCTAGGTTATGATATTTCTTTCCTCAAAGGGGAGTGCCTAGTAAAAAGGTCAAGTGATCAAGAGATCATTTTGACTAGCACTAGAAAAGAAAATGTGTATTGCCTTAACCTAGATTGTGTGTATGCTTTCCTACCAAGACTATGAACTGGCATAGGACCAAACAAATCCATATGCATGAGATACAAACATCTCTTTGAATCTTTGATGTCAAGTGACTGAAAAGAGGACTTAGTCTGCTTGCCTTTTTGACAAGCTGAACACACACCCTCTTTTATGCACTTAACTTGAGGACCATTCCTCACTAATCCCATGCTGAACAGCAGTCCAATTGACTTATAGTTCAGATGAGCTAGCCTCTTATGCCATTTGACACATAGAGAAGCTTTCTCTCCAGCACCTAAATAAATAGGTGAGCTGTTAGACTCACAATCTAGGTTAAGGCAATACACATTTTCTTTTCTAGTGCTAGTCAAAATGATCTCTTGATCACTTGACCTTTTTACTAGGCACTCCCCTTTGAGGAAAGAAATATCATAACCTAGATCACTAAGTTGACTTATGCTAATCAGGTTATATTTTAGACCCTTTACATAAGCCACTTTAGTGATTGTAATTGAATCACAAGATATATTATCAAACCCTTTGATTATTCCCTTTTT
The DNA here is from genome assembly GCA_039513925.1 of Platanthera zijinensis. Taxonomy (NCBI): domain Eukaryota; kingdom Viridiplantae; phylum Streptophyta; class Magnoliopsida; order Asparagales; family Orchidaceae; genus Platanthera; species Platanthera zijinensis. The sequence continues at coordinate 67,471,057 of CM077082.1, forward strand.
TGATCCACCAAAGATAACATTTGGTCCATTCTTTATGGGCACATAGTCCCTCAACATTCTACTTGTTCCAGTCATGTGTCTAGAACAACCACTATCCAATTACCATATAGGGCTATGGTCACTTGGATTCACCTGCAACAAATAAAGAATCACTTACCCTTAGAACCCAACTTGCTAGTGGGTCTTAGGTCCTTGTTAGTTTGAAATCCTGTGACTGATCTAACAGGAATCCTACTTTTGGTTTTAACACTTATGTTAAACCAGCAATCCATGGCAAAGTGTCCCACCTTGCCACAACACCAACACTCAAACTTATTATACCTATTCTTAGGTACAGGCCTTCTTAATTTGTAGCAAGTAGACTTATTAAGTGTTGGTGCTGTAACAGCATTCTTCAAGAACTCCTCTTGAATATGATGGGCATGCCTATAGATTGGTCTATTGGCATTAGCATGCTTGCTCATGAAATTTTCATGCTAACAGTGACCATGTGTAATGTCATGATCATACCAATTAGTAGGATTCACTACCTTCTTAAAGAAAATAGGTGGATTAACAGCTAGAGGCTGAACTGTGGCTTTACCTTTTCTATGAGAATTGGTAGCCCTATTTCTTCCCTTAAAGCCTAGAACAGTCTTCCCTTTTTGTGAAACAAAATTATCTATCAAAGGTAAGACTGATTTTGGCTTGGATAATTTAGCCACTAGCTCTCTCTCTTGCTGAAGTTTTACCTCCAGTTTCTTGATATGATTCTCTTTGAATGAGATTGTGCCCATCTGAATAATTATAATGTTTTTCAACTTGGTAACCTCATTCAGTTTTTGATCCAACAGTTTTGTTGAATCTGCTGCAGCCAGCTTAAGAGACTCAATCTCTTTGGCCTGCTCTTTTACAAGAAACTTGCTCTTCTTTATATCATGCAACAACCCACCATACTCATTAATGAGTTGGTGAACATCCCCCTCATACTCAGATCCATCCACTTCTTTTGAAGAAGATACTTCTGATTCTGATCCAGTAAAGTAATCTGAGACTAGGGGAGAATTGTTTACCTTACTTGGTCCAGGCTGATCCTGGCACTTATCTTCTTCAGATTGAGCCATCGGCCCTTTACAGCAATATTCTTCCACTCCATTTATGGAGTCCAGCATCTATAGGAATTCTAGTTCCCTAGAATCCTCTTCTGTTGAGAAGAGTCCAACATATGCTTCTGCCTCTTCTTCTCTAGATTCTGAAGATGAAGAGTCTGTCTAACTCTCCTCCTTCTAAGCCACTAGAGACTTCTCCTTCTTGCCTTTGACCAGCTGCTTCTTCTTGTCCTTTGACTCCTTTATTTTGTCAGGACAATCAGCTATGACATGCCCAGACCTATTGCAGCAATAACACACAATCTTAGAATTAGATTGTTTACCAGGTTTAGAAGCATACTTGTCCTCCTTAGGTGTTTTTTTCTTACTGTAGTATTCATCCTTGGAATAGGATGTTGATGAAGGCCTGGTTCTCCATTTCTTTTTCTTCATGAACCTTTGGAATTGTCTTGTGAAGGCAGTAAAGTCTTCATCAGATGTGTGACTATCTGATGTACTTGTTTCAGGAACTCCTTCTGCTTCAGTACTTCTTTTAGTTGGAGAAGGAGATTTTCTCCTCCCTTCCTTGAGCCCTCAGCCTTGAAGGCTACTGACTTTTCTTTATGTTCAAATATGCTTCCCTTCTCTTCCTCTTTCTTAGCAGTAAGCTGTATTTCATATGAAAGTAGTTTTCCAAAAAGTGTAGGTGGAGGTGTGTTAGCCAGTTTTGCCACTTCCCTGATGACACATATCTTAGTGTCCCAATCCTTTGTTAGGGACTTGAGAAACTTGTCATTTAGTTCATAAGTACTAAAGACTCTTCCATATGTCATCAGTTTATTCACTATTCTGAAAAACTTTTAATAGCATTCAGCTATGCTGTCAGTTTTAGTCTGCCTAAAGCTCTCATACTCCTGATTCAGCATAGATTTTTTGTCCTCTCTGACTTCTTCTGTGCCTTCTATGTAGATAATCAATGTATCCCACATTTCTTTAGAATTTTTACAGTACACAAGATTCTAGAATGTTGCATCATCTATGACACTTACAATTATATTCTGAGCTCTTTTATCTAATGTAGCCAAGATGATTTCATCCTTAGCCATCTCTGAATAACTCTTTGGAGTTTGAATGTTTGCATCAACAACTGAAACCTTCAATGGGATGAAGGGGCCTTCCTGTACTGTGATATAAATTCTTGGATCAGATGCTTCCATAAACAGCCTGACCCTTTCTTTCCAAATGCCAAAAGATTCTTTCCTGTATATGGGCAATTTCATAGATCCAAATTCCTTTTGATTTTCACTTGAACCCATTCTTGTTATCTGCTATTTGCCTTGGAGAAATCCTCTGACTGTTAGGTCAAATTTTGAGGAACCTCCCTCTGATACCACTTGAAAGACTTTATTTCAAGAGCCTAAACACCTAGAGGGGGGTGAATAGGTTCTAATTTTTTGTGTCTTTTTAATTTTTTAGGCAAATAGTTATAAGACTTCTTTCAGCACAGATTAATCAATCTACAGAAAATAAACACATCACAACAAACACAAGACTTATAGTGGTTCCCCAAGATATGGGTACATCCACTTTCCCCCTTCGCCTATCCAGCAGATAACTGGATTCAGCCTAACTTCCTTCCACTGGCTCGGATCTGCAGATCTTACAATCTCAGAACCAAAGATGGTTCCTACACCTCAGACTTTACACAAGTCCTACCTCAGATTCTTCCCCAGAATCCTACCTCAGGCCTCAGCCCTACCTCAGCCTTTATAATTAGGCTTATAACTAAGACTTTACACAAGTCCTACCTCAGGCACACAGCCCTACCTCAGCCTTTATAATTTTAGGCTTACAATCTCAGATATAACAGTAGATCCTACAAGAATTTATGAGTTAAGAGTAACTGAAAACTTCACCAGCTAGATTTCTCTGTTGATGTTGTCTTCTTGATCAGTTCTTGTATAGACTGATCCTTCTGATCCAACCTAACTTAGCTTTTCAAAGATTCTTGATTAGAACAAAATAAGGTGGACCTCTTTGTTGATGAAGATGATCTTCAATCAGCTTCTCCCTTAAATTCAGATTGAACTCTGAATCTTTCTTGCAGACAGCCCTTGATCTGTCAAAATTCTTCTTATTGATTACTCTCGTTGTTGTTAATTGTCGTTTCAGATCTGTCTCTTATATAGAGCTTGCTCCATGGTTACCGGCTGATCCAGTTTAGAACAAACTTCTGACAGTTCTGACAGTGGTGTCAGGCCGGCTAGTTTATGACAGCTATCCAGTCACCAGTCACGTGACCAGGTTCTTCAATGTCTTTTCAACTCAGCACACAACACTCAGCAGACTGCTTCACATGTGTCGACACATATATACTAAGTGTCGACACAAGTCTTCATGGTGTCGACACAATTACTCCAAGTATCGACACAGTCATACTTCTGCTTCTCGACACTGCTTTTGTTGTATGTGTCGCGACAAGTCCAGTGTGTCGACACATCAGCTTCTTGTCTCGACATTTCTTTTGCAGACAGTTGGCATTGAGTGTGTGTCGACACAAGTCCTGTGTGTCGACACAATTACTTTTAAACTCGATACAGTCTTTTGAGAGTTGGTGTGTCGACACAAGTCATGTGTGTCGACACAATTACTTCAGGTGTCGACATATCTCCTGAGTGTCGACACAGCTTTAGTTTTAAGTGTCGACACAAGTCCTGCTTCAGATGTCGACACATTTTTGGATGTCGACACAATTGCTTCTTTAGGTGTCGACATATCTTTGAGTGTCGACACAACTTCTTCATAAGTGTCGACACAGCTTTTGGTTGTCGACACAACTTCTTTATAAGTGTCGATACAATTTGCATGTGTGTCGACACAGCTTACCTTAGTGTCGACACAAGTTCCCTAAGTGTCGACACAGTTTCTTCACAAGGGTCGACACTTGTACTTAGAAAATTTTTCTTCAAATACTTAAACCTGCACAATGAAACTCAAACTTCTATCAAATACAAATTAATGCATATCATTGACTAAGTTGATGCTTCTCAAAATCTGGTACACATTTTCCAATGTACCCAACAATAACGTAATCCCGGGTTATGGATAGTGTGGCAGGTCTACAGACTCGCTAATCGTCACATCGATGGGAGTTGACAGTTAGACCTTGGGCGGTTGGGCTTGGTCCTCGGTGTTCACGTCCCGAGGCTCCTTCCTTGCTAAGTGAATGGTTGGGCTTGGTCCTCGTTCTCATTTCTGAGGCTCCTTCTGTATCACACCATAAGCCAGTTCGGGGCTAGGATCTCGGTGCACATCTACCTGAGACACCCGCTGAGCCATAGTACGCATGTGAGCTTTGATGTTGTGTTCTTAGAGTTGAGGAATACGTAGGCATAGGCTAGGTAGTGTGGATACCAACCTAGTAGTGGAGGCGCCCGCTCTACTGTCACCGTCTGGCAACGACGGATGACGCCTGAGAGGTTAGCTACATGCTCGAATAGAGGGAACTACAAGTCTGTGTCGACATAGCGTTTGCATGTGCGTGAATATGGGTGAGTCATTGCATTGTATACATACCATTACACCTCATTACATACATAAGATCCTCATCGTATAAGTTTGTATGGGCACTCCTATACGATGAGTTACTTACTGTCGAACGATCCTCAACTTATATGTTTGTATGGGCATTCATATAAGTTGAGTTACCTTCTGTTATATCATTACTCATATGCTGTTGTAGATGGTAGAAATGCTAGAACAACATGTTACTTATTTATACACTGCTTTATACATAGTGATACTCTACCTATTCCACTCTCTTGTACTTATATATTATTTATATATTGTATCCTGTCTCTTTCTCCGCCCGGTGCCGAGGAGTCGTCAGGGGAATTGATGTGAAGCCACTTATTCTTTATGACTAACGGTTGCTACGTCTTCCTTTTTAGGAGGAAACCCCGCAGGTGGAGCAGCAGGTTATGCAGCCGGACATTTAGGCCAGGACGACAGGGCATGAGGGGAAGGTACTGTCGCTACCGTCAGTTGCAGATATGAGTGTGTGATGTTTTTGTTGTACCCTTTTTGGGATAACTATTTCTGTAATCTGATATTAGAAGCTTGTTTTAGCTTCTTATTTTATGCTTATTATGGACTATATGCTTGGTGTGGATGTGACTTCTGTGTTTTATATTCTGGTTTGGTTGGCGATGTATGATATTGGTTGTGGCCGGCAGAATAGGCGTCTTGTGTACAGGCTAGCCCGAGTGTTAGTGCTACCGCAAGGCGGCTATTCTGGGCATAAGACCCCTCTCGTGCCGTGTTTTGTGTTCCGGGAGGGGGTCTTACAAATGGTATTAGCTTGCTACGATCCTGAACTTAAGAAGTCATTCAACAATAGTGCCGCCCCCGTTCAGTTAGTCAGTTTGCGGACAAACTTACTTAGTGGTAGCAATGGTGTGCCCATATGTAATTCACACTAAATTTGTCCATCCTTCACCTTGGATTAGTAAACTGACCTTAAGTTTATACCTTACGTGTAGATCTCAGTGCATGTTGAGCCAGTAAGGGGCACCCCCGCCCTGTCCGTACCTACTCAATTCCAACAATCAGAGCTAGGGCAGACGCTCACATCTATCCTGGATGCCTTCAGGTCCCAATCAGCCCCTGTACAACAACAGGGTCCGGGATCAAATTATCTAAGCACCTTCCGAGCTCTCTCCCCTCCTGCTTACCTTGGGACAGAGTCAGCGGTGTGTACGGAAGAGTGGATCGACACTGTACAAGAGCCATTGGCAGGAATAAGGTGCCCAAACAATATGGCGGTGCCCTTGTTGTGAAACTCTTAGAGCTACACGCTAAAAGGTGGTGGAAGTCCCTCATGGGCTCCACTTTTCAAGGACGGGTGTACACGGATATCAGTTGGAGTGAATTCTCCGAAGCCTTTCTAGAGCATTTCATCCCCTCGGCTGCCCAGGATGATCTTGAAGAGAGGTTTTTGCAACTAAAGCAAGGGTCCAAGACTATGACGGAATACCAGCGGGAGTTTCAGCACCTTGCTAGGTTTGTCGACTCTTATGAGTGTGATGATATAGGATATGCAAAACTGTTCTACAAAGGCCTGCGAGACCCCCTGAGGCAAGCCCTTTTTTTATAGCGGACTCTAGTCTAGCCGATATTATTGACATGGCGAAGAGGTTGGAAGAGGACCACTTAGGATGTAGTAAGAGGCCAGCTGAGGGCGTGATGGAAGCCGGCCCCAGCAATAGGAGGAGATTTGATAATAGAGGAGGAAGAGGATATGGAAGAGGTAGCAGGCGTTTTCCCTAAAATTTCAGAGTGGACCGCCCGATTCCGCAACCGCCAGCATTGCCTCCACCTTAACAATTTCAGTAACCCAGTGGTCGGCAGGAGCGAGTGTGCTTTGAATGCAACCAACTAGGCCACATTCGTCGCTACTGCCCGCAACTATTTGGAAATGCGCCTCTCGTTTTCCCTCCAGCAGCTCCTCGAGGGAGTGGACACATGCGTGGTCGAGGATGAGGACCACGAGGAGGAAACCCCGGGCCTGCTCAAGATCAAATGTAAGCGTCTGATATGACTCAAGAGCGGAACCCTCAGGAAGTGATTGCAGGTATGATTATAGTTGGTCATTTTATTTTCATTAATACCCTCAAGTTGCTTAATATATACTAGACGCCTAACTTGAGAATTATTAATGACGCGTAGGCACCGTGATGGTCGGTGGGAAACCGGCCTACCCATTATTCGACACCGGTGCTTCGCAATCTTTTGTGTCAGAAGACTTCATCAAAGATATAGAGGGAGTGCAATACTTCGCTGGTATTGCTTGAAGGGTGCGCCTTCCATTTGGATCGGAGATGACTGCCACCGCGAAGTGTGACTTTGATTTTCTCCTTTGGGGAAAGTTCTTCAAAACCCCCCCACAGTTTTGAGAATGCCAGAGTTCGACCTCATTCTAGGCATGGCTTGGCTGGATTGGCACTATGCAAAGATTGACTGTGCACAAAAGAGGATCTCGTTTAGGCATGGAGACTCGGAGGTCGTTTTTCAAGGTATTAACTTCGCGCCCCGTATGACGTTATCTTCAGTCCAGGCTTTAAAAGCCCACATGAAGGAGGATGAAGTTTTCATGATTTATTTCGAGCTGAAGGAATTGGTGTTGGAAATCAAGGATGTGCGGGTGGTGCGCGATTTCCCCGAAGTATTTCTGGAGAAATTGCTAGGATTACCCCCACACAGAGAAGTAGATTTTCAAATCTAGTTAGTACCGGGTGCCAAGCCTGTCTCCAGGACTCCCTACCAAATGGCCTCGAAGGAACTTGCTGAGTTTAGAGTTCAGTTGCAAGAGTTGGTAGAATCAGGGTTTGTTCACCCCAGCTCATCGCCTTGGGGGGGCCATGTTCTATTCGTTAAGAAGAAATATGGAACCCTGGGATTATGCATAGACTATCGGGAGCTCAACCGACTGACAGTGCGGAACACCTATCCGTTACCTCGGATCGATGAGTTGTTCGATCAACTGGTTGGAGCGAAGTGGTTTTCCAAGCTATATTTGCACTCCAGATATTATCAATTGAGAATACAAGAGGATGATATTCAGAAAACAGCTTTCAGCTCAAGGTACGGCCTGTATGAGTTCACAGTAATGTCATTTGGGTTCACGAATGCCCCATCAGCTTTCATGAGCTTGATGAACAAAGTATTCGATCCCTACCTAGACGTCTTTGTCATCGTTTTCATCATTGACATCTTGGTCTACTCAAAGATGGAGGAAGAACATGCAGTGTAACACCCCGAAACTCAAAAGAGGGGTGGGTGACGTTTTAAGCCCAGTCTGAATTTTGGAGCAGGTGTCACGGGCGCGTCACGGGCGTGACACGGGCGTGTCACGGGCGTGGCACGGGCGTGTTCGGCCACGGGTCATGTGGTCGACGTTTTGACGATCGGCGATCGTCGGGTTGAGGCACACGGCCTGGGACACGGGCGTGTCCCAGGGAGTGTCATGCTAGGGAGTTTTTTGAGTCATGCACACGGGCCATGACACGGTCACAGACACGGGCGTGTCACATGTGACACGGGCATGTCGGGTGCCGTGTCGCAGGCCATGTCCTTCTCGGGAATAGATTGTTGGTCGTTGCACACGGGGCGTGACACGGGTCGTGACACGGCCGTGTCGCATGTGACACGGGCGTGTCGGAGGCCGTGTCGAATATCGTGTGCTGGTTTTAGAGTCGGTCGAGACGGCAAATGGGTGACACGGCCATGCACACGGCCGTGTTGCAACCCGTGTTCGGCCTAGATTTTGTAATTTTAGGCCGAATCGTGGCCGTTCGTTTCTTTGGCTTTGGATCCGACGGCTGAGGGTTAGTGCTGGCAGTTTAAACCCGAAAATAGGGTTACAAACCCTCACTTTCATTTGGGTGTTCTGTCTCAAAGTCCTAGAGAGAAGGGAGAGCAAGGAGGAGGAAGAAGGCCAAAGATCCGGCCGCCGGTGGAGCTTCGGAGCTCCGAATCGCGATCCGAGTTCAGATCCGCGAAGGCGATGCCGTTGCGGTGCTTTACATTCGCGTAGTTTTTCATGGCGCCGCGGAAGAACGCAAGGGTAACGATTTCTCATCCTAGGGCATGTGAAGCCCTCTTTTCCTTTGCATAGGAAGCCCGCTCTCGCGAGTGAGCGAAGAGTTGGAGCGTTCCTTGGGGTAGATATGTGAAGTCCCCCTTGTATAGAGTCCGTATGCGAAAACGGGCATAGGCATTGTGTGTGAAGCCTATCCGGACAAGTAGAGCCGGATCGGTGATGTTGCATTGCATATGAACCGGGGAAGACTCCGGGTGTTTGGGCGTTTTTCGGGTTTTCTACGTGGTAGATTGCATCAGGGAGCCTTGGAGACTAACTCCAAGGTGCACCCGGAAAATTGGGCAAAAGCGGGTTTTGCCAACATGGTGGCCGGGGAGCCAACTTGAACATAACTGGGTTATGTGCTTGTGTGATCGAATTTTGGGATCCGGGAGAAGCTTGGCCCGCGCATACGTCTTAATGTGTCTATGCAGTGTGAGCAACAGGCAAGTGGACGCGGACCCGGGGCTATGCGGTTTGGTGACAGACATCTGAAAAAGTGACTGGCCATTGGCATGGTTGTGCGAGTCTTAGGCATGGACCGGAAAGACTAGATTGCTCACGAGTTTTGCCATCCAAGGGGTGGTGGTGAAGCCACGGATTTGACCGGATTCACCGAGTATGTGCCCTGAGTACACAGGGTGTGTGGCCGTGCGAGCCTACTCCTGTGATGTAGTGTGATTACACTATTAACTGTTGCCTATACTAATAAAGTGCAGGGAAAGAGCATCGCCGCCTCAATTTTGGGGGCGGGGTTGTTATAATTTGGTCAGCATAGCTGACCGTTGCTTTTGTTTGCCTCCAGGTGGTGGTTTGTTGCTTGCAGGTGCTGCGGAGCCGAGCGGGAAATAGCGGGCTAAAGCCCAAGTTGCTGAGCCGGCCCTCGAAGGCCTAATTTTGAGTGTTTCATTGTAATTATGTGTGGCCGGCCTGCGAGCCGAAGTATGAAAACACTTTTATATCAAGCAAACTATGTAAGGCCTTAAGGCCATTTCTATTTTCTATGTATTGAAACATTCCTACGGGTGTTATTGTAGTGGACATTCATGCTTTTGGCTGGGTTCTTTCGTCTTGCAACTTAATTTTAATGCTTCCGTTAGGTGCTGTGTAGGACGTGTAATTGGTTGAATGGTTTCAACGCGTAACCAACCAGTCTGTCCGTAGTATATAGCGTCGGGCCCCGGCTGGACCTACTGCTATATGCTATGCGGCGGATAGGGGTGTTACAAATTGGTTTCAGACTACTGGTTTCGGTCAAACTTAAATGAATTCGTGGGCCAATTCACTTTAAGGGGTGGTGAGCACATGTGTGTGCGTCATCGTTATAACATGAAAAGAACCCATGAATGTCCACTTAGGAATGAAAATACACATGTTTGAGGAACCTGCGCGTTCCTATAATTGTTGTTTGCAATAGTATTTGGTCTCTTATCGGTGTTTTGCATGATTATAGGTGACCAGAAGTGGTGCTGGGCCGTCAAAACGGACAGATTCTGAGGCAAGCAGTGCGCCAAGTGAAGCGCCTACAACACCTCCGTCTGCCGAGACCATTAGGTTGGTGGCAGAAGCTGTCATGGCGATGATTAATACGCAACCTGCAAGATTGGTGTAGCAGCCTGCTCCTGCGGAGGAGCAAGTGCCGCTCCAAGCGGCGGAGCCTAGAAGGGTTGAGCAGGTGGCGGTGGAGTCGGAGTTACCTCGAAGAGCAACTGAGAGACAGCTTAAGCATGTGATGGGCTTCCACCCACCGGTGTTCTCGGGAATGGGAACCCCGACCCAGGCTGAATTTTGGCTCTCAAGAGTCAATAGGGTGATGACAGTAACTGAAACGGAAGAGCTGCAGAAGACCACAATAGCGATGTTCTTATTTGATGGGGACGCAAGGTTATGGTGGGAAGGTCTAGAGCTACACCAGTTGAGGGGAAGGCTGTTGGCCGAAGTATCTATGGAGGAATTTTCGAGACTGTTCATGGCTCGATACCTCCCCTCAGTGCAGAGGATCGCACTAGAGAACGAGTTCCAAAAGTTGGTGCAAGGAGATAGCACTGTAAACGAGTACCTCCACGAGTTTACTCGATTGGGGAGATATGCTAGCGCTACCTTTGCGGATGATGAGCGAAAGACTAACCGCTTCTTTGAAGGGTTAAGAGATGAGCTGAAATTGCTACTGTCAGGGCCCATGGCGCAGGGTTTCATGACCCTGGTCAACTCGGCCCGGTCCTTGGAGAAGGACATGAGAAATGTACAAGCTAAGAAGGAATCCGGTGGGAAGAAACCAGAGTTTAAAGTGCCGACTTCAAAGTTTGGCTTTCGAAGATGGAACAAGAAGGCTAGGATGTCAGGTCCAACTTCTTCTGCAGGTGCCTCGGGGGCAACTACAAACCAAACCCCGGGCGCTTGTTTCACGTGTGGAAAGATGGGGCACTTTGCCCGCGATTGCTGGAGCGGATGCCCAAAGTCCGAGAGAAAACAAGGAGCTACTTACGAAGAGAAGGGCAAGGCGGTGGAGTCAACCGCGTCCCATTATGCTCCGACTCAACCTAGAGTGTACAACTTGGGCCAGCAGGAGGCCATTAAACAAGCTGACGTGGTGACAGGTACGAGTTAATTTATAGCAAGTTAACTTTATATACTGTTGTCTATTGCTTGTTAGCCTAATATCTTTTGCGTAGGTTTTGTTTTGATTAGCGATAGTCCGGCACGGGCACTGTTCGATACGGGAGCTTCAGACTCCTTCTTGTCCGAAAATTTTATATCGCATATCGGAGTTCCTTCTTCGATGGCGAAGAACAAGTTGGATGTGCTGCTACCGAATGGGTGCTCGATGCGTGCGGACAGTGTGTGCGCCATAAAGGTTCACATAGGGAGCCAAGAGTTTGACTTGCTAGCGTCACTACTGCCGCTAGTAGAGTTCGACGTTATCTTTGGGATGGATTGGATTTCGGAGCAGAAGGCTTGGATTGATTGAGACCGGAAGGAGGTCAAGCTGGGTGTTGGGCGGGGGACAACATTCGAGGGACTCAAGGGGTCGAGCAAGACGCTAATGTCTGCTCTTCAGGTGGTAAAGGCAGTTCGTGTCGGTGCAGAGCTGTTCTTCGCTTTAGTGGAGGCCGCCGAGCCGAAGTCCACGTTGGATTGTATCCCCGTGGTATGCGAGTACCCAGATGTGTTCCGGGATAGTCTTCCCGGAGCCCCACCGCAGCAGGAGATTGATTTCACCATCGAGCTCGTGCCAGGTGCCAAACCCCTGTCACGTGCTCCGTATAGGTTGGCGCCTAAGGAGATGGCAGAGTTGAAAGTTCAGCTAGAGGATCTGATGGAGCAAGGTTATGTGCATCCAAGCTCGTCGCCTTGGAGCGCACCGGTCCTCTTCGTTAAGAGGAAGGACGGGAGTATGCGGCCGTGTATCGACTACAGAGAGTTGAACAAACTGACGGAGAAGAACAAGTACCCGATCCCGAGGATTGATGATCGGTTCGATCAGTTAGTCGGATCGTCGGTATATTCTAAGTTGGTCTTGAAGTCGGGGTACTATCAGTTGAGGATAAGGAAATGTGATATCCCGAAGACGGCGTTCAGCAAAAGGTATGGGTATTTCGAGTTCACGGTCATGCCGTTTTGACTGACGAATGCGCCATCAGTGTTTATGGACTTGATGAACAGGACGTTCCGAAATTTCCTGGACCGCTTTGTGATCGTCTTTATTGATGATATATTGGTGTACTCGCAGTGCGAAGAAGATCACTTCAAACACTTGCATCAGGTGTTGGAGACTTTGAGGAGGAATGAGATGTATGCGAAATTCTCCAAGTGCGAGTTCTGGCTACCCTCAGTAGCATTCCTTGGTCATATTGTTAGTGGGGAAGGTATAGCGGTGGATCCGGCGAAGATCATTGCGATACGGGAGTGGCCTGCGTTGTCTTCTGTCGCGGAAGTCCGTAGTTTTCTCGGGCTTGCTGGATATTACAGGCGCTTCGTAGAGAACTTCTTGCGGATAGCGCTACCTCTCACGAAGTTGACAAGGAAAGATCAGAGATTCTTGTGGACGCAGGAGTGCGTGCAAGCTTTTGAGGAGCTGAAGAGACGGTTGACCACGGCGCCAGTGCTTAGCTGGCCGAGTGGGACCGAGGGCTTCGAGGTTTATAGTGACGCCTCGGGTAGTGGTTTGGGTTGTGTGTTGTTGCAGCATGGGAGCGTGATAGCTTATGGATCGCGTCAGATAAAAGTGCATGAAAGGAACTATCCGGTCCACGACTTGGAGTTGGCGCCGTGATATTTGCACTTAAGCTGTGGAGGCACTACATATACGGCGTAAGGGTCGATATTTACACCGATCACAAGAGATTGAAGTACCTGTTGGATCAGAAGGATCTTAACATGAGGCAGAGGAGGTGGATGGAGTTCCTGGGGGACGACACCTTCAAGATTCATTATGTACCCGGGAAGGGCAATGCGGTTGCTGATGCGTTGAGTCGCAGGGCTCCCGCCCAAGCCAACTGGTTATCGGTGAATGATGAGTGGCTGATACGGGAGTTGGAGGAGCTTGAGATCTGTTGCGTTGACAAGTAGACGAGCGCCAAAGCCATGTTGAACTGGACAGAGGTCCAGTATGACCTGGCTGACCGGGTTCGGCAGGCATTAGAGTTAGATGACTCCATGAAGGAGCTTATGGAGGCAGCGTTGGATGGGTCAAATTCCCAATTTTCAGTGGAAGATGGGTTGTTAAGGAAGGATCATCGGTTGTGCTTCCCAAGCGGGAGTAACCTACGGGCAGAGTTGATGTACGAGGCTCATCATACCAAGTACTCGATCCACCCAGGGAGTACAAAGATGTACCGTGACCTCAAGAAGCTGTTTTGGTGGTCTGGGATTAAGAAAGACGTAGCGTTGTTTGTGGCTAAGTGCAAAACGTGCGCCTTGGTAAAGGCGGAGTGCCAAAAGCCGGGAGGATTTCTGAAGTCCTTGCCTATACCGGAGTGGAAGTTCGACGACATATCTATGGACTTTGTGCATGGGTTGCCAAGGTCGCAGAAGGGGAATGACTTCATCTCGGTGATCGTAGATCGGTTAACAAAGGTGTCGCATTTCATTCCGCATAGGAAGGACGACTCGGTGGAGAAGTTGGCGAAGCTATATGTGGACAATATAGTTAGACTGCATGGTGTGCCTCGCAGCATTGTGAGTGATCGCGATGGGCGTTTCACGTCCAATGATTGGAGGTTGGTACAACAGATGCTGGGGACAAAGTTGAAGTTCAGCACAGCCTTCCATCCGCAGACGGATGGGCAGACCGAGAGAGTCAATAGGACGATGGAGGACATGCTCCGCATGTGTGTTTTAGACTTCGGGAAGCATTGGGAGAACCACCTGTATTTAGTGGAGTTCACGTACAACAATAGCTACCAGGCGAGTATCCAAATGGCGCCCTTTGAGGCCCTATATGGTAGAAAATGTCGCACGTTGTTGTCTTGGTTAGAAATGGGTGAGGCAAGGTTGTACAAGAAGTAGGAGGTGGAGAGTGCTACCTCGTTGGTGCGGATCATTCGGGAGCGCTTGTTGATCGCTCAGGACAGGCAGGCGAAGTATTACAATGCCAAGCACCGGAACGCTGAGTTCACTGTAGGCGATTGGGTATACTTGAAAGTGAAGCCGTTCAAGGGGGTTTCGCCGGTGAGACGCTTAAAGAAGCTGAGCCCAAGATACCTTGGACCTTTTGAGGTTCTGGAGCGAGTCGGCGAAGCAGCATACCTTTTGAAGCTATCGGTTGAGTTGAGTGGGCTACACGATGTGTTCCACATCTCTGTGTTGCGGAAGGTGGTGCAAGAGCCTTCGCTAGTGATCACAGTGGATCAAGTGTCGGTGGACGAAGGGTTGACGACTATGGTCAAGCCCGTTTGTATTGAAGACTCTGAGGTCAAGAGGCTCTGTAACAAGGAGATCCGGATGGTTAAGGTCCGGTGGGATAATTGCAGTCGGGAGGAGCTCTCTTGGGAACGGGAGCAAACTATGCTGGAGGAGTACCCGGAGTTATTCCGCTCAGGTACCGTTAAAAGCCTTCAGTTCCTGTTGTTTTCCTTTAGTAAATTTTGTGGGCAAAATTCTTTTAAGGGGGAGAGAGTTATAACACCCCAAAACTCAAAAGAGGGATGGGTGACGTTTTAAGCCCAGCCTGAATTTTAGAGCAGGTGTCACGGGCGTGTCACGGGCGTGTCACGGGCATAGCACGGGCGTGTTCGGCCACGGGTCATGTGGTCGACGTTTTGACGATCGGCGATTGTCGAGTTGAGGCACACGGCCTGGGACACGGGCGTGTCCCAGGGCGTGTCATGCTAGGGAGTTTTCTGAGTCATGCACACTAGCCATGACATGGTTACAGACACGGGCGTGTTACATGTGACACGGGCGTTTCGGGTGCCGTGTCGCAGGCCGTGTCCTTCTCGGAAATAGATTGTTGGTCATTGCACACGGGGCGTGATACGGGTCATGACACGGCCGTGTTGCATGCGACACGGGCGTGTCGGAGGCCATGTCGAATGTCGTGTGCTGGTTTTAGAGTCGGTCGAGATGGCGAATGGGTGACATGGCCATGCACACGGCCGTGTTGCAACCCGTGTTCGGCCTAGATTTTGTAATTTTAGGCCGAATCGTGGCCGTTTGTTTCCTTGGCTTTGGATCCAATGGCTGAGGGTTAGTGCTGGTAGTTTAAACCCGAAAATAGGGTTACAAACCCTCACTTTCATTTGGGTGTTCTCTCTCAAAGTCCTAGAGAGAAGGGAGAGCAAGGAGGAGGAAGAAGGCCAAAGATACGGCCGCCGGTGGAGCTTCGGAGCTCCGAATCGCGATCCGAGTTCAGATCCGCGAAGGAGACGCCGTTGCGGTGCTTTACAACCACATAGTTTTTCATGGCGCCGCGGAAGATCGCAAGGGTAACGATTTCTCATCCTAGGGCATGTGAAGCCCTCTTTTCCTTTGCATAGGAAGCCCGCTCTCGCGAGTGAGCGAAGAGTTGGAGCGTTCCTTGGGGTAGATATGAGAAGTACCCCTTGTATAGAGTCTGTATGCAAAAACGGGCATAGGCATTGTGTGTGAAGCCTATCCGGACAAGTAGAGCCGGATCGGTGATGTTGCATTGCATATGAACCGCAGAAGACTCCGGGTGTTTGGGTGTTTTTCGGGTTTTCTATGTGGTAGATTGCATCAGGGAGCCTTAGAGACTAACTCCAAGGTGCACCCGGAAAATTGGGCAAAAGCGGGTTTTGCCAACATGGTGGCCGGGGAGCCAACTTGAACATAACTGGGTTATGTGCTTGTGTGATCGAATTTTGGGATCCGGGAGAAGCTTGGCCCGCGCGTACGTCTTAATGTGACTATGCGGTGTGAGCAACGGGCAAGTGGACGCGGACCCTGGGCTATGCGGTTTGGTGACAGAAATCTGAAAAAGAGATTGGCCATTGGCATGGTTGTGCGAGTCTTAGGCATGGACCGGAAAGACTAGATTGCTCACGAGTTTTGCCATCCATGGGGTGGTGGTGAAGCCACGAATTTGACCAGATTCACCGAGTATGTGCCCTGAGTGCACGGGGTGTGTGGCCGTGCGAGCCTACGCCTGTGATGTAGTGTGATTACACTATTAACTGTTGCATATACTAATAAAGTGCAGGGAAAGAGCATCGCCGCCTCAATTCTGGGGGCGGGGTCGTTATAATTTGGTCAGCATAGCTGACCGTTGCTTTTGTTTGCCACCGGGCGGTGGTTTGTTGCTTGCAGGTGCTGCGGAGCCGAGCGGGAAATAGCGGGCTAAAGCCCAAGTTGCTGAGCCGGCCCTCGAAGGACTAATTTTGAGTGTTTCATTGTAATCATGTGTGGCCGGCCTGCGAGCCGAAGTATGAAAACACTTTTATATCAAGAAAACTGTGTAAGGCCTTAAGGCCATTTCTATTTTCTGTGTATTGAAACATTCCTACGGGTGTTATTGTAGTGGACATTCATGCTTTTGGCTTGGTTATTTCGTCTTGCAACTTAATTTTAATGCTTCCGCTAGGTGCTGTGTAGGACGTGTAATTGGTTGAATGGTTTCAACGCGTAAACAACCGGTCTGTCCGTAGTATATAGCGTAGGCCCCGACCGGACCTACTGCTATATGCTATACGACGGATAGGGGTGTTACATGCAGGACATTTGGCCTTAGTGCTGGAGAAGTTAAAAAAGCACGCCCTGTTCGCCAAGTTTAGCAAGTGTGAATTCTGGCTCAAGGAGGTTGCCTTCTTGGGTCATGTGATTAGTGGGGCTGGGCTTGCTATAGATCCGGCCAAAGTGCGTGCCGTGAAGGATTGTTTGCCTTTGAAGTCAGCGGCCGATGTGCGAAGTTTCCTTGGACTTGTCGGGTACTACCGCAAGTTCGTGAAGGGATTCTCAAAGATTGCTCTTCCTTTTACTTCCCTAACGAAGAAAGGTGTGTCGTATGAGTGGACACCCCAATGTAAAGCAGCGTTTCAAGAACTAAAGGACATACTTACATCTGCACCCATCCTAGCCATTCCCTCTGGGAAGGAAGGATTTCAAGTTTACACGGATGCATCATTTCAAGGAATGGGAGCGGTACTAATGCAGCATGGACATGTGATTGCTTATGCTTCAAGACAATTGAAGAAGCATGAGTTCAACTACCAGGTACATGATTTGGAATTGGGGGCAGTGGTGTTCGCCTTGAAGATTTAAAGGCACTACCTATACGGCATTCACTGCGAAATATTCTCGGATCATAAGAACTTAAAGTACGTCAATACCCAGAAGGAATTAAATCTGAGACAGCGGCGGTGGTTAGAGTTTTTGTGCGACTATGAATTCACCTGAAACTACCACTACGGAAAAGTAAATTCCATAGCCAATGCTTTGAGCAGGAAGGTACCGGAAGCAAGTCTCGAGTCCCGGTTGATGCATATGGAGTTAGCTCGGATGATTGAGGAGATGGAGATCACCTTGGTGTACAAGGACCAACCGGATGGGTATACGGAGTACTTGACCGCAATGAACATAGTTTGCGATGTGCGAGATCGGATCCTGGCAGAGCAAGGAAGGGATGAGGCTCTGGCCTCGGCAATAAAGTCAATTGAAGGTGGGACAACTAGCGAGTACTCTCTAAAGGACGGCCTTGTTCATTTCCGTTGCCGGCTTTACATTCCCAAGGGCAGTAATATTCGGGAGGATATCTTGAGAGAAGCACACTGCTCTCAGTATTCTGTGCATCCTCGAATTGCTAAGATGTATGCCGACTTGCAGAAGACCATGTGTTGGTCAGGAATGAAGAGAGACGTCTGACATTTTGTTACGCATTGCGAGGCCTATAAAAGGGTGAAGGCAGAATGCAGGAGCCCTGGTGGATTGTTGCAGTCATTGCCCATCCCCGAGTGGAAGTTCGAGGATGCTTCCATGGACTTCGTCCACGGTTTGCCTCGCTCCCGCTCAGGGAATGATTCGATATGGGTAATCGTTGATCGCTTGACGAAGGTAGCCCGTTTCATACCTATGAAGAAAGAAGCACACGTGGAAGTTTTGGTATGCCTTTTTGTGAAACAATTCGTACGGTATCATGGCGTACCAAAGACGATCATTTCTGACCAGGATGGTCGGTTTACCTCTAGAGAATGAAAGGTTGTGCTGGCATATTTGGGTTCGCACCTCACCTTTAGCATAGCATTTCACCCTCAGACCAACGGGTAGTCTGAAAGGACTATCAGAACTTTGGAAGATTTATTGAGGTTATGTGTGCTGGATAGAGGAGAGTCGTGGGAAAGGCTCCTACCCTTGGTGGAATTCTCATACAACAATAGCCATCAAGCTAGCATCGGGATGGCGCCCCATGAAGCTCTATATGGAAGGAGGTGTAGAACACCATTATCTTGGGTGCAGGATCAGGATCTGAAGGCTTTGGGAATCGAATACATAGATGATACTGATGCGGTCGTGAGGCTAATACGGGACCGCATGCTCGAGGATCAAAGTCGCCAGGCAAGGTATTATGATGCAAAGCATCGAATGGTGGAATTTCAAGTGGGCGACAAGGTATTTCTGAAGATCAGGCCGATGCATGGAGTATCTCGGGTACACGGGGTAAAGAAGCTCAGCCCAAGGTATGTTGGGCCCTACGTCATATTGGAAAGGATTGGCCCTTTGGCCTATCGGTTGAAGTTACTGCCAGAGCAAGAGAACCTTCATGACGTATTCCATGTGTCGTCACTCCGAAAGGCATTATTGCGGCCTGAACAATATGTCCCAACCACTGACGGAGCAGTTGTGACTGATAGGTAGGTGCGACTAGAGCCGGTGCGGATAGTAGACAGTGAGACGAGGATTTTGCGCCACAAAAGTGTTCCTCTAGTAAAAGTGATGTGGTCCAATAATGGGAAAGAGGAGTTTACGTCGGAGTCGGTGGACTTGATGCAAAAGCGCTACCCATAGCTATTTCATCAAGGTAACCTTTAAAAGCATGTTTTAATTTATGTTTATTTTATGCTTTTCTCTCCCTGTAGCCTTAACCTGATATCGGGGATGAAATCTTTTATTTTGTTTATAGGATTTGTAACGACCCGATTCGCGCTAGGCCCCTTGTGCGCGCTTTTGAGTCGGGAGAGCTAATTTAGGCTCAGAGAGTGCAGGTGATCAGGAGCGAACTCGTGGGGAAAAGAAAATGGCATTGAGTACCTGTGTTGAGTATGACACGGGTAGGGACACGTGCGTGTCCCTACCCGTGTGTCAAGGCGTTGAGTGACCGTGGCATTGAGTTATTTTGGCATAACGTTGAGTGGTTTATCCCGAGAAGGACACGGGTAGAGACACGGGCGTGTACCTACCCGTGTGCCGTGGCGTTGAGTGTCATGGCTTTGAGTGGCATGGCGTTGAGTGTCTTGTCCCGAGAAGAAAATGGGTAGAGGCATGGGGGTGTCCCTACCCGTGTGTCATGGCGTTGAGTGTCATGGCTTTGAGTGGCATGACTTTGAGTGGCAGGCATGGCTGTCCAGAGAAGGACATGGGTAGAGACACGGGCGTGTCCCTACCTGTGTGCTTCGAGGCAAGCAAGATGAGAAGTGTCACGAGCAAGATACGGGTATTTACACGGCCTGAGCCATGGCCGTGTCACCTGGACATGGGTACAGACACAGGCCATTTCATTCTCTTCCAAACCCTATTTTCTGGAGAGGAACTTCTGAAGGAGATAGATCTTGCTGGAGCCAACCAACCCCGTGAGGAAACGCCACCGCTGTCAAGGGAAAAACGATGCCAACGAGAAGGATGACAAGATTCATTGCTTGAAATGGCAGAACCGCTGGAAATGAGGTGAGCTTCCTCCCCCTCCCTTGGTGCTAGATCCATAGTTATTCTTAGGCGATACATCAACTCAAAGGAGTCTTGATGTGAGAAGAAGAAGGTTTCTAGGAGGGCCTTTCTAGAACTTGTGTTCAAATGTTTAGTCATCTTCAACCCCCCCCCCCCCTTCTTCAACGTGATGATGGGGTGGATTCGTGTAGATGAATCGCCTTAAGAGGGTGAAAAAGGGTGGAGGAACTTCTGGTTGTTATTTGGGAAGATTGTCTTAAGGAAGAAGATGAACTGATGTCGTTCATTCCCCTTCAAGATGTGTGCAGAAATCTTTGTTCTGCACGCAGCAACTTTCTTGGCTATTTTCAGGCAAGAAATGGTCAGATCTGGACTTTCAACTAAACACAAAAGTTGTATCCCTTGAAATTACCTTTCCAATGAGTGGTTACGCGCCTTCAGGTGAAGCCTGTAGCTACGGGAATGTCTGCTAGAAGTAAGGGTTGTAGACTAAACGTGCGGAAATTGTTTTCTGTACGCTGCAGGCTTTGGAGCCAATTTCATATGGGATACAGTCCGATCTGGGTTACGGACTGAACATGAAAGTTGTAGCCCATGGAAATACCTTTCCATCGATGTATTACACACACTCACCGAATTCCTGTAGCCATGGGAATATTCGGTTTAAGTTGATGTCCAGCAGGATTCTGCAC
Organism: Platanthera zijinensis; assembly: GCA_039513925.1. Lineage (NCBI taxonomy): Eukaryota > Viridiplantae > Streptophyta > Magnoliopsida > Asparagales > Orchidaceae > Platanthera > Platanthera zijinensis. The sequence continues at coordinate 67,491,789 of CM077082.1, forward strand.
CTGAAATCCTTGGTTAGTCATATAAATGAATTTGGACTCATAGGAGATCTTGTAGTAATCCGACATTAAACTGTAGGCGAATCATAATATGTATAATTGTGATAATTCAACGCATGATGACATTATTGGATAGACCCCACGTAAACAAATGGTGAAATGGTGTGTGGTTGAACGAAACAACTTAGTGGGGATTAGTGAACGAATGTTGTTTAATCATTAATGACAAGGAGTACTAGAGCGTGGGAAATTGCTCAGTGTTGATTGATATGAATTGTATGTTAATAATAGGATGAGTAACTCATGAGCTCACGAGTGATTGGTTTGGTAGAATAAATGTGTTGGTGTCATGAGAAGAGTCATAGATTGGACGGTTGGGCTTGGTCCTCGGTGTTCTTGTCACGAGGCTCCTTCTGTGCCAAATGGTCGGTTGGGCTTGGTCCTCGTGCTTGTTTCTGAGGATCCTCCCATACCATAATGTGGTTGTGTTGCATGCGGTGTGAGTCGACACGCGGTGTCGTAATCCCGGGTTATGGATAGTGTATCAGGTTTACGGGCTCGCTAATCGTCACATCGATGGGAGTTGACAGTTAGACTTTGGGCGGTTTGGCTTGGTCCTCGGTGTTCACGTCCCGAGGCTCCTTCCATGCCAAGTGAATGGTTGGACTTGGTACTCATTCTCATTTCCGAGGCTCCTTCCGTATCACACCATAGGCCAGTTCGGGGCTAAGATCTCGGTGCACATCTACCCGAGACACCCGTTGAGTCGTAGTATGCATGTGAGCTCCGTTGTTGTGTTCTTAGCATTGAGGCATACGTAGGCCTAGGATAGGTAGTGTGGAGACCAACCTAGTAGTGGATAGGCCTGCTCTACTTTCATCGTCTGGCCACGATGGATGATGCCTGAGAGGTTAGCTACCTGCTCGAAAAGAGGGAACTACAAGTCTATGTCAACATAGCGTTTGCATGTACGTGAACATGGGTGAGTCATTGCATTGCATACATACCATTACACCTCATTACATACACAAGATCCTCATTGTATAAGTTTGTATGGGCACTCCTATACGATGAGTTACTTACTGCTGAACGATCCTCAACTTATATGTTTGTATGGGCATTCATAAAAGTTGAGTTACCTTCTATTATATCATTACTCATATGCTGTTGTAGATGGTAGAAATGCTAGAACAATGTGTCACTTTTTTATACACTGCTTTATACATAGTGATACTCTACCTATACCACTTGCTTGTACTTATACATCATTTATATATTGTATCATGTCCCTTTCTCCGCCCGGTGCCGAGGAGTTGTCGGGGGAGCGGATGTGAAGCCACTTAGTCTTTATGACTAACGATTGCTATGTCTTCCTTTTTAGGAGAAAAACCCGCAGGTGGAGCAGCAGGTTATGTAGCCGGACAGCCAGGCCAGGATGACAGGTCCTGAGGGGACGGTACCGTCGCTACCGTCAGTTGCAGATGTGAGTGTGTGAGGTTTTTGTTGTACCCTTTTTGGGATAACCGTTTCTGTACTCTGATATTAGAAGCTTATTTTAACTTCTTATTTTATACTTATTATGGACTATATGCTTGGTGTGGATGTGACTTCTGTGTTTTATATTTTGGTTAGGTCGGCGATGTATGATATTGGTTGTGGCTGGCAGAATAGGCGTCTTGTGGTACAGGCTAGCCTGAGTGTTAGTGCTACCGCAAGGCGGCTGTTCTGGGCATAAGACCCCTCTCGTGCCATGTTTTCTGTTCTGGGAGGGGGGTCTTACACATATTGTAGCCCTTTGGGCAATTTTTGTTTTGTACTCTGATATTATAGAAGCCTTAATTACTTCTTTTTATTTGATGTATTTGTTTTGGATTATATACTTAAGTGGATTTTGACTTCTGCTTATATTCTTATATTGGATTGGCAATGATGATATTAGTTTTAGCCAGCAGGATAGGCGTCTTGTGGTATTGGTTGACCCATGTGTTTGCGCTACCACAAAGCTGCTATTCTGGTCATAAGACTCCCCTTGATCGTGTTTTGTGTTCTGGTAAGGGGGTATTACAAATGGCATCAACTTGCTATGATCCTGAACTAAAGAAGTCATTGAATAATGGTGTCACTCCCATTTGATTAGTCAGTTTAGGGAAAAACTGACATAGCGGAAGCAGTGGTGTGCCCATATGTTATTCACACTAAGTATGTCCAATTTTCACCCTACGATTAGCCAACCTGACCTTAGGTTTATACCTTATGTGTAGATCCCAGCACATGTAGAGCCAGTAGGGGGCACTCCCGCCCTTATCGGACCAACACTGTTTCAGTAATCGGAGCTAGGGCAGATGCTCACGGCTATTTTGGATGCCTTTAGGTCCCAACAGGCTCCGGTGCAACAACAGGCCTCGGGCTCTAATTGGTTGAGCACTTAATGAGCTCTCTCTCCGCCTGCTTACCATGGGACAGAGTCGGTCGTGCGTACGAAAGAATGGCTCGACACAGTGCAATAATTAATGGCAAGGATTAGATGTCCAGCCAATATGGCAGTGACTATAGCAATATCACTCTTGGAACTGCACGTGAAGAGGTGGTGGAATTCCCTCATGGGCTCCACCTTTCAAGGACGGGTATATACGAAGATTAGGTGGAACGATATTTATGGAGCTTTCTTAGTGCACTTCATTCCCTCGTTTGCTCAAGATGAACTTGAAGAAATATTCCTGCAGCTGAAACAGGGATCCAAGTCAGTTACAGAGTATCAGCGGGAGTTTCAGCATCTCGCTAGATTTGCTGACTCCTACGAGTTGGATGACTGAGGCTATGTAAAACAATTTTATAAAGGCTTGTGAGATCCGATGAGGTAAGCCCTTTTGTTTATAGTGGATTCAAGCCTAGCTGAGATAATTAATATGGCGAAAAGGATGGAGGCAGATCACTTGGGAAGTAATAAGAGAGTCGCTGAGGGTGTAATGGAGGATGGTCCTAGCTATAGGAGGAGGAAAAATAGCAGAGGGAGTGGAAACAACAGAGGTTGGGGTCTCTTCCCTCAGAATTATAGGATTGAGCGTCCGACCCCACAGCCAACACTTCCTCCACCATCACATATGTACATGCAGCCTAGGGAGTAGTATGAACAAGTATGTTTCAAGTGCAATCAATCAGGCCACATCTAACGTCACTTCCTACAGCGAGGTGGAAATGTTCCCCATGCTCTCCCTCTGCCAGCTCTACGAGGACAGGTACATATGCGTGGTCGAGGATGATGACCACGAGGAATGAATCTCGGACCTGCCCGGGATTAGGTGTTCGTACTAGACATGGCACATGAGCGGAATCCTCAGGATGTGATTGCTGGTATGTTGTGATTTAATTACTATGTTATATGCATTTATATTCAAATAGTTTAAGATATGCTAAGAGTCTAGATTGAGTCTGTATAATTGGTACCTAGGCACCGTAATGGTTGGTGGGAAACTAGCTACACTCTATTCGATACCGGTGCCACACACTCGTTTGTGTCGGCAGATTTTGTTAAAGACTTTGAAGGAGTGCAATACTTCACCGGTATTACTCGGAGAATATGCCTCCCGGATGGCTCTGAGATGACTGCGTCCGCAAAGTGTGACTTGGAGGTACTTTTTGGAGGAAACTTCTTTGAAACCCCTGCCATAATGTTGAGAATGCCAGAATTCGACCTCATTCTGGACATGGCGTGATTAGATTGGCACCACGCCGGGATTGATTGTGAGGAGAAACAAATTTCCTTGAGGCATGGAGACTCGAAGGTCATCTTCCAAGGTATTAGACTCGCACCTCGCACATTGTTATCTTCAATTCAGACCTTAAAGAGCCCATTTGGGAGGGAATGAAGTATATATGGTCTGTTTTGAACTAAAAGAGATGGTAATTGAATTGAAAGATGTGCAAATAGTGCAAGATTTCCCTGAGGTATTCCCTGAGAAATTGTCAGGATTACCCCTGCATAGAGTGGTGGACTTTTAAATTAAGTTAGTATCGGGTGCCAAGCCCATCTCCAGGACCCCTTATCAAATGGCCGCAAAGGAACTCGCCAAATTTAGAGTTCAACTGCAATAATTGGTAGATTTAGAGTTTGTTCACCCTAGTTCATCACCTTGGGGATCCCCTGTTCTATTTGTTAAGAAGAAGGATGAAACATGTGTATAGACTATCGGGAACTTAACCGACTGACGGTGTGAAACACCTGTCCCTTACCCTGGATCGATGAGTTATTCGATCAGCTGGTAGGAGCACATTGGTTTTCCAAGTTGGATCTGCGCTCGGGGTATTATCAATTGAGGATACAAGAGGAGAATATCCAGAAAAATAGCATTTAGCTCAAGGTATGGTATATATGAGTTCACCGTTATGCTGTTTGAGCTCACGAACACCCCTTTAGCGTTCATAAGCCTGATGAACAGAGTGTTTGAGCCATACTTAGATGTCTTCGTCATCATCTTCATTGATGACATTTTAGTCTATTTGAAGACAGAGGAGGAGCATGTGGAACACTTGACCTTGGTGTTGAAGAAGTTAAAGTAGCAGGCCTTGTTTGCTAAGTTCAGTAAGTGTTAATCCTGTCTCCGAGAAGTTGCTTTCTTAGGCCATTTAATTAGTGGTGCTGGACTAGCTATGGATCCGACCAAAGTACGTGTCATAAAGGAATGACCGCCTTTGAATTCAGCAGCCGATGTACGGAGTTTCCTCAAACTTGCTGGGTATTATTGCAAGTTCGTGAAAGGATTCTCAAAGATAGCCCTTCCTCTCAATACACTGATAAAGAAAGGTGTGCCATACGAGTGGACACCCCAGTTTGAAGCTATCCTCCAAGAGTTGAAAGATAGACTTACCTCCACACCCATCCTATCCCTTCCATTTGGGAAGGAAGGATTTCAACACTACACTGATGCGTTATATCAAGGGATGGATGTAGTACTGATGCAGCACATGCATATGATTGCTTATGCTTCGAGGCAACTGAAGAATCATGAAGCCCATTATCTGGTTCATGATTTGGATTTGGGGGCAGTGGTGTTCTCCTTGAAGGTTTGGAGGCACTATTTATATGACGTCCACTATGAGATATTTTCGGATCATAAGAATTTAAAGTATGTTCATACTCAAAAGTAGTTCAATGTGAGACAGAGGCGGTGGTTAGAATTTTTGTGTGATTAAAAGTTTACCTTAAACTACCACCCTAGAAAGGCAAACTCCGTGGCGGATGCGTTAAGCAAAAAAGTACCAGATTCGAGCCCAGAATCTCGAATGATAAGTATGAAATTGGCTCGTATGATCGAGGAAATTGAGATCACATTGGTATGCAAAGGTCATTCTGAGGGGTATACGAAGTACCTAACCGCAATGAGTATAGTTTGTGATATTTGAGATCGAATCTGGGTAGAGCAAGGGAAGGATGCTTCTCTGGCCCTAGTTATTAAGTCAATTGAAGATGGATCTGCTAAAGATTATACGCTAAAGGACGGCCTTGTTCATTTCCATGGCCGACTCTACATTCCCAAGGGAGGGGAAATCCGGGAAGATATATTGAGAGAAGCATATTTCTCCAAGTATTCGGTGCATCCAGGGATTTCTAAGATGTATAGTGACTTGTGAAAGACCATATTTTGGCCAGGAATGAAGAAAACTATCAAGTATTATGTTACGCACTGTGAGGATTGTCAAAGGTGAAGGTGGAGTGTAAGTGCCCTGGAGGATTATTACATCTAATGTCCATCCCTGAGTGGAAGTTCGAGGATATCTCCATGGAATTTGTTCACATGTTTCCTCGCTCGCGCTCTAGGAACGATTCAGTTTTGGTAATCGTGGATCGTCTAACAAAGGTAGCCAGATTCATCCCTATAAAGAAGGAGGCACATGTGGATGTGTTAGTGTGGCTCTTTGTAGAGCAATTTGTTCGGTACCATGGCATGCCTAAGACAATAGTCTCTGATCGTGATGGTTGCTTTACCTCCAAGGAGTTGAAGACAGTACAAGCATATCTGGGCTCTCGCCTCACCTTCAGCATAGCTTTTCACTCTCAGATGGATGGTTAGTCTGAAAGGACAATCAGGATAATGGAGGATCTTTTGAGACTGTGTGTATTAGATAGAGGGGAACCGTGTGAAAGGATCTTACCACTGGTAGAATTTTCATACAATAATAGCCACCAATCTAGCATCGAGATGGCTCCCCACGAAGAACTTTATGGAATAAGGTGTCGAACTCCATTTTCATGAGTGCATGATGAAGATCCAAAAGTTTTGGGGATAGAGTACATTGATGGCACCGGTGCGCTTGTTAGATTGATACGAGACCGCTTGTTTGAGGCTCAATGTCGGCAGGCAAAATACTATAATGTGAAGCATCAGATGGTAGAATTTCAAGTGGGTGACAAGAAATTCTTGAAGATCAGGCCAATTCATGTAGCGTCGCGAGTGCGTGGTATGAAGAAGCTCAACCCGAGATATATGGGGCCCTATGCTATATTGGATAGAATAAGCTCTTTGTCCTATCGACTGGTGCTACCACCAGAGCTGGAAAATTTGCATGACGTCTTCCATGTGTCGTCGCTCCGAAAGGCACTACTACTATCTGACCAATATGTCCCCACTGTAGATGGATTAGTGGCAACTGATAGATCCCTCCAACTAGAGTCGGTGCGGATAGTGGACACTGAGAAAAGGAGCTTAAGGAAAAATGTGTACAATTGGTAAAGGTCCAAATATCTAATCATGGGAAAGAAGAATACAGTTTGGAGTCGGTGTACTTGATATAAAAGTGTTACCCTGAGTTATTTTAATTCTAAAAGTTTATTATATTTTTCTTGCTTCACTCTTCCACAGCCGTAGTCTGATTCCAGGGAAGAAATCTTTTATTTTGTTTATAGAATTTATAACATCCTGTTTCGCGATAGGCCCCTCACACGCATTTTGAGTCAATAGAATTGACTCAGGCTCGGGAAGCGTCGAGTGAGTCGAGTGTAAAATTATCTAGTTGTCTACCTAAATCATCTAGAGGGGGTGAATAGGTGAGTTCTGCGTCTTTTGCGGAATAAAAATTTGAGAGAGATTAACACACAAAAAAACAAGCACAACCAAGACGACACAAGGAAATTATAGTGGTTTCCAAATCTTGGGTACGTACACTCTCCATCTTGGCTATCTAGCACCACGGCTAGCATCAGCTACTTCACTATAACTCGGATTGCAACAATCCTACACCTCGGAGCAACGCTCCTATAACTTGGAGATAATACACTCCTACAAACTCGATCCCACAAAACGGGATCTACCTCGGAAGAACAAACTTCCTACAATCTCGGAGACAAAACTCCTATAAGAGTTAAAACAAATTTTCACAATAATAATAAATTTTTTTGTACTTCTATATCTGAAATCTTCAGGTTCTTCCTTCTTAAAAACTTAAAATCTCTGAGAAGATGTTGAGGAAGAAATCTCGTGAAAACTTGATCTGAAAACTTAGAATCCGACACGATCAAGTAGATGTTTAAAGAATCTTGAATCTAGGATATGTCGAATCTTTTCTTCTTTGAATCGCTGGATCAAGAGAGGAGCGACAAAGAAGAACGACGATGAAGACGGCGCGACTTCTCCCGATTGTGAAATTGTGGTGCGATTCTATTTTTGTCAAGCTTTTGGACTTAGTAAAATTTTCCTGTATGAAGGAATTGAGTGAAGATTCTACACTCAACTCTTCTTAACTTTACTGACTTCTTGATGAGGTTTTGAGTGATCTGTCTTCACTCAACACTTCTGTACTTAACCAAAAATCCTTTTGAGTAGGCGTTGAGTGAATTGCCTTCACTCAATGCTTTTTTCCTTAGATAGATTTCAAGTGAACAACATTGAGGCTTTGACTACTAGAACTCCTATCAATGCTTTTAGACTCCTGGAGTTAAGTGAAGAAAATTCACTCAACGCTTCTTGACTTAGCCTATTTTCGGCTTATCCAGCATCCTGTCTTGAGTCCCACTATCATTGTGACCCAGATAACCTGTCTAATCAATGTAACAGTATACAAACTGCATACAATGAAGTTTGAACATATATTAGATACAATCATATATATACAATTTACTTGTAGGCCTTCTTCAAATCTGTGGCATTGTGATCAATAAACCCAACCAGAATTATGGTCCAATCATTCTTGGATTGAGTGCAAAGAAGACACCAAAGGTAAAGCTTGTTGTTGTTGAGACACTTGAGACGAAGAAGTCCGATGTATATTGTAATCATGAGGCTTCTACATCCAAGTCAGTTGCTCCTGCAAGAGCTCCAGTTCAAAATGTAAAGCAGGATAACAAGAGAAGATACAACAGGTTTGACTGTTGGTGTTGTGGTAAGGTTGATCACTTTGTCATTAATTGTTAATTTAATCCCATGAGTTATAAGACTCCACGAGTTAACACTACAAGGGCGATCACTCGCAATGTTAACACTCCCAGTAGTGACAAGCTAACCCAGAACCAAGGACCCAAATCTATTTGGGTTCTGAAGGGAAATTAGTTTGTAAATGCAGGTATGTCCAAAGGCCAATAAAACTTCTATTTGGTATTTTAATGGCGGATGCTCTCGGCACATGAACGGGACAAGAAGCCTATTTCAAGAGTATACCCCAGTTGAGGATGGTCCAAAAGTTTTCTTTGATATTTCAGAGAGGGGAATCACAAAAGTCTACGGTATGGTTACTATCGGTATAGTCTCTTTCACAGACGTTGCGTATGTTAAAGAATTATAACATAATCTCATTAGCATAAGTCAATTATGTGACAAAGGCTATATGATATAGTTCTACAAGGATAAGTTCCTGATAAAGTCATCTGATAACTCATAAACTATTTTAACAAGCACTCGGAGTAGAAATATTTCTGTTTAAATTTCCTATGTTTAGACTCTTCTACACTCATGTGCTTTTAACAAAAGATAGTGTGTCTCTTTGTGACCAATGACACAAGAAATGAGCACATATAAATTTCAAAACTATTAATATATTTTTTTCTCACAACTTAGTGTGTGATGCTCCCATTACTAAGTGTGTTAAAGAGAGACCTTGTCACTCATGCCAAATGGGCAAGCAGACAAGGGTTACCTTTAAGAGCATTACTGGCAAAGATTCTACCAGATGCTTATATCTGCTCCATATGGACTTATTTGGTTCCTTGCAAGTTTGTAGTTTATGAGGTAAAGCATACACGTTGGTTATCGTTGATGATTACTCACGGTTTGCATTAGTGTTCTTTCTGAAACACAAGTCAGATACATATGACTCCTTCATTAATTTTGTTAGGCAAATTTATATCTAATTGAACTACTCTGTAGTCAAAGTCAGAAGTGTCCATGGAATAAAATTTGAATCTAGTGCCAAGAAAAAATTCTATGAAAGTCTAAGTATCTTTCATAAGTTTTCCTCTCCTCACACTCCACAACACAATGGAGTCGCTAAAAAAAGAATAAAACTCTCATAGAGGCATGCAGAACCATGTTGAATGATTCTTCTTTACCAGAGTGTTTCTGGGCGGAGGCCATCAACATTGCTTGTCACGTGCAAAACAGAGCACTCATAAACAAGAACCACTATAAGATAGCTTATGAACTATTAAAGGGAAAAAAAACAAACTGTGTCTTATTTTAGAATTTTTGGTAGCAAATTCTTTGTACTTAATAATGGGAAATATTACAAAACTAAGTTTAGTGAAAAATATTTTGAAAGTATTTTTGTAGGTTATAATAGCCATAGTATGACGTATATGATTTTTAATAAGAAAACCCTGGTGGTAGAAGAAACCTTTAATATTGTGTTTGATGAGATGAGCCTACTTCATAGCATCTCCTATAGCGTATTTGTTGAAAGTACAGGTACAAAGTTAAAAGAGATAAGCTTGGAAGAAAATGAAAAGGAAAATGCTCCAAGCGTAATCAAAGTCCACACTCCCAGCTTGGTGGAAGAAGAACTTCAAGATAAAGGGCTTCATCGAATTGAAGAAGATGCACCAGAAGTAGCAAGACCTCCTATTGGTATAGAGGATGCGAGGAATCTAGTGTTCAGACATTTAAGAGATCATCCAGCTGATCAGATCATTGGAGACCCTCGTGATGGAGTAAGAATAAGAAGAAGTACAACTAACAAAATTTTGAACTTAAAACTTCTCTAGCCAAAGAAATTTGAAGAAGCAAATAAAGGCACTTCATGAATCATGATAATGGAAGAAGAGCTCAATTAATTCAAGTAGTGCAATGTTTGGGGGCTAGTACCAAAACCCAAAGGACATAAAGTGATAGGGACGAAATGGGTCTTCAAAAGCAAGCTGGATGAAGATGGCGTAATCATAAAGAACAAAGCTAGACTTGTAGCCAAAGAGTACAAACAAGAAGAAGGGATCAACTACAATTATACATCTTCTCCAGTGGCCAGACTCGAAGCAATAAGGTTGTTCCTCACAAACGTTGCACACAAAGTGTTTAGGGATTATTTAATGGACGTGAAGTCAGCCTTCTTTAGTGGTAATTTAAAGGAAAAAAGTATACGTGGAATACCCCCTAAGTTTTATTAATTTATCATTCCCTTATTATGTTTATTTCCTTCATAAAGCCTTATGTGGTCTTAAATAAGCTCCTCGAGTTTGGTATGAGACGCTATCTAGCTTTCTTCTTAATAAAAAATTCACAAGGGGAATGATAGATAAGACATTATTTCTTAGGGAAGTTAAAGACAAGATTTTGCTAGTGCAAATCTATGTCGACAACATTATCTTTGGATCTACGAATGATAACCTTTGTAAAAAGTTTTCTAACTTGATACAAGGGAAGTTTGAAATGAGCAACATAGGAGAGGTGAAGTATTTCTTAGGATTTCAGGTGAAGCAATCTGAAGATAAAATTTTCATCTCTCAGACGACGTTCACCAAGGAGTTAATTAAGAAATTTGAAATGAAGAACGCAACCTCAATGAGGAATCCAATGGGTTCAACTATGACTCTGGACAAAGATGAGAAAGGGAAACCTTCTGATGAAACCAAGTATAGAAGCACAATTGGATCCTTGCTCTACCTTACTGTTAGTAGACCGGACATAATGTTTTAAACATGTGTTTGTGCTAGATTTCAGGTAAACTCTAAGGAATCCCATTATATCGCTGTAAAGAAGATTTTGAGATACCTTAAAGGTACACCAAATCTTGGTTTATGGTATCCAAAAAGTAATGACTGTGAACTAACTAGTTTTTCAAATGCTGACTTTGTAGGAAGCAATGATGATAGGAAAAGCACTTTTGGGACGTGTCAGTTCCTAGGAAGAAGGCTTATCTCATGGAGCAATAAGAAGCAAAATCGTGGCGTAATCTCAACTGCTGAGTCAGAATATATCTCTGTCGGTAGTTGTTGCACACAACTTCTATAGATAAGGAATCAGCTTGAAGACTACAATATGAAGTTAAAGGAGATTCATATATTTTGTGACTCATCTAATATCATAGCAATTGCTCACAATCTAGTCTCTCACATCCAGACAAAGCATATCGAGATAAGTTACCACTTCATCTAGGAGCATGTGGAGAACAGGGACTTCAATCTCAGTTATGTCCCGACGGATAAGCAATTTGCAGATATGTTCACGAAGCCGCTAGATGAGGCCAAGTTTTCCTTCTTCAAAATGGAACTTGGTATGCTAAACAAGGAGTCATGATAAAGTCAAGAAATCAACCAAGGTATAGAAATTCATCATCTCAAAAAAATTAAAAGGAAAATTTGTTGAGTATACTCGTATACTTTCGACGAATTCGTCGAGACTTCACATGAAATCATATCTTCTCCACGAGTCATTTCGACGAATTACCCTAGTCTTCATGAGTAATTTTGACAAATTTATCAGGCTTTCTCGATTCATTTCGACGAATCTATGAAGGCCAATTTTTTTTAAGTCTAAATTATTGGATCCGAATAGTCATTTCTAGAAAAGGTATGTCGCTCTCTTCAAAACATTAATGATATATAAACAGGACTTAGGGGCATTTAATTTTCGCACACTTCGTAAAGAGTTCTTGAGACATCCCGTCGATTCATCCTCCGTCAGAGCAGAAGAACTTCATTGAAAGACTTTATTTCAAGAGCCTAAACACCTAGAGGGGGTGAATAGGTTCTAATATTTTTGTGTCTTTTTAATTTTTTAGGCAAACAGTTATATGACTTATTTCAGCACAGATTAATCAATCTACAGAAAATAAACACATCACAGCAAACACCAAACTTATAGTGGTTCCCCAAGATATGGGTACATCCACTTTCCGTCTTCGCCTATCCAGCAGATAACTGGATTCAGCCAAACTTCCTTCCACTGGCTCGGATCTGCAGATCTTACAATCTCAAAACCAAAGATGGTTCCTACACCTTAGACTTTACACAAGTCCTACCTCAAATTCTTCCCCAGAATCCTACCTCAGGCCTTAGCCCTACCTCAGCCTTTATAATTAGGCTTACAACTCAGACTTTCCACAAGTCCTACCTCAGGCACACATCCCTACCTCAGCCTTTATAATTTTAGGCTTACAATCTCAGATCTAACCGTAGATCCTACAAGAATTTGTGAGTAAAGAGTAACTGAAAACTTCACCAGCAAGATTTCTTTGTTGATGTTGTATTCTTGATCAGTTCTTGTACAGACTGATCCTTCTGATCCAACCTAACTTAGCTTTTCAAAGCTTCTTGATTAGAACAAATTAAGGTGGATCTTCTCTTGATGTTGAAGTTGATCCTCAGTCAACTTCTTCTGTAAATTTAGATTGAACTCTGAATCTTTCTTGTAGACAGCCCTTGATCTATCAGAATTCTTCTTATTGATTTTATTGATCTTGTTGATTTTTTCTGTTTCCGATCTGTCTCTTATATAGAGTTTGCTCCATGGTTACTGGCTGATCCGGTTCATAACAAACTTCTGATAGTTCTGACAGTGGTGTCAGAACGGCTAATTATGATAGCTGTCAAGTCACCAGTCACGTCACCGGTGTCTTCAATGTCTTTTCAACTCAGCACACAACACTCAGCAGACTGATTCACATGTGTCGGCACATATAGACTAAGTGTCGACACAAGTCTTCATGGTGTCGACACAATTACTCTAAGTGTCGACACAGTCATACTTCTGCTTCTCGACACTGCTTTTGTTGTATATGTCGACACAAGTCCTGTGTGTCGACAAAGCAGCTTCTTGTCTCGAAATTTCTATTACATACTGTAACATCCCTTTTCCGGCTATACCCCTAGGAGTCGGTTGGTCGTGACAGAATGCTAGGAAGCCCAAAAACTGAAATACATCAATCGGAATTTCGGGTCACGGGTTGGTCACGCCCGTGACCGACCCGTCACGCCCGTGACCTAGGGCGTGACCCCTTCGACGATCGTCGATCTCAGCGGGACGATCGTAGAAGCGCAGAATTTTTCAACCCGGGCCTGCCACACCCGTGACCTCTGTATCACGCCCGTGACCTAGGGCGTGACACCTTCGACGATCGTCGATCTCAGCGGGACGATCGTCGAAGCGCAGAATTTGTGTCATGGCCCTGTCACGCCCGTGACCCAGGTGTCACGCCCGTGACCAAGGGCGTGACCTCCTTCGGCGATCGTCGATCTGAGCGAGATGATAGCCGAGCGCAGAATTTGCCTGATGACCCTGTCACGCCCGTGACCCATGCGTCACGCCCGTGACCCATGCGTCACGCCGGTGACCTAGGGCGTGACCACCCTTCGACGATCGTCGACCTCAGTTCGACGGTCGTCGAACCCAGAACTGGTCACCGGGGCATGTCACGCCCGTGACCCATGTGTCACACCCGTGACCTAGGGCGTGACAACCCTTCGATGATCGTCGATCTCAGTTCGACGATCGTCAAACCCAGAATTGGCCACCTGGTCCTATCACGCCCGTGACCTATGTGTCACGCCCGTGACCAAGGCCGAAACATCAGCCAGACTGGAAATTTCGGTAACCGACATTGTAATCAATTCTGATTATGGGAAGTTACACCAGGAGTATTTATGGGCCGTTTCCTACTCTAATTATTCAATAAAATAAGGAAATATTGGTCTAATAGGAAATCGCCATCTGGCAAACACCTCTTCGTTTCCAGCGTTTCAACTGCCTCTACCATAACCGAAACGTCATTAAGAGAAATATTAATGGCCGTGAACGTTTCATCATTTCCCCTTCCCACTTGCTGATCTATAAAAGACTCCTTAGAGCAAGAGGAGAAGGTTACACGCTCGATTAAACGGATTCAGATTCCTCCCCTTGCTGTTGAAGAATTTCCGGCGACGCCACCACCGTGCAAATGGCTTCCCGACGGTCTGCACGCCTCCAGCCCACGAACAAGGTCCTCCCCTCCCTCTTCTTCTGCGGATAGATCTTAGAAATCGTTAGGAGAGATATCAGGCTCAAAAGAGCCAGATCGGGTGAGCGTTTCCATGGTTTTCCGAAAATTTCATGGTGGCGGGTTCGCCGGAAACCGTCTCTCCAGCGGCCGTGCCGCCGCCCGACGGTAGCCCTAACCTCAACAGAGGTGGTGACCGGCCAGGGAGATGGCTGGGTGGCCAAGAAATGGCTTTAGAAAAGCTACAGGTTTCAAGCTTTTGTTTTTAAGTTGCTGGTTCGGGTGAAGAAGATGGTGAACAGTAGCATTTAATAATATTATATAATGTATAGTTAGGAATTAATTCCCTTTACTGTACACTTGGTTAAAACTGAAAATTATAGCCCGTAAGGGCTGAAACATAAAAAGTGATCAACATAGAAAATGTAGCCCTTGAAGTCTAGTTTAATTTAAAATTGATTTCACTCAATTTGGAGTCCTGGTTGGACCACAGCACACTTTTTGGTGAGGCCTATCCATAGGGATGTATTGACCTTAGAAAAATTCCCCACTCCAATCCAGTCATCAAAATGACTTGAAATTTGGGGTGTGGCCTAATTTTACCTATATCTAGGTGCTATCCAAAAATGAGAATTTTTGGAGAATATTTTTCTATAGTTTTTAGAAAAAAAATTTAATAATCCTAGCATAATTTAATTAGACGGCTAAATGACTTCCAAACCCTCCCAAATTTTGGTGAGTGGTCCCTGGGTGTAACATAAGGTTCTGGTAAAAATTTCATCTCATTTGGAGATGTTTTGTTTAAGTTTTTATCCACCCTAGGTTGGTCCTTATAGGATAATCTAGGATAAAACACCCCCTAGGTATTTGGGTGGTCATATCACCTCAACAGAGGCTGATATTTTGTCCAAAGGCTGTTTATGGCATGACACACCCTCCAAGGGAGTTTGGGGTGGTTTGGTGTAGGGTAGCCCTAGAACCCTAGGGAAAATCCCTTAATGGTTGTTTTTGGGGTTGTGAAGGTCATAGGGTCAAATGACCTTGGACTGACCTAAAATTTGGTGGAGAGAACCATAGGGCCAAGATAGTTCTCTGGACAAAAGTTTAGGGTATTTGGAGACAGCTAGGCCACCTAAAATCCTAACCCTAGTTTAGGTCACCAACTTTAATTTGAATTATTAAGCTATCTAATGAACTTCAAATCAAGTAAAATTTGGGCAAAGGGATTTTCTGGTCAAAATAACCATGATATAATTTTGTTGAGATTTTTGGATTAATTTATACAGTACTTCATTTACAACTCTAATTGTGCCCTAGATGTTTATTTTGATGACTATGGAATTTCTGTTCACTGGAATATTATGAAACCTTGGATTAGGGCATCTTATAGCATGTTATATCTTTAGTATTTTTCTTGGAAATTTTGACTGATTATTTCTGGTACATATCTCTTTAACGTACTAATTGTGATATGTACCTTACATTAAAATAAATTCAGAGTTCAAATGTTGGAGAAAAATTATGGTACTTGCATTAAAATAAAAACAGTACCTCCTTCACTAAGTTAAGAAAATTAGTACCTTGCATTAAAATAAATTCAGAGTTCAAATGTTGGAGAAAAATTATGGTACTTGGTTTATGATGGTTTTAGGTCACTATATAGCTTTTATAATTTTCTTGGGATTTTTGGATAAATATTTACAGTACTTCCTTCATAATGTAGTAAAAGTGGCCTAAAATAGTAAATTAGGAAATATAGGCATAAACATCTTTGGAATTTCTCAAAACTTGGAATTACTGTTTAAATATCTCATAGGATTTTTACTAATTTTATGATGATTTATTGTTGACTCATTAGTGCACTTCATGTTCATACTAGGGCATTCGGAATCTTAGAATAAATAAATTAAATGCCCGATAAATAGGAAAATTTGGAAATCTTTGTCTTAGCTATATTATGTCACGATAGACCTCCAATAAATATTATAGGAGATTCAGAAGACAAATTGGGGTACCTCCCCTTATACTCCTCATGTGCCTTAGGATGGTCTGCATATAGTAAAACCACGGAAACTGAACTAGAGTAATAATGAACTTGGGAAATGGAATTTTGATAGTTACTGGTTGGTTAGGGCAAGCTAAGACTAAGTTCATTATTGGAAGTCAGGATAAGTAGAGTGTGAGACTGGTTAAGGTTAAGTGGCGTACGGGAACGACGAAAGATCGTCCGCCCCGAGTAGGAATGGAAGAGTCTTAATACTCTAGGGTTAGATCTAAAGTAACTTAAAGGGGATCGGGTTAAGGGAGATCAACCAATAACAATAAGTGCCTTGCGAAAGGGAACTTCGGGCCGTAATGTCGCCGTCTTGGTTCCTAGTGCCTTTTGAGAGCCCTTCACGGGGTATGCCGGGGGCATTCCTGGGCTAACGTAAACCATATGAATAATAAATTAAAAGAGCAACTAGTATAACTAGGGTTGCACATACACACACCTCGGTAGCTAGGAAGGTAGAATAATTGGTTTGGTTGCCATTCAGACGGTAGCTCTGAAGGTAGATGCACGGACGGGACAGTCCGGGGAGCCGAGTGCTCGAGGGTTGGAGTACAGAATAAAGGTGGTGGGTCTTCGATATCTGATTGTCGTTCACACCGACATCGGTATGTCGACTCGGCGGTGTGGGACACTTAGCCAAAGAAAGTCTGGTGGGTACAGCCAGCATTAGTACGCGGATACTATAGGTTGTGTTCTTCTAGGGGCGTACGGAAGGGCTAGGCCCGGTAGTGTGGATACCCGCCTAGGAGTGGGGGCCCTACCCACTGTCTCCGTTTGCCACTACGGAGGTTCCTGGGAGTGAAGCTAGCTGCCCGGACAGGAGGAACTAAAGGTCTGTACGCATAGAGTCGTGTGCGTGAGTTGCACTTGCATGAATCATGGCATAGCATATCACTACACACATATTTGCATACAACCGACACCCCAACGTATAAATCGGTATGGGACTTTTTATACGATGGGAGCCTTGCAGAAGACCCCTTAACTTATAAGTTTGTATGGGCATTCATTTAAGTTAAGGTTACTTACTTATTTACTTGCTTGTTTACTTACTGTTCTCTAGCTGCCTTTTTATACATTTGATACTTACTACTTCTCTTCTTTACTATTTACTACCGTAGGATTGCTAGTTGTACTTTGTTCTAGATAGTTGTTAGAATAACTCCCTTGTCACCTGCTTAATTATTCTACACCTTTGTAGCTTCCCTTTCCTCCTCTCCGCTCGGTGCTTAGGAGCCGTAGGGGGAGGGGTAGGGGATGATAGGGCTTAGTCTTTATGACTAATGGTTTTCGAACCACAACATTACAGGAGCTCCGGATGGGAGACAGGGACCAGCAGTCCAGGGACCAGCACCAGCGGAGTACGGTGCGCATAGAGGTGGGTCAGTCTAGCATCGGTGCACCTGTGACCAGCTCCATGAGTGATTAGTATTTTTATAGCTTCCACGATTAGTGATTTGTAGTGAGGACTCTAATGTACTGGGCTCGAGCCCATTTATCTATTTTCTGTTATTATCTACTGATGGACTGGATGTGATTACACTTTTGTTTACATGTTTCTGTGGACTTGTTTACATTTTATGTATAATTACTTCTCTCTCTTGTGATCGAAAAGGGCCGGCAGAATTGGCATTTTGTAGTGGTTGCCTTCCCGTGAGTTGGTGCCACTGCAAAGCGGTAATTCTGGGCTAAGACCCCGGTGGTTTAAAAAGAAAAAAAAGGGGGGGGGGTCTTACAAGTGGTATCAGAGGCAGACCTCGATCGAAAGAGAAGTAGTCCACAAAACCTTGGGCCACCCCCGTGCGAGCTTAGTTTGCGGACAAACTAGCAGCGGAAGCAGTGGTGTGCCCATAGGGGAAGTCACATGTGAAAGTCCATCCTAAGTCTTCTTAAATTCCATTCATTCGCTCTCTAACAAATGGAATTTTTACTTGTAGCCTGCGATGAACCCTACATCGCAGCAGGGGACACCCCAGGCTCCAAATGTGGTCCCGCCTCTGCCGGCTCTAGCTCCGTTCCAGCAGACGGAGATGGGGCAAACACTGACGGCCATTCTGGAGGCCTTCAGAGCTCAGCAAGCCCCGGCTCCACTGCCAAACCCCGGGGCCAATTGGATGACTGTCTTCCGGGGACTTTCCCCTCCATCCTACCAGGGGACGGAGTCTGTAGTACATTCGGAGGAATGGTTGGACACCATTTACGAGATGCTGGCAGGGATTCGATGCCCCACGGAGGAGGCAGTCGCTTTGGCAGTCTCCTGCTTAGAGTCACACGGAAAGAGGTGGTGGAAATCTCAGTTGGACACCACCTTTGCGGGGATGGACTGTGCTGATATTACTTGGGAAGAGTTCAGAGCAGCGCTCTTCGGACATTTTGTACCTCAGTCGGCGAGGGATAACCTGGAGTATAGGTTCCTGCGGTTGAGGCAGGGGAACAGGACTGTGGTGGAGTACTATCAGGAGTTCACTCACCTGGTCCGCTATGAGGACGCTTACCAGTTAGACGATGTTGGCTATGCCTGGAGGTTTTATAAGGTGCTGCAAGATGACATGAGACAGGCCCTCCTTTTCGTCTTAGAGGTGAGTCTGGCCAGGATTCTGGAGATGGCTAAGAAGAGAGAGGCAGATCAGCTTACAGTGAAGAGCCGGAAGAGACCGGTTGATGATACAGTGATTGGAGGATGTAGAGACCGTCCTCGAGGCCAGGTTATTGGGGAAAGAAGGAACGGGGATCAGCCTCGTCAAGAGTTTGGGCAGGAGCAGAGGAGTCAGGGGGTATTGGCTCCCCAGCCTATACAGATGCTGGAAATGTCAAGGACGGAAGAGCAGCCACCGGTATGCTATCAGTGCAACCAGCCGGGGCATATCAAGAGGAACTGCCCTGTGAGGCGAGCACCCCCACCAGCACATCAGGGCGCTCCACCTCCCCGACAGTTTGGCGGATGAGGACAGGACCGAGGACGAGGATTTCAAGATCGAGGCCGCAGGCCAGAGAGGGAGCAGGTGTATGCTCTAGACCTGACACAGCCCCGGAATCCGGAGCAGGTTATCACAGGTATGGCAGTACTTTTAATTTTCTTCATATAAACTGGTATTCTAGACATAACCTAGTTAGAAATTAAGAGAAGACAACTACAAACAAAATACTAAGACACTTAATTACCCCAGGCATAGTCTTCGTTAGCGGCAAGCCCGCTCACACCCTCTTTGACACTGGTGCGTCGCAATCATTCATGTCGGAGGATTTCGTGAAAGGACTGGCCGGTGTGGAGCCATTCACTGGGAAGATGATGAGGGTGGGCTTACCCGATGGATCAGAGATATTGACCTCTGCTCATTGCAATATGGAAGCGAGGATCGGCGGGAAGGTATTTGAGGCACCAGCGACGGTTCTGAAGATGCCAGATTACGATCTGATCCTGGGCATGACTTGGCTGTATTGGAACCATGCCCAGATCGATTGCGTGGCGAAGAGGATCACCGTGAGGCATGGCGACTCCTTCATTTTCATCGAAGGTATTATATCAGCACCTCGTATCTTATTATCATCTGTGCAGGCCGTTAAGGCCCACCTGCAGGGGGAAGAAGTTTGTCAGGTCCTTTTTGAGGCGGTCGTGGCCAAGGACTCCATTGCAGATATTTCAGTAGTGCGGGACTTCGCCGACGTGTTTCCGGAGAAGCTACCAGGGCTACCCCCGCACCAAGAGAAGGACTTCCAGATTCAGCTCGTACCGGGGGCTAAGCCGGTATCCAGAGCTCCCTATCGAATGGCCCCAAAGGAGTTGGTGGAATTTCGAAGCCAGCTTCAGGAGTTAGTGGAGGTTGGGTTAGTTCGGCCTAGCTCTTCACCATGGGGAGCTCCGGTGCTGTTCGTTAAAAAGAAGGACGGGACCCTTCGACTGTGCATAGATTACCGGGCTCTGAACAGGTTGACAGTCCGGAATACTTATCCCTTACCAAGGATAGACGAGCTTTTTGACCAGCTGGAGGTAGCCCATTGGTTCTTGTTGAAGTTGGTGACCGGGCAGTCTGGCGGTCTATCTTGGCGGTTTGGAGACCGCGCGGTCTGGCGATCTCCCCTGGCGGTCTCTCTCTCTCTGGTGGTAGCCGTGCGGTTAGCCCTTCTGTCTAACCATGCAGTTTGTTCTGTATAGTCCGCTTAGTCCTGTAATTTTTTAGTCCCATATCTCTTATTTGTATTCTCTCATCTCTCCTCCATTCTATATAAGGGAGGGCATACCTTTGTAATAGATACCTTTTTCTGATAATAAAGTTTCAGTTATACCCGTTCCGGCTTATTTTAGTTCGTTTTCTAACATGGTATCAGAGCAATCGATCTTTGGCTCCTGATTCTGTCCGCTCTGCCTGCACGGCTTGCTTCTTCTTATCACGACCTGTTCTCGCGGCTTATTTCTTCCGCCTGCTTGCTTGCGCCCTGTTCGCGCGGCTTTCTTCCTCTTCTCGCGGCTTGTTTCTTCCGCCTGCTTGTGCCCTGTTCGCGCGGCTTCTTTTCTTCCTTGTCGTTGCCCTGTGTGTGCGCGACCTGTACCGCGGTCTGTTGCCTTGTTCGCCGTGTTTGCCTCCCAGCAGACATCTCTCTGTTCACGTGGTGTCTCTTTCTTCTGTTCGCGCGGTTTGATTTCTCGCCGCTCGACTTCATTCCCTCTGCTTGTTTCTGCGGCTTGGTCGTGGCTGTTCTGGCCGCTGGTGTCTCTCATCGTGACCGTTGTAGACCTCTTTCTTCTAACCGTTGCGATTTCTCTCTGTCCGCGCGGGTTATTCCTTATTTAGGCAGCCTCTCTGCCCCTCGTCCTTTAGCCGCTCCTGCTTGTTAGTCGCCGCGACCTCCTATTTAGTCACGCGGCTTGTGCTTCCCTCTTCTTCCTCTTTTGCCTTGCTCTGTATCTTGGTCGTGGCCCTTCTTGCCGCTGGTGTGCTGTCACCGTGACCGCTGCAGTTCTTTTGTTCTTCCCTTCATGGCTTCCATATACTCCTCTAAGCCGTTCGCCTCGGTGTTCACGTCTTCTGGTAGTGCCCACGTTGTTACTCAAGGAAAATGACTGATCGACACCGGTGCTACTAATCATATGACTGGCAATCTCTAGTGTTTTTCTCTCCTAGAAACACATGGTCAGTTGCCCCCGGTTATTCTCGCTGACGGCTCTTCATCATCGGTTCATGGGACGGGGATAGTTCATGTCACTCCGTCTCTTCGCTTGGAGGATACTCTCTACGTGCCCAAGTTCCCGTGCAACTTATTATCTGTTACCTCTTTATGCAAGCAATTACAATGTTCTATTACTTTTACTTCTACTACTTGCTCTTTTCAGGATCCGGACTCCCAACAGATGATTGCTACTGGGACTGAGAGTGGCGGCCTATACTTCCTGGACAACATTTCCGCTTTCTCCACCTTCTCCTCCACCTCCACAGATCTTCTCCAATGGCATCTCCGCCTTGGTCATGCTCCTCCTCATCTTCTTCGTCAACTTCTGCCCCACCTTCCTCCACAAAGTCCTCCGCTCAACTGTGAGGCCTGTCAGCTTGGCAAGCATCACCGCTCCTCCTGCCCTCCAAAGCACGTTCGTGGATCCACCCGTCCGTTTGATCTCATCCACTCCGATATTTGGGGTCCTTCTCCTACTCTTACCGTTGGTCGGGGTAGTTCATATTTTGTCACATTCATTGATGATTTCTCTCGCAGTACGTGGGTGTATCTGTTAAAAGATCGCTCCGAATTATTCTCTGTATGGACGTCCTTCTATCTCATGATCAAAACTCAGTTTAATGTTTCTATTAAAGTTCTTCGATCTGATAATGCTAAAGAATATATCAGTCATGACTTTCAGGCCTTCTGTATGCAAAGTGGGATTATTCATCAAACTAGTTGTGTCTATACTTCACAACAAAATGGGGTGGCAGAACGCAAAAACCGTCACCTTCTTGATGTCGCTCGCACCTTGATGACCCAGATGCATGTTCCTCGCTCCTATTGGGGCTATGCTGTTCTCCTTGCCTGCTACCTTATCAATCACATTTCCCTCACCGTTCTCCACGGAAATACCCCATTCTCCATTTTATATCCGGGCAAGGAGCCGTTTCCTCTCCCTCTCCAAATCTTTGGATGCACTACCTTTGTGCATGCCCCTTCTGCCACCCGTGATAAGCTATCCCCTCGCTCCACTAAATGTATCTTTCTGGGGTACTCCACCACTCAGAAAGGTTATTGTTGCTTTGATCCCGTCCTTCGTAAGAAGTTCATCTCTGCTGACGTCACCTTCTTCGAGAATACCTCCTACTTCTCGGATGACTCCTCTCCTCTTCTCCCAGCTTCTGATTCTCCTGCTGTTCCCTTTGTTCCCTCGTCTCCTACAACAATATTCACCCCTACACCGTCCACATCCACTCCTTTCACTCTACCTCTCTCTCCCTCTTCTCCGCCACCGTCTCCGCCGTCGTCACTCTCTACTCCTAGGCCAGCTCTCTCTGCCACAGATGCTCCGGATGCCGAGGGACCTGCTGACCTGGATCTTCCTATAGATCTTCGCAAAGGGGTGCGGACGTGTACCCTACACCCTCTTACTGCTGTTGTTTTATATGATCATCTTACCCCTTCTCGCAGGGCCTTTGCTCTGGCTATCTCTGCAACTGCCACGCCCCGCTCCTACCAGGAGGCCCTTGCTATTCCTCACTGGAAGATGGCCATGGATGAGGAAATGGCCACCCTAACGGAGCGGGGTACTTGGACTCTTGTTCCTCCTCCATTTGGTACTGATGTTGTTGGCTGTCGCTGGGTCTTTGTGGTGAAATTTGCCCCAGATGGCACTGTGGACCGTTATAAAGCTCGCCTTGTTGCTAAGGGCTTTACTCAGACCTATGGGGTTGATTACTTTGACACCTTCTCTCCCGTGGCTCGTCTCAGCACTATACGGGTCCTTCTCTCTGTGGCGATCAATAAAGATTGGTTGATTTCCCAGCTGGATGTAAAGAATGCCTTCCTTTATGGTGATCTTCAGGAGGCCGTCTACATGGAGCAACCTCCTGGGTATGTTGCTCAGGGGGAGACACGAGTGTGCCAGCTGAAGAAGGCAATCTATGGCCTCAAGCAGAGCCCTCGAGCTTGGTTTGACAAGTTCAGCAGCATCGTGGCGGTCGTTGGTTTTGTGCGCAGCTCTACCGATCACTCTCTATTTATTCGTAAAACCTCCTCGGGGCTGGTGGTTCTTGCAGTATATGTTGATGATATTCTTCTCACTGGCGATGACCAAGAAGGGGTAGCCTTGACATAGCGGCATCTTCGTCAACATCTAGTCACGAAAGATATGGGCTCTCCAAAGTACTTTTTGGGAATCGAAATCTCTCGGAAGCCTGACTCCTTAGTCCTCTCTCAGCGTAAGTATGCCCTTGATCTTTTAAAAGATGCAGGATTGACTAGGGCCAAGCCTTCCCAGTGTCCCATGGCTGTTGGAGAAGACAAAACCTGGACAGATGATTCGCCGCTTCTTTCAGATACTACGAGGTACAGGCGTCTTGTTGATAAGCTTATATATCTCACAGTGACCAGGCCCGACATTTCCTATGCTGTGGGCAAGGTGAGTCAATTCATGCAAACACCCAGAGAGTGCCATCTTCAGTCTGCCTTGCGGATCTTGGAGTATGTCAAAGCCGCCCCTGGGAAAGGATTTCTTTTTCAAAAGAATGGTCATCTGAGGGTTGAAGCATACTCAGATGCGAGTTACGCTGATGACAAAGGGGATCGCAAGTCTACCTCTAATTTTTGCACCTTTGTTGGGGGTAATCTGGTAAGCTGGAAGTGCAAGAAGCAGTCTGTTGTTTCTAGGTCCAGTGCTGAAGCAGAGTATCGGAATATGGCATCGACCACTTGTGAGCTAAAATGGCTACGGGCTCTAATGCTGGATTTAGGATAGGTCTACAACCATCCTCTACCTATGTTATGTGATAACAAGGCTGTCATATACATATCCAAAAATCCGGTCTTCCATGAAAGAACCAAGCACATTGAGGTTGATTGTCATTTCATTCGTGAAGAGATCTTAAAGGAACAAATTTGCACTCCCTTTGTCACTTCTGATAAAGAGCTGGCTGACATCTTCACCAAGCCAGTTTCCACCTCGTTTCATCATATTTGTGACAAGCTGGGCATGATCGATATATATGCTCCAGCTTGAGGGGGAGTGTTGAAGTTGGTGACCAGGCGGTCTGGCGGTCTGTCTTGGCGGTTTGGAGACCGCGCGGTCTGGCGGTCTCCCCTGGTGGTCTCTCTCTCTCTCTCTGGTGGTAGCCGTGCAGTTAGCCCTTCTGTCTAACCGCGCGGCTTATGCGGTTTGTTCTGTATAGTCCGCTTAGTCCTGTAATTTTTTAGTCCCACATCTCTTATTTGTATTCTCTCATCTCTCCTCCATTCTATATAAGGGAGGGCATACCTTTATAATAGATACTTTTTTCTGATAATAAAGTTTCAGTTATACCCGTTCCGACTTGTTTAAGTTCGTTTTCTAACAGTTCTCAAAGCTGGATCTGAGGTCAGGGTACTACCAGCTTCGCATTCGGGAGGAGGACATCCCGAAGACGGCCTTCAGCAGCAGATATGGGTTGTACGAGTTTACCGTGATGCCGTTCGGGCTCATGAATGCACCCTCCGCATTCATGACCCAGATGAATCGGGTGTTCGAAGAGTATCTGGACGTCTTCGTTATCGTATTCATCGATGACATCCTTATCTATTCAAGGACGGAGGAGGAGCACGTGAGACATCTGTCCTTGACCTTGGGGAAGCTGCGGGAGCATGAGATGTATGTCAAGCACAGCAAGTGCCAGTTCTGGCTAAAGGAGGTGGCCTTTCTGGGCCATGTCATCAGTGGAGCAGGTCTGGCAGTGGATCTGGCGAAGGTCCAGGCAGTACGGGATTGGCCACCACTAAAGTCAGCCTCAGATGTTCGAAGTTTCTTGGGACTTGCCGGTTACTACCGGAAGTTCGTAAAGGGGTTCACTCAGATTGCCCTCCCTCTTACGTCTCTGACGAAGAAGGAGTCCCCTTTTATTTGGACGCCACGATGCGAATCTGCCTTCCAGGAGCTGAAGGATCGTCTCACCTCGGCTCCCATCCTTGCTCTTCCATCAAGGAAGGAGGGATTCCAGGTGTATACAGATGCTTCCTATCAGGGGATGGGTGTCGTTCTGATGCAGAACGGGCACGTAATAGCCTATGCCTCCCGTCAGTTGAAACAGCAAGAGTAGAACTACCCCGTGCACGATTTGGAGATGGGGGCAGTCATTTTTGCTCTTAAGATCTGGCGACACTATCTCTACGGAGTACATTGCGATATCTTCTCCGACCACAAGAATCTGAAGTACGTCGACACCCAGAAGGAGTTAAACATCAGACAGAGACGCTGGGTGGAATTTCTGTCGGACTACCAGTATACCATGCACTACCATCCGGGGAAGGCGAATGTGGTCGTGGATGCTCTGAGCCGGAGAGTGAGTACAACAGGAGTAGGCCCGCAGCTGATGGCCTAGGAGTTGGTTAGATCATTCGAGGAGATGCAGATTTCACTAGTGTCTGAGGATGACCCGGAGCTATACAAGGAGTACCTGGGGTCGATGGTTACCACTGATGATATTCGAGACCGCATCAGAGATGGGCAGATGCTGGATGAGAGAGCTGAGCCGATATTCCGAGCCTTGGAGGAAGGCACGATAGGAGATTACTCTTTGAGGGATGGTCTCCTGTGTTTCCGAGGCAGAGTCTACATACCAGCAGGAGGACGGATCCGGGAGGACATTTTGACGGAAGCTCACTACAGCTGGTATTCGGTACACCCGGGTATCACCAAGATGGTAAAGCATTTGAAGAGGACGATGTACTGGCTGGGTATGAAGAAAAATATTATGTACTTTGTGACGCATTGCGAGGCCTGCCAGCTCGTGAAGGCGGAGTGTAGGAACCCGGCAGGCTTGCTGCAGCCGCTTCTGGTGCCAGAGTGGAAATTTGAGGATATAGCCATGGACTTCATACATGGGCTACCTCGATCCCGTGCGGGGAATGACTCGATCTGGGTGATAGTGGACAGGCTAAGAAAGGTGGCCAGATTCATTCCAATGGTAAAGGACACACCGGTCAGTGTATTAGTATGGAGGTTCATTGAGCAGTTTGTGCGTTATCATGGGGTGCCCAAGACTATCATTTCGGATCGAGATGGGAGATTTACATCCAGGGAATGGAGGTCAGTCCAGGCCCATCTGGGTTCTCGGTTGACATTCAACACAGCTTTTCACCCTCAGACCGACGGACAGACAGAGCGCACTAACCGTACACTGGAAGATCTATTGCGACTGTGTATTTTGGACCGTGGCGAGCCTTGGGAGAGATTGCTGCCACTGGTCGACTTTTCGTACAACAACGCTCATCAGTCCAGCATAGGCATGGCTCCATACGAGGCGTTGTACGGAAGGAGGTGCAGGACCCCACTATCATGGGTTCAGGATGAGGATCCGCAAGCACTAGGCTCGGAGTTTGTGGGAGATACAGATGCTCAGATTAGACTGATCCGGGACAGGATGTTGGAAGCCCAGAGCAGACAAGCGAAATACTACGATGCGAGGCATCGTCAAGTGGAGTTCCAGGTGGGAGACCGAGTTTTCTTTAAGATACGGCCGATGCACGGAGTTTCGCGGGTGCGCGGGCGGAAGAAGCTCAGTCCGAGGTATATGGGGCCTTATAGGATCCTAGAGCGGATCGGCCCCTTAGCCTATAGACTGGAGCTACCACTGGAGTTAGCAGGATTGCATGATGTCTTCCACATCTCCTCACTTCAGAGGGCTCTGCTACGCCCTGAGCAACTGATCTCCTCGGCAGATGGCCCGGTGGCCTGGGATCGGTCAGTCAACTTGGAGCCTATCAGGATTGACGATACAGCAGTGCGGGTCTTGTGACGGAAGAAGGTTCCGTTAGTCAAGGTTTTGTGGAACAATCATGGGCAGGAGGAGCATACATGGGAGCCACAGGACTTGATGCGGCGAAAATACCCGAAACTTTTTCGTCAGGTATACCTCACAACCCCTCTGGACAATCAATTTGCCTTCCTGTTTTAAACCAATAGGACTGAAATTTCAAGAATAGGGGCTAATCTTTTGTTTATTGTGGTGTATATACCTAGTTAATTGGGCGAATTAATCTTAGATTTGAAACCGTACAAATCAAACATAACGCCGAGCGCGGAATTTGCCTGATGACCCTGTCACGCCCGCGACCCATGCGTCACGCCCGTGACCTAGGGCGTGACCACCCTTCGACGATCGTCGACCTCAGTTCGACGGTCGTCGAACCCAGAACTGGTCACCGGGGCCTGTCACGCCCGTGACCCATGTGTCACGCCCGTGACCTAGGGCGTGACAACCCTTCGATGATCTTCGATCTCAGTTCGACGATTGTCGAACCCAGAATTGGCCACCCGGGCCTGTCACGTCCGTGACCTATGTGTCACGCCCGCGACCAAGACCGAAACGTCAGCCAGACTGGAAATTTCGGTAACCGACGTTGTAATCAATTCTGATTATGGGAGGTTACACCAGGAGTATTTATGGGCCGTTTCCTACTCTAATTATTTAATAAAATAAGGAAATGTTGGTCCAATAGGAAATCGCCACCTGGCAAACACCTCTTCGTTTCCAGCGTTTCAACTGCCTCTACCATAACCGAAACATCATTAAGAGAAATATTAATGGCCATGAACATTTCATCCTTTCCCCTTCCCACTTGCTGATCTATAAAAGACTCCTTAGAGCAAGAGGAGAAGGTAACACGCTCGATTAAACAGATTCAGATTCCTCCCCTTGCTGTTGAAGAATTTTCGGCGATGCCACCACCGCGCAAATGGCTTCCCGACGGTATGCATGCCTCTAGCCCACGAACAAGGTCCTCCCCTCCCTCTTCTTCTGTGGATAGATCTTAGAAATCGTTAGGAGAGATATCGGGCTCAAAAGAGCCAGATCGGGTGAGCGTTTCCATGGTTTTCCGAAAATTTCATGGTGGCAGGTTCGTCAGAAACCGCCTCTCCGGCGGCTGTGCCGCCGCCCGACGGTAGCCCTCACCTCAATAGAGGTGGTGGTGGTGGTGGCCGGCCAGGGAGATGGCTGGGAGGCCAGGAAATGGCTTTAGAAAAGCTATAGGTTTCAAGCTTTTGTTTTTAAGTTGCTGGTTCGGGTGAAGAAGATGGTGAACAGTAGCATTTAATAATATTATATAATGTATAGTTAGGAATTAATTTCCTTTACTGTACACTTGGTTAAAACTGAAAATTATAGCCCGAAGGGGCTGAAACATAAAAAGTGGTCAACATAGAAAATGTAGCCCTTGAAGTCTAGTTTAATTTAAAATTGATTTCACTCGATTTGGAGTCCTGGTAGGACCACAGCACACTTTTTGGTGAGGCCTATCCATAGGGCTGTATTGACCTTAGAAAAATTCCCCACTCCAATCCAGTCAACAAATTGACTTGAAATTTGGGGTGTGGCCTAATTTTATCTATATCTAGCTATCCAAAAATGAGAATTTTTGGAGAATGTTTTTCTTTAGTTTTTAGAAAAAAAAATTAATAATCCTAGCATAATTTAATTAGACGGCTAAATGACTTCCAAACCCTCCCAAATTTCGGTGAGTGGTCCTTGGGTGTAACATAAGATTTTGGTAAAAATTTCATCTCATTTGGAGATGTTTTGTTTAAGTTTTTATCCAACCCTAGGTTGGTCCTTATAGGATAATCTAGGACCAAACACCCCTAGGTATTTGGGTGGTCATATCACCTCAATAGAGGCTGATATTTTGTCCAAAGGCTGTTTAGGGCATGACACACCCTCCAAGGGAGTTTGGGGTGGTTTGGTGTAGGGTAGCCCTAGAACCCTAGGGAAAATCCCTTAATGGTTATTTTTGGGGTTGTGAAGGTCATGGGGTCAAATGACCTTGGACTGACTTAAAATTTGGTAGAGAGAACCATAGGGCCAGTATAGTTCTCTGGACAAAAGTTTAGGGTATTTGGAGACAGCTAGGCCACCTAAAATCCTAACCCTAGTTTAGGTCACCAACTTTAATTTGAATTATTAAGCTATCTAATGAACTTCAAATCAAGTAAAATTTAGGCAAAGAGATTTTCTGGTAAAAATAACCATGTTATAATTTTGTTGAGATTTTTGGATTAATTTATACAGTACTTCATTTACAACTCTAATTGTGCTCTAGATGTTTATTTTGATGACTATGGAATTTCTGTTCACTGGAATATTATGAAACCTTGGATTAGGGCATCTTATAGCATGTTATACCTTCAGTATTTTTCTTGGAAATTTTAACTAATTATTTCTGGTACATACTTCTTTAACGTACTAATTGTGATATGTAGTCAAAAATACAAATAATGTCCAATTACTATTTGTAAAATTATGAAATTGGGTCAGTGGGTGTTTCAAATTATGATAGTGACCCTGTAATTTTCTCTGGAATTTTAGATGACTAAAAACAGTACCTCCTTCACTAAGTTAAGAAAATTAGTACCTTGCATTAAAATAAATTCAGAGTTCAAATGTTGGAGAACAATTATGGTACTTGATTTATGATGGTTTTAGGTCACTATATAGATTCTATAATTTTTTTGGGATTTTTGGATAAATATTTACAGTACTTCCTTCATAATGTAGTAAAAGTGGCCTAAAATGGTAAATTAGGAAATATAGGCATAAACATCTCAGAAATTTTTCAAAACTTGGAATTGCTGTTTAAATGTCTCATAGGATTTTTACTGATTTTATGATGATTTATTGTTGACTCATTAGTGCACTTCATGTTCATACTAGGGCATTCGGAATCTTAGAATAAATAAATTAAATGCCCGATAAATAGGAAAATTTGGAAATCTTGGTCTTAGCTATATTATGCCACGATAGACCTCCAGTAAATATTATAGGAGATTCGGAAGACAAATTGGGGTACCTCCCCTTATACTCCTCATGTGCCTTAGGATGGTCTGCATAAAGTAAAACCACGGAAACTGAACTAGAGTAATAATGAACTTGGGAAATGGAATTTTGATAGTTGCTGGTTGGTTAGGGCAAGCTAAGACTAAGTTCATTATTGGAAGTCAGGATAAGTAGCGTGTGAGACTGGTTAAGATTAAGTGGCGTACGGGAACGACGAAAGATCGTCCACCCCGAGTAGGAATGGAAGAGTCTTAATTCTCTAGGGTTAGATCTAAAGTAACTTAAAGGGGATCGGGTTAAGGGAGATCAACCAATAACAATAAGTGCCATGCAAAAGGGAACTTCGGGCCGTAATGTCGCCGTCTTGGTTCCTAGTGCCCATTGAGAGCCCTTCACGGGGTATGCCGAGGGCAGTCCTGGACTAACGTAAACCATAGGAATAATAGATTAAAAGAGCAACTAGTATAACTAGGGTTGCACATACACGCACCTCGGTAGCTAGGAAGGTAGAATAATTGGTTTGGTTGCCATTCAGACGGTAGCTCTGAAGGTAGATGCACGGACGGGACAGTTCGGGGAGCCGAGTGCTCGAGGGTTGGAGTACAGAATAAAGGTGGTGGGTCTTCGATATCTGATTATCGTTCACACCGACATCGGTATGTTGACTCGGCGGTGTGGGACACTTAGCCAAAGAAAGTCTGGTGGGTACAGCCAGCATTAGTACGCGGATACTCTAGGTTGTGTTCTTCTAGGGGCGTACGGAAGGGCTAGGCCCGGTAGTGTGGATACCCGCCTAGGAGTGGGGGGCTCGACCCACTGTCTCCGTTTGCCACTATGGAGGTTCCTGGGAGTGAAGCTAGCTGCCCGAACAGGGGGAACTAAAGGTCTGTGCGCATAGAGTCGTGTGTGTGAGTTGCACTTGCATGAATCATGGCATAGCATATCACTACACTCATATTTGCATACAACCGACACCCCAACGTATAAATCGGTATGGGACTTTTTATACGATGGGAGCCTTGCAGAAGACCCCTTAACTTATAAGTTTGTATGGGCATTCATATAAGTTAAGGTTACTTACTTATTTACTTGCTTGTTTACTTACTGTTCTCTAGCTGCCTTTTTATACATTTGATACTTACTACTTCTCTTCTTTACCATTTACTACCGTAGGATTGCTAGTTGTACTTTGTTCTAGATAGTTGTTAAAATAACTCCCCTGTCACCTGCTTGATTATTCTACACCTTTGTAGCTTCCCTTTCCTCCTCTCCGCTCGGTGCTTAGGAGTCGTAGGGGGAGGGCTAGGGGATGATAGGGCTTAGTCTTTATGACTAATGGTTTTCGAACCACAACATTACAAGAGCTCCGGATGGGAGACAGGGACCAGCAGTCCAGGGACTAGCACCAGCGGAGTACGGTGTGCATGGAGGTGGGTCAGTCTAGCACCGGTGCACCTGCGACCAGCTCCGTGAGTGATTAGTATTTTTATAGCTTCCGCGATGAGTGATTTGTAGTGAGGACTCTGATGTACTGGGCTCGAGCCCATTTATCTATTTCCTATTATTATCTACTGATGGACTGGATGTGATTACACTTTTGTTTACATGTTTCTGTGAACTTGTTTACATTTTATGTATAATTACTTCTCTCTCTTGTGATCGAAAAGGGCCGGCAAAATTGGCATTTTGTAGTGATTGCCTTCCCGTGAGTTGGTGCCACCGCAAAGCGGTAATTCTAGGCTAAGACCCCGGTGGTTTAAAAAGAAAAAAAAGGGGGGTCTTACAAGTGGTATCAGAGGCAGACCTCGATCGAAAGAGAAGTAGTCCACAAAACCTTGGGCCACCCCCGTGCGAGCTTAGTTTGCGAACAAACTAGCAGCAGAAGCAGTGGTGTGCCCATAGGGGAAATCACATATGAAAGTCCATCCTAACTCTTCTTAAATTCCATTCATTCGCTCTCTAACAAATGGAATTTTTACTTGTAGCCTGCGACGAACCCTACATCGCAGCAGGGGACACCCCAGGCTCCAAATGTGGTCCCGCCTCCACCTGCTCCAGCTCCGTTCCAGCAGACGGAGATGGGGCAAACACTAACGGCCATTCTGGAGGCCTTCAGAGCTTAGCAAGCCCCGGCTCCACAGCCAAACCCCGGGGCCAATTGGATGACTGTCTTCCGGGGACTTTCCCCTCCATCCTACCAGGGGACGGAGTCTGTAGTACGTACGGAGGAATGGTTGGACACCATTTACGAGATGCTGGTAGGGATTCGATGCCCCACGGAGGAGGCAGTCTCTTTGGCAGTCTCCTGCTTAGAGTCACACGGAAAGAGGTGGTGGAAATCTCAGTTGGACACCACCTTTGCGGGGATGGACTGCGCTGATATTACTTGGGAAGAGTTCAGAGCAGCGCTCTTGGGACATTTTGTACCTCAGTCAGCGAGGGATGACCTGGAGGATAGGTTCCTGCGGTTGAGGCAGGGGAACAGGACTGTGGTGGAGTACTATAAGGAGTTCACTCACCTGGGCCGCTATGCGAACGCTTACCAGTTAGACGATGCTGGCTATGCCCGGAGGTTTATAAGGGGCTGCAAGATGACATGAGATAGGCCCTCCTTTTCGTCTCAGAGGGGAGTCTGGCAAGGATTCTGGAGATGGCTAAGAAGAGAGAGGCGGATCAGCTTACAGTGAAGAGCCGGAAGAGACCGACTGATGATACAGTTATTGGAGGACGTAGAGACCGTCCTCGAGGCCAGGTTATTGGGGAAAGAAGGAACGGGGATCAGCCTCGTCAAGAGTTTGGGCAGGAGTAGAGGAGTCAGGGGGTATTGGCTCCCCAGCCTATACAGATGCTGGAAATGCCAAGGACGGCAGAGCATCCACCGGTATGCTATCAGTGCAACCAGCCGGGGCATATCAAGAGGAACTGCCCTGTGAGGCGAGCACCCCCACCAGCACATCAGGGCGCTCCACCTCCCCGACAGTTTGGCGGACGAGGACAGGACCGAGGACGAGGATTTCAAGATCGAGGCCGCAGGCCAGAGAGGGAGCAGGTGTATGCTCTAGACCTGACACAGCCCCGGAATCCGGAGCAGGTTATCACAGGTATGGCAGTACTTTTAATTTTCTTCATATAAACTAGTATTCTAGACATAACCTAGTTAGAAATTAAGAGAAGACAACTACAAACAAAATACTAAGACACGTAATTACCCCAAGCATAGTCTTCGTTAGCGGCAAGCCCGCTCACACCCTCTTCGACACTGGTGCGTCGCAATCGTTCGTGTCGGAGGATTTCGTGAAAGGACTGGAAGGTGTGGAGCCATTCACCGGGAAGATGATGTGGGTGCGCCTACCCGATGGATCAGAGATAATGACCTCTGCTCATTGCAATATGCAAGCGAGGATCGGCGGGAAGGCGTTTGAGGCTCCAGCGACGGTTCTGAAGATGCCAGATTACGATCTGATCCTGAGCATGACTTGGCTGTATTGGAACCATGCCCAGATCGATTGCGTGGCGAAGAGGATCACCGTGAGGCACGGCGACTCCTTCATTGTCATCGAAGGTATTATACCAGCACCTCGTACCTTATTATCATCTGTGCAGGCCGTTAAGGCCCACCTGCAGGGGGAAGAAGTTTGTCAGGTCCTTTTTGAGGCGGTCGTGGCCAAGGACTCCATTGTAGATATTCTAGTAGTGCGGGACTTCGCCGACGTGTTTCCGGAGAAGCTACCAGGGCTACCCCCGCACCGAGAGAAGGACTTCCAGATTTAGCTCGTACCGAGGGCTAATCCGGTATCCAGAGCTCCCAATCGAATGGCCCCAAAGGAGTTGGTGGAATTCCGAAGCCAGCTTCAGGAGTTAGTGGAGGCCTGGTTCGTTCGGCCTAGCTCTTCACCATGGGGAGCTCCGGTGCTGTTCGTTAAGAAGAAGGACGGGACCCTTCGACTGTGCATAGATTACCGAGCTCTGAACAGGTTGACAGTCCGGAATACTTATCCCTTACCAAGGATAGACGAGCTTTTTGACCAGCTGGAGGGAGCCCATTGGTTCTCAAAGCTGGATCTGAGGTTAGGGTACTACCAGCTTCGCATTCTGGAGGAGGATATCCCGAATACGGCCTTCAGCAGCAGATATGGGTTGTACGAGTTTACCGTGATGCCGTTCGGGCTCACGAATGCACCCTTCACATTCATGACCCTGATGAATCGGGTGTTCGAAGAGTATCTGGACGTCTTCGTTATCGTATTAATCGATGACATCCTTATCTATTCAAGGACGGAGGAGGAGCATGCGAGACATCTGGCCTTGACCTTGGGGAAGCTGCGGGAGCATGAGATGTATGCCAAGTACAGCAAGTGCCAGTTCTGGCTAAAGGAGGTGGCCTTTCTGGGCCATGTCATCAGTGGAGCAGGTCTGGCAGTGGATCCGGCGAAGGTCCAGGCAGTACGGGATTGGCCACCACTAAAGTCGGCCTCGGATGTTCGAAGTTTCTTGGGACTTGTCGGTTACTACCGGAAGTTCGTAAAGGGGTTCACTCAGATTTCCCTCCCTCTTACGTCTCTAACGAAGAAGGAGTCCCCTTTTATTTGGACGCCACGATGCGAATCTGCCTTCCAGGAGCTGAAGGATCTTATCACCTCGGCTCCCATCCTTGCTCTTCCATCAGGGAAGGAGGGATTCCAGGTGTATATAGATGCTTCCTATCAGGGGATGGGTGCCGTTCTGATGCAGAACGGGCACGTAATAGCCTATGCCTCCCGTCAGTTTAAGCAGCACGAGCAGAACTACCCCGTGCACGATTTGGAGATGGGGGCAGTCATTTTTGCTCTTAAAATCTGGCAACACTATCTCTACGGAGTACATTGCGATATCTTCTCCGACCACAAGAATCTGAAGTACGTCGACACCCAGAAGGAGTTAAACATCAGACAGAGACGCTTGGTGGAATTTCTGTCGGACTACCAGTATACCATGCACTACCATCCGGGGAAGGCGAACGTGGTCGCGTATGCTCTGAGCTGAAGAGTGAGTTTGACAGGAGTAGGCCCGCAGCTGATGGCCTCGGAGTTGGTTAGATCATTCGAGGAGATGCAGATTTCACTAGTGTCTGAGGATGACCCGGAGCTATACAGGGAGTACCTGGGGTCGATGGTTACCACTGATGATATTCGAGACCGCATCAGAGATGGGCAGATGCTGGATGAGAGAGCTGAGCCGATATTCCGAGCCTTGGAGGAAGGCACGACAGGAGATTACTCTTTGAGGGATGGTCTCCTGTGTTTCGGAGGCAGAGTCTACATACCAGCAGGAGGACGGATCCGAGAGGACATTTTGACGGAAGCTCACTGCAGCCGGTATTCGGTACACCCGGGGATCACCAAGATGGTAAAGGATTTGAAGAGGACGATGTACTGGCCGGGTATGAAGAAAGATATTACGTACTTTGTGACGCATTACGAGGCCTGCCAGCTTGTGAAGGCGGAGTGTAGGAACCCGGCAGGCTTGCTGCAGCCGCTTCCGGTGCCGGAGTGGAAATTTGAGGATATAGCCATAGACTTCATACATGGGCTACCTCGATCCCGTGCGGGGAATGACTCGATCTGGGTGATAGTGGACAGGCTAACAAAGGTGGCCAGATTCATTCCAGTGGCAAAGGACACACCGGTCAGTGTATTAGTACGGAGGTTCATTGAGCAGTTTGTGCGTTATCATGGGGTGCCTAAGACTATCGTTTCGGATCGGGATGGGCGATTTACATCCATGGAATGGAGGTTAGTCCAGGCCCATCTGGGTTCTCGGTTGACATTCATCACAGCTTTTCACCCTCAGATCGACGGACAGACAGAGCGCACCAACCGTACACTGGAAGATCTGTTGCGACTGTGTATTTTGGACCGTGGCGAGCCTTGGGAGAGATTGTTGCCACTGGTCGAGTTTTCGTACAACAACGCTCATCAGTCCAGCATAGGCATGGCTCCATACGAGGCGTTGTACGGAATGAGGTGCAGGACCCCACTATCATGGGTTCAGGATGAAGATACGCAGGCACTAGGCTCGGAGTTTGTGGGAGATACAAATGCTCAGATTAGACTGATCCGGGATAGGATGTTGGAAGCCCAGAGCAGATAGGTGAAATACTACGATGCGAGGCATCGTCTAGTGGAGTTCCAGGTGGGAGACCGAGTTTTCTTGAAGATACGGCCGATGCACGGAGTTTCGCGAGTGCGCGGGCGGAAGAAGCTCAGTCCGAGGTATATGGGGCCTTATAGGATCCTAGAGTGGATCGGCCCCTTAGCCTATAGACTGGAGCTACCGCCGGAGTTAGAGGGATTGCATGACGTCTTCCACGTCTCCTCACTTCGGAGGGCTCTGCTACGCCCTGAGCAGCTGATCTCCTCGGCAGATGGCCCGGTGACCTCGGATCGGTCAGTCAACTTGGAGCCTATAAGGATTGACGATACAGCAGTGCGGGTCTTGCGATGGAAGAAGGTTCCGTTAGTCAAGGTTCTGTGGAACAATCATGGGCAGGAGGAGCATACATGGGAGCCACAGGACTTGATGCGGCGAAAATACCCGGAACTTTTTCGTTAGGTATACCTCACAACCCCTCTGGACAATCAATTTGCCTTCCTGTTTTAAACCAATAGAACTGAAATTTCAAGAATAGGGGCTAATCTTTTGTTTATTGGGGTGTATATACCTAGTTAATTGGGCGAATTAATCTTAGATTTGAAACCGCACAAAGCAAACATAACGTAGAGATGTAATCCTTCAATTCTCATGGGATGTTACAAGCTTCTTTTTCCCGATTAGAGTCCCGTAGGCTTAACCTTGATTTCGGGGACGAAATCTTTGTTTTATTTATTGGGACTTGTAACATCCCATTTCCGGCTAGACCCCTAGCAGTCGGTTGGTCGTGACAGAACGCTAGGAAGCCCAAAAACTGAAATACATCAACCAGAATTTCGGGTCACGGGTTGGTCACGCCCGTGACCGACCCGTCACACCCGTGACTTAGGGCGTGACCCCTTCGACGATCGTCGATCTCAGTGGGACGATCGTCGAAGCGCAGAATTTTTCAACCCGGGCCTGCCACGCCCGTGACCTCTGTGTCACGCCCGTGACCTAGGGCATGACACCTTCGACGATCGTCGATCTCAGCGGGACGATCGTCGAAGCGCAGAATTTGCGTCATGGCCCTGTCACGCCCGTGACCCAGGTGTCACGCCCGTGACCAAGGGCGTGACCTCCTTCGGCGATCGTCGATCTGAGCGAGATGATCGCCGAGTGCGGAATTTGCCCAATGACCCTGTCACGCCTGTGACCCATGCGTCACGCCCGTGACCTAGGGCGTGACCACCCTTCGACGATCGTCGACCTCAGTTCGACGGTCGTCGAACCCAGAACTGGTCACCGGGGACTGTCACGCCCGTGACCCATGTGTCACGCCCGTGACCTAGGGCGTGACAACTCTTTGACGATCGTCGATCTCAGTTCGACGATCGTCGAACCCAGAATTGGCCACCCGGGCCTGTCACGCCCGTGACCTATGTGTCACGCCCGTGACCAAGGCCGAAACGTCAGCCAGACGGGAAATTTCGGTAACCGACGTTGTAATCAATTCTGATTATGGGAAGTTACACCAGGAGTATTTATGGGCCGTTTCCTACTCTAATTATTTAATAAAATAAGGAAATGTTGGTCCAATAGGAAATCGCCACCTGGCAAACACCTCTTCATTTCCAGCATTTCAACTGCCTCTACCATAAACGAAACGTCATTAAGAGAAATATTAATGGCCATGAACGTTTCATCCTTTCCCCCACTTGTTGATCTATAAAAGACTCCTTAGAGCAAGAGGAGAAGGTTACACTCTCAATTAAACGGATTCAGATTCCTCCCCTTGCTGTTGAAGAATTTCCGGCGACGCCACCACCGCGCAAATGGCTTCCCAACGGTCTGTACGCCTCCAGCCCACGAACAAGGTCCTCCCCTCCCTCTTCTTCTGCGGATAGATCTTAGAAATCGTTAGAAGAGATATCGGGCTCAAAAGAGCTAGATCGGGTGAGTGTTTCTAGGGTTTTCCGAAAATTTCATGGTGGCGGGTTTGCCGGAAACCGCCTCTCCGGCGGCCGTGTCGCCGCCCGATGGTAGCCCTCACCTCAACAGAGGTGGTGGTGGTGGTGGCCGGCCAGGGAGATGGCTGGGTAGCCAGGAAATGGCTTTAGAAAAGCTACAGGTTTCAAGCTTTTGTTTTTAAGTTACTGGTTCGGGTGAAGAAGATGGTGAACAGTAGCATTTAATAATATTATATAATGTATAGTTAGGAATTAATTTCCTTTACTGTACACTTGGTTAAAACTGAAAATTATAGCCCGTAGGGGCTGAAACATAAAAAGTGGTCAACATAGAAAATGTAGCCCGTGAAGTCTAGTTTAATTTAAAATTGATTTCACTCGATTTGGAGTCCTGGTTGGACCACAGCACACTTTTTGGTGAGGCCTATCCATAGGGCTGTATTGACCTTAGAAAAATTCCCCACTCCAATCCAGTCATCAAAATGACTTGAAATTTGGGGTGTTGCCTAATTTTACCTATATCTAGGTGCTATCCAAAAATGAGAACATTTGGAGAATGTTTTCTATAGTTTTTAGAGAAAAAAATTAATAATCCTAGCATAATTTAATTAGACAGCTAAATGACTTCCAAACCCTCCCAAATTTTGGTGAGTGGTCCTTGGGTGTAACATAAGGTTTTGGTAAAAATTTCATCTCATTTGGAGATGTTTTGTTTAAGTTTTTATCCAACCCTAGGTTGGTCCTTATAGGATAATCTAGGATCAAACACCCCCTAGGTATTTGGGTGGTCATATCACCTCAACAGAGGCTGATATTTTGTCCAAAGGCTGTTTAGGGCATGACACACCCTCCAAGGGAGTTTGGGGTGGTTTGGTGTAGGGTGGCCCTAGAACCCTAGGGAAAATCCCTTAATGGTTGTTTTTGGGGTTGTGAAGGTCATGGGGTCAAATGACCTTGGACTGACTTAAAATTTGGTGGAGAGAACCATAGGGCCAGTATAGTTCTCTGGATAAAAGTTTAGGGTATTTGGAGACAGCTAGGCCACCTAAAATCCTAACCATAATTTAGGTCACCAACTTTAATTTGAATTATTAAGCTATCTAATGAACTTCAAATCAAGTAAAATTTGGGCATAGGGATTTTCTGGTCAAAATAATAATGATATAATTTTGTTGAGATTTTTGGATTAATTTATACAGTACTTCATTTACAACTCTAATTATGCCTTAGATGTTTATTTTGATGACTATGGAATTTCTGTTCACTGGAATATTATGAAACCTTGGATTAGGGCATCTTATATCATGTTATACCTTCAGTATTTTTCGTAGAAATTTTAACTGATTATTTCTGGTACATACTTCTTTAACGTACTAATTATGATATGTAGTCAAAAATACAAATAATGTCTAATTACTATTTGTAAAATTATGAAATTGGGTCAGTGGGTGTTTCAAATTATGATCGTCACCCTGTAATTTTCTCTGGAATTTTAAATTACTAAAAACAGTACCTTCTTCACTAAGTTAAGAAAATTAGTACCTTGAATTAAAATAAATTCAGAGTTCAAATGTTGGAGAAAAATTATGGTACTTGGTTTATGATGGTTTTAGGTCACTATATAGCTTCTATAATTTTCTTGGGATTTTTGGATAAATATTTACAGTACTTCCTTCATAATGTAGTAAAAGTGGCCTAAAATGGTAAATTAGGAAATATAGGCATAAACATCTCTAGAATTTCTCAAAACTTGGAATTGTTGTTTAAATGTCTCATAGGATTTTTACTGATTTTATTATGATTTATTGTTGACTCATTAGTGCACTTCATGTTCATACTAGGGCATTCAGAATCTTAGAATAAATAAATTAAATGCCCGATAAATAGGAAAATTTGGAAATCTTGGTCTTAGCTATATTATGTCACGATAGACCTCCAGTAAATATTATAGGATTCGGAAGACAAATTGGGGTACCTCCCCTTATACTCCTCATGTGCCTTAGGATGGTCTGCATATAGTAAAACCACGGAAACTGAACTAGAGTAATAATGAACTTGGGAAATGGAATTTTGATAGTTGCTGGTTGGTTAGGGCAAGCTAAGACTAAGTTCATTATTGGAAGTCAGGATAAGTAGAGTGTGAGACTGGTTAAGGTTAAGTGGCGTACGGGAACGACGAAAGATCGTCCGC
The DNA here is from genome assembly GCA_039513925.1 of Platanthera zijinensis. Taxonomy (NCBI): domain Eukaryota; kingdom Viridiplantae; phylum Streptophyta; class Magnoliopsida; order Asparagales; family Orchidaceae; genus Platanthera; species Platanthera zijinensis. The sequence goes on from CM077082.1 coordinate 67,532,490, forward strand.
CCCGAGTAGGAATGGAAGAGTCTAATACTCTAGGGTTAGATCTAAAGTAACTTAAAGGGGATCGGGTTAAGGGAGATCAACCAATAACAATAAGTTCCTTGCAAAAAGGAACTTCGGGTCGTAATGTCGCCGTCTTGGTTCCTAGTGCCCTTTGAGAGCCCTTCACGGGATATGCCGGGGGCAGTCCTGGGCTAACGTAAACCATAGGAATAATAAATTAAAAGAGCAACTAGTATAACTAGGGTTGCACATACACGCACCTCGGTAGCTAGGAAGGTAGAATAATTGGTTTGGTTGCCATCCAGACGGTAGCTCTGAAGGTAGATGCACGGACGGGACAGTCCGGGGAGCCGAGGGCTCGAGGGTTGGAGTTCAGAATAAAGGTGGTGGGTCTTCGATATCTGATTATCGTTCACACCGACATCGGTATGTTGACTCAGTGGTGTGGGACACTTAGCCAAAGAAAGTCTGGTGGGTATAGCCAGCATTAGTACGCGGATACTCTAGGTTGTGTTCTTCTAGGGGCATACGGAAGGGCTAGGCCCGGTAGTGTGGATACCCGCCTAGGAGTGGGGTGCCCGACCCACTGTCTCCGTTTGCCACTAAGGAGGTTCCTGGGAGTGAAGCTAGCTGCCCGAACAGGGGGAACTAAAGGTCTGTGCGCATAGAGTCGTGTGCGTGAGTTGCACTTGCATGAATCATGGCATAGCATATCACTACACTCATATATGCATACAACTGACACCCCAACGTATAAATCAGTATGGGACTTTTTATACGATGGGAGCCTTGCAGAAGACCCCTTAACTTATACGTTTGTATGGGCATTCATATAAGTTAAGGTTACTTACTTATTTACTTGCTTGTTTACTTACTGTTCTCTAGCTACCTTTTTATACATTTGATACTTACTACTTCTCTTCTTTACCATTTACTACCATAGGATTGCTAGTTGTACTTTGTTCTAGATAGTTGTTAGAATAACTCCCCTGTCACCTGCTTGATTATTCTACACCTTTGTAGCTTCCCTTTCCTCCTCTCCGCTCGGTGCTTAGGATCCATAGGGGGAGGGGTAGGGGATGATAGGGCTTAGTCTTTATGACTAATGGTTTTCGAACCACAACATTACAGGAGCTCCGGATGGGAGACAGGGACCAGCAGTCCAGGGACCAGCACCAGCGGAGTACGGTGCGCATGGAGGTGGGTCAGTCTAGCACCGGTGCACCTGCGACCAGCTCCATGAGTGATTAGTATTTTTATAGCTTCCGTGATGAGTGATTTGTAGTGAGGACTCTGATGTACTGGGCTCGAGCCCATTTATCTATTTCCTATTATTATCTACTGATGGACTGGATGTGATTACACTTTTGTTTACATGTTTCTGTGGACTTGTTTACATTTTATGTATAATTACTTCTCTCTCTTGTGATCGAAAAGAGCCGACAGAATTGGCGTTTTGTAGTGGTTGCCTTCCCGTGAGTTGGTGCCACCGCAAAGCGGCAATTTTGGGCTAAGACCGCGGTGGTTTAAAAAGAAAAAAAAGGGGTCTTACACATACAGTTGGCGTTGAGTGTTTGTCAAATGGCGTTGAGTGTGTGTCGACACAAGTCTTGTGTGTCGACACAATTACTTCTGAACTCGACACATCCTTTTGAGAGTTGGTGTGTCGACACAAGTCCTGTGTGTCGACACAATTGCTTAAGGTGTCGACATATCTCCTGAGTGTCGACACAGCTTCAGTTTTAAATGTTGACACAAGTCTTGCTTCAGATGTCGACACATTTCTGGATGCCGACACAATAGCTTCTTTAGGTGTTGACATAGCTTTGAGTGTCGACACAACTTCTTTACAAGTGTCTTTACAGCTTCTGGGTGTCGACACAACTTATTTACAAGTGTCAACACAATTTGCCTGTATGTCGATACAGTTTGCCTGAGTGTCGACACAAGTTCCCTGAGTGTCGACACAGTTTCTTCACAAGTGTCGACACTTGTACTTAGAAAATTTTTCTTCAAATTCTTAAACCTGCACAATGAAACTCAAACTTCCATCAAAAACAAATTGATGCATACCATTAACTAAGTTGAGGTTTCTCTAAATGTGGTACACATTTTCCAATGTACCCAACAATCACCCCCTATTTGGAGAATTCATAACCCATAGTTAAAGATATACATCTCTTAAGATAAAACCAAATTGTAAATAGATTTAAAAATATTTCAGAGCAGGTTATCACATAATCATTGTAAACAACAAACACTTAATACTGAAACAGATTTCATTAATCAGTAAAACTTTGGTTTACATGAATTTCTTATAAAACAAAAGAAACAAATTAGTACATTGTTCTATTACATAAACCTGGCAATCCTATTACTGACTAGGCTCCTTAATAACTATTCCTTTTCCAGACTTGATTTTAGCCTGCACAGAAGTTCCGGCATCCTCAGCTGGCTTTTTCCCTTTTAGAGCTTTCTTCTTTAATTCTTCAGCCTTGATCTTCTATCTTTCAAAATAGTGGAAAGGTTTGGGGAAGTACTTGCTTGGCTCTTGAGCATTAGCAGGTAGCTTCCCTACCTTAGCACTTTTTCTATGTTGAAGAATTGCTTCTTGTCCTGCTTGATATTTATTCCACTCTTGCTCTGAATACCACTTACCCCTGTCATGGGTTTTATCCTTTACAGCTTTCCAGGCAGTAAGTATAATGTTTCTAGAAGTTGGGCTCCACTGCTCAAACTCTAGCTTCAGCTCAGTCTGCTCTCTGAATCTCTTCTTGGAAAGTTGAGCTTCCTTCTGAGCTTCAAATGCAGCTTCTGTCATTTCAACCTTTTCCAGAACTACATTTTGTGCCTCTGGTGGAGTACTATACATTTTCAGTACTTCTTATTGAACCATCTCAAAATCAGCTGGGGAGTAGATCACCTGAGCAACTTCAGGCTGATCTCCTTCAAAATATGCAGGTTGTATCCAAGACTCTGCTACATTATCATCATCACAAAGAGGAGGATATCCAAGAGTAGCTCTGATGCTATTGGAAGTCCATTTAGCATCGTAAGAGCTTGCTTTGACTAGTAATTTCTCCCCCTTTATGACTTCTCTTGTAACATGATCTCTTAAATCTTCTTTCTGGAATCTGACTTGATCAGCTACATATTCAGTTCCCTCTTTAAAATAATCTCTGAATTTTGTCAGGAAAGCTTTAATCTTCTCCTGATAGTCTTGAAATGTGGCTTTGACAGCAGGTATATCTTCCTAGATTTGCTTGGAGATTTCAGCCTTCAGAGCAGTGCTAGAATCAGTGAGCTTTGTTTATATGGCATGATGTGAATCCTTAAGGTTTTCATTCATTCTGATCTGATTCTCCAGTACATAGTCTTGCTTCACTTCAATTTCATCCACTGTAGCTTTGATATCTTGTTGTTGCTTGGCCAGGAACACCACAACATTACCTCCTTTATGGAAGCAATCTGTCATCTCCTTCTTATTCTGATTTACTTCAAACCTAATAGATTTGATGTCCTGGGCCAACTGAAACTGTAACTCCTTATGAGTTTCATCCACATATTTCTCTATTGTCTGTCTTTGATTATCTAATTTTATCTGTATCTGGACCAGTAAAGAACTGAAGTCCATGCTTGATGTAGATGGCGTTGTTCCCATTTGTAAAGCCTTCTTGTAACCAGAACTCTTTTTCTTTAAAACAGTTAGCTTCCTTTTCTTAGCCAATGTGGCTTCTTCATCTTCAGAAGATTCAATTGTAGTTTTAATATTAACAGTATTCTTTTCAGCTGGGGAATCCTCCTCAGTATCCTTTGATAACTCCCCCTCAGTCCTTGGAATATCTTTTCCTTTCTCAATATGCTCCCCCTCGGTCCTATCTGGAGGAGGATTAGGAAACAATTCTTCCATTGTAAATTCCGGCTGAATCTGTACAGAAGGAATAAGATTAGTTTTGTTTAATGACTTTATTTTTAGACAAAAGTTTCCCCCTGAACCATTATTGAGAAGAATACCATCATATATCACTAGACTGTGAAGAAGATACTTACTGGCTCATTTTGAGCATATGTCTTATCAGTTTCTTCAGCTGCAGTGTTGATTTTAGATACTATATTCATGATTGTATCTGCAGCTAAGTCACTGTCTAGGACAGCATCATCAATACCTCTCCCTTGGGCAGGCAGCTCAGTTTTTTGTTCTATGTTTTTTCCCCCTGGAGTGGAGTCAACTTGTTTCTCCTGGGGTTCACTGTCCTTTACTTGATCATGAGCATCCTGTTGGTGCTGGTCTTCATCAGAACTAAAGACCACTTCCTCTTCAGAATCACTGGAGGAGTCATTATGTACAACCACTTTCTTTTTCTTCTTATCTTTCATAGTTTGCTCCTTGGGAGCAGGGACTTCCTTGGTCAGAACTCTGTCCAATCTTGACAGTATCCTCACATCCATTTTTCTCATGTGATTTATCTTAGAGCCATTTGCTTGTTTCAGAACATCTGGAATTACTGGTGTTAAGCATAAACTGAGGATCCTTCCCAGGTTAGGTTTCTTAATTTCTTCTTGTATTTTATCAAACACCATTGCTGCTCAGTCAGTATTTATCTTTAATATAACCCTCACCATAAGATTGAACATGTAGGCAGAAATCCTACCATCCACCAGTCTTGTAGATAATCACTTTGCCCACAACTTCTGAAAGAAATTTTCCTTGGGAATTCATCCATTTTCTATTGATAGATGATCCAATCTTAATACTGGGACTCAGTCAACACCAGCTTAAAGCTTCAGTTATTTGGGATGGAGTTATTTCGTCTATATCCTTGATCAATGGTAGATGTAGTACTTTCCTGATAGATTTCAATGTGAGCTTCACCCAGGTATCTTGAATAGATGCCTTGATTTTCTTTCCTTCTGTGTCCACAGTAGCGATTGTGTAGAACTCCATGACTTCCTTTTTCCAAAATTTGGTCAGTTCAGAGACCAAAAATTTTAATCCATTTTCAGAAATTAGGGCAATAACTCCCTGAATTTCATCAGAAGCTGTCATGAAACCTTAACGAACCAGTTCATAACCTTCATTAACCTTATCTTCTTGGTGTGGCGCCATTGACGTAAGTGCTAGAGGAGAAGAGAAGAGAAGGTCTATGTCGACAGAAAATGTAGAGTCAAAAATTCTGATGGCGTATTCGACCAGATTTTTGCTTCACCTATTTATAGTACTTGTGTCAAGGGCAGGTCAAAAGTCGGGCCTAGGTCGACAAATCAGTTTTTGTGTCGACAAAAATGGCCTAGGTCTTGACGGAACTTAAGCTAAGTCGACACGACTATGTGTCGACATACTAATGTCTAAGTCGACAAAACGTATTTTAAGTCGACACATCTATGTGTCGACATACTTGAGTTTGAGTCGACATACTTGCGTCTGTGTCGACACTGACAACTTTAGTCTCGACAGAGTTTTGTCGACACCAACTTTTTGTGTCGACACAAATATCCTCTCGACATATAGTCTCGACAAGGTTGTGTCGACACCTATTCTTTTGTCGACACAGATACTGTTTCTATGTCGACACATCCTTTTTCTGTGTCGACACAACACACTGAGTGTGTCGACACCACTTGCTTGTTTCGACACAAACTTTGTACTTAGATAAATTTCAAGAGAAATTTGGTGCTTACATATGCTACTTATGGAAACTTGTGTTAACCTATTCTAGGTTCAACATACCTAATTCAATTTTGAAATTATTGAATTTAGTTTCATCCAGTGGTTTTGTAAAAATATCAGCTATTTGATTATCAGTTTTTACAAACTCTAGATTAATATTTTCCTTATCTATATTTTATCTGATAAAATGAAACTTTATTTCTATATGCTTGGTCCTACTGTGTGATATAGGATTCTTAGCAATAGAAATAACACTTGTAGAATCACAAAATAGTGGAATTCTACTTACCTGGATGTCATAATCTTCTAGTTGATTCTTTATCCACATCAATTGTGCACAGCAGCTACCTACAGCTATATACTCTGATTCAGCTGTTGATATAGCTACACTAATTTGTTTTTTGCTGCTCCATGACACCAGCCTCCCACCAAAGAATTGACAGGTTCTTGTGGTACTTTTTTTGTCTTCTTTGCATCCAGCAAAATCTGCATCTGAGAAACCTGTTAATAGAAAATCTCTATTCTTAGGGTACCAAAGGCCTAGATTAGGTGTGCCCTTAAGATATCTCAAAATTCTTTTAACTGCAGTATAATGAGATTCCTTAGGGTATGCTTGATACCTAGCACAGACATATGCTGCATACATGATGTCAGGTCTACTAGCAGTCAAGTATAGTATGGAGCCAATTATCCCTCTATACAAAGATTCATCAACAAGTTTCCCTGCTTCATCTTTGCATATAGGCATACTTGTTCCCATTGGAGTTTTCATAGTAGAAGCTGAGTCCAAACCATACTTCTTAATCAACTCCTTGGTAAACATAGACTGGGATATGGACAACCCACTCTCAGTCTGTCTAACTTGAAGTCCCAAGAAGAACTTCAGCTCACCCATACTGCTCATCTCAAACTTCCCTTGCATAAGTTTGGCAAACTTCCTACAAAGGCTGTTTTCAGTAGAACCAAAGATAATGTCACCCATATATATCTGGACTAGTATTATCTTGCCTTTTGATTCCCTATAGAATAGAGTTTTGTCTATCTTTCCTCTAGAGAATTTATTCTCAATGAGGAAAGCAGACAAGGTTTCATACCAAGCCCTTGGAGCTTGCTTCAAACCATATAGTGCTTTCCTAAGCCTATATACATAATCAGGAAAGTGAGAGTCTACAAAACCTGAGTGTTGTTCTACATAGACTTCTTCTTTTAAATCACCATTCAGAAATGCTGATTTCACATCCATCTGATATACTTTGAACCCTTGATAGGCAGCATAGGACAAGAATAGCCTTATAGCCTCCAGCCTTGCCACTGGAGCAAAGGTTTGATCAAAATCAATACCTTCTTCTTGCCTGTAGCCTTTTGCTACCAGTATAGTCTTGTTCTTGACTATAGTTCCATTCTCATCAAGCTTGTTCCTGTAGATCCACTTAGTTCCTATTATGTTGTGATCCTTAGGTTTTGGCTCCAGTTCCCAAACCTTACACCTTTTGAACTTACTGAGCTCTTCTTGCATTGCATCAATCCAGTTGGTGTCTTACATTGCTTCTTCAATCTTCCTGGGTTCTATCTGAGACAGGAAGCTAGAACATAGAATTGTGTTCATGATCCTGCTCCTTGTTAGAATACCCTGACTTGCATCACCAATGATCTGGTGAGCTGGATGATCCTTCGGGTGCCTCCTTGCTGGAGGAATTCTGTCAGCATTATGGCTATCTCGAGTTTCCTCATCTTGATGCTCCACATTTTCTTATTCACCCAAAGGGACTTGGTCTCCTCCTGGATAGCTGGCATCTTTATCCTCAACCATTTTAGCAGGAATATCTTCATTGATGGTCAGCTTGTCTTGGTTATCTATTAAACCTATAGAACTAACTGAAGAACTAGACAATTCACTGTTAATAAACATTGACTCATCAAATACAACATACACAGATTCTTCTACAAATTGAGTAGTCAAGTTGTAGATTCTATATGCTCTACTTTGGTTGTTGTACCCAACAAATATCCCTTATAGGAATTTGGTAGCAAACTTAGTTTGGTAGTGTTTACCATTGACTAGTACAAAACACTTACTATCAAAGATTCTGAAATAAGATATGTTTGGTTTTCTATCTTTCAAAATCTGGTAGGGAGTCATCTTGTGTTTCTTGTTGATGGAGTCCCTTTTGAGCACATGACATGCAGTATTTACTGCCTCAGCCCAGAAGTATTCAGGGAGAGTAGTGTCATTCAGTAGAGTTCTACTAGCCTAAATTAGAGTCCTATTCTTTCTTTCAGCAACACCATTTTGCTGAGGAGTTCTAGGTGAAGAGAATTCCTGATGAATCCCAAGTTCTTCACAAAATTTTGTCATACATTCAGACTGAAATTTAGTTCTATGGTCACTTCTGATTTTTACCACTGAACTGTTGTATTCATTCTGTATTTACAAAAGTCTGGAAAATAGTAGGGGTTTCAGATTTCTGCCTCAAGAAGAAAACCCATATAAATCTAGAATAGTCATTCACAACAACAAGTGTGTATGCTTTCCTACCAAGACTATGAACTGGCATAGGACCAAACAAATCCATATGCATAAGATACAAACATCTCTTTGAATCTTTGATGTCAAGTGACTGAAAAGAGGACTTAGTCTGCTTGCTTTTTTGGCAAGCTGAACACACACACCCTCTTTTATGCACTTAACTTGAGGACCATTCCTCACTAATCCCATGCTGAACAGTAGTCCAATCGACTTATTGTTCAGATGAGCTAGCCTCTTGTGCCATTTGACACATAAAGAAGCTTTCTCTCCAGCAACCAAATAAAGAGGTGAGCTGTTAGACTCACAATCTAGGTTAAGGCAATACACATTTCCTTTCCTAGTGCCATTCAAAATGATCTCTTGATCACTTGACCTCTTTACTAGGCACTCCCCTTTGAGGAAAGAAATATAATAACCTAGATCACTAAGTTGACTTATGCTAATAAGGTTATGTTTTAGACCCTTTACATAAGACACTTTAGTGATTGTAATTGAATCACAAGATATGTTACCAAATCCTTTGATGATTCCCTTTTCTGATCCACCAAAGATAACTTTTGGTCCATTCTTTATGAGCACATAGTCCCTCAACATTCTACTTATTCCATTCATGTATCTGGAACAACCACTATCCAATTACCATATAGGGCTATTATTGGGTACATTGGAAAATGTGTACCTGATTTGAAGAAGCCCAAACTAGCTCAATGATATACATCAAGGTGTATTTGATGTTTCTTTTTAGTTGACATGTGCAGGTGAAGGATTGATAAAGTATGCAGAAAAATTCTAAGTCCAAGTGTCGACACAGAGGAAGCAGTGTCGACACATAGAAGGCTAAGTCGACACAACACTGGGAAGCAGTGTCGACACATAGCAGTTAGTCTACAACTACACTGAGAAAAAGTGTCGACACAGAAGAAGTAAGTCGACACAACACTGGGAATTTGTGTCGACACAGAAGAAAAGCGTCGACCTCAACATTGGGAGAATGTGTCGACACAGAAGAGTATAGTCGATCTCAAGATTGTTGACATCAGCTGAATGTGTCGACACAGAAGAAAATAGTCGACCTCAAGTTTGTCGACACCAGCAGAATGTGTCGACACATTATGATTAAGTCGACATATTATAGCAGAGTTAAAAAAATGAATATGTCGACACCTGAAGGCTAAGTCGACACTTACTAAGTTATGATTCTACAACAACTGTGTCGACACACAGGACTTGTGTCGACACACTGAAGAATCAAGACCAAGTTATTTTCAGAAGGAGCTGTGTCGACTCAAAGGCAACTTAGTCGACATCACTGAAGACTGTGTCGACACCAAAGTCAATTGTGTCGACACAAATAAACAGATGGTCTCGACACTTTCTGACAGACTGTCTCGACAACTTATGGTTCAAGACTAAGGCACAGGACTTGTTTGGAGACTTGACAGCTGAGGATTGCCACCAGTTAACTGAAGCTGTCAGACTTGTCAGAAAACGGTTAAAAACCGGATCAGACGGTTACCATGAAGAAAGTCTATAAATAGACAGATTCAGAAGGAGAAAGCAACTGTTGAAAAACATTGTTGAGAATCAAAAAGTTGAGAAGGATTACGATCCAATTCATTTCAAGAAAGTGCTAGGCACTTAAGAAGATCTTCTCCGGGAGATCTAAGAAGACTATCTAAGGATAGATCAAAGAAGAGTTCTAATCAGAATTCAGAAGAATCATTCAAAGTGCTGGATAGAGAGAGATCAAGCCAGAATTTGAAGAAGAAGAAAGAAACCACCAGTGGATTCTCAAGAAGCTGTTTGGAAATCAACTCAGCTAAGTTCTTATTCAAGAAGCTTTGAAGAAAGCTCAGAAACAGTTGATTTCATCAGCTGATCAAGAATTGTCTTGGCCTTTTCTCTCTCAATTTTAGGCAAGACAGTTAGATAATATTTTCCATATTTCTGTAGGATCTGTTTACACAGATCTGAGTTGTAAGCCTATGTTATAAAGGCTGAGTGTAGGAGTGTTGAACTCTGAGTGGTAGGGCTGTTTGCCTGAGTGTAGGAGAAGGATATTCTCTGAGTTGTAGGCCTTGGGGCAAGGCTGAGGTAGGGCAGTTGTGCCTGAGTTGTAGGAACCAGTTGGGTTCTGAGTTGTAGGATCTGTTGATCTGAGATAAGTGGAAGTTTGGCCGAATCTAGCATACTGCTAGATAGGTGAAGGGGGAAAGTGGATGTACCCAGACCTTGGGGAACCACTATAAATCATTGTGCAATCTGTGATGCTTTATTTTCTGTGATTGCTGTACTTATAGTGTTAGCTATTAAATTGAATTCTGCCTAGAAGTTTTTATAAGAGAAGCAGTACCTATTCACCCCCCCCCCCCTCTAGGTGTTTAGGCTGCCTTGAAAGTTAAACTATCAAGTGGTATCAGAGGGAGGTTCCTCAAAAAGGACTTAACAGTCTGAGGTAGATCTGAAAGGCAGATTCAAGATTCAAGAAGATGGGTTCTGGAGAGAATCATAAGGAGCTAGGGTCTATGAAATTACCCATATGCAAGAAGGAAATCTTTGGGATCTGGAAAGAAAGAGTCAGATTGTTTATGGAAGCATCTGACCCAAGGATTTACATCACAGTACAGGAAGGGCCCTTCATTCCAATGAAGATATCTGTTCTTGATGCAAATATCCAAATACCAAAGACTTATTCAGAAATGACCAAGGATGAAATCATCTTGGCAACCATGGACAAAAGGGCACAGAACATCATTGTTAGTGCCATAGATGATTCAACATTTCAAAATCTGATTCACTGCAAGACCTCCAAGGAGATGTGGGACACATTGATTGTCTACATGGAGGGATCTGAAGAAGTAAGGCTGGACAGAAAGTCTATGCTAAATCAGGAGTATGAAAGCTTTAGACAAGGAAAATCTGATAGCATAACTGAGTGCTATAAGAAATTCTATAGAATTGTGAATGAGCTAATATCCTATGGAAGAGTCTTCAGTACCTATGAACTGAATGACAAATTCTTAAGATCCTTATCAAAGGATTGGGATACAAAGATCTGTGCCATAAGAGAAGTGGCTAAATTGGCAGAGATATCTCCTCCAACCCTGTTTGGAAAGTTGCTATCCTATGAAATGCAACTTATGGTAAGGAAGGAGGAGGAAAGAAACTCAAGAGGAGAGCATAGAGAAAAGACTGTGGCATTTAATGCTGAAGCCACTAGAAAGAGTAGGAGGAAATCACCAACTCCTCCTAAAGAAGTTGAAGAAGATAGTTCTGAAAATTCAAATAAGGGTTCAAAAAGCTGTGATTCAGATGCAGACTTTGCTGCATTTACAAGGCAATTCCAAAGGTTCTTGAAAAAGAAGCAATGGAAGTCTAGGCCTTCCTCATCACAGCAAGTTGATGACTATTATCAGAAGAGAAGGTCATCAAAGAAAGAGAAAAGCAGATCAAAGCCCAGCAAAGCCACTACTTCAAAGATTGTCTGCTATTGTTGCAATAGGCCTGGACATGTAGTGGCTGATTGTCCTGACAAAAGGAAGGAATCTTCAGAAAAGAAGAAGACTTATCAGAAAGGCAAGAAGGAGAAATCCTTTGTAGCAAAGAAAGATAAAAGTCTGTCAGACCAGTCAACTTCAGAATCAGGATCTGAAGCTGAAGCATATATTGGACTATATGCTGTATCTGAGGAAGAGGAGTTTATGCAGTTGCTAGACTCCATCAATGAACATCAATGCATGGGTTTGATGACAAGATCAGAAGAGGACATATGCCAGAATCAGTCTGGTCCTAATGAGGTAAACTGTCCTTCCTGTACATCTGTTTGTAGTACAAGTGAAGAATCAGCTACATCTGCATCAAGTGATGAAGATGCATCTGGATCTGAAGGAGATGTCTATCAATTGATAGACAAGTATGGGGACTTGTTGCAGGCCCTTAAGAAAAGCAAGAACCTGGTTAAAACACAGGCTCAGGAAATTGCTGAACTAAGGGTAGCAACAACTGAGTTAGAAAAAGTCCTTGATCAAAAATTAAATGAAATTGCCAAGCTGAAGAATATAACTATTATTCAGATGGGCACAATTAATTATACTAATGATCAAGTAAAGAGTCTGGAGGCCAGACTTAGAATTGAAAGGGATTTAGTGGCTAGTTACTCTAAGCCAAAATCTGTCTTACCCTTGATAGATGAATTTGTCACTCAGAAGGGTAAGGCTAGATTAGGATTTAAAGATAACTCCAGGGCTGGCAGATTCAAAAGGAAAGGCAAAGCCTCTATTCAGCAACTAAACCTTTCAGTCCCCATAAAGTTTAGTAAGGAGAAAGTGCCTTCTAACATATATGATCATGAAGACATTCAAGGTCATATTAAGACAAATGTTCTGAAGAACAAGGGTGTTAAGGGAAGCAGCCCTACCTATGGTCATAAACCCAATGGTTTTAAGAAATCAGTAGGTGAAGTTACAACAGCACCAGCAATGAACAGAAATTCTTCTGACAAGGATGTATCTAGGTCTAGATACAATAAGTTTGAATGTTGGTGCTGTGGCAAGAGGGGCCATTTTGCATTGGACTGCTGGTATAACACAAGTGTTATAAAGAATAAGAGTCTACCTGTTAGAAGAGGTTATGAGAACTTTATTAATGCTAACCTGAACCAAGGACCCAAGACTTACTTGGGTTCTAAGGGTAAGTAATTCTGTATTGCAGGTGAATCCAAGTAACCATGCCCCTATATGGTACTTGGATAGTGGCTGTTCCAGGCACATGACTGGAACAAAGGGGCTGCTGAAGGAGTATTCATCTGTCAAAGATGGACATAAAGTGATCTTTGGTGGATCTGAAAAAGGAGTCATCAAAGGGTTTGGTAACATTTCTTCTAACCTAATTACTATCACCCAAGTGGCCTATGTAAAAGGTTTGAAACATAATCTAATAAGCATAAGCCAGCTGAGTGATCTAGGATATGACATTTCATTTGGTAAGGATGGATGTCATATCAAAAGGTCAAGTGATCAAGAGATCATTTTGACTGGGTATAGGAAGAGAAATGTATATTGCCTTAATTTTGAGTGTGAAAATAAGGCTTCCCCCATTTGTCTTGTAGCTGATGACAATGCTTCCCATTGTGTTAAGTGGCACAAGAGATTGGCTCATCTAAACTACAAGACAATTGGCCAACTCATTAGTAAAGAACTAGTGAGGAATGGGCCTCAAGTTAAGTGTATAAAGGAAGGGGTATGCTCAGCTTGTCAAAAGGGCAAGCAGACAAAATCCTCATTTCAAAGCCTTGAAAATAAGGATTCTGTGAGGTGCTTATACCTCTTGCATATGGATCTTTTTGGTCCTATGCCAGTTCATAGTCTAGGTAGGAAGGTCTACACTTTTGTGGTTGTAGATGACTATTCTAGATTTACATGGGTGTTCTTTCTAAGACAAAAATCTGAAACCCCAAGTGTACTACTTAATTTTGTAAAGCAAATTCAGAATGAACTGAATAGTACAGTGGTCAAAATCAGAAGTGATCATGGTACTGAGTTTCATTCTGAAAGCATAACAAATTTGTGTAAAGACTTTGGGATTTTCCAAGAGTTCTCCTCACCAAGAACACCTCAGCAAAATGGAATTGCTGAAAGAAAGAATAGAACATTAATTGAAGCAGGTAGAACTCTATTGAGTGACACCTCTCTCCCAGAATATTTTTGGGCTGAGGCAGTTAACACTGCTTGTCATGTCATCAATAGGGCTTCTATCACCAAAAGCCACAGAAAGACTCCCTATGAGATTGTGAAAGGCAGAAAACCAAATCTATCCTATTTTAGGATCTTTGGTTACAAGTGCTATATACTTAACAATGGCAAGTCATATTTGACTAAGTTTGCTGCCAAATCCCAGGATGGAATATTTGTTGGGTACAGCACAAATAGTAAGGCCTATAGAGTCTTCAACTTAACTACTCAAGTTGTTGAAGAATCTGTGCATGTTGTATTTGATGAAACAAGATTAATCAATAGTGAGTTGTCTTGTAGATCAAATGACTCAACAGGTATAAGCAAGAAGATGGACAAGCTCTCCATTGCTGAAGCTTCAAAGGAAGATGGAGCATTGGAAAATGAAGGCTACTGTTCAGGGGGAGTACAAGAGATAATGGAAACTGATGAAAACCAAGAGGCTCAGCAGAATGAAGAAGCTGGAGATGCTCAACCTGAAGGAAATCTTCCTCCAGCTATAAGATATCTAAGAGATCATCCAACTGATCAGATAATTGGTGATCCAAGACAAGGAGTGCAAACTAGAAGCAGAAATCAAAGCACAGTCTTGCATTCAAGTTTCTTGTCCCAGATGGAACCTAAGAAGTTTGAAGAAGCTATCCAAGACCAGCACTGGATTGATGCTATGCAAGAGGAGCTGAATCAATTTAGAAGATGCAAAGTCTGGGAGCTTGTTCCTAAACCAAGAGGCCACAACATAATTGGCACTAAGTGGATCTATAGGAACAAGCTGGATGAAAGTGGGATAATAGTGAAGAATAAAGCAAGATTGGTTGCAAAAGGATACAGGCAGGAAGAAGGGATTGACTTTGATCAAACCTTTGCTCCAGTAGCAAGGCTGGAGGCAATCAGAATGTTCCTTGCCTATACAGCCTACCAAGACTTCAAAGTATACCAGATGGATGTGAAGTCAGCATTTCTGAATGGTGATCTTAAAGAAGAAGTATATGTAGAGCAGCCATCAGGTTTTATAGATCCTCTTAAACCTGATTATGTGTATAAGCTTAGGAAAGCTTTGTATGGGTTAAAACAAGCTCCAAGGGCTTGGTATGAAACCCTGTCTACCTTCCTCATTGAGAATAAATTCTCAAGAGGAAAGATAGACAAAACTCTATTCCTTAGGGAATCCAAAGGAAAGATCATCTTAGTCCAGATCTATGTTGATGACTTAATCTTTGGATCTACTGAAAACAGCCTTTGTAAAAAGTTTGCCAAACTTATGCAAGGGAAGTTTAAGATGAGCAGTATGGGAGAACTTAAGTTCTTCTTGGGACTCCAAGTAAGACAGACTGATGATGGATTGTCCATATCCCAGTCTAAGTTCACCAAAGAATTAATTAAGAAGTATGGTATGGAGTCATCCTCCACCATGAGAACTCCTATGGGAACTAGTATGCCTATATGCAAAGATGAGACAGGTAAACCTGTTGATGAATCATTGTATAGAGGAATAGTTGGGTCTCTACTATATCTCACTGCTAGTAGACCTGACATTATGTATGCAACCTGTGTCTGTGCTAGGTACCAAGCCTGCCCTAAAGAATCTCATTATACTGCAGTCAAAAGGATTCTGAGATATCTAAAGGGCACTCCTACTCTAGGTCTTTGGTACCCTAGGAATAGAGATTTTCTACTAACAGGCTATTCAGATGCAGATTTTGCAGGATGTAGAGAGGATAGAAAGAGTACTACAGGTACTTGTCAATTCCTGGGAGGAAGACTAATATCTTGGAGTAGTAAGAAGCAGACCAGTGTGGCAATCTCCACAACTGAGTCAGAGTATGTTGCTGCTGGAAGCTGCTGTGCACAGCTATTGTGGATGCAGCATCAGCTTAAGGATTATGGTATTCAGGTAAGTAGAACACCCCTTTTATGTGATTCAAAGAGTGCTATTTCTATTGCTAATAATCCAGTTTCTCATAGTAGAACTAAGCATATAGAAATCAAATACCATTTTCTTAGAGAACATGTAGAAAGAGGAGACATCTCATTGGAATTTGTAAAAACAGATTATCAAATAGCAGATGTATTTACTAAGCCTTTAGATGAAACCAAATTCAATAAATTTAAAATTGAATTAGGTATGTTAACCATTGATTAATGTATTAACAAAATCATTAACAATGCAATTGAAGTGGTATATAAGTAAGTAAAGGTAATAACAACATAATCAAGTGTTAAAAAGGACATATTAAAGTTACAGAAAATTGGCTAAGTAAGAATGTGTCGACACATTCTGTGGTAATGTGTCGACTCAGAGAAAGTATGTCGACAAGTCAGAAATATTGTGTCGACACAGAGAATATTTGTCGACACTTGAGAGTTATATTGTCGACTTAACCAGAAATGTAATGTCGACTCAACCAGGAAAATGGTGTCGACACTCACAGAATATGTGTCGACACTTATCCTTAGAGTCGACACAGAATTTCTGTCTTTCTACTATGTAACCACGGTGTCGACATAACCACAAATTGGTGTCGACACATAGTAGGCTGAAGAAATGTCGAGTTAATAGTTGTTTGTGTCGACACATTCCGTCTGTGTCGACACATTTTGACTGTTTTTGGCGCCTTTTGAACTTCTTTCAACTGAGGCTATAAATAGGTCAAAAACGCATTCTGTCGACACGCTTCCAAGGTTTTCGAGACTAAAACCCTGTGTCGACAGTCTATCTTTCTCTCTTCTCTCAAGCTTTCTCGACAAAACGATGGCGCCAAGGATTGAAGATAACATCAATGAAGGGTATGAGTTGGTGCGCCAGGCCTTTGCAGAGGCGCCACCAGATGTTCAAGGAGTTATCACCCTCCTCTCCGAGTCAGGGTTAGAATTTCTCATCTCAGAACCTACTAAAATCTGGAAGAAGGAGGTGCACGAGTTCTTTATCTCTGCATCAGTACACTCTACTGGCCTCAAGATTAAGTCGACTGTTCAAGGGACAAAGGTGAAGATTAATCAAAGAAGTTTAAGAAAGATCTTTCAATTGCAAGTAGTTGAGAATGAAGAGGAAGTTCCTATATCTAAGACAAGGGAAGCCCTTCAATGGTGTGGACTGGACTCAGGATTGAAGATTGGAGCTGCATTCAACAGGAAGGGTATGAATCAGCAAGGGAAGTTCTTGTCAGAAGTAGTTGGGAAAGTAATCCTCTGCAAGACAGGTGGACATGATAGGATTTCTGCCTATATGTTCAGCCTGATGACCAGGATTGTTTTTACAATTCCTACTGATTGGTCAGGAGTGATCTTTGACAAGATTAAAGAAGGAATCAAGAAGCCTAACATGGCTAGGATCATGAGCCTGTATCTCACTGGAGTGATTCCTGAAGTGATGCAGCAACTGCAAGGGAGTAAGATTAATCATATGAGAAGAATGGATATGAGATTGTTCTCTAGGTGGGATAGGGTGCTGTCCAAGGATGTGCCTGAAGAGAGCAGGCCAGACACCCCTGTGAAATCCCCTACACAAAATCAAGAATCTGTACAATTACAAGAAGACCCACTGAGGACACAGGTTGAAGAACAGCTTGCCTCATCTATAGTCCAGGAAGTGTCAACACCTACACAGATGCAGGGGGAGCCAGTTTCCACTCCTACTCCAAAGGTATCTACTCCTGCTCAGGTATAGGGGGAGCTAATGTATTTTACTATACAAGACATTGCTCATATTCTTATTACTGCACAGGTTCAGGGAGAGCTAGTGTCCACTCCTACTCCAGATACTACAAATACTGAAGTGCAAGTACAAGAGGATGCACAGTTAAACTTGTCTCAAGATTTAACTGCTGAAGAAGTTACAGCTCAACTGGAGTTTACTATGGAGGAGTTATTCCCTGATATTGATACTACTGCTGATAAAGTAGGAAGTGGACCAGATATTGAGAAGTCCATAGGTATGGACATTGATCAAGAAGCTGAAGTTGAGCCACAGGTTGAGGGTGAGCCAGTGGATGTTGAAGCTGAGCAACAGGCCCCTGGAACAGATACAATTCATCATCCTCAAGAAAGAATTCATGTAGATACTTCATCTGAAACAGAAACTGAAGATGCCAGGGTGGCAAAGAAAAGAAAACTGGTTGTCTTTAAGAGAAGAAGCAAGAATTATAAGCAGGCTTTACAGACCACACCTCTACAAGTATCTCCAGCCTTTGATTACAACAAATTTATGGTAGATCTACAAGTAAAATTGGATGAACAAAGGATGGCTCTGGAAAAGTATGTTGATGAAAATAGCAAGTCACTTCAGTTTGACTTAGCTCAGGATATAAAGTCCATCCAGTTTCAAGTCAACATGCATAAAAAGGAAATGACAGATTGCTTCCACAAGGGTGGCAATGCTGTGGTGTATCTAGCTAAACAACAGAAGGCTATTACTACAAAGGTGGATGACATTGCTTTGAAGCAAAGCTATGTGTTGGAAAACCAGCTAAGAATGAATGATAATCTAACTGAATCTCATAATAAGATCATTGAGGAAGTAAAGAAGATTGGTCCACGTCTGCCTGCAGATAGAGCCAAAGAAAGGGAAGATTTTGATAAGAATTTTCAAGCTGCCATTGCATCTGTTAAGACTGCCATCACAACCTCTCAAAAAGAAATATCTGAAAAGCTTCAAAAGTTAAAACCATTTTTCAAAGAGGGTGTGAATTATTTGGATGGCCAAATCCGATTTCAAAAGGAAGATCTAAGAGATCATGTATCTAGAGAAGCCATAAAGGGGGAGAGGATGCTAATTCATGCAGGCTCAGAGCACACCAAATGGGTGACCAATAGCATTCGAGCCACTTTGGGATATCCCCCATTGTATGATGATGCTATGGTGGCTGAGTCAGGAATACAATCAAATCTACTTGAAGGCAATCAACCTGAGGTTGCCCAAGTCATTTACCCCCCTCCAGATTTTGACATGATTGATCAGAAAGTTCAAGGAATGTATAGTCCTCCAAAGGAGGTTACTAATATTGTCTTTGGAAAGGTTGATAAGCCTGAGGCTACTCTGAAAGAACAGCAAGATGCTCTATTAGCAAAGAAGAAATTCAGAGAGCAGGCTGTACTTAAGCCAGATTATGAGCAGTGGAGTCCTACTTCAAGGAACACAATACTCACTGCATGGAAAGCTGTACAAGATAAAGTTCATGAGAGAGGGAAATGGTACAATGAAATAGAATGGCATAAGTATGAGGCAAGACAGGAAGCAATAGTCCAATTTAGAAGGAAAGCTAAGCTAGGGAGGCTGCCATCTGATGCTAAGGAGCCAAGCAAGTACTTTCCAAAGCCTTTTCACTACTTTGAAAGGCAAAGGATCAAGGAAGAAGCTCAGAAGAAAGCTGATCTAAAAGGAAAGAAGATAGCTGAAGCATCAGAAGCTCCTGTGACAGCTACAATTCAATCTGGAAAAGGGATTATCATTAAAGAGCCTGATCAATCCTGATTATGTTTTTTTTTAATTCCTTCATATTGTTTTGTAATGTTGTGATGTAATCATTAAATGAAAAACAATGTAATCAAACATTACCCAGTTATAAACAAAATGTTGTTTGGCATATTATAATGTGCATTCTGTGATGGATTATTTTGTTTATGTTTTGTTTATATTAAGTATTCCTGTCATATCATATATCATCATTTAGTACTGTTTATAAATGGTGTATATCATTGGCTAGAAGGGTTATGACTTCTCCAAATAGGGGGAGATTGTTGGGAACATTGGAAAATGTGTACCTGATTTGAAGAAGCCCAAACTAGCTCAATGATATACATCAAGGTGTATTTGATGTTTCTTTTTAGTTGACATGTGCAGGTGAAGGATTGATAAAGTATGCAGAAAAATTCTAAGTCCAAGTGTCGACACAGAGGAAGCAGTGTCGACACATAGAAGGCTAAGTCGACACAACACTGGGAAGCAGTGTCGACACATAGCAGTTAGTCTATAACTACACTGAGAAAAAGTGTCGACACAGAAGAAGTAAGTCAACACAACACTGGGAATTTGTGTCGACACAGAAGAAAAGCGTCGACCTCAACATTGGGAGAATGTGTCGACACAGAAGAGTATAGTCGATCTCAAGATTGTTGACATCAGCTGAATGTGTCGACACAGAAGAAAATAGTCGACCTCAAGTTTGTCGACACCAGCAGAATGTGTCGACACATTATGATTAAGTCGACATATTATAGCAGAGTTAAAAAAATGAATATGTCGACACCTGAAGGCTAAGTCGACACTTACTAAGTTATGATTCTACAACAACTGTGTCGACACACAGGACTTGTGTCGACACACTGAAGAATCAAGACCAAGTTATTTTCAGAAGGAGCTGTGTCGACTCAAAGGCAACTTAGTCGACATCACTGAAGACTGTGTCGACACCAAAGTCAATTGTGTCGACACAAATAAACAGATGGTCTCGACACTTTCTGACAGACTGTCTCGACAACTTATGGTTCAAGACTAAGGCACAGGACTTGTTTGGAGACTTGACAGCTGAGGATTGCCACCAGTTAACTGAAGCTGTCAGACTTGTCAGAAAACGGTTAAAAACCGGATCAGCCGGTTACCATGAAGAAAGTCTATAAATAGACAGATTCAGAAGGAGAAAGCAACTGTTGAAAAACATTGTTGAGAATCAAAAAGTTGAGAAGGATTACGATCCAATTCATTTCAAGAAAGTGCTAGGCACTTAAGAAGATCTTCTCCGGGAGATCTAAGAAGACTATCTAAGGATAGATCAAAGAAGAGTTCTAATCAGAATTCAGAAGAATCATTCAAAGTGCTGGATAAAGAGAGATCAAGCCAGAATTTGAAGAAGAAGAAAGAAACCACCAGTGGATTCTCAAGAAGCTGTTTGGAAATCAACTCAGCTAAGTTCTTATTCAAGAAGCTTTGAAGAAAGCTCAGAAACAGTTGATTTCATCAGCTGATCAAGAATTGTCTTGGCCTTTTCTCTCTCAATTTTAGGCAAGACAGTTAGATAATATTTTCCATATTTCTGTAGGATCTGTTTACACAGATCTGAGTTGTAAGCCTATGTTATAAAGGCTGAGTGTAGGAGTGTTGAACTCTGAGTGGTAGGGCTGTTTGCCTGAGTGTAGGAGAAGGATATTCTCTGAGTTGTAGGCCTTGGGGCAAGGCTGAGGTAGGGCAGTTGTGCCTGAGTTGTAGGAACCAGTTGGGTTCTGAGTTGTAGGATCTGTTGATCTGAGATAAGTGGAAGTTTGGCCGAATCTAGCATACTGCTAGATAGGTGAAGGGGGAAAGTGGATGTACCCAGACCTTGGGGAACCACTATAAATCATTGTGCAATCTGTGATGCTTTATTTTCTGTGATTGCTGTACTTATAGTGTTAGCTATTAAATTGAATTCTGCCTAGAAGTTTTTATAAGAGAAGCAGTACCTATTCACCCCCCCCCCCCTCTAGGTGTTTAGGCTGCCTTGAAAGTTAAACTATCAGCTATGGTCACTTGGATTCACCTGCAACAAATAAAGAATCACTTACCCTTAGAACCCAACTTGCTAGTGGGTCCTAGGTCCTTGTTAGTTTGAAATCCTGTGACTGATCTAATAGGAATCATACTTTTGATTTTAATACTTAAGTTAAGCCAGCAATCCATGGCAAAGTGGCCCACCTTTCCACAACACCAACACTCAAACCTATTATACCTATTCTTAGGTGCAGGCCTTCTTACTTTGTAGCCAATAGACATATTAAGTGTCGATGCTGGAACAGCATTCTTCAAGAACTCCTCTTGAATATGATGGGCATGCCTATAGATTGGTCAATTGGCATTAGCACCCTTGCTCATGAAATTTTCATGCTCACAGTGACCATGTGTAATGTCATGATCATACCTGTTAGTAGGATTCACTACCTTCTTAAAGAAAATAGGGGGATTAACAGCTAGGGGCTGAACTGTGGCTTTACCTTTTCTATGAGAATTGGTAGCCCTAGTTCTTCCCTTAAAGCCAAGACTAGTCTTCCCTTTTTGTGAAACAAAATTATCTATCAAAGGTAAGACTGATTTTGGCTTGAAGAATTTAGCCACTAGCTCTCTCTCTTGCTGAAGTTTTACCTCCAGTTTCTTGTTATGATTCTCTTTGAATGAGATTGTGCCCATCTGAATAACTGTAATATTTTCAATTTGGCAACCTCATTCCATTTTTGATCTAGTAATTTTGCTGAATCTTCTGCAGCCAGCTTAAGAGACTCAATCTCTTTGGTCTACTCTTTAATAAGAAACTTGCTCTTCTTTAGAGCATGCAACAACCCACCATACTCATTGATGAGTTGCTGAACATCCCCCTCAGACTCAGATCCATCCACTTCTTTTGAAGCAGATGCTTCTGATTCTGATCCAGTAAAGTAATCTGAGACTATGGGAGAATTGTTTACCTTACTTGGTCTAGGCTAATCCTGGCACTTATCTTCTTCAGATTGAGCCATCAGCCCTTTACAAAAATATTCTTCCACTCCATTTATGGAGTCCAGCATCTGTAGGAATTCTAGTTCCCTAGAATCCTCTTCTGTTAAGAAGAGTCCAACATATGCTTCTGCCTCTTCTTCTCCAGATTCTGAAGATGAAGAGTCTGTCCAAATCTTCTCCTTCTTACCCACTAGTGACTTCTCCTTCTTGCCTTTGACCAACTGCTTCTTCTTGTCCTTTGACTCCTTTATTTTGTTAGGACAGTCAGCTATGACATGCCCAGATCTATTGTAGCAATAACACATAATCTTAGAATTAGATTTTTTACCAAGTTTAGAAGCATATCTGTCCTCCTTAGGTGTTTTCTTCTTCCTATAGTATTCATCCTTGGAATAGGATGTTGATGAAGGCCTGGTTCTCCATTTCTTTTTCTTCATGAACCTTTGGAATTGTCTTGTGAAGGCAGCAAAGTCTTCATCATATATGTGACTATCTGATGTACTTATTTCAGGAACTCCTTCTTCTTCTTCAATACTCCTTCCAGGTGGAGAAGGAGACTTTCTCTTACCCTTCCTTTAGCCCTCAGCCTTGAAGGCTACTGACTTTTCTTTATGTTCAGATCTTCTACCCTTCTCTTCCTCTTTCCTAGCAGTAAGCTGCATTTCATATGAAAGCAGTTTTCCAAAAAGTGTAGGTGGAGGTGTGTTAGTCAGTTTGGCCACTTCCCTGATGACACATATCTTAGTGTCCCAATCCTTTGTTAGGGACCTAAGAAACTTGTCATTCAGTTCATAAGTACTGAAGACTCTTCCATATGTCATCAGTTCATTCACTATTCTGAAAAACTTTTTATAGTATTCAGCTATGCTATCAGTTTTTGTCTGTCTAAAGCTCTCATACTCCTGATTCAGCATAGACTTTTTGTCCTCTTTGACTTCTTCTTTGCCTTCCATATAGACAATCAATGTATCCCACATTTCTTTGGAAGTTTTACAGTGCACAAGATTCTGGAATGTTGCATCATCTATGGCACTTATAATTATATTCTGAGCTCTTTTATCTAATGTAGCCAAGATGATTCCATCCTTAGTCATTTCTAAATAAATCTTTGGAGTTTGAATGCTTGCATCAAGAATTGATACCTTCATTGGGATGAAGGGGCCTTCCTGTACTGTGATATAAATTCTTTGATCAGATGCTTCCATAAACAGCCTGACCCTTTCTTTCCAAATGCCAAAAGATTCTTTCCTGCATATGGGCAATTTCATAGATCCAAATTCCTTTTGATTTTCACTTTAACCCATTCTTACTATCTGTTATTTGCCTTGGAGAAATCCTCTGACTGTTAGGTCAAATTTTGAGGAACCTCCCTCTGATACCACTTGAAAGACTTTATTTCAAGAGCCTAAACACCTAGAGGGGGGCGAATAGGTTCTAATCTTTTTGTGTCTTTTTAATTTTTTAGGCAAATAGTTATATGACTTCTTTCAGCACAGATTAATCAATCTACAGAAAATAAACACATCACAGCAAACACCAGACTTATAATGGTTCCCCAAGATATGGGTACATCCACTTTCTCCCTTCGCCTATCCAGCATATAACTGAATTCAGCCTAACTTCCTTCCACTGGCTCGAATCTGCAAATCTTACAATCTCAGAACCAAAGATGGTTCCTACACCTCAAACTTTACACAAGTCCTACCTCAGATTCTTCCCCAGAATCCTACCTCAGGCCTCAGCCCTATCTTAGACTTTATAATTAGGCTTACAACTCAGACTTTCCACAAGTCCTACCTCAGGCACACAGCCCTACCTCAGCCTTTATAATTTTAGGCTTACAATCTCAGATCTAGCAGTAGATCCTACAAGAATTTGTGAGTAAAGAGTAACTGAAAACTTAACCAGCTAGATTTCTCTGTTGATGTTGTCTTCTTGATCAGTTCTTGTACACACTAATCCTTCTGATCCAACCTAACTTAGCTTTTCAAAGCTTCTTGATTAGAACAAAATAAGGTGGATCTTCTCCTTATGTTTAAGTTGATCCTCAGTCAGCTTCTTCTGTAAATTCAGATTGAACTCTGAATCTTTCTTGCAGACAGTCCTTGATCTGTCAGAATTCTTCTTATTGATTTTATTGATCTTGTTGATTTTTTTCGTTTCCGATCTGTCTCTTATATAGAGCTTGCTCTATGGTTACCGGCTGATCCGGTTCATAAAAAACTTCTGACAGTTATGACAGTGGTGTCAGAACGGCTAGTTATGATATCTGTCAAGTCACCAGTCACGTCACCAGGGTCTTCAATGTCTTTTCAACTAAGCACACGACACTCAGCAGACTGCTTCACATGTGTCGACACATATATACTAAGTGTCGACGCAAGTCTTCATAGTGTCGACACAATTACTCCAAGTGTCGACACAGTCATACTTCTGCTTCTCGATACTGCTTTTGTTGTATGTGTCGACACAAGTCCTGTGTGTCGACACAGCAGCTTCTTATCTTGACATTTTTGTTGCAGATAGTTCGCGTTGAGTGTTTGTCAAATGGCGTTTAGTGTGTGTCGACACAAGTCCTGTGTGTCGATACAATTACTTCTGAACTCGACACAGCCTTTTGAGAGTTGGTGTGTCGACACAAGTTCTGTGTGTCAACATAATTGTCTTCAGGTGTCGACATATCTCCTGAGTGTCGACACAGCTTAAGTTTTAAGTGTTGACACAAGTCTTGCTTCAGATGTCGACACATTTCTGGATGTCGACACAACAACTTCTTTAGGTGACGACATAGCTTTGAGTGTCGACACAACTTCTTTACAAGTGTCGACACAGCTTCTGGGTGTCGACACAACTTCTTTACAAGTGTCGACATAATTTGCCTGTGTGTCGACACAGCTTGCCTGAGTGTCGACACAAGTTCCCTGAGTGTCGACACAGTTTCTTCACAAGTGTTGACACTTGTACTTAGAAAATTTTTATTCAAATTCTTAAACCTGCACAATAGAACTCAAACTTCCATCAAATACAAATTGATGCATACCATTGACTAAGTTGTGGCTTCTCCAAATCTAGTACACATTTTTCAATGTACCCAACATTCATCGTCAACTTCGTCTCTGGCAGTTCTTGACAAATAATCTCCGGCAGTTTTCGACGACTACATCTCCGCCAAGTCTTTGCCGGTCATTGCCGGATTTTCTCATCCTTCTCTCCGTCAGTTCTTGTTCAATTCTCAGACATGGCACCAAGAGGCAGTTGAAATTTTAAGGTCGGTGGTGAACTCGTGCATACAAGATTTGCTACAGTTTCGATGAATTCAGTAATGCCATTTTGATTCTCGAGAAAGCAGGCCTAACCTTCCTTCTGGAACATCCTTACCGAGTTCTGAACCGAGATATCCAAGAGTTCTATCAAAATGCAAAGCTTTGACGTGAAGGTGCGGTGATCAAGTGCAAAGTAAGAAATTCCTCTATCATAGTAAAGGCAAGTCGTTTGAATAGATACTTGCGACTACTGTCTGTTGAGGAGGAGGATTTACTTGAAGAGATAGATATGCATCAAGCTCTTCTTTTCTGAGATTTGCCAAGAAGAACTACCTCAATTAGATGGAAGGGGATGAATAAGGAAGGAAAGCTGCTGACAGATATCGTGGGAAAAGTCCTATTGTGCAAAGTTGGGTCCCATGTTTACGTCTCTAGTGAGATTTTCAAACTCTTCGCAACTGTTATTTGTAGGAAAAAGATTGATTGGGGAGTGGTTTTGTTTGAGAAGATCAAGGAATGTTTGAGTGCACCAAATTTTGTAAGGATTCTCACTCTTTACTTGAACCAAATGGACTTAAATCGTTTTGATATGTCATCAGTAGTGCCAATTAAACACTTGAAGAAGATTGATTCTTCCATCTTCAGTAGATGGGAGAGAAGGATTCCCATTGAAGGTGGGATAATAAATGTGGTCGAAGAAGAGGAATTCCTTAATGAGGAGAGGATTCTAACTCCTACTCCCCAATGAATCACCCAAGAGCTCTGGTGTAGTTGTTGAGGGGGAGACACTACCTTCTATGAATATTGAAGATGTTCCCATCCCTTCTGAGCTAGTTCAAGTACCTACAGTGATTACCGAGACAGTGGTTACAGAGATAGTTGTTCTCTATGATGATGCTTACGATAATGATGTTGAGCTTGAGGATGAAGTTGATGTCTATTGTGAGAAATGAGCGAGAAAACGGCCAAGAGGTAAATAAAGGAAAATTTTATTGCTCCAAAAAGATAAAGATTACATAGGTATGCCCCTTTATTTAAAAAAATCGGGGGAGATGGAAGAATATAACAATCGATGTGAGACTAAATACAAGTCAGACGGCCTAAGCGGTTTGTCATAGACAAATCGTACAAAATACAAAGACCAGCTGTACACCTGGCAGAAACTAAGGAAAACTGCCATAATAATATGGAAGACCGCCAGACCACAACCGCGGGTTGCCACTAGACTGCAGTTGCGGCTAACCATCAGACCGCAGCTGATGCAAACCACTTGACTGCATACTGCGGGTTACCACCAGACTGTAGTTGTGGCTAACCATCAGATCACTGTTGCCGCTTCATATAGACCGATGCGGCTACACAAGACCACTGCGGCTTCCTGCTAGACCTATGTGGCTTAACTCCAGACCACCAGTTGAGGTTCACCACCAGACCGCAGAGCCAAAATGCCAAGCCACTGAGAGAGGTAGCGGTTAGATATGAAACTACCCGGTCTCCTCAAGCTCCAACACTCCCCCTCAAGCTGGAGCATATATGTCCACCATGCCCAGCTTGCTACAAACCTCCTCAAAAGAAGCAACTGATTTGGTGAATAAATCAGCTAGTTCTCTCTCTGGGGTAACAAATGGTGTGCATATCTGATTCTTCAAAATCTCATTTCTGATGAAATGACAATCCACCTCAATATGTTTTATTCTCTCATTAAAGACTGGATTTCTCGAAATATATATAGTTTCTTTATTGTCACAAAATATTGGTAGGGGATGATCATAAAACTCTCCCAGATCAAGTAAGAGTGTTCGTAGCCACTTCAACTCGCAAGCAGTCTGAGCCATGCTTCTATATTCAGCTTCTGCACTTGACATGGCAACTACAGCCTATTTCTTACTCTTCCAGCTGACAAGATTACCTCCAACGAAAGTTCATAAGCTAGATATAGACCTCCTATCTTCCTTATCATCTGCGTAGCTAGCATCAGAATAAGCCTCAACCTTCAAATATCCTCTTTTCTGAAATAAGAGCTCTTTTCCCAGTGCACCTTTTACATAATCTAAAATCATTAGAGTTGACTGCAGATGAAATTCCTTAGGGGCTTGCATAAATTGGCTCACTTTCACTACTGCATAACAAATATCTTATCTTATAACTGTTAGATAAATAAGTTTACCCACACGACGCCTGTATCTGGTGACATCTTCAAGAATAAGAGAATTTTCATTCCAACATGTGTCATCTCCAATATCCATAGGAGTCCGAGCGGGTTTAGCCCTAAGAAGGCATGTCTCTTTTAAGAGATCTAACGCATACTTCCGTTGTGAAAGAACAATAGAACCAGATTTCTGAGATATCTCAATCCCTAGAAAATAATTAGGAGACTTCATATCCTTGGAATCAAAATACTGAAGCAGATGCTTCTTTGTCATGTCAATAGCATTTCTATCAACCCCTATAAGAAGAATATCATCCACAAAAACTGGAAAAATAACCATACAAGCTGAGGTTTTGCGGATGAACAAAGAATGATCTGCAACACTACGAGAGAAACCAATCACAGAAATAAATTGATTAAACTTATCAAACCAGTCCCTAGGACTTTGCTTAAGACCGTAGATTGCCTTTCGCAATTTATGGACCTAAGAACCCCCCTGAGCAACATAACCAGGAGGTTGCTCAATATAGACAGTTTCGTGTAAATCACCATAAATAAAGGCATTCTTGACATTCAGATAAGACATTTCCCAGTCTCGGTTGATGACCACTGAAAAGAGCACACGGATTGTAGTAATCCTTACCACAAGAGAAAAAGTATCAGAGAAATCCACGCCATAAGTATGGGTAAAACCTTTGGCATTAAGCCGGGCCTTGTATTGATCAATTGATCCATCAGGTTGAAACTTAATAACAAAGACCCAGCAACAGTCAACGACATCAGCACCTGGAGGTGTAGGAACAAGAGTCCAAGTACCCCGTTCAGTAAGAGTACTCATCTCTTCATCCATAGCAGCCTTCCAATAAGGGATAACAAGAGCATATTGATACGAGGCGGGAATAATATTAGCCGAAAGGGCCAGATCAAAGCTCCTAAACGAAGGAGAAAGCTGAGCATAAGAGACCTGAAAGTGAGGGTAAGATCTACCTTTACTCTAGAGGGGGGGTGAATAGAGAATATTAAAATACTTTTCCAGATAAAAATTATTTAGCAGTGGAAGACTTGATTTATATATAAGTGTATTGTGCTTGCAGTAAGTAAAAAGCTAAGAAAGCAAGAAACAAATCACAGCACACAGCAAATCAAACACAGCAACCAGATGACACAAGGATCTATAGTGGTTCTCCAATCAACCTGGGTACATCCACTCTTCTACCACCGTAGGTAGGAATCCACTGCAAGAATAGTTGATCAGGTGTCCTGGGCACCAATGAGCTTTTGATAAGGTGCTCAAAAACCAAATCAGGTTTTTTGATAAGGTTTCTTGCCACCACTAAGTTTTGACAAGGTCTCAGAAACCAGCCACAAAACTTTTGAACGGAGTTTTGAGTAACCCTTTTACAGCAGAGTAAAGAAAAAATAAAAGAGTTTGTTGTTCTTCTCTGTCAACAATCTAAGAGAAGACTAGTGGATTGATGTTGTCAAAGCTCCCCCTGAGATCTGCAATTATTCTGGAAGAAGAGCATTGCACAGGGTGATAGGCCTTCAGTATGTTGGAGATCTCCAGCAAAGAATGATTTCAGCAAATACTGAAATGTGTTTTGTCTAGAGTCCTTGATTGATGAAGCCTTTGAACACTTGAATCAGAAGACATCTTGAAAGAATAGAGAAATTCTTTTTTGTGTGGTGATCTCCTTCACTATTGTATTCCTTGTGTTCTGTATGAGTTCTAACTTGTAATCCTGTAGACTTATCTGAAAATCTTGATTGATATCTTATCTATTTTTCAAAATGATTCTGAAGAGATATATTGAAAAACAGCCTTCTGGATAGTCGTTAATCAGTCATAAATGACTTCCTTAAATTAAGTTTGTCTCTGGAGGAAAGTCCTAAGAGACATTCCATTTAGTCTTCCTTGAAACTTGCTCCAGAAAGATTGAAACGGCTACAGAATCCTTTGAATTAAATGCTGGATATGAATCAGATTAAATTCCATAACTGTCTGAATTTTGAATTCCTGAAATCGTCGATCTCTTTAGAAAATCGTCGATCTGAGCTCAACTAACGTCGAACTGAGCACAGAGACTGGAGCTAGACTTAAAACAGAAATCGTCGATCTGAGCTCAACTATCGTCGACCTGAGCTCAGAGACTTGGATTATAGCTAGATACAGAAATGTCGATCTGAGTTCTAAGATCGTCGAACCGAGTTCGACGACTCGTTGAACTGAGCTCAGAGATTGTCGAACGGAGTTCGACGCCTCGTCGACCTGAGCTCGACGAAAGTTGCCTTGGTCTTCTGCACTTGTATTCTAAATCTAGGAGGTCTTGGGGGCAGCTTTCAAACTTAAGTTCTAAGCCTTAGACCTATTCTAGTTGACCTTTAACACTATACAATGAGGTCAAGACAAATTCCTAGGGACATAGTGATCCTTGCCCAAATTAGTAATAGGGTATTCCAACAAGACCACAACCTGAAGAGGATGTTGGGTGCAGGAGCGAACACCTTTTCGAAGAGCAATCGGAAGATCAAGATCACTCTTGTCTAAGAGAGACAGTTCACTGCCAGAAGAAGGAGGAGGCCCGGGAAAAGGAATGGAAGGCTCCAAGGGAAAAGAATTGTTTCGAGAGAAAGAGATGGCACTACAGGAACATGTGTGGAAAGAACTGGTTTCGACAGAGGTGCTGAGATAATAGGAAATGAAGAAGTAGTATCAGAAGGTAAGAGAGAATAAGCTGGAGAAAAATACAGTGTATCCTCAAAGAATATAATATCCGCAGATAAATACTATTTACGTAGAAGGGGATAAAAACATCGATAGCCCTTTTGATTGGGACAATAACCAAGGAATATGCATTTAACAGAATGGGGAGAAAGTTTGTCACGACTAGGAGAAGGTACGTGAACAAACGTTGTACATCCAAAAACCTTAAGAGGTAAAGGAAATGGCTCGGTTGTGGGATACAAAATGGAAAAAGGATTCTTTCCCTAAAGAACAGATGAGGGTATCCGATTAATGAGATAGAAGGAGAGAAGAACGACATGACCCCAATAGGGCCGAGAAGCATTCATTTGTAACAGAAGGCTACGAGCAACATCCAAGAGATGACGATTCTTGCGTTCAGCAACGCCATTCTGTTGAGAGGTATAGGGGCAAGAAGTTTGAAGAACCAAACCATGGTTCACACAAAAAGTAGAAAATTCTCGACTGATATATTCCTTGGCATTATTAGTACGAAGAACTTGAATAGACACCTGAAACTGTGCCAAGATCTCATGATAAAAGACAGTAAATACAGTGTAAAGTTCAGAATGATCTTTTGGGAGATACAACCAAGTACACCTTGAAAAATCATCAATGAAAGTGACAAAGTATAAGCTACCTCTACCAACAGTGGAAGTAGTAGCAGGACCCCATATATGAGAATGAACTAGTTCAAAAGGACGTGAAGAACTACGTACCGTTCGTGCTAGGAAAGAAGAACGATGATGTTTGCCAAACTGACAGGCTTCGCAATTCAAAGGGGAATCCTCTTGAGGAAGATATGGAAGAAGTTGGTGGATGAGGCGAGAAGGAGGGTGGCCAAGACGACGATTCCATTATTGAAGAGATGAAGAAGCAGAAAGAGCAATGTTGTGGTCAAGAAAGAAGAGGCCACCACGGGCAGTTGCAATAGCAATCGTAGCTTTAGGGAAAGAATTAGAGAAAGAATAAGTGGTGCTCGTAAAAGTAATTATGCAATTTAACTGAGTATAAAGAGCATGAACAGAGAGCAAATTGCACGGGAAAGTAGGGACATAGAGAGTGTCCTCAAGCAGCGAAGATGAAGAGAGACACACTGTGCCAACACCATGCACAGGAGCAGAATTCCCATCTGCAATAACAATAGGAGACAACTTGTTCTGTTCAAGCAAAGAGGAGAACAAATGAGAGTTGTCGGTCATATGACAAGTGGCACCAGAGTCAATAAGCCACTTATCAGAGGAGGCCACAAGAGCGCGAGTGGTACAAAAGAGAAGGGAAGCCATCCTCAAGAATAAACCGAAAAGCAGAAAGACTAACTGAATGGTTAGAAACAAGCCAGCAAAAGAGGAGCGCAAGAAGAGAAAATGCAGCGACAAGAGAAAAGACTGCATGTTCAAGGTGACAATACACCAGCGGCTAGAAAAAGAAGCCGCAACTAGGATGTGGAGCCCGCAGCGGGTAGAAAAACCATAACAACATAGTAACTGCGTGCACAAGGAAACCGCGCGACCAAGAAGGGCACAAGCCGAAACAGAATAGGAAGGCAAACAAGTCACAGAAAGATAGTGACCAAGAGAAAGACACTGACAGAGATTCAAACTGCACGGTTTGAGTGAGAAGAAGGAAATGAACAGAGCAGATAGAGTAGAAGTCATACGAACAGGGGAAACAAGGGAGGGCAGGGAGGGAAAGCACACGAACAAAACCGAAGCCGCGCGAACAAGAAAAGAAGTCACAAAGAGAAATAAGAAGAATAAAGAGAGAAAGAGAGAAGAGAAGGAGTCCGTACGGTCTGGGTGACAACACACCATTGGCAAGCCGCAACCAAAATGCAGAACTCACAAAATAAAAGAAATCGCATGAGAGTGAAAAGCAAGAAAGGGAGGGAAGCGAATGGGAATAAGTCGGCTTGGGAAGCAAATCTGAAGAAGCCGCGTGATTAGACCAACAAACTATAATCTTATTGGAGAAAAGGATCGATTCGCTTGGATACCATGTAAGAAATGAGCAAGAAAACGGCCAAGTAAGAGGTAAATAAAGGCAAATTTTATTGCTCCAAAAAGATAAAGATTACATAGGTATGCCCCCTTATTTATAGAAAATTGGGGAGATGAGAGAAAACAACAATCGATGTCGGACTAAATACAAGTCGGGTGGCCTATGCGGTTTGTCATGGACAAACTGCACACTATACAAAGACTAGCTATACACCTGGCGGCAACTAAGGAAAACCTCCACAATACTATGGAAGACCGCCAGACCGCAACTACAGGTTACCACCAGACCGCAGTTGCGACTAACCATCAGACTGTAGCTGCTGCAAACCACTTCACCACATACTGCAGGTTTCCACCAGACCGCAGTTGCGGCTAGCCATCAGATCACTATTGTAGCTTCATACAGACCGCTGCGGCTACACCAAACCACTGCGGCTTCCTGCTAGACCGTTGCGGCTTAACTTCAAACCACAAGCTGAGGTTCACCACCAGACCGCAGAACAAAAATTTCAGGCCACTGAGAGAAGCAGGCCACTGCTGTTAAACATGAAACTGCCCGGTCTCCTCAAGCTACAATAGCTATGATGATGATGTTTATCTTGATGGTAGTGCTTAGGATATTGCTGCTGATGATGGTGGTGATAAAGTTGCTAATGCTAATTTGGAAGATAGTGCACATGAAGATCTTCCAACCTTGAGTGAGGGGGAGAAGAACCAGTCATCTAATCTTCTCTAAGAAGAGATTGACAAGGATATATTTGATCTCCAGCAAAGGATTGCCAACATTCCATATGGCCCTCATGTCCATAACTTAAAGGAGTTGGTGGCTCCAGAAAGGTTTGTTGCTTCAGTTGAGGGGGAGAACATTCTTGCGGTTTCTGATGTAGAAGAAGAAGTAGAGGTGCTTCCTTTTATCCTAGAGGTTGTAGATACTTTTATTCTACTGAAGGCCCATGTATCTCCAGTAGTACATCCTTCAAATGACTTTGGGAATGTTGTAGAACTTCCTTCACCTCCAAGACCTCAGGGTGTGGATATTCCCAGTTATAGTTCTGATGGTCCTCTGCTAAAGTCAATTAAAGCAATGCTTTCTAAGCATAGGGCAAACTTTGATCATTGTTTAAAGAAAGTACTTGATAAGGTGTAAGAGATGGAGAAAGACATGAATAATGGACTTGTTGAAGTCAAGGTCAGTATTGAGAAGATGGGTTCAAATCTTGATAATTGGTTGAACCAAGGCGGCAGAGCAATCCTCCAGACACTGAAAGGAGTTAATAACACACTTTATGTGATAAGGAATGTCAGTGATACAGTCAAGACAATAATTGATGCACAAAATTGCGGGATGCACCATTTTGATGATCAAATGGCCTATACCAGAATTGCAATTATTAATGTCGTCTTTGCAGAAGTCAGAAAGGGGGGAGGATATACTTAGAAGCAGGGTGAATGCACTAGAAACTGTTATGAATCAAGAGATCTGTGGTGTCAATACATATTTTTATGAGAATTTTAAGTGGTTGCACAAAGAGTTACTTGGACGTACTGAAGCCGGAATGCCAGAACTAGTATATGATGTTGTTCAACCTCCTCATGATTACTCTCAATACTGTAGAAATACTCAAGATTGGACAAAGACTGCTGAAATTGCTACTTCTGCTGAAACTGAGGTAGAGATTGTTGAGGAGCTATCCCAACCAGCTTATAAGAGAAGATGATATAGAAAAGGCCCCTCTGCTCATATGTCTTACCCAAATCGGGAACCTACTGAAGTATGGAGTCCAATTTCTAAAGGAATCAGTCTAGACACATACGCTCTTGTAGATTTAGGAAATGAAGACAGGAGATCTACTACAACAGAGAAGAATGAGAGAAGCATGAGGTGGCAATTGTGAAGACTAGATTGCATTTCAAGAAGTATACGAGAGATGATCTAGATGCCCCACCTCCTCTACCAAAGTACTATCCAAAGCCAAGAGCATACTTCGACAGGAAGAATAAGAAGACCAGGAGATAGAATGTCTAATTTTCATATTCCCAGTATGTGGTTGTGTGTATAAATTCTAAACTGCCACCTAGAACTTTTCTATATAACATTATTGTTTTATTGAGTTAGGGATTTATGCTAGTTTCATTTCACTTTCATATTTTTCTATATTTATGTTTAAGATTATTCTGTGCGTAATTCACCTTAGTGTATAGGGTTCTGACTTCTTTAAATAGGGGGAGATTCTTGGGTAATATTTCCAAAATAACCCTAATTTAAAAAAGTCCCCCTTAAACTATGATGAATTGAGTTTGTATTTAACATTGTTTTCAAGTTATGTGTTTGCAGGATTAAATTGCCAAGTACACACCAATGTTAGATTACAATGGGCCATAAAACACGGGACTATGCAATATAATCCCTCATTATGAAAGACAAGGTGTTGACTCATGTGTAATCTCTCTATTTGGGTGTACATTTTCAAGTGCGTATGAGTCAAGAGAAAGAATGGTTGCTGAGTTCAGGAAGAATCAGAAATTTTCCTAAGTAAAATTCATCGAGTATTCATGTGAAGTCTCGTGTCATTCGTCGAGACATCACGTGAACACTCATGGAATTCGTCGAGTTTATTAGGAAAATTTCTGACTGTTTCTCAAAACTTCTTCAAGAACGGCTAAGTCAAATTCGTCGAGCATTCATGTGAAGTCTCATGTCATTCGTCGAGATATCACATGAAAACTCGTGGAATTTGTCGAGTATTCCCGAGAGGTCCAGTGACTGTCAACAGAAAATTTTCTTCTTGTCTCATTTTGACTAGGTAAAATTCATCGAGTGCTTTTATGTAATTCGCCAAATGCTCTCATGGAATTCGTCGAAATGACTAAGTGATTCGTCGAGTGTTCTGAGTATTTCACGAGTCATCTCAATGAATGGACTTAACAATTTTTCTGGTTTGATTTTTTGATGGGTTCTATTTCAAATTGTCGGCCATGTACAGTGCCCATGGAGCTCGTTTTGGAAGAATATTTATATCTGTTGTGAATGAATCCTATAAATACCAAAGATTCCATTTCTAACGAAAAGTATTACAAGAATCGCAAATTACTCTTGACCTAATATTCAAAATCATGAATGGCCGAGAGCTTTCTCTTTCCTAATTTACTGTTCTCGAAAACGTTCAACCCAACGACTTCAAAGTTCACGATCACCGATTCCTTACAAGAAGAAATTCGACATATCACTGCTTTAAGTTCTACAAAGGTTGTTCTTGATCAAGTCGGATTCCAAAGTTTTCAGATCAAGGTTCTCAAGTTTTCAAGTCTTCTCTTTCTACCTTCATTTCAAGATCTACACTCTAAAAAGGAAGAAGATTGAACTATTTCAGATCTGAAGAAGAAGATTGTTTGTAGTCTAGAAATTTGTACAAAACTATTTTCATATTATAAGAAGTTTCTACTTCCGAGTTTGTAGATCCATGTTTATTTGATCGAGTTGTAGGAGAGGTTGTTCTTTGATTTGTAGGAGTGTTGTATCCGAGTTTGTAGGAGTTGAGACTGTGAGGTGTAAGATTGTTATAATCTGAGTTTTGGTGAAGTAGCCGATTCTAGACCGAAGTGCTACATAGGGGAGACGGGACGGTGAACATACCCATCTTGGGGAACCACTATAAATCTTTGTGTCTGTGATGTGCTTCTGTGTGCTTGTTTGTTACTAATTTTTTATTCCACTAAAAGACGCAGAACTCACCTATTCACCTACCTCTAGGTGATTTAGGTATAAAACTAGATACTTTCACGGTTGTCGTCATTTGATTAAGGAAAGAATTCATAATACAGAATTATTCTCTCATAAAGGAGAATATTTCTTTTTGTCGGCCGACCCTTGAAGTATATAGAAAATCCCATTTTTATTCTTATTTGATTATACTGCATAATGTGTGCCTCAATTCAAGGGTATTAGCTGTGATGCCATGTGTCAGCCCGAGAGAAATAGGTCAATGTGACTATGATATGATGCCAAAGCCTAAGTCTAATAGCACCCATAAAATTTACATGGATAGACCTTAAACCTTATAAGACTTATATAATAAAATTAGTGACACTTAGCCATTTCAGTTTGCTCACAAGCTTTTGTCAGTTTGTAGTCGATCCAGTCAAATTCTAACTCTGATGCAGTCGATGTAGTCAAACTCTTGTAATCGATGTAGTCGAACTCTTGTAGTCGATGCGGTCGAACTCGTGTAGTCATTGCAGTCGATATTTTACTTTGTCAAAACAATTTATGCCTTCAATCTAGTAGAACTTCTGCAATCGATACAGTCGAACTTTTACTTAGCTTCTTAGCTTATGAACCTGATTATATTCTAAGTCAATTTTTTGATCCTGCCTTTGATTTATTCTGTCCTTAGTGACTTTTTCCAATGATAGTGACATGTATAATATAAAATTAGTATAGAGGTCAACATGAATTCTGCTGCTTGAGAGATTACAAGTGCAAAATCATGTTTATGTGACTAAGTGTCTAATCATACATTAGCCATGCACTTTAGTTATACCTATCACACCAAAACTAGAAAGAACATCACATACAAGATGTTTATTATCATTTTAAGGCCTTTTTTTAATCAGGAATCTTGGGGATAATATTCCAAACACCAAGTACACTTGCACTTGCCTCCACTCTTTGGATGTGAAACACCCATCTTGGTCTGACATAATGGACTTCGTCACTCCATGGAACCAGACTACCTGCTATATAAACAACATGGCCAGAGCGCCAACTCCATCACTTTGTCGATTTGGAATGAACCACGTCACCTTGGTGAGTTGATATACGACAACCCATATGCAGTCTTTTCCAACATGTGATCGAGTTAAGACATGGATGAAATCCATAGAGATGTCTTCTCCCCAAATTCAAAGCTGATAGTAACTGGATCTCAGGTCCATCTTGGAGAAGACAGACGCGCCCTGTAGTTGATCGAACAACTCATCAATTCTTGGGAGAGGATATGTGTTCTGTATAGTGACCTTGTTAAGCTCCCTATAGTAGATACATAGGCACAATGTCTCATCTTTCTTTTTCAAGAATAGTACATGAGCTCCCCATATCGAGGAACTCGGGTGGAGAAATCCTGCATCAATCAATTCCTGGAGTCAAATTTTTAACTCCGCCAATTCCCTAGGAGCCAGTGGATAGGGTGCTCGGGACACTGGTAGGTCTCTAGGTACAAGCTCAATCTAAAACTCTACCTCCCATTGTAGTGGCAAACCTAGGAGGGACTATGGAAAAATATCCGAAAAATCTCATACCATCGGGGCTTTGGCGAGCACTTTAATTTTGTTTTCCATCTCGAAGTATATGAGATATGCCTCGTCTCTTTGTCAGACTGAACTTACGGTCTGAGTAGAGGTTAGAATAAAGTGGGAGACAGACGAAATACCTTTCAGTATAATGGCCTGCCCATTTGGGTTTTGAATATTGGCCTTTCGGGTTGAGTAGTTTATCTGGGCCTTATGCTCGGCCAGCCAATCCATCCCTAAAATGATGTCGAATCAGATTATTGCATCGCTCTAGTATCAAAAAGAGTTTTCGCGGGATATCCTTCTACCAAGAGTAATCATGATAACATGTAGGTGTGTATATATATATAAATATCACACAACGAGTATAATATATATATATAGAGAGAGAGTATAGATCTAGCCACATTATAAGTATGACAACATCTACCGTATCACTAATGTTGGAGAAAGATACCTATCACTACATCTGGTGCTTGTCCGTGCCGAAGGTCTAATGTATATACCTCTAAGGGTGCTGCTCGGCCCCACTAATCTCTCCTACCTGTTCTATCTCTTTGCCCTCTCTAGCCCTGTCCTCTTGTGGTCGGTCCTCCTTACACTGCCCCTAATCTCTACCTTCCTGCTGCTTGCGAGCAGAAAGCTCTAATATGCCTCATCTGTTGGCAAAGAAAGCAATTATATGCAAAGGGAACATCTCGTCAGGCTGCGGGTGTGGGCTGGGGTACTAGAGCTTGTCTGGGGTCCTATTGCAGTACTAGTCAGGGTGATGGGGGTACTGGCACCTGTCTCGGTAGGGGTAGGAACCTATAAGGCTGTTGGTGCTAATGCTGCCTTGGGTCTCTTATAACACCCCCAATAAGGAGTAGGTTTTCATTGAACAGAGGCTGGGGACGAAGATGGTGCTGTCCGGGGCTCGACGAACATCAAACGTGTAAGACCC
The DNA here is from genome assembly GCA_039513925.1 of Platanthera zijinensis. Lineage (NCBI taxonomy): Eukaryota > Viridiplantae > Streptophyta > Magnoliopsida > Asparagales > Orchidaceae > Platanthera > Platanthera zijinensis. Next base: position 67,571,262 of record CM077082.1, read on the forward strand.
CCCCCCCCTTTTTTTTCTTCTTCGAACACCGGGGTCTTAGCCCAGAATTATCGCTTTGCGGTGGCACCGACTCACGGGAAGGCCGCCACTACAAATCGCCAATTCTGCTGGCCCTTTTCGATCACAAGAGAGAGAAGTAAGTATACATAAAATGTAAACAGCCCACAGAAACATATACGAATAGAATCACAACCAATCCATCAATAGATAATAATAGAAAGTACTTCAAGATCAGTTCAGAAGAAATATAAAAAAACGGGCTCGAGCCCAGTATATCAAAGTCCTCACTACAAATCACTCATCGTGGAAGCTATAAAACTACTAATCACTCACGGAGCTGGTCGCAGGTGCACCGGTGATAGACTGGCCCACCTCCATGCGCACAGTACTCCGCTAGTGCTGGTCCCTGGACTGTTGGTCCCTGTCTCCCATCCAGAGCTCCTGTAATGTTGTGGTTCGAAAACCATTAGTCATAAAGACTAAGCCCTATCATCCCCTACCCCTCCCCCCACGGCTCCTAAGCACCGAGCGGAGAGGAGGAAAGGGAAGCTACAAAGGTGGAGAATAATAAAGTAGATGACAATGGAGCTAGTCTAACAACTATCATGGTGTATAAACAACTATCTAGAATAAAGTACATCTAGCAATTCTACAGTAGTGAGCAGTAAGGTAGACATGTGGTAAGTAGTATAACAAAGGAAGACAAGTAGAAAGCAAGTAAGTAAATAAGTAAGTAAGTAACCTTAACTTATATGAATGCCCATACAAACTTATAAGTTAAGGGGTCTTCTGCAAGACTCCCATCGTATAAAACGTCTCATACCGATTTATACGTTGGGGTGTCAGTTGTATGCAAATATGAGTGTAGTGATATGTTATTCCATGATTCATGCAAGTGCAACTCACGCACACGACTCTATGCGCACAGACCTTTAGTTCCCCCTGTTCGGGCAGCTAGCTTCACTCCCAGGAACCTCTGTAGTGACAAATGGAGACAGTGGGTCGGGCCCCCCACTCCTAGGAGGGTATCCACACTACCGGGCCTAGCCCTTCCATACGCCCCTAGAAGAACAAAACCTAGAGTATCCGCGTACTAGTGCTGGCTATATCCACCAGGCATTCTTTGGCTAAGTGCCCACACTGCCGAGTCAACGTACCGATGTCGGTGTGAACGACAATCAAATACCGAAGACCCACCACCTTATTCTGTATTCAAACCCTCGAGCCCTCGGCTCCTCGGACTGTCCCGTTTGTGTATCTACCTTCAGAGCTATCGTCTGAATGGCAACCAAACTGACTTATTCTACCTCCCTAGCTACCGGGGTGTGTGAAAGTTCAACCCTAGTTATACTAGTTTCTCTTTTAGCTTATCATTCCTACGGTTTACATTAGCCCAGGACTTCCCCCGGTATTCCCCGTGAAGGGCTCTCAAAGGGCACTAGGAACTATGATGGTAGCTGAAGCCCACTGTTCCCTTTCGCAAGGCACTTATTGTTATTGGTTGATACCCATTACCCGATCTCTTTTAAATTACTTTAGACCTTGCTATAGAGTATTAAGACTCTTCCTCTCCTACCGGGGTGGATGATCTTTCGTCGTTCCCGAACACCACTTAACGCTAGCCAATCTCACACTCTACTCATCCTGACTTCCAATAATGAACTTAACTTAACTTGCCCTATCAAAACTAGCAAACTACCAAAATTCCATCTCCCCAAGTTCATTACCCACTCTAGTTCAGTTTCTGTGATTTTACTATATGCAGACCATCCTAAGATACATGAGGTATATAAGGGGAGGTACTCCAAATTGTCTTCCGAATCTCCTATAATATTTACTGGAGGTCTATCATGACATAATATAACTAAGTCCAAGATTTCCAAATTTTTCCTATTTATCAGGCATTTTATTTATTTATTCTAAGCCTCCCAATGCCCTAGTATGAACATGAAGTGCACTAATGAGCCAACAATAAATCATCATAAAATCAATAAAAATCTTATGAGGCATTTAAGCAGTAATTACAAAATTTGAAAAAATTCAGAGGTGTTTAGGCCTATATTTCCTAATTTACCATTTTAGGCCACTTCTACTATATTATGAAGCAAGTACTATAAATATGTACCCAAATATCACAAGAACATTACAGAAGCTTGATGGTGACCTAAAACTATCAGAAACCCAGTCCCATGATTTTTCTCTAATATTTGGGCTCTTAATTTATTTTAATGTAAAATACTAATTTTCCTAGCTTAGTGAAGGAGGTACTATTTTTAATTATCTAAAACTCCATAGAAAATTACAGGGTGGCTATCATGGTTTGAAACACCCACTAACCAAATTTCATAATTTTTCAAATAATAATTTGGCATTATTTGTATTTTTGACTACATATCTCAAATGGTAAGTTAAAAAAGCAAGTACCCAAAATAATCAGATAAAACTCCCAACAAAAATAAAAGGTATAACCTATTATAAGATGCCCTAATCCAAGATTTCATAACATTCCAGTGAACATAAATTCCAGAATCATCAAAATAAATATCAAGGGCACAACTAGGGTTGTGAATGAAGTACTGTATAAATAAACCCAAAAATCTCAAAAAAATTATATTATGGCCATTTATACCATTAAATCACCCTGCCCAAATTTAATTTGCTTTGTAGTTCATTTGTCAGCATAATAGTTCAAATTAAGATTGGTGCCCTAAACTAGGGTTAGGATTTTAGGTGGCCTAACTGTCTCCAAATCCCCTAAGATTTTGTCCAAAGAACTATAATGGCCCTATGGTCCTCTCCACCAAATTTCAAGTCAGTCCAAGGTTATTTGACCCCATGACCTTCACAACCCACCAAGAGCCATCCTTAGGGTTTGGCCTTGGTTCCTATAGCAAATCTACCCCAATCCACCTCAAATTCCATGAGGGGGTGCTAGAGGGCATTCCTAGTCAGTGGTAAAAATCTCAGCCTCTGTTGAGGTGATCTGACCACTCAAATCTCAAAGTGCACTTTTTTAACCTAAAAAAATCCTTCCTTAATAGGCCATAGCTTAGGGTTGTCTATTTCCTACCTAAAACATCTCCAAATGAGATGAAAAATTATACAGAGCCTCATGATGAACCCAGGGACCACTCAACAAGATTTGGAAGGGTTTGAAAGTCATTAAGCCAACTAATTAATTTTTACTAAGATTATCAAATATTTATAAAAACTTTAGAAAAACATTCTCCAAAAATTCCCATTTTTGGAGAGGCCTTAGGTATAGCTAGGGTGGACTCCCTGCCCAGATTTCAGATCATTTGGTCAAGGGGTGAAGGGTGGGCACACCTTTTGATCTCTGCCAAGCTCTAGGTATAGATCCCACCAAAAGAGGTGCTCTGGTCAAACCAGTTGCCACATTGACCCAAATCAATTTTAAAATAAAGTAGACACATAGGGCTACAAATTACATGTTGACCATTTCTTCATGAAAAGCCTCTAGATATTTTTCATAAATTTCCTAATATGGTTGTTATTTGAATACAAGAAATTCATATAAAAGAAAAGGATTAAATACAGCACTAATCCTGAAGCATATCCAACTGAGCTGGGTCATCTTCTTCCTCCAGCCAAAGGCTGAGATTAGCCCGACCTGGAGTGCATGTCAGATGCTGCAGCCGGCCATCAAGCCTCCTCCCTGGCCGGCCACCGCCACCACCACCTCCGTTGAGGTGGTGGCCATCGCCTGGCGGCAGCGCAGCCGCCAAAGAGGCAGAATCCGGCAAACCCGAGCATTAATTTGTGAAAAAATTACGAAGAGGAGCTCTTCCTGATCGGGCTCAGTTGACCCTGATTCTTAATCCTAAGAAGGCTAAGATCTACCCGTAGAGAGAGAGGAGGGGAGGACCTTGTTCGCGGGCTGGAGGCGTGCAGATCGTCGGAAAGCCATTGGCGCGGTTGTGGCGTCGCCGGAATTCTTCTACAGCACAGAACAAGCTCCAAATACGTCGGGTAAGGGTGGAAACTTCATCTCTGAGTCTCGGGAGCCTTTTTAAACAAGTAAAAGGAGGGAGGGGAAAGGTATAACTGCTGGTGTCCATTAATGGCCCATTATAGCTTGGCTCGGCCATGGTGGTGGGGCTAGAAATGGCTCTGTAACAGCTGGAGGAGGGCTGGAAACTCCTCCTCTCCCTATGAGGACTTGAATCCAGCCATTTAAAGAGGAGGGGAAGGGGCCACGACATCAAGTGCCATTGATGGCCATGAGAGCACGTTCTCGGCCATGGTCGTGGCTCCTCCTAGCTTTCAAAACCGACAGCCACGTGGCATGACCAGTCAACACTTTTTAAAATAAGACTTAATTGGGTCTTATAAAAAGAAACGGCTTAACAATGCATCTGGGCCCACCATCTAGACCGGCCCGGTTCAGCTAAACCAGCACACAGCCAAAAAAATCCTGCCAAAAAAAATTCTAAGTACAATGGCATTGAGTGAGCTCAGCTCACTCAATGCCATCCAAGCTACGGCGTTGAGTTAGCTCTGCTCACTCAACACCATCCATGCTGCGGCGTTGAGTGAGCTCGGCTTACTCAACGCCATCCTGTATACAGCATTGAGTGAGCTCTGCTCACTAAACGCCATCCAGAATGGCCCTCCTAGACTATGGCGTTGAGTGAGCTCAGCTCACTCAACGCCATCCTAATTATGGCATTGAGTGAGCTCAGCTAACTCAACGCCATCCGGATTATGGCGTTGAGTGAGCTCTGCTCACTCAACACCATCCAAAATATGCCCTTTTAAATGATGGCATTGAGTGAGCTTAGCTCACTCAATGTCGTCCAGATTATGGCGTTGAGTGAGCTCTGCTCACTCAACGCCATCCAGACTACACCAAATGGCGTTGAGTGCGGTCAGTGCACTCAACGCCTTTCAACTTATGGCATTGAGTGCACTCAACGCCATCCCGCCTAACAAATTATGGCGTTGAGTGAGCTAAGCTCACTCAACGCCATCCAGTCTACGACGTTGAGTGAGCTCAGCTCACTCAACGCCAACCAGACGACACCAGATGGCGTTGAGTGCAGTCAGTGCACTCAACGCCATTCAACTTATGGCATTAAGTGCACTCAACGGACTCAACGCCATCCCACTTATGGCTTTGAGTGAGCTAAGCTCACTCAATGCCATCCAGACCACGATGTTGAGTGTGCTTAGCTCACTCAACGCCATTCCAAGGTCACGGGCGTGACGGATCGGTCATGGGCGTGTCAGGCCCATGTTGATATTTCTGAGCTCGTCGATCATCTTCCTGAGGTCGATGATCGTCGAAGGGGTCACGCCCTAGGTCACGGGCATGACGGGTCGATCACGGGCATGACGGGTCGGTCACGGGCGTGACCACCCCTTGACTCGAAATCTTGATCGATAAACTTCAATTCCTGGGCTTCCTAGGGTTCTGTTAAGACAAAACCACTCCCAAGGGTCTAGTTGGAAATGGGATGTTACAAAACAGGCTTGACGAATGTCGAACGGGCTCGACGAACATCGAACGGGCTCAACGAATGTCGAACGGGCTCGACGAACGTCGAACAGGCTCGACGAAAGGCGAACTCGCTCGACGAACGTCGAACGCGCTCGACGAACGTCGAACGCACTCGACTAACGTCAAACGCGCTCGACGAACTTCAAACGCGCTCGACGAACGTCGAACGGTTTCGACGAACGTCGAACGGGCTCGACGAACGTCGAACGGTTTCGACGAACGTCGAATGGGTTCAACGACTGTTGTTCTGCATAGAGTTTGACGAATGTTAAGAAGGATTCTCGGGTTCTATCGATTGGCTTTGTAGCCATTTGATTTCACATCAAAGATGATCCTAGGACCCAGGATCCTCTGCCCAATGGGCTTATTTAGGGCTGAATGGTTTTCTCCCTCATTTCTTCTCATTTTGGAGTTAACTTAGGGCTTGTGAGTTGGAGAGCGGAGGAGGAAGAAGGAGTGTTTTCTCTGCCATTGACGGAGCTTCGGAGCTCTGATCGCCGTTCTGAGTCCAGATCAACGAAGAGGACTTGGAGGCGCACGTTTTAATCCGTGCAAAGCAAGGTTTCCTTTACAAGGAAGAGGAGTTGTAGGGTAACGACATTTCTCCTTTCGATTTTAGGATGCATGCGTGGAATCCATTTTCTTCTTGTCTTCTTTCAAGCTTTTAGGCACCGGATCTCTCAAATGAGAGGGGTTTGGGTCGACTTGGTTCAAGAGGAGCCATTGGGTCGATTGTGTACGTCCCTGGCATATTATTGCATTAGAAATTCGCTCTGCTAGTGGATTAGGCATTGTGGGTAAAGCCATAGTCACGACCGTTAGTCCGACTCAGTGATGTTGCATAGCGAGCCTTAAGAATTTTGCTAGAAATCCATTGCGTCAAGATGGCATTTGTGATGTATATTCCCCTTATTTCACATAAGTACATGTAGTCGGAACCGGACAAGGTTAGATCCGTTGTGACGGTAGATGGTTTCCTTGGACCACGGGAACGTTACAGTACAAAAGGTGGATTAGGGTGGGAAGGCTATGTTTTGTGATGTGCAAAGGCTTGACTTTGTCTCTGTGGTCGGCTGGCTAGCCCGTGACGTGCAAGTCATGTATGGAGAGTGCCCCAGCGAGATAAGTCCCATTCTATGAAATCGAAGAGAATGCCATGCATTGGGCAAGCCCGAGAAATTAAGTCCATAAGCGGGTGGGGTCCTGCGAGAGTTCCGTGTATCGGTTTGTTTGTATGGGAAGGAATTCTGATAAGAGAAGTCAGAGTTTGCAGGCAAGCCCGAGTTTTGAGACCCTCGAGCGGGTGGGGCCTTGGCAAGAGTTCTGTGTGGTGACTTGTACGTCGAAGGTGAAATTAGAAGTACCCATGTGTTTGCGGCTTGAACGCCGAAGGAGAAATTGGAAGTGCCTGACTGATGATGCGCGATGATGTGTTAGATTCATTCGTTTTAGGGTTCCTTGGGTAAAACCCAGGATTGCATACATGCTGCATTGTAGGCCCCCTTTTCTTTATGCTCAACTTAGAAATATGTTTGTTTAATGAGACATCCAAACCTGTTTTATAGCTTTACATGTTATGGTATATTGTATACGAAGTGCAGACCTGTAGGGTGATGGTATTCCCCGGGGTCCGCTAGTGATGGTCGGAAGGAGATGTGTTGTTTACACAGTTAAGGTCAGCCTTTGTTTACCCACGTTACAACAAAATTTTTACAGGGCAAGGATCACGAGCAGGAGCAAGCTCACCGGCCAAAAATGCCTAAGACTCATGAAGTGAACCTTTATTTGCGTATGTTTTGATGCTATGATATGATCCTTGAGATGTAATCTGGATTACATGCCGAGGTAGCCTAGGAATGCTTTTGCACATTGATGGGATTGATTTTCAGTTTCGAACTAATATTGCGTAAGGCATTAAAGCCATTTTGATACTATTGGATTAGTGGATAACTTCTTGTTTAGTTGTATGTTTCTGCTGTTTTATTCTAAGTTTTGAGTTGGGTAGTTTTATATCATCTTTTAATGCTTAAGTTTGTGCGTCTGTATATTGTGGGACCCCAGCCGGACCCATATTATACGGTCATTACAGGGGAGGTATTACAATTTGGTATCAGAGGGAGGTTCGTGTCCAAGGTAAAGACTCATGGTCGAATGTTATAATCGGATCACGTAGTGAAGTTATCCACTTAGAAGTATTGCAGGACTATGAGTGTCCTTGTATCAAGTTTTGCGATTAGAAGCTGATTCTTGTTTTACTTTCCTTTTGAGAAGGGTGCAAGCAACGAGGCGAGGATGTCGAGGCCACGAGAAGAGCCTTTGACAAGCAGTGCTACTGCCCCAGGTCCTTTGGGCATGGGGGTAACCCCGACCTATTTCTGTCGCATGCTCACAGAAGAAATAATTACAGCCCAAGCTGCCGCAGTAGCGCAAGTTGTAACCCTTGTTGTGCAGGTAGCAACTCCTACTACCCCGAATGTGGCGATAGTCGTGCTGGGTGGAGGATCTAGGCAAGCAGAGCCTTTGGCTGAAAGAGTGGTTGTCGGGCACAGAGACCGACAAATGAAATATTTTCTAAGTTTCCAGCCTCCAACATTCAAGGGGGTCGGCACGCCGAATGATACGGAGGATTGGTGGGCAAGGATTCAAGAACTTTTGAGGGTGGCAGAGATGCCAGAGGAAAAGAATTCTGAGTTTGCGACCTTCATGTTGGAAGTAGACGCTAAGTTGTAGTGGGTGAGCCATAGCAGTCGCCAGTTTCCTGGACGCACCCCGTCCATTGAAGAGTTTGGTAATGCTTTCTTGAAGAAGTACATTCCTACGTCAACAAGGCTGGCCCTTCAGAGGCAGTTTCTGCACTTGTTGCAGCGGGACAAGACGGTGGACGAGTATGTTCAGGAGTTCACTCGTTTGAGTCATTATGCTGGGATGACCATGGCTGACAATGAGGAGAGGAACAACCTCTTCTACCATGGGCTAAGGGAGAATCTAAGACAACCCCTCATATCTATGAAGAATGTTGGTTTTAATGAGCTAGTTGAGGCTGCCAAAACATTGGAAAGTGATATGGAGTGAACCCAATATTGTAAGGGGTTTGCAGCCAAGCAGGGAGAAGGGAAGCCTTCCCAATTGCAAGGGAAGTCTGAAGGGAACAGGTGGAAGAAGAAGCCTCATCCTTTCAAGCCCGATGAGAAAAGTAACATGATGTCTGGAGGGTCTCACTTCAAGGGACCACCATCTTACTTTAAGTGTGGCAAGGCAGGCCACATAGCTCATTTTTGTACTAAGGGTGGTACTGAGCAGGAACCAAGGCAGGAGTAGTCCGTGCAGTTTGGCTCCAGTACCGCATAAAAAGGAAAGATGGCAGAGTCTAGCGCTTCCCATTTCCAACCCATGCAGCCAGGGCTTATAACCTTGGGCAACATGAAGCGATCTGCCAACCCGATGCGGTGACAGGTATGAAAGTTTAAGTTAATCTTTTACTTTAGACTTTCAAGACCATTTATGTATGTTGCCTATGTTTTAGGCTGTGTTAGTGTTTGGGTATACCGCTAGGGTATTGTTTGATATGGGAGCATCGCACTCCTTTCTTGCGGAAAGCTTTATCCGGAAAATTGGAGTTGAGCCATTATCGACAGACGCAGAGCTGATGGTGCGCATGCCCGATGGGTCATCCATGACTACCGGGGCAAAGGGGCGCATTTGTTGGAGTCTGGGTGGAGTTGGATTCATGTTGTTAGCAGTGGTTCTACTATTGGTTGAGTTTGTTGTGATATTGGGAATGGACTAGCTTGCAAAGCAGTGTGCCAGTATTGACTTCCTATCTAAGGTGGTGACCCTGAGAAGTGAATGGCAGGCGGAAGTTAAGTTTGAGGGCCTTAGTGGAGTGGCATGCTACCTGATTTCATCCATGCAGCAGGTGTGGGCAGTTAACTAGGGAGGAGTAGCTCTTGTAGTATTGTTGGAGGTTCGCCTTTCCAGGTTATCACTTGGGGAAGTGCCGGTAGTGGCAGAGTTCGAGGATGTGTTTTCTGATGAGCTTCCTAGAGCACCTCCTCGATAAGAGATTGATTTCTCGATTGAGCTAGTGCCAAAGGCTAGGCCGATGTCACGTCCTCCTTTTAGGATGGCACCAAAGGAGTTGAACGAACTCAAAGTACAATTGTAGGAACTACTGGAGCAGGGGTATATCATACCCAGTTCTTCATCATGGAGAGCACTAGTGCTATTTGTGAAGAAGAAAGATGGTAGTATGTGGTTGTGCATAGACTACCGAGAGTTGAATAAACTGACTGTCAAGAATAATTATCTGATTCCTCGGATAGAAGACCTATTCGACCAGTTGGTGGGTTCAGTGGTGTATTCTAAGTTGGACTTGAAGTCAGGGTACTATCAGTTGCAGATTCGAGATGAGTACATACCCAAGACAGCTTTTGATACGAGGTATGGTCACTTCGAGTTCTCAGTGATGCCGTTCGGGTTGACGGACACGCCATCCTGGTTCATGGATTTGATGAATAGAGTATTTCGGGAATACTTGAAATCTTTTGTTGTCGTCTTTATCGACGATATTTTGTTGTACTCCAAATCGGAGGCGGAGCATGAGACTCATTTGTGAATAGTCTTGCAAGTGTTGAGAGAGATCCAGCTTTATGTAAAGTTTTCGAAGTGCGAGTTCTGGTTATAGAAGGTGGAGTTTTTGCTCCATGTGATTAGTGGTGATGGGGTGGCGGTGGATCCGGCAAAAGTTGAATCCATTAGGGATTGGATGATTTTGAGAGCCGTGGCGGAAGTCCGGAGTTTCCTAAGACTAGTCGGGTACTATAGAAGGTTTATGAAAAAAAATTCGCGGATAGCTCTACCTCTCACTTTTCTAACTCATAAGGATCAGAAGTTTGTGTTGACTCGGGAGTGCAATCAGGCATTTAATACCCTGAAGGAAAGGCTGATGATAGCTCCAATCTTAAGTCTACCTAAAGGGACTGAAGGATTTCAGATTTTCAGTGGCGCATCAGGTTGTAGTTTGGGTTGCGTGTTGGTGCAACATGGCAGTGTCATAGCCTTTGGGTCCTGACAGTTAAAGCCTCACGAGAGGAATTACCCCGTCCATGACTAAGAATTAGCGGCGGTAATTTTTGCGTTGAAGTTGTGGCGGCACTATGTGTATGGTGTGATGGTGGAGATCTTCACGAACCACAAAAGCCTGAAGTATCTTCTAGATCAGAAGGACTTGAATACGCGACAGCGTAGATGGGTCGAGTTCCTTGGAGACTATGAAGTGGCAATTCAGTATACGCTAGGCAAAGCAGACGTGGTGGCAGATGCCTTGAATAGAAAATACTCTAGGCGAGGGAGTTGGATCGAAGCTCCTGATAAGCCGTTGGTGGGGGACTGGGAGTCCCTTGGCATCGAGTGTATAGTAAGAGGCAAGTCTAGCATGGCTCATTTGAACTGGATTGAGTTGCAAAATGACTTGTCCGATCATGTTCGGGAAGAGACTAGTTTGGATGAGGAGTTTCAGCCACTTGTGGTGGAAGCTCAAAAGGGAGAAGGTAGCGCCTGGGAGATGATTGATGGGATCCTGAGGAAGGAAGGATATGTGTACTGCAGTTCGGCAAGCTCCGTGAGAAGTTGATGTTTGAGGCTCATTTTACGAAGTACTCCATTCACCCGGGCAGTACAAAGATGTACTTGGATATGAAGAAATTCTTTTGGTGGCCTGGTCTAAAGCGGGACGTAGCTTTGTATGTGAGTCGGTGACAAACTTGTGCCTTAGTGAAGGCCGAGTGTCTGAAGCCGGGCGGGTTCCTAAAGCCTCTTCCTATCCCTAAATGGAAATTTGTTGACATCTCCATGGACTTTGTGCATGTCTTACCTCGATCGCAGTAGGGTAACGATGCGATTTGGGTGATCGTGGATCGCTTGACCAAAGTGGCCCGTTTCATCCCAAATCGGAAAGAGGGCAGCGTGGAGAAGCAGAAGAGTTGTATGTTCGCAACATTGTGTGACTACATGGGATTCCTAAGAGTATTATTAGTGATCGCAATGGACGTTTCATGTCCAAATACTGGAGGTTGGTTCAAAAGAGTCTGGGCACGAAGCTTAAGTTCAGTACGGCATTCCATCCACAAACCGATGGACAAACATAAAGAACGAATCATACAATGGAGGATATGTTGAGAATGTGTACCCTCAATTTTGGGAAGAAATGGGAAGATCACATCTTCATGGTAGAGTTCGCCTATAACAACAGTTACTAGGCAAGTGTAAAGATGGCGCCATACAAAGCTTTTTATGGAAGGCGGAGTCGAACACTGATGTCTTGGACAGAGGCGGGAGACACCAAACTTTTTGGAAAAGAAGTGGTGGTTGATGCTTGCGAATTGGTGCGGACCATCCAGGAATGCGTGAAGATTACCCAGGACCGGCAGGCAAAGTATTTTAATACTCGTCATAGGAACGTGGAGTTTGAGGTAGGCGACTGGGTTTATCTCAAGATTAAGTCGTTTAAAGGCGTTTAGTGGATTCCCCGACTCAAGAAGCTGATTCAAAGGTTTTTGGGATCGTTCGAGATTATAAAACATTTTGGATAAGCAGCTTACCGGTTATCGTTGTTTGCGGAGCTGAGAGGATTGCGCGATGTCTTCCATGTCACCGTCTTGCGAAAAGCCTTGATGGAGGCTAGTGTTGTGATCGAATCGGCGACGGTGCTGGTAGAAGAAGACTTGAGGACGAAGGTCCGTCCGGTTGGCGTAGAGGATTTGGAGGTTCGGAAGCTGCGGAACAAAGAGGTAAAGCTCGTGAAAGTGCGCTGGGACTATTGGAGGAGAGATGAGTTCTCATGGGAGCGAGAGCAAACTATGCATGTAGAATTTCCCGAGTTGTTTATTTAAAGTGTTGTAACTAACATTTTGTGAAAGGAAAAGATGTTGCAATAAATTAGTTGTTGTTTTTGTGCCTACAGCTGAGTTAAATTTCGGGATGAAATTTTTATAAGGATGGGAGGATTGTAATACCCCCCCCCCCATAAAGAGTAGGTTCTCGTTGAACAGAGGAGGGAGATTAAGATGGTGATGTCCGACGTTCCAAGAACGTCGAACGGGTTCCACGAACATCGAACGGGTTCCACGAACGTCGATTGGGTTCGACGAACGTCGATTGTCTTGGTAACCATTTGATTTCACATTAAAGCTGATCCTAGGACCCAGGATCCTGTGCCCAAAGGGCTTATTTAGGGCCGAATGGTTTTCTCCCTCATTTCTTCTCATTTTGGAGTTGACTTAGGTCTTGTGAGTTGGAGAGTGGAGGAAGAAGAAGGAGTGCTTTCTCTGTTATTGACGGAGCTTCGGAGCTCCAATCGTCGTTCCGAGTCCAGATCCGTGAAGAGGACTTGGAGGCACATGTTTTCATCCATGCAAAGAATGGTTTCCAAGATAAGGAAAAGAGTCGTATGGTAACTATAATTCTCCTCTCAATTTTAGGATGCATGCATGGCATCCATTTTCTTATTGTCTTCTTTCAAGCTTTTAGGCGCCGGATCTCTCAAATGAGAGGGGTTCGGGTCACCTTGGTTCAAGAGGAGCCACTGGGTCGATTATGTCCGTCCCCGGCATGTTATTGCATTAGAAATATGCTCCGCTAGTGGATTAGGCATTGTGGTGAAGCCGTAGTTACGATCGTTAGTCCGACTCTGTGATGTTGCATAGCGAGCCTTAAGGATTTTGCTAGAAATTCGTTGTTGCAAGATGCCATTTGTGATGTATGTTCCCCTTATTTCACGCGTGTACGTATAGTTGGAACCGGACAAGGTTAGCTCCATTGTGACGGTAGATGGTTTCCTTGGAGCACGGGAACGTTACAGTATGAAAGGTGGATTAGGGTGGGAAGGCTATGTTTTGTGATGTGCGAAGGCTTGACTTTGTCTCCGTGGTCGGCTGGCTAGCCCGTGACGTACAAGTCATGTATGGAGAGTGTCCCAGTGAGACAAGACCCTTTCTGTGAAACTGACGAGAATGTCAAGCATTTGGCAAGCCCGGGCAATGAATCCCACGAGCGTGTGGGGTCTTGCGAGGGTTCTTAGTATCGGTTTGATTGTATGGGACAGAATCCTGATGAGAGAAGTCAGAGTTTGCAGGCAAGCCCGAGTTTTGAGACCCACGAGCGGGTGGGGCCTTGATAAGAGTTCTGTGTGATGGCTTGTACGCTGAAGGGGAAATTGGAAGTACCCATGTGTTTGCGGCTTGAACACCGAAGGGGAAATTGGAAGTACCCGGCTGATGATGAGTGATGGTGTTAGATTCATTCGCTTTAGGGTGCCTTGGGTGAAACCCAAGATTGCATACATGCTGCATTATAGACCCCCTTTTATTTATACTCAACTTATAAACATGTTTGTTGAATGAGACATCCAAACCTGTTTTATAGTTTTACATGTTATGGTATATTGCATATGAAGTGCTGACCTGCAAGGTGATGGTGTTCCCTGGGATCCGCTAGGGATGGCTGGGAGGAGATGTGTTGGTTACACAGTTAAGGTCGGTCTTTGCTGACCCACGTTACAACAAAAATTTTACAGGGCAAGGATCGCAAGCAGGAGCAATCATGTCGGCCAAAAAGGCCTAAGCCGCATGAAGTGAACCTTTATTTGCTTATGTTTTGAAGCTATGATGTAACATCCCCATCCGTCACATGAAATATAACAGAAGATCCCGTCGAGGCCCCACGCCATATACCACGGACAGTTAGTGGAGTTACGTATTATTAACAAAACACTGCCAAAAGAACACGTGTCCTAACTCAGAGCATTCTAGCGGAAGCTTTTTAAAACAGTTATAAGAACCCAAATGCAATAGCATGAATGTCCACAACAAGCAGAGTAGGAATGATAGCAAAATACACAAAAGTCTCGGCCTTAGGGCCTTTCAAGAGTTTACTTAAACAATAAGTGTTTTACATACTACGGCATGCAGGCCATCCATACATGATAGTATTAAAAGAAAACACTTCGCTCTGGCCTTCGAGGGCCAGCACAGCAATAAGGGTTTCATCCCGCTATTTGTCACTAGGCTCACATGTTCCTGCATAAGAACAATCAATCACACTGTGACAAAACAAGGAACCGGTTAGCTCAAGCTGACCAAATTATAACGACCCACCCCTTAATCGGGGTGGCGGTGCTCCTTCCCTGCATTTTATTAGTATAACCAAACAAGATAGTGAAAGTACAATTTAAGCACACTTCACCACAGGCATAGGCAAACACAGCCACACACCCCGTGCTCTAAGGGCACATTCTCGGTGAACTCGGTCCACCACTGCCCCTAGGATGGCAACATCGTGAGGTAAAAGGTCTCTTTCGGCCAAAGCCTAAGACCCTCCCTCTATGCCATTGGTAAGTGTCATGTACCCTAAGTCTCATTAATCGAACCACATAGAGCGGGTACGGTTCCACTTAACCTGTTGCTCACACCGCCATGTCAATTTAAGTCATCAACGCGGGCCAAGCTTCCTCGCATTCCAAAGTAATGATCAAACAATATTACATAACCCTGGTTATGTACATGGTTGGCTCCCAGGCCACCAAGATGGCAGAAATGCGCTTCTGCCTAGTTTTCTGGGTACACCTTGGAGTTAGTCGCCAAGGCTCCCTGTTGCAATCTACCACTTAGAAAACCCAAAAAACAAACGGCACAGAGTCTTCTCCAGCAATATAAGCATAATGAAAACATTACCTATCCAGACCAACTTGTCAGGATAAGCTTCGCACACCATGCCTATGTCCGTACTTCGATTCCGGACTCTAAATAGAAAATGACGGGGATAAACCATATCTACCCGAAGGAATACCTCATACTCACCGCCCACTCGCTGGAGAGAGTTTCCTATGAAAAAAGGAAGAGGACTTCATATGTACAATTAGAGAATCGTTACCCTAGAGGTTCGCTTTGGTGCCATGGAGAAGAAACTAGACCGATGAAAACCACCGCAACGGACTCGCCTCCACGGAT
The DNA here is from genome assembly GCA_039513925.1 of Platanthera zijinensis. Lineage (NCBI taxonomy): Eukaryota > Viridiplantae > Streptophyta > Magnoliopsida > Asparagales > Orchidaceae > Platanthera > Platanthera zijinensis. The sequence goes on from CM077082.1 coordinate 67,586,787, forward strand.
CTGGACTTGGCTCGCAATTTGGGGCTCTGAAGCTACAACGATGGTCGGAATCCTCCTTCTTCTTCACTCTATGATCTACCCTATCTCAATCTCTTTAGAAAGAGAATGGATCAAAGGAATTGGGGTTTAGACCCTCACTTCCCGAAGTTAATACCTCAGGGACAATCCTGGGTTGTCGGATCTCTTTTAAATAAAACGAAAGGCCCTGATTCGCTCTTAAAACAATCTTTTTGTTACCGTACACGGCTTGTGACATGAGCGTGTCACAGGCCGTGTGCCACATTAGTACTAGAAATCGTCGATCTCAGAACAGGGCACGACTCTGAACACGCCCGTGTCACAGGCCATGTTCCTGGCACAACTTTGGACATGCCTGTGTCCTAGGTCATGTTCCTCAACCGACACAGTAACCGTCGAGCCCAAACAAGACACAGCCCCAGGACACGCCCGTGTCCCATGCTGTGTGCCTGACACGGCTTTGGGCACACCTGTGTTCCAGTCCGTGTTCATCACTCGACCCAACACAGCCATTTCCAGAAAAGGATACGGCTTTGTACACACCCGTTGCACAGGCCGTGTGAACCTAAAATGGCTCAAAATCTCTTAAAAACACTACCCATTCATCCCCAATATTTATAGGGCTTCGTTAAGGGTATTATAAACCTATTGATGTATACGTACACATGTATTGGGGCATTACAATTCTCCCCCCCCCCCCTAAAAGAATTTCATCCCGAAATTACAGAATGGAAAGGTACATAAAATTAAATGGTACCTGAGTAGAAAAGCTCGGGATACTCCTCAAGCATGGTCTGCACTCGCTCCCACGAAAGCTCCTCACAACCATAATTGTTCCATCGAACTTTGACCATCTTGATATTTTTGTTCCGCAATTGCTTGACCTCCGTATCCTCGATCCGAATGGGTTTAACTTTTGTTGTTAGCCCACTATCGACCGACACTTGATCCGCAGCAACCACTTGCGCTGGTTCTTTCATGGCTTTGCGTAGGACAGAGATGTGAAATACATCATGTAATCCACTCAGCTCTTCGGAAAGAGCCAACCGATAGGCGGCTTCACCAACTCGCTCCAAGATCTCAAAAGGCCCAACATACCTCGGACTAAGCTTCTTTAAGCGTTGAATCCTTGATATGCCTTTAAACGGCTTTATCTTGAGGTACACGCAATCGCCCACCGCAAACTCCACGTTCCGATACTTGGCATTGTAGTACTTGGCCTATCTATCCTGAGCAATCAATAGTTGTTCCTGAATCACCCGTATTATTGAAGTAGAATCTTCAACCTCTGTTCGCTTATAAATCTTTGATTCTCCCATTTCTACTCAAGCCAAAGGTATATGATACCTCTTTCCATATAGAGCCTCAAAAGGTGCCATCTGAGTGCTAGCTTGGTAGCTGTTATTGTATGCGAACTCAATCATGTAAAGATGGTCTTCCCACCTTTTACCAAAATCCAATGCACACAAACAAAGCATGTCTTCCATCGTCCTGTTCACCCGTTCTGTTTGCCCATCTGTCTGCGGGTGAAAAGCTGTGCTGAAGTTCAATTTAGTACCCAACAACTGATGAATGAACCTCCAATCGTTAGATGTGAATCGGCCATCACGGTCACTAACGATGCTCTGAGGTACACTATGCAAACGGACTATATTATCCACATAAAGCTTCGCAAGCTTCTCTAAGGAATCATCCTTCCTATTGGGTATGAAATGCGACACCTTTGTTAACTGATCCACGACCACCCAAATGGCGTCATTCCCCTTGTGTCATCTCGGCAAACCGTGCACGAAATACATAGAGATGACGTCAAATTTCCACTCTAGTATAGGCAAGGACTTTAGAAATCCACCTGGCTTATGGCATTCGGCCTTCACTAAGGCACAAGTCTGACACTTCGCCACGTATAGCGCTAGGTCTTTCTTCATAACTGGCCACCAGAATTGCATCTTCATGTCTTTGAACATCTTTGTGCTCCCAGGGTGAATTGAGTACTTGGTAAAATGCGCATCAATTCTTCTCGTAATTTCCCAACATTAGGGACGCACAACCGACCACCTTTTCCTACAAGGTCATCGACAACAATAAACTAGTCATTCGACCCATCCACAGACTCTGCCACGCGACGTTTCAAGCTTACGTCCAAATCCAAGGCCTGTCAAATCCTGTCTGCGTGGTCGTATTGAACCTCTGTCCAACTCAAACATGCATTAGCATTAGTTCCTTTGTCAACACACGAGATCTCCAAAGCCTCCAAATCTCGAATGAGCCGCGCATCATGCATTTACAACCAGTTGGCCTGTGAAGGAGTTCTATGACTCAGAGCATCCTCCACAACATTCCCCATCCCGGGAATATAATGAATCTTGTAGGTATAGTCCCCCAGTAACTCCATCCACCTACGTTAGTGCATGTTCAGGTCCTTCTGATCAATCAGGTACGTCAGACTCTTATGATCTGAATAAATGTCGACCTTTACTCTATATAGGAAATGCCTCCACAACTTGAGAGCGAATACCAAGGCCGCTAACTCCAAGTCATGCACCAGGTAGTTCCTCTCATGCACTTTTAACTAATGAGATCCATAGGCTATCACCTTACCGTGCTGAAATAGAACACAGCCTAAACCACTCCCAGAGGCATCGCTATAAACCTCAAAGCCTTCAAAACCATAAAGCAAACTTAAGACAGGTGTCGTGGTCAAACGACACTTTAGTTCTTCGAAAGCTTGTGCGCACTCAGGCGTCCAAACAAACTTTTGATCTTTCCTTGTCAGAATAGTGAGGGGAAATGTTATCCGCGAGAAGTTCTCCACAAAGCTCCTGTAATAGCCGGAAAGCCCTAGAAAACTCCGGACTTCCTCCACCAAAGATAACACAGGCCACTCCTTTATAGTAACTATCTTTGTCGGATCTACCGCAATACCTTCTCCAATAACTACATGACCAAGAAATGCTCCCAAGGACAACCAATACTCGCACTTGGAGAACTTGGTGTACAGTTGGTTCTTCCACAATATCTCTAACACCATATGCAGATGCTTGAAATGATCATCCTCGCACAGCGAGTACACCAATATGTCGTCAATAAAGACTATCACAAACTGGTCTAAGTATTCTCTGAACGTTCTGTTCATCAAATCCATAAACACGGATGGTGCATTCGTCAGCCCAAACGTCATGACGGTGAACTCATAATGCACATAGCATGTGCTGAAAGCTGTCTTAGGAATGTCACTTTCCCTTATCTGCAGCTGATAGTATCCGGATTTCAGATCCAACTTCGAGTACACAGTCGACCCTACCAGCTGGTCGAACAGATCATTAATCCATGGGATCGGATACTTATTCTTCTCAGTTAACTTATTCAACTCCAGATAATTAATACAGAGTCATAATCTTCCGTCCTTTTTCTTAACAAAGAGGACCGGAGCGCTCCAAGACGACGAACTTGGACGCGCATAACCTTATTCCAACAGTTCTTGAAGCTGTACTTTCAGTTCCGCCATCTCCTTAGGCGCTAACCGATACAGAGAGCGTGACACGGGTTTGACACCTGGCACTAGCTCATTGGTGAAGTCGATCTCTAGCTGAGGTGGAGCTCTAGGGAGATTTTCAGGGAATACGTCAGGAAACTCAGATACAACTGGGATGCTATCCAAACCAGGTTTGGTCTTCAAACTCTCCACTAAAGTGAGAAATAGCTCTGCACCACTACGAACTACCTAAACCACCTGGAGAGCAGACATCAAAATCTTGCTTGACCTCTTCGAGCTTAAGAACGTCGTCTAACGATCTGTCTCCAGTCCCAATCTGACCACCTTACAGTTGCAATCAATATGCACACACTGCTCTAATAGCCAGTCTATGCCAAAGATCATATCGAACTCCACTATCGGCAGTAGCAACGCTTGCAAGTCATATTCATGACTCCCAATCCCTACCTTCATGCAACAAACTCTATCTGCGCGCACAAAGCACCCGTTAGGCAGCAACACATCAAATTTTTTCCTTGTCATCGAAAAAGGTACTCCGATGTGTGATACAAACTCTTTGGGCAAAAAGGAATGTGAAGCTCCCGTATCGAACAGTGCTCTCGCCAGAAAATCAAAGATCGATACAAAGCCTAGCACAATCAGTCATAAGCTAACACGCGTAAGGCAACAAGTATTTACAACTAAACTGCTATAAATTAAAACATGCCTGTCACCACATTAGTCTGCTTCATGGCCTCCTGCTTGCCAAGGTTATACACTCTAGGCTGGTGATGCAGGCTCACACGTTTGACACCGAATAGATCTACGGACTAGCACAAATACCTCTCCACAATCCAAATCCTATAGTCTCACAATCGCTCTACGCGGCACCACGTTAATTAATTCTATCAATTATATGCTATCGTACGGGTAGCCAAACCGATTAGGATCAAATAGAGGCAATAGACCAATATTCTTTCCGGCTAAAAGGACCTACCCGGCCCGAACGAGCGGTGTTGTACCAAAAGAGATCTACCAAATAAAATACGATTCAAAAAAGGTTGATCTCTCCCAATAAAAGAAAACGAAGGTTCACCAAACCTTTCTCTAAATTAAAGGAAATTAAGAGGGAAAACAAAAGCAATTGAAAGATCACCACGATATAATTTTTATTGCTATCAAAAATTCAACGCTAAGAATCTACCACCACAGGAATTAATCTAGGAAGAGAAACACACAATCGGTAGAAAGGATTCGTTACCCTATCAGAATGGATGATTCTAATCTCTCTACTTGGATTGTTCTTTAATGGCTCTATCGGAGTCACGCCAGATGGAGAAAAACTTGTCCGCCTTCGTCGCATCACGCCGGAGTTGGAATCCACAAAGGAAATCTTTGCCTTGGCCGATTTCTTCAAGGAGGTGGGTTAAATGGTTGCTTTGTTGGAGGTCAGTTTTGGGAGAGGATGATGGGGGAAGGTGGCCGAGCCACTAAGAGGGGGGAGATAGAGAGGGCCGACGGCCAAGAGAGGGAGAGGAGGGAGGAGGCCGAATTTTGCCAAGGGGGGAAGGAAAGATCTCCAAAGATTTTTGGGGGGATTATTTCTTATTCTTCCTCTCTAATCAATCCTTCATAACATGGCTATATATAGCCTACACCAGTAAATCTCCCTCCAATCAAAATTCAAAATTCAAAATGAAAATAAGATTGTTATAGGCACCCATCATTACACATGAAATAAAATAATTAAAGCAACACATGATGGTTATAAGAACCCATCATTACACATGAAATGAAAATTAAAACAAACATAAAAATGACTTAATAATTATTAATAAATTGGTTTGCGCCCCAGGCGAATATTATGGTGACTCTCCACATGTTCATCACGGCGCCGAAAATCTTTATTTGAAGGCGAATAAAGTTCTTCTGTAAGCGCGTCGTCACCGTCTTCAATATGTTGAGGGTCGTCGTCTCCATCAATCCTCCACCGCTCAAAAGTACTCATCATCGATGAGTTGGTCTGAAAGTACCGATGCAGGAGAGCATCATCCCAAAGAAACACGTAGCAGCAAACATCATCACTTAGAGAAGAGGGCACTTCAATTTGGAGTATCCTGTCATGCAAAAAGGTGGTCCAAGAGAACCACGAAAAAGCATTAGGCAATAAAGGATAACAAATTTCTACATCAAAAACCAACGTACCTCCAGTGAAGACCGATGAAGAGAGCGATCCAGGCACAAACTCATTACCCAAACCATAAGAAAACAAAGTGGACCCAAACGGACAGGCAGATAATTCAAGTGGTGGAGAAACATATAGCGTTAAATTAGAAACATTAAAAATAGGGGTAATACCCCAATCAGTGGATAACTTCCAATGATATGTGTATTCTCCTAATTTCATTAATATCGGAAAAAGGTCCAGTTCGCCAACTCGCCAACTTTCTATAGTGCCCGAAGGCAACCGTTTAGGGACAAGACGCACCATAACTAAATCACAAATCATATAGTGAGACTCTCTTTTATGTAAGCTAGCATGAATTTGATAAGATATAATTTGTATGGCTAGCGTTTCACTAATGTGCTTATATAAAATGTGATCATGATGAGCATAAACTTGTGCAAGCTTATTTAATAAATTTGGTGGAGGTAACGGAACTAAATAAGGTGGCACCAATGGAATTAAATAAGGTGGCACCAGCGGAACTACATCAGGTGGCACCAATAGTATGAGATCAGGTGGTACCAATGGAATGAAATCAGGTGGCATGATAGACGGCCACATCACTAACGTATTCTCAGAGATTTGGTTATTCTTAGAAAGTCGAAAGGATACAGAGCTATCAAAAATTATATCGTGGCCAAACACAAATTCCATCAACGCACTAAAACTTGTACGATGAGACATGTCCAATGAAGGGGCCTGCTGGGTTGGCAAAATAAAATGACTCAGATCAAACATACCAAACTCGTGTCCTAAAGGGTCCACTAAACGAGTCAATGGATCAGGTGGGAGAGTTGGTAAAACTAAAATCAGGAGAGATTTAAAATCATATTTAATTTCATGCAACGGAGTTAGCATCAGGGGACGCTCATCCGGGTCTACTTCAATAACGTCTTCCAAAAGTATAACTCTCTCACATGGAAGTTCTTCCAACACATTAGACACGTCATCCAATTCAGAATCAGTGCAGGCCTCAGAAATGAGCAAAATCGAATCCGACGTAAATTTTAATTCATAGTGAACTTCAGATAATGGAGACAACAATAAAGAACTATCGTTCGGGTTCATAGCGCTAAAATCATCCAAACATAAACTTCGCATATAAGGTGAGTCTTCCCAATAAGTCGGGACATCTTTTAAGTATGGTTCATCAATAATAATAGGGAAATCCACACTCACTGGCTCCTCAAATAAATTAGATATATCCTCAGTAGGTGTAATTGTAAGCTCTAACATGGCGGGGATCGTAGTTTGGAGAGGGCTCTCAATACTAGGGTGATCAGTCACAACGCTAGTAGGGCTAATAATAGGCAACATACTACTCTCACCGATCAGACTATCATCATCCCATTCATCATCGTCTAAGTCACTAGGTATTCCATCGGACTCCGATGCATCAGAATCGTCGGGAACTAACGAACATGTCAGAATACTCTCACCTACGGGGTCATCCTCAAAATCCAGAGATAGTATATCAACATCAGCATCCTCAGGGGTATCAATCACTATCTTTAGGGGCTTAAATGTTGAGGCTAACGAAGGCATAACCCTAGTGGTAACATCTATCGAGTCCACAACAAAAGACCTATTAGGAGAGGTTTCCCTAACGGGGGATGGTGGTCTAAATACAGCCTTTTCAGTCTGACACGAGTGAGCTTTATTCTTAGGAAGGTGGTCCTTCACAATTTCTAATACCGTATTAAAAGTGGTGTCTAGATCGGTGTACCAATAATGCAGTAATTTACCCTGGATGTAGGGGTTTAACCCCTTACGAAACCTAGAGAGGGTGATCTCTGGTAACTCCTTCACACCACTACTAACCATCATATCCTAAAAATGACGCATATAATCTTAGATCGACTTGTTCCCTTGTTTTAGGTTTGTCAAATCATTAGTTATCAGTCGCTTGGTCTGGGCATTTGGTTTATAATCATTCCTAAGGGCAGGTATGGATCTAGTGTCATAACTATACTCACTCATAGGCTTAGTATTGGCAGGGCGAAGGTAGGCAGGATAAAATTGATCCGAAAGCAGGCTACGCATTTGCATCCAAGAATGTATTTTGCTACCAACACGAAGCTCTTCGTTGTACCAGAATATGCGAGCTTAACCTATTAATCGTACACGAACAATGTTCACTTGTTGGTGGTCATCAGATCTTTCTCCAACGATCGGATCGTGTTGACCAGGGTAAGGAAGCCCTGCATCTTAGGCCTAGAGAGTAGTAGCCTTAGGTCATCACGCAGACCCTCATAGAACCGGTTGGTCTTACGCTCCACATCAGCAAACATAGATCTAGCATAACGACCCAACCGCATAAACTCGTGGAGATACTCATCCACACTACTGTCTCCCTGTGTCAGTCTCTGAAACTCATTATCCATAGTGATACTTTGAGCCGAGGGAAGGTATCTTACCAATAATAACCTTGAGAATTCCTCCATCGAGACGTCAGTGAGTTGCCTTCCAGCCAAGTGATGCAGCTCCAACTCTTCCCACCACAACCTCGCCTCTCCATCCAACAGGAAGATGGATATGGTGATCTTCTGCCATTCCTCCATCTTAGTGGCCGTCAAGACTCTCTTCACCTGAGAGAGCCAATCTTTGGCTTGAGTTGGGGTTCCAGTCCCCAGAAACAACGGAGGGTTAAAGCCCATTACATGTTTAAGCTGCTTCTCTGTTGCTCTTCTTGGTATCAACGGCTCTACCACCACATGTTCCACCATTGCAGGTTCTGCTGCTCGAAGTTATACCAGCTCCCCTGCAGGGGCAGGCTGCTGCACTTGCCTTCCTGGTTGGGCGTTTATCATTGTAAACACTGCCTCAGCCATAAGTCTTATTGTTTCTGCAGAAGGAGGGGTTGCATGCCCGTCATTGGGTGCACTACTTGCCTCAAAAAGCGGGTGTTCAGACGGCCATGTGCCACTCCTTGTCACCTATAGTCGTATAACACGCCATTAAGCGACCAAACAAAATTGCAAAAAGTAATTATAGAAACACGTGGGTTCCTCAAACAAGTGTATTTTAATTCCTAAGTGGACATTCATGGGTTCTTTTCATGTTATAACGATGACGCGCATACATGTGCCCACCACCCCTTAAAAGAATTCGTCCATGAATTCCAATAAGCAAGACCGATGCCATAGTCTGATTCAAAATTATAACACCCCCATCCATCACATGGAATATAACAGAAGGCCCGGTCGGGGGCCCACGCCATATACCACGGACAGTTAGTGGAATTACGTATTAATACCAAAACACTGTCAAAGGAACACGCGGCCTAACTAAGAGCATTCTAGCGGAAGCTTTTTAAAATAGTTATAAGAACCCAAATGCAATAGCATTAATGTCCAAAACAATCAGAGTAGGAATGATAGCAAAATACACAAAAGTATCGGTCTTAGGGCCTTACACGAATTTACTTAAACAATAAGTGTTTTACATACTTCAGCACGCAGGCCAGCCATACATGATAATTTTAAAAGAAAACACTTCGATTTGGCCTTCGAGGGCCAGCACAGTAATAAGCATTTCAGCCCGCTATTTTGCCACTAGGCTCACCTATTCCTGCATAAGAACAATCCACCGCACGGTGGCAAAATAAGGCAACGGTCAGCTAAAGCTGACCAAATTATAACGACCCCACCCCTTAATCGGGGCAGCGGTGCTCCTTCCCTGCATTTTATTAGTATAACCAAACAAGATAGTGAAAGTACAATTTAAACACACTTCACCACAGGCGTAGGCACACACAGCCACACACCTCGTGCTCTTGGTGCACATTCTCGGTGAACTTGGTCCACCACCGCCCCTAGGACGGTAACATCGTGAGCTAAAAGGTCTCTTTCGGCCGAAGCCTAAGACATGCCCTTTATGCCATTGGTAAGTGTCATGTACCCTAGGTATCTTTAACCGAACCATATGGAGTGGGTACGGTTCCACTAAACCCATTGCTCACACCGCCATGTCAATTTAAGTTATTTACACGGGTCAAGCTTCCCCAAATTCCGAAGTAACGATCAAACAATATTGCATAACCAGGTTATATACAAGGTTGGCTTCCAGGCCACCAAGATGGCAGAAATGCGCTTCTGCCCAGTTTTCCGGGTGCATCTTGGAGTTAGTCCCCAAGGCTCCCTATTGCAATCTACCACGTAGAAAACCCGAAAAACAAACGGCACAGAGTCTTCTCCGACAATACAAGCATAATAAAAACATCACCGATCCTGACCAACTTGTCTGGATAGGCTTCACACATCATGCATATGTCCGTACTTCGATTCTGGACTCTAAATGCAAAACGACGAGAATAAACCATATCTACCCGAAGGAATACCTCATACTCACCGCCCACTCGCGGGAGAGAGTTTCCTATGCAAAAATGAAGAGGACTTCGCATGTCCAAGTAGATAATCGTTACCTTATAGGTTCGCTTCGGTGCCATGGAGAAGAAACTAGATGAATGAAAACCACCGCAATAGACTCACCTCCGCGGATCTGGACTTGGCTCGCAATTTGGGGCACTGAAGCACCAACGATGGCCGGAATCCTCCTTCTTCACCTTATGCTATCCCCTCTCTCTATCTCTTTAGAAAGAGAATGGATCAAAGGAAATGGGGTTTATACCCTCACTTCCCGAAGTTAATACTTCAGGGATAATCCTAGGCCGTCAGATCTCTTTTAAATAAAATGAAAGGCCCTGATTTTCTCTTAAAACCATCTTCTTGAGACCGTATACGGCCTGTGATAAGGGCATGTCACAGGCCGTGTGCCACATTAGTACTAGAAATCATCGATCTCAGAATAGGACACGGCTCTGAACAAGCCTGTGTCACAGGCCATGTGCTTGATACGGCTTTGGACATGCTTATGTCCTAGGTTGTGTGCCTCAACCGACACAGTAACCGTCGAGCCCGAACAGGACACGGCCCTAGGACATGCCCGTATCCCAGGTCGTGTGCCTGATACGGCTTTGGACACACCCGTGTTCTAGGCCATGTTCATCACTCGACCAAACATAGTGATTTCCAAAAAAGTACACGGCTTTGGACACACCCGTTTCACAGGCCGTGTGAACCCAAAATGGCTCAAAAGCTCTTAAAAACACTACCTATTCATCCCCAATATTCATAGGGCTTCGTTAAGGGTATTATAAACCTATTGACCCATACGTACACAAGTTTTGTGGCATTACATATGATATGATCCTTGAGAAGTAATCCAACTTGCATGTCGAGGTAGACTAGGAGTGCTTTTGCAAATTGATAGGATTGATTTTCAGTTTCACACTCATGTTGTGTATGCCCTTAAGGCCATTTTGATACTCTTGGATTAGTGGATAACTTCCTGTTTAGTTGTATGTTTCCACTATTTTATTCTGAATTATGAGTTGGGTAGTTTTATATCATCTTTTAATGCTTAAGTTGTGGCGTCTGTATGTTGTGGGGCCCCGGCCGGACCCATATTATACGGTCATTATAAGGAAGGTGTTACATCTCTCTCCCGTCATCGGAAAGTAGCTCCTCTATCTCGTTCCTGACCTCGTGGGACCTCCACCTACCCTCAGTGTTGCTGGGCCACCATCCTCTGGTTCAGATCTAGCACGGTGGCATGAGTCGCTATCGTATGGAAGGTGGACTGGGAAATCATAATCAAAGCCCGTCTCAAGTCATCACGCAGGCCTCGGTAGAATCGAGCAACTCGGTCTCTGTTAGTGGTCACGAACATCCTAGCAAAATGGGCTAAGTGAATAAACTCTCGCTAAGCTAGGAGTAACTTACTAAAAAAAGTTCAACATAATATAACTTTAATTGTAGCAGCTTAATCGTTAGTTATAGGTAATAAACGCTCTACTAGTATCAATCTGAAAGGTACACTCAAAATGTATTCACACCGCAGGTATTCAAAACCCGCCAACACACCACAGGTGTACAATCCCGCACACATCGCAGGTGTTCAAACCTGCGCACACCGCATGTGTTCAAATCCGCATACACACCCAATGTAGACATAGTATGGACCACTTCTCTTTAGCAGGGTAGCGAACCCTATGGGCCGGACCAATGTGGTCGTTGGTGACAATGTCCAGTCATATCACTTCTAGGGGTGGTTGTACCGTACTATCCAAGCCCTAACGTACAACCAAGTGTACTCTTGTATGTGAGAGACATCCTTCGAACCTAAATTTAGGCCGAATAGCGAAGGAAACCCAACGAGGAGAAAATATAATAGTCGGTCACCCGTGGTACACATCTCCTTGTCTCCATGAGTCGCCAACCTTCCCGCATCGGTATGAATTACTGAATTGACTTACACGTCACAATTTACTATAAGCAATTTACAAGCATTCAATTTTAGGTAATTTTACTGGCATGCAATGGATCTATAGCGTCCTGCCCTACTGGACTTCAAATAATTCGAGCAAGCGACCTTTTTTAAAAACATACGGCCCAACTTTTGACAAGGAGCATAACGAGCATAGGAGTACCTTTAATTAAGTCTAACTATGGAGGAATATCTCGACTACCGTTATCTCTAATTAACGCTCAACCTAAAAACCAACCGCTCGTCAGAGCAGGACCCGTGCTCAAAATGCGAAAATAATAAATTGAAGTAATTATAAATGCGGTAATAAAATGATGCTAAAAAGATAAGCTGCAGAATTTATATTCTAAATTGAGTGTTGAAATAAACATGATCAGTACGAAACTGGAATAGTACTGAACAATAAGAGCTATAAATAAACTATTGAAAGGAACTTGACTAGTACAAGACTGGAATGACACTGAAATGAAAGAACTGAAAGAAACAGGATCAGTGCAAGACTAAAATATTTAAAGAAAGTATTGAACTGAAAGTAATAAAACAGGACCAGTGCAAGACTGGAGCACTGAAAGGAAGGTACTGAACTGAAAGTAATAAAACAAGACCAGTGCAAGACTGGAATAAAAAAATAAAAATTGGTTAGTAGTCCAATCACTCCATTTTTAGGAGGCTTCAGTTCCATCATCATTCATATGAGACAAGTTCAGTTCTATCTCCGTTCATAGGAGGTAATTTCAGTTCCATCTTCATTCTCAAGAGAAAAGTTTAGTTTCATCTCCGTTCTCAAGAGAAAAGTTCAGTTCCATCTCCATTCTCAAGAGGAGAGTTTGGTTCTATTTCTATTTTTAGAAAGCTTCTTTTGAGTTTCACCCATTATTAGGGTCTGATATTAATTCAGTTGTGTCTTTCAAATACGGCTTAATCGGAGCGGAGAGGCTTATTATGAGTTTCACATTTTACTATTTATTTGCGAATAGAAGCCAACTTATTTGCTCGTGCCAGGTAAAATTTGAGTGTCTTATTAGAAAGTCTGTTCTTCCTGAAACTTCAAACTCGAGAATTATTTCCAAAACATGGGAAAAATTCTTCACCCAAGGCGCGGTTGTGCATCGTTCAACTCAAATATCGTACTCTTCATCCTTCAAACACACAAGAGTTATTTTAAAAACGAGACACTCGTCGGCTTTGCAAAAGCCTCTAAACACTCCGAGCTTGAAATTTCGCCTCGATAACTCTCGTCAATTATTTATTTGAACTCAATATTCAAATTAAAATATGATCGCCTACCCCAATTTAGTTTTTTCAAAGGATTTGAGCATATCAATTTCAAAGCGCGACCTTAGGCTCCGCGAAATTGAAAAATCTTTAATTTTTACCTCAAGATGCCCAAATGTTTACATAACTCAAAAAGGGATTAAAATGAGTCTAGAAAGTTTTTCAAAATTTTCTGATACTTTTTGGGCCTATAAATTTGCTAAATAATTCGTACTTAGACTTTTTAAAATACTAAATCAAATCATAAAATTCTCGAAAAATTGTAGAGATAGCCCTCATCAAGGGGAACAATTTTCACGTCAAATATTTTTCCATAGGAATATAAATTTTTCCCAAACAAATCATCAAATTACTGATCAGGATTTGGTCTACAAATAACTATTAAGAACTCCAACCCGTGGCTGAGATCGAGCCTTACCGAAAATTTAACCTTTTGTCCCCACAGCAGATCGAGCTCGGATCCCCTAGGGGGGATTCAGAAAACCATGCAACACGTAATTTGGCGAAGCTTCTGCCGTTTGATCATCATCGTCTATATCGGACCGCAGTTGTGCTTTACCAACAATGCAATAGATATCAATCTCTGCCATCACCGGTCGGCAGCAGCGAAGTGCTGACACTGCCCCCGGTCGAGTCGTTGGGGGCTGACGATCTTCTAGGTGGTGTTCCCGTGGCCTGGAGTCATCGACCACCGCTAGACTGATTCATCCTGAACGCCGGGTGGCGCAGATTACTAAGCTTCTGGCGATGCCGCCCCGCCTCACCTCTTTTATGGCTCCCAGACCATCATACCACTGCCGGCCGGCGCATCGAGGGTCGATCTTCCCTCTAAAAGTGGTCCAGCAGTCTGGCTCCGCCGGCCATCGCCTGAAAAATCAAAACAGAGCCCCAGGAAAATATTATTATTCCTTGGGTGCCATCGGATTTGAGTTTTCCGGCGGCACTGCCTCCTTCCACCATCGGGGATGAGCTTTTCCGGTGATGTATCATTATTCTAGGTACACCACCATTGTTGGATGGGGCTTGCCCTGCGCGGCCAGAACCCGAGCCTAGAGCTTGGCTCGGGTGGTGTCGGTGATGCTCCTGCTACTGGGGGCACATGCATCACGTCGAAAAGACGGGGAAGGGAGAGGGGAAGAGGCTCCACCTGAGGTAGTGTTGCTCAAGAGATGCTGGGTTGAGACGTTGTTGGAGGTAGTGGAGGTGGCAGATTTTTGGTTTGGCTTCTCTGGCGGCCTAGGGTTCAGGCAGGGGGGCTTGGCTCGCCTGAGGGGTGTGTGGGAATGGGTAGGGGAGGGATCAATTTATAGGCTGATGAGGCGACATCTAATGACTTTTTGCCGATGTGGCATTAATCCCAATAGGAGGAGGAGCTCTTCTCCTCTCCTCCACTTGGCTGGACACATGAAAAGCACCAGGAGGGCCAAGTACAGCTACTTGACATGATCTGGATGAGGGGGAAAATTGGACTTGAGATGGGCTTGGGAAAAGAGAAGAGGACGGGGAGGAAGTTGGGTCTCTTGGCTTGGCCCAAGTCCTCTTTCTCTTAGCTATACATATCATAAAAATCAGAGCAATAAGGAGCCTATGATGGTTTGGACTTGTGGCCTCAAGTGGGGGCACCATTAAGATGAGCCTCTATTAAAAAAGGCATTTTAAGGGGGTTTGTCCATAAGTCAACCATGGGGTTGGTCCCCCATGCTGGTGAAATACAAAGTAGGTCCAAGTCATCGAGATCGGGTCAAAGTTGGGGTATCGTGCCATAATTGGTACGTGCATGCTTTTTGGTGCACGATAGGGCTTAGTTTGACCACAGATTGACAACCCATCATCAAATTGATCGGGACGAACTCCGTTGACTTCGTATTAACCATACGAATCCAACACCACTGACCAGAGTCATATCGGGGTTCGTTTGCTAAATATCCAAAATTTGCGCCTCGCGACGCAGTAAAAGGTCAAAATGGTTATATTCGACGTCTAACTCTGAATTGCAATGCAACAAGTTCCATCGAGCTCCTATTGACTATACGAAGCCATATGAATCGACAGAACTCAGATCGGAGTTCATTAGCTCAACGTCCCTAAATAGGGACACCTCGTACCTCTTTTGGGCCTTGGGTAGAGGTTTGAGTCACCTTTATTGGCTCCACTAGGGTTTTAGTGACCCAATGAAAGTCGAGATGTTACATTCAAGAGGTTGCACTCTTGTTGATGTGGAGCATAGATGGGAGCACTCTCGTAAAGCCGGTTGACGTCACTTGAGGCGTAAGGAAATTGTAGTGCAAGGAGAAAAGCATAGCGAATTCCTAAGTGGAGAATCGGTCTAAGTCCACGATCTTGCTGAAAAACCATAGAGCTCTCTCTTGTCTCTGGAGTTTCTCAGCTTGAAATGAAGGCCTTGGGGCCTATTTATAGTTTTTTTGGAGGGGCGCATCAGTAATTGCATCGAGTAATTTTTGCTGACAAATGGTGTCGCTTCGTTTGGATCATGTGGATCTTCAGAAGTAACTAAATGATGGACGTGTCCCTTCCCCCCGGACAGTTCGAGCGGGCCGAGAAAGGTACCCGGAGACAGTGGTGGAAGCCAGAGGTGGCCGACGACGAAGGGGGCAGCCGGGGTTTGCCATCGGCGGCAAGGAAAGGCGGCGGCGCGTGGGCGTGGCCCATGTGTAGTGTGTGACCGTGCGGGCGCGCGGCCTGGTGCCCACGTGGGTGGTGCCCTGGTGACCGCGCGGGCTGGCTGTGCGCGGTCGCGCGGGTGGTGGCCGTGCAGGTAAAGCATGCACGGCCCTGCACGTGCACAAGGCGGCACACACAGGCCACGCGTGTGCTGCTTGCATGGGGCGCGATCTTGCGCGCTTAGGCCCGGGCCTAGTGTGTTCTCCCTGCCTTCTCGGGTACCCATGATTCTTGGCGTGCCATCGGTCCGGATGCGCTATTTTGCACTTGGGCTCGGATCGGCTTGAAAATTTCATGGGGACTCTATCACGAAGAATCCAGTTTTAAATGAGAGGACAAAACACATTGAAGTTGACAGCCACTTTAATAGCGAAGTGATATTGAAGAATCAAATCTGCACTTCATTTGTCACTTCCGACATAGAACTAGCATAGGCGGTCCGATTCTCCGGACCCGAGGAAAACCAGGCATCCAACAATAGTCATAAAATATATATTTGGCATGACAGCGAAGCCACCAAGGAAAAAAAATCTATTTTTTAGCATAAAGTGAATTAAATTTTTCAGGTGAGATCGGGCATATTCACGAACGACTTTTCATAATCATCTAGTTCAGGGTCACCACAGCCATGCCAATCTGACAATCTGTGTTTTGTGAGCTCTCATTTTCTTCCATGGGTTGTGCACAAGAAAACTAAATACAAATAACTAGATTTGAACCGAGAACATTGAAAAGAAGTCTCCAACCACAAATCATATTCAAGATTGAAAAAGTTTTGTTGTAGTAGTTTTTGGTCCGCGGGCATCATTCAAATTTCTTACAATAGGAGTTAGTGTTCAAAAAGAAATGCTATTTAAAAAATCTCATGCTGACCAAAAGGTACACATGCTATTCGGAAACGGATCATTTGCGGCCCATCGATGGCAAGCACCCTTTTTGATCCCATACAATCCATTTTATGTTGCATTACATGTCATTCAAATGACCAGTCTTAACTTTTATTTTGCGTATTATTGGTTTAGGCTGTGTTTGGGATTCCGTTTAAATCCAAGCCTGGCATCATTTCGTTCTAAACGGTCACCAGAGAGGCGTTTGGATGCTCGCAGTTTTCAACCGATCTGTCTGAACATTTAATTCACCTTCTTTTTCCTCCAGCCGGGAAGGGGCGGATCTATATAGGGCCGAGCATGGGCGGCCGCCCATACTGAATTTAAAAAATATTATCTTTCATTAGTCGATAATTGGTTTATCATGACAGTTAAGATTTATACTAATATATATTGTAATAAAATAATTATTTTATGAAAATTTGTTTGGTAAGTTGGTAGTCTTTTATCTTATTCGAAAGGTCTAGAGTTCAAGTCCTATTAACAACATTATTTTGATTTTTATAGATAACATTGATATGTTATATTTAAATATTTTTTTAAAAACAAACTACTTAATGTTGTTATTTTTTTTTGGCTAATGAAAGTTCTATCTCCTCCGATGTGTATTGCATGTTTGCAAATATATATCTATACTATATTAAAAAGATATATCATGGTGTGTCGATATCAATGAAATAAAAATTCATTCAAAAAATCTCGACCGTTCACAATAATTTGATTAATAGAGACCATTCATCATCAACCACCAACTCAATCATTCTCTCACCTAATTCCCGATCTTTTTTTAAACTTCAATATCTACCTCTTTCACTAATCTACTCACACTGCTATAGAGGCTCACGGTTCAGAGAGATAAAGAAAGGGAGAGAGAGGAGAGAGGGAGAGTGGGCTGCGGAAGAGAGGGAGAGAGTGGGCTGTACCAAGGAGAAGCCATTCATTTTTTTATTTGAGAGAGAAAGAGAGGGAGAGAGAGAAAGAGAGAGGAGAGATTGGAAATAAATTTTTGTACATCGAAACTTATATTTTTTACAAAATAAAAATAATAATATTGATGTAATTCTTTTATAATCATTTTGAGTACTCATATGTATATGTTGCGGGCGCAGCCCGTCTTGATGCGGGCATAACGCGCAATGACGCATGGGGCACGGGCAAAGCCTGTCAGGGGCGGGCGAAACCAGTCGGGGACTGGCAAAGCCCATCGTCGCCGGCCAGGTAAGATCGCGCTTGGCCGTAAGGGAGGAGCCCCGTGTGGGGCACTTGTGTGTGTGTGTGTCTGTGTGTGTGGGGGGGGCACCGGGTTCTACTCTAGTATGAGGGGGGAAAGGGGGGAGGGAAGAGAAAGAAAAAGCGGGGGAGGAGAAGAAAAGGGGGGAGAGGGAAAAAGAAAAAAGAGGGAAAGGAAGAAAAAATGAAGGGAGGGGGAGAGGAAGAAAGAGAGAAGAGAGAAGAAAATAAGTGATTTAGGCTTTGTTTGGGAGAACTTATTTTCACCGGTCAAGCGGTTACGACCGCATGACCGGTGAAAATAAGTCTTCCCAAACGGAGCCTTATTCTCTCGTCAAATTAGCAAAATATATGTTGCGTTAAAATCCCTTGTGGTTGACTTTCAACCCTAAGCTTAGATTATTGGGTGGAATAATCTCTCATCTTCATAAAATTGAATTTATCTTGGCTTTTTGATGCGGCATTTTTGCTCCAATATGCTTAGACAAATGACAATGGTTATGACCCTAACTATTATAAGAAAATTAGTTTTGAACATAAAAGTACGTGGATGAAATTTCTTACGTGGGGTCGGGCATTGATGAACGATGGTTCTTAACCACCACGTTCATGACTACCACCACGTTCATGACTGCCGCCGCCGTGCCAAACAAAGCCCTTGAGCCATAACAGCTAAGAAAACCTTCTTTAACCAAATTATGTTTCAATATTAAACCTCAAACAAATCTATTAAATAAGTGATTTTTATCTTAAAACTCAAACAATCATGCTTTATATATTTTCACCTGATTAATGTGTTGGTGGAGATTATGCTAACTCTAATTGAAAGAAATAAACAAAGCTCAACATATTTGATAGTTAAAAAGATTCTTTCAAGTTCCAATGGATATCAGAGTATGAAAACATGGAGAACACAACTGCAGAGTGAACACCAGATGAACAATTTAGTACTTTTCACAATATTTTTCGGTGTTAATATTACAAAATATAAATTGTTTGAAGACATTAACTCTTCGTATTAAGCCAAATAAATGAGACTGTTAGGAAATCAAGCAAAACGAGAGTTAAATAAAATAGACCAAACAGATTAAAAGATATTTTATTTATCTATACTAAATCTATAGCATCGGATAAGAAAATCCGCTGAAAGAATAACATCATCCTCATCAACAGATAAACTAAACCAAAACAACATCTTCAACAAAATAGACAAAACAAATCTCAGATCCAAACAATTGAAGTCCAATGCCTCAGTGAGAAAACAGAGCATCGAACGAGATGAAGCAGGTGAACACCAACAAGCATAGAACGGGCCCGAATCTGGCGGCTATCATCCAAATTATGCTCCTGCAATCATCCAATCCTCCCGAATCTTGTTCAACGTGCCAGATTGCTTGCCACAAGCGCACGACTCACTAGTGGGGCGGTCGAATGCCAGATTGACATTCTCTTTAATTCTGGCCTTGCCAAAGCCCCATGGTGACACCATAAATAGCTTTCATTGTCTGTTAACAGTGAGAGGTAATAATAGCAGATCGTTGGAACATACTGTTGTGTATAATAGAATTAGTAGTAGACATTGTAATCATAGCACATGCTCTCAAGCAGTTTTTTAAATCCATACCACTTACCTTATCCACAAGGAATTTCCATAGCCTGAAATCAGATATATTCTCATCTGCAAAGATAATTGGAAGTAGCAATGAGATTAAAATAGGGCAATCGACCAAAAAGCAATGAAATTCAAGCAAACATACGCACTGTTTATTGTCACAGGTTTCAGAGGATCGAATATCACAATTAATCCAAGACTGCTGGTACTTGGGGTTCAAGTTTTTGGAAAGACTGCCAACCAATGTGGGGTGCAAATGAAGATGGTTTTGATTTTAAAACCGATGAAAAAGGGTGTGATTATGAATCGAAGAAAGCAGAAGATGGTTCTCCTGGCTATTCTTGTGAAGACTCAGATGGTCAAATAGATGGGGATCATTTCCAGAAAGGACTAGCTGAAGGGATAAGAATAGTTCGTGCCGAGCACGATCCATGTCGTTTGAATTGTCCCGGTACTGTCGGGACCTTGCATTGTGTAGAACTAACATGAAAGATTAATGTTGCGTTTGGGGGGACTTATTTTCACCGGTCAAGCGGTCACGACCGCATGAACCGGGCCTTAATAAAGACCCGGTTCATGCGGTCGTGACCGCTTGACCGGTGAAAATAAGTCCCCCCAAACGGAGCCTAAGTGTATTATCACAATTGCACGTGAATATCTTTGCACGGTCACTCATATTTCTATAAAGAAATGATGGGCACTCTCATTATAATACTCTCATCATCTATATGAAAACACAAATATCTACCACTTTGTTTGATAGTAATTAGAGGGGAAAGCAGATTACCAAAATTTAATCCACCACAATTATATAATAGATACCAAAAGACAAAAAAATTAATTGGGCAACGAAGTCAAACATTGTGATATATGTACTTGGGGGAAAACCATATCAATGAGTTTATTGTTGTAGAATTATACACTATACATGATGGGAAAACATGGGAGCATGTCAAAACTGAAGGGATAAGAATGTGCTTGCCTTCTTCTGTTCCTTCACTGCAGCTTTCAGGTGCATAGCCGATAAGAACTGAACTGAGCCGAAATGCATCAAGCCATCAATCACAAAAGATAAAACTAAAATCGAACCAAAGCAAACAGTTCAGTCCTGAGAAATTTAGGCTCTGTTTTGCATGATAGTGGCGTAAGCGGTGGTACCGTCGTTCGTGAACGTCCAACCTCACCTAAGAAATTTCATCCACTTTTATGTTCAAAACTAATTTCTTTTCTTGATGACGGCCATAACCTTTGTCATGCCAAACATACATTCTATTGTTGTGGTGTTTTTGCCCAAACTCATCGGAGCAAAAAAAAAATCTTGTCAAACTGAGCTCTAATAACTTGTACTGTTAAATACATATGCTGAGCTCTAATAACTTTACAACAAACATAAATACCTTCTTTTGGGCATTTCAACGAACTCCTTGAGGCAAGTCTTTGACCCCGCAGAGCAAACTTTCGCATTCATATAGATTTCCCATCGTTAGTTAAATAGATCATGTCGTTTATATGTTTCAAATGCATACAAGTACAGAAAGAATAGCCTTGTGATAACTAAAATAGGTTCTGATAATAAGATTTTGCATTAGGCTCAATCACTAATCTAAGAAAATTCGATGCTAAATACTGAAAAATTCAGAAGAGTGCAGTGAAAAATCAGTGAATAGGGAGGAAGAAGATACAGTGAAAAATTTGATGCTAAATACCTTTTTTTGTGAAAGCCTTGTGGCGGGAGAAGAGAACTAGCTAGCGAGAGGAGGAGAATGGAAATATGCGGTTATGCTTCTCGCCGTCGCGCCAGAAGTCGCGTGCCGCCAGAAGTCACGTGCCACCTCCTCACCGTCACAGTGTTATGGTTGATAATCCATCTTGCTCTGGCCAGAAACTTGCAAGATCAAACTTCGTAGAAAGCACAAATATCCTAACTGTACTAGGCCATGGATGCGAGAGAGAGAGTGAGGGATCGGGAACATGGAAAGGCTGCGGGAGGAGTATACCTGATGGCGTTCTCTTTCTCGGCAAGCTCCAAGGATGTCGATGGCGGCCGCGATCAAGGAAGAGGGGAGGAAGTGCTTTGGCGATGGCAAGGAGAAGAGCAGGAAGATCGATCCAGCGTTCTCTTTTTTTTGTTGAAATAAAGGAACGGGGGAGTGATTTGCTGCGAGCGGAGCTGCGATGTGCGTTAAGGATTTGCTGCACTGAAGAGGGAAGACCTTGCGGGAGAAGTGCTGGAGATGAATGGAGAAGGCCTTGCGTTTGCGATGTGCGTGAGGAGGTTGGGGAGCTAGGGCGCCTTCAGTCGGTAGTAGCCATTTGCGGCAGGTTGAGTGAGGAGGTTGGAGATGAATGGCGAGAGGGAGAAAATCGAGCGGGGAAGGTTGGTTATCGGGTAAATCGCGAGAAAGCGAGAGGGTAAAATGGGATACACGATTTTTCAGTCAAATTAAGTCGACTGAAGTGAGGCCCGACCCGGGGGGGCCGCCGGGTTCTACTCTAGTATGAGGGGGGAAAAAGGGGGGAGGGGGGAGGGAAGAGAAAGAAAAAGAGGGGGAGGAGAAGAAAAGGGGGGAGAGGGAAAAAGAAAAAAGAGGGAAAGGAAGAAAAAATGAAGGGAGGGGGAGAGGGAAAAAGAAAAAAGAGGGAAAGGAAGAAAAAATGAAGGGAGGGGGAGAGGAAGAAAGAGAGAAGAGAGAAGAAAATAAGTGATTTAGGCTTTGTTTGGGAGAACTTATTTTCACCGGTCAAGCGGTTACGACCGCATGACCGGTGAAAATAAGTCTTCCCAAACGGAGTCTTATTCTCTCGTCAAATTTGCAAAATATATATTGCGTTAAAATCCCTTGTGGTTGACTTTCAACCCTAAGCTTAGATTATTGGGTGGAATAATCTCTCATTTTCACAAAATTGAATTTATCTTGGCTTTTTGATGCGGCATTTTTGCTCCAATATGCTTAGACAAATGACAATGGTTATGACCCTAACCATTATAAGAAAATTAGTTTTGAACATAAAAGTATGTGGATGAAATTTCTTACGTGAGGTCGGGCATTGATGAACGATGGTTCTTAACCACCACGTTCATGACTACCACCACGTTCATGACTGTCACCGCCGTGCCAAACAAAGCCCTTGAGCCATAACAGCTAAGAAAACCTTCTTTAACCAAATTATGTTTCAATATGAAACCTCAAACAAATCTATTAAATAAGTGATTTTTATCTTAAAACTCAAACAATCATGCTTTATATATTTTCACCTGATTAATGTGTTGGTGGAGATTATGCTAACTCTAATTGAAGGAAATAAACAAAGCTCAACATATTTGATAGTTAAAAAGATTCTTTCAAGTTCCAATGGATATCAGAGTTTGAAAACATGGAGAACACAACTGCAGAGTGAACACCAGATGAACAATTTAGTACTTTTCACAATATTTTTCGGTGTTAATATTACAAAATATAAATTGTTTGAAGACATTAACTCTTCGTATTAAGCCAAATAAATGAGACTGTTAGGAAATCAAGCAAAACGAGAGTTAAATAAAATAGACCAAACAGATTAAAAGATATTTTATTTATCTATACTAAATCTATAGCATCGGATAAGAAAATCCGCTGAAAGAATAACATCATCCTCATCAACAGATAAACTAAACCAAAACAACATCTTCAACAAAATAGACAAAACAAATCTCAGATCCAAACAATTGAAGTCCAATGCCTCAGTGAGAAAACAGAGCATCGAACGAGATGAAGCAGGTGAACACCAACAAGCATAGAACGGGCCCAAATCTGGCGGCTATCATCCAAATTATGCTCCTGCAATCATCCAATCCTCCCGAATCTTGTTCAACGTGCCAGATTGCTTGCCACAAGCGCACGACTCACTAGTGGGGCGGTCGAATGCCAGATTGACATTCTCTCTAATTCTGGCCTTGCCAAAGCCCCATGGTGGCACCATAAATAGCATTCATTGTCTGTTAACAGTGAGAGGTAATAATAGCAGATCGTTGGAACATACTGTTGTGTATAATAGAATTAGTAGTAGACATTGTAATCATAGCACATGCTTTCTAGCAGTTTTTTAAATCCATACCACTTACCTTGTCCACAAGGAATTTCCATAGCCTGAAATCAGATATATTCTCATCTGCAAAGATAATTGGAAGTAGCAATGAGATTAAAATAGGGCAATCGACCAAAAAGCAATGAAATTCATGCAAACATACACACTGTTTATTGTCGCAGGTTTCAGAGGATCGAATATCACAATTAATTCAAGACTGCTGGTACTTGGGGTTCAAGTTTTTGGAAAGACTGCCAACCAATGTGGGGTGCAAATGAAGATGGTTTTGATTTTAAAACCGATGAAGAAGGGTGTGATTATGAATCGAAGAAAGCAGAAGATTGTTCTCCTGGCTATTCTTGTGAAGACTCAGATGGTCAAATAGATGGGGATCATTTCCAGAAAGGACTAGCTGAAGGGATAAGAATAGTTCGTGCCGAGCACGATCCATGTCGTTTGAATTGTCTCGGTACTGTCGGGACCTTGCATTGTGTAGAACTAACATGAAAGATTAATGTTGCGTTTGGGGGGACTTATTTTCACCGGTCAAGCGGTCACGACCGCATGAACCGGGCCTTAATAAAGACCCGGTTCATGCGGTCGTGACCGCTTGACCGGTGAAAATAAGTCCCCCCAAACGGAGCCTAAGTGTATTATCACAATTGCACGTGAATATCTTTGCACGGTCACTCATATTTCTATAAAGAAATGATCGGCACTCTCATTATAATACTCTCATCATCTATATGACAACACAAATATCTACCACTTAGTTTGATAGTAATTAGAGGGGAAAGCAGATTACCAAAATTTAATCCACCACAATTATATAATAGATACCAAAAGACAAAAAAATTAATTGGGCAACGAAGTCAAACATTGTGATATATGTACTTGGGGGAAAACCATATCATTGAGTTTATTGTTGTAGAATTATACACTATACATGATGGGAAAACATGGGAGCATTTCAAAACTGAAGGGATAAGAATGTGCTTGCCTTCTTCTGTTCCTTCACTGTAGCTTTCAGGTGCATAGCCGATAAGAACTGAACTGAGCCGAAATGCATCAAGCCATCAATCACAAAAGATAAAACTAAAATCGAACCAAAGCAAACAGTTCAGTCCTGAGAAATTTAGGCTCTGTTTTGCATGATAGTGGCGCAAGCGGTGGTACCGCCGTTCGTGAACGTCCAACTTCACCTAAGAAATTTCATCCACTTTTATGTTCAAAACTAATTTCTTTTCTTGATGACGGCCATAACCTTTGTCATGCCAAACATACATTCTATTGTTGTGGTGTTTTTGCCCAAACTCATCGGAGCAAAAAAAAATCTTGTCGAACTGAGCTCTAATAACTTGTACTGTTAAATACATATGCTGAGCTCTAATAACTTTACAACAAACATAAATACCTTCTTTTGGGCATTTCAACGAACTCCTTGAGGCAAGTCTTTGACCCCGCAGAGCAAACTTTCGCATTCATATAGATTTCTCATCGTTAGTTAAATAGATCATGTCGTTTATATGTTTCAAATGCATACAAGTACAGAAAGAATAGCCTTGTGATAACTCAAATAGGTTCTGATAATAAGATTTTGCATTAGGCTCAATCACTAATCTAAGAAAATTCGATCCTAAATACTGAAAAATTCAGAAGAGTGCAGTGAAAAATCAGTGAATAGGGAGGAAGAAGATACAGTGAAAAATCAGTGAAAAATTCGATGCTAAATACCTTTTTTTGTGAAAGCCTTGTGGCAGGAGAAGAGAACTAGCTAGCGAGAAGAGGAGAATGGAAATATGCGGTTATGCTTCTCGCCGTCGTGCCAGAAGTCGCGTGCCGCCAGAAATCGCGTGCCACCTCCTCACCGTCACAGTGTTATGGTTGATAATCCATCTTGCTCTGGCGAGAAACTTGCAAGATCAAACTTCGTAGAAAGCACAAATATCCTAACTGTACTAGGCCATGGATGCGGGAGAGAGAGTGAGGGATCGGGAACATGGAAAGGCTGCGGGAGGAGTATACCTAATGGCGTTCTCTTTCTCGGCAAGCTCCAAGGATGTCGATGGTGGCCGCGATCAAGGAAAAGGGGAAGTAGTGCTTTGGCGATGGCAAGGAGAAGAGCAGGAAGATCGATCCAGCGTTCTCTTTTTTTTGTTGAAATAAAGGAACGGGGGAGTGATTTGCTGCGGGCGGAGCTGCGATGTGCGTTAGGGATTTGCTGCACTGAAGAGGGAAGGCCTTGCGGGAGAAGTGCTGGAGATGAATGGAGAAGGCCTTGCGTTTGCGATGTGCGTGAGGAGGTTGGGGAGCTAGGGCTCCTTCAGTCGGTAGTAGCCATTTGTGGCAGGTTGAGTGAGGAGGTTGGAGATGAATGGCGAGAGGGAGAAACTCGAGCGGGGAAGGTTGGTTATCGGGTAAATCGCGAGAAAGCGAGAGGGTAAAATGGGATACGCGATTTTTCAGTCAAATTAAGTCGACTGAAATGAGGCCCGACCGGGGGGGTGGGAGGGTGGGGGGGCCGCCGGGTTCCACTCCAGTATGAGGGGGAAAAAGGGGGGGAGGGGGCGGGAAGAGAAAGAAAAAGAGGGGGAGGAGAAAAAGGGGGGGAAGAGGGAGAAAGAGAGAAGAGGGAAAGAAATAAAAAAAGGAAGGGAGGGAGAGAGGAAGAAAGAGAGAAGAGGGAAGAAGATGATGCACTATATCTCTCTTGTGTGGTAATTTTTTGTTCATTTCAACTTCGATGATGTTGCTTAGGGATCATCTGGTTGATTATACGTAAAAAACATGATTTAAAGAGTGACGATTTAGGTAATTGTGGTTTTCAATGCATGTTCAAAGTAACCTCTTGAGGTTTTAGTAGAATTGATTGATTAGAATACTCTTTACTATGTAGAAGATATATCCTTCTGCTCTGATATTATTTGAGCAAATCACAAATTACACAAAGGGTAAAAAATAGTTCTTTTATTGGATTATGATGGAACTCTCGCATCAATCGTGGATAACCCTGATCATGCTTTTATGTCAAGTGATGTAAGTGACGATCATCCAATTAAGCTCTTAGGAAAATTGACGATTGTGTATGGCAAAATTGTATATTTTTATTTGTAATCAAGCAATTCCGTAGTAGACTATCATTTTCATCATCTCAACAATATGAATTTGTAAATAATCCACATACAATGACTTGGAACTTGGAATAAATCATTAACCAATTTACTATATACTGTTTTATAAGTTCATTAGCTTCTTAGTGCAAGGCCCCCATTTGGATGCGCAGATCCACCAAGTCGCAGCCCATTTGGTAGGGGCCGCAACCGCCCGACGAGGATGCAGAACTTGCACTATCCAAACTGCCCCTAAAACACATCTTATTCATGCATAAAATTATTGCTGCACAATCATATAATCATGGAGTTTAATACCAGAAGAAGAAGAATAAATCATGAAAAAATTAAAGAATAAATCAGCAAGCAGCTTCTTATCACAATGTTGGGGCATGATACAACATCACTTCCGCTAACATTAACAAATATACATCAGTTCATGTGGTTATTATGATCTCCAACAACATGGGTTACAAAAACAAATGCCATGGATGGATCAAACATTGATATAATGCACAAATTAAAGAGTAAGCTTGCACCAAGTGATGTATATTGTTCTTCAGTTACTCTTTTCAAAGCTGGTGACACTTCTCCCTTCTTTTAGACGTCATAATTAAAAATGTCTTACGGCTGGGGTTAGTGTTACAGGAATTTTGTGACTGCAAAAGTCATGACCGCGCAAGCACAAAATCAGTTCTGCAATTTGGGTCAAGGAGTTGATAAGTCTCGCCGTTTGATTTCTCCTCAACCTTGTCCTTGATCTGGTTGCTTCCTCCAGCATGGTTAATGTTATCTATTCTCGCCAAAAAATTCTCTATTAACATAGCAGGAGCCTTATCTTGGCCTTAGTTTAATTGCCTCAACTTCAGTTTCTCCTGCAATAACAAGTATAAGTTGACGATTACATTAATGTATATTATAAATTTGACGATCTTTTATTTTCTTTGAAACCATTTTTGTTGCAAATTCAAGGAGGTTGATTCACAAAAACTATAGGGGAACAATTCATTGTGGGAATACCTATGGTTCACTGCTGTCGGAGTTGAAGATCCTCATAGAGTAATCAGTGTCATTGAGCCCTGGTATCTCAAAGATCACACCATCGGCACCAACGCCAAAGTTGCGATTGCAGACCTTCATCACCTCCTTTGGAGTAACCCAAGGTTCCAATGAGTCTTTGTTTTCCACCTTGGTTGGAAAACAAACAGTAGTTTGGCAGTTAGAGGAATGCTGAAGAAATTAGAATTCTATTCATAAATGCTTCCAAAAGAAGTTACCAAATCTAAATTATTACTTTTGTTTTTCATAAATGGTTAAAAATAGCCTAACTGGTGATGGCCTAATGCTGCAATCTAAAACTTAAATCTAAATCAAAAACTGATTTTAATAACTAATATGTAAATCTGTTTTTAAAAAGTGAAATCTAAAAATGATTTTATAAGCTGAAATCTAAAACCTCAAATTGAAATCTAAATCTAAACTGAAATCTAAAACCCAAAACTGAAATATAAACTTAAATATAAACTGAAATCTAAAACCCAAAACTTAAATCTAAATCTGTTTTTAAAAAATGAAATCTAAATCTGATTTTAAAAACAAAAAACTGAAACTTAAATATAAATCTGATTTTAAAAATGGAAATCTAAATCTAAAACTTTAAAAAAACTTTAGATTTTCCATTAAAAGACTGAAATCTAAAACTCAGACAAAGCATCTCTTCATTAAAAACTTTAAATTTTCCATCTCCATTGTCTTTCAACATTATGAACCTTTAAGCTATAGCTAGGTATATTTGTTGGTACGTGTAAATATATTGTTTATTAAACAACAGAACTGAGACTACATTTACAAATTAAGCATTTCTCTTCTAACATGTGTAAATATATTGTTTATTAAATATATTGTCTATTAAACATGTTAAAAATATAACAATAATAAATAGATGGTGAAATCAATAACACTAACTTCTTACAGTAAAGTTAAAGATTCCATAACTATGCTGAACACAGAAGCTTTTGAACTGATGAAATAATTATCTAAAAGAAAGAATAATGAAAAACACCACTTTAGCTTTGCATAATTGTAGGGATTTTCTCCCTAGCTTTTAGTGTATGCATACATATTGCGAGCGTCGACATAGCTTGTTAAGGCATTGTAAAATAAAACTCAACATTTCTTTGCTTACTTGTTATAGAAATACAATATAAAAAGGATAGAATGTAAGCGCAAAAAAAATCCACTTACCTCAATGTCAATTTTGATTATTTCTCATGCGCATTTCATTCAATCAAAGTTCGAATAATTCAAAGTATGCGGTAGCATCTTGATCGGAACATTTAAAGCGGCTGCAACCTTATTTGGGTTGAGTATTTTTGAACCGCCATTCCATTAAAGTACCTAATTAAAAAAAAATAGACATAACCATGTTATCCAATTTAAATGATCTTGCCACGTATTTTTTCTCATATATTTTTTCTGATCTTACACTCCTCTATCTTTTGAAATTGCAAAAATCTCTTATGTAAGTTTACATTTCATAACATGCATGCACAAAACTTCAGTCTGATTCATGTAAAAGAGAGATGTGATGATGTATCAAGAAATAAATTAATCAAGAAATATGAACCAAAAATTTTTACTTTCTGAATTTAACAGAAATTAAATGTGTTTAATAGATCACTAAAAAGTCCAAATCTTCCCTCCTCTATGTGTTCTAATGAGTTCTCTTCCTCCTAAAAGCCTTCCCTTTTTTCCCAATTTCCAAACCCCTAAATACATCAAACCAATTTTTGGGCTTTTTGTAGGTAGAGATGAGAACATGGCCTTTATAGTCTTGTGAAACGACCATGAAAAGTAGAGATCGAGAGAGAGAAAGATGGAAAGGGTGTTCTCACAAGCGATTTGGAAGGCATGTGGAAGATTTTCGGTAGAAATTGAGAATTTTCATTTGACCCGAGGAGCTAAGTGAAAAGGTATTTCAATATAAATATTTCAATTGCAAGGTGCAGAGGAAGAGATTGAGAAGCACCCAAAACAATTTCTGTATATTTTAAATTTCTAGAAATGAGGAATTCATGCTGCCAGATTCTCAGTTGCAACTTGGAAGAGAAATTTCAAAGATTTTTTGGACTAGCTGGGTGTACTGGACGCTCACCACGACTTCACCGGTCGAGCTCGTCGCCGAGCTCGTTGGGGGGTTGCAGGGGAGCAACGCGCCCCCTGCACAGGGGTTCAGGGGCGAAGCCCCCGACCACCGAAATTTTCCATGGAAATTAAACACAAAGGGACAATGGACATTTGAGTATTATATGCTGATAATTCATGTATGCCACTTATAAAAACATGCTATTCAATACTGCTTATACTCTAAGAGAACAAAGATGCTAGCTTCTGCTAAGGAGTAAAATGTAAAGATTAATACAAAGACTATAGAGATTCCTGGTCAAACTAGGCGTGAAAACAAGATAAATTTCTAATGCAGTGGCATTCATCCATCAATTTCTTCTCAACAAGATGAATGTCTAATGGCAGAGCTTCAACCTCAATTCCTTCAACTAAATACATCAAATTTCGGCCTAGACTTCATAATCTTTAATCTAATTACTAATTGCAGTAGATCTAGTTTTAAGATCATGAATCAAACATGATTTTAATAGGAAATTACAACATACTCATTATATTTTTCATTTTGATTTTAGTAGACCTAGTAAAACATCAAAAAACCAAAACAATGTCATAATATCAATCTAAATGTGTTGTGCAATCATAAATTTTAATTCAGAAATTTTATGAATCATATAAATGATGGAGGAGGCTTTTAATAGAAGGATATAAGAACACAAGCATTTGAAACTGCCAATGATGATTTGCATTCATAACAGGAGTAATATCAATCACATTTATAATTTCTTTGTACTCATTTACTTTCTCATATAACCTAATTAAGTATGAATAAAGCAAAAATCGAGTACAACCAAGCTAAAAAAACTGCTAAGATGGCTTGATTGGAGCATAGTGTCGAATGGCTTGATTGGAGCATAGTGTTGAATGGCTTGATTCCACACTATAATAAATCCTCACCACAAGATCGAATCGAATACCTGCGAGGACGCGGGTGCTCGGGAAGAAGAAGCTAGGCATTTTTAAAGCCTTTGACGGCATTTTAAAAACGTCGCTATTGACATATTTATATACATGTGTAGTTTTTTTTCCTTTGGCCTGTTTTAATTTCTTGCTCATTTCATGTTAGATTTAGGGACCAAAATGGAGAAGAAAGTCATGTTTTGATCCCTTGAAAACATAAAAATCAAAACTTTGGGGTGTGTGGGTTTGTTTCTGGAGAAGCATAATTCAAATATTAATGCAATTTCAATGAATTTCTCTTCACCAGACCTTACACTAACTATATCCTAGACTCACTTGTTGATTCAAAGTTTAGATAACTGCAAAAAGAATCAGCTTACATATTCCAAAATTTAAACGTTATCTTAACTAGTGTTGTTCTCTACCCCTCTTATTAACAAAAGTGAGAAACAGACTATGGTCGTCCAGGCAGTGAGGGAGGGCAACCCGCGGAGGTCTGGAGCCGGAGGAACCAACTGCCAAGTAGGAGACGTCGAGACCGCGGCGGCCGTGCTGCGAGTAAAACGCTGACGAAAACGGCGCGATTTTAGGTTAGCAAAAAGGCGTTGAGAAACAGACTATGGTTTCGTTTGGCATGGCTTATTTGCTCCAGCGAGTATGGTCAAAAACACCATTACCATATAATGTATGTTTGGCAAGACACAGGTTATGATCACTACCAAGAAAATAAACTAGTTTTGAGCATAAAATGCATGAAATTTTTTATGTGAGATTGGGCATTTACTATCAACAGTTCATGACCACCGTGTTAACGACCGCCACCACCACACCAAACGAAGCCAATGTAAGAAGAAAATTGCAATACGAGAATTGGCAAGCGAATATTAGGTCCAATATACCTAGAAATGGAGATTGAGAAGAAACTAATTTTGGCATGCAACTTTGAAACTTTGCTGACTATGTGGCCTCTAGAAATTTGATGTTTGTTTATAATCATGCCACGTTGAAAATGAGAGCTATTTCTTTAAAACTTGATGTTTGTTTATAATCATATACTCACAAGCACTTGATATCGAGAATCTTCAGCAACACCAATCAGTCCGGAGGTAGGAGAACAGAGGAGGCTCACAGAATCGGCCGGAGGAAGGAGCAGGAGGAGTGGAGAGTTCGCCGGAGGCCGAAGTCGTCGTGGAAGACAGCCGCAGATCTGGACGGAAACAAGAACACTGCAGCGTACGAAAGACGCAGATCTGGACGGAAACACAGCCGTCGAGCGGGGGGAAGCCGGAGGCAGTGACAGTGGCTTTTGGAGGGCTCACGACGGGTTGTTGCGGCGGCATCGGGGGCTTCCGTGGAGCAGGGAGAGAAAACGGGGAGGTGCGGGCTTCCGAGAGCTAGGGTGGCGCTGGATTTCGGAATTGCGAGGAAGGTGAGGGAGAGGTTATCGGGAAACAGGCCTGGAAGAGGAGAGATTGCTGGAGTCGGAGGTGCGAGTCGGTGTGGGGAAGAGGAGATCAAAGCACGGTAGGTTATTTATACTCACGGGAGCAAAAACGCCGCGCCAAACAGGGCCTAAGTCTTCATCAAGGAGCAGATGAAAGTAAAAAATGTACAAATATTGATGGTTGTTCGCAAATCATTTATACATTCTCGCATATGAACTTAATGCTTGCAAAAGCTAGTGAAACATGATGAATTACCACATGTACCTACAATTTTAACTAAATTTTAGCAATACAGAAATTTTAGCAAATTCCATTGCTCTATTTTCATGATTCAAATTCTAAACAAAAAAACATAACATTAGCAAATATTAGTACGAATTCTAAAACTGTAAAAACAAGATAAAAGTATAACCTGTACTTGTAACAAAATAATAAAATTGTAATGTCAACCTCAGAAAACTTAAGGAATCAAGCTCAAAACAAACCTGGATCAAACTCAAAGCATACCACAAATAATTTGTGAACTCTAAGCCCTAAGCCCAAGATCTCTATTGCAATATCTAAAGAACAAGGGGAAAAATTAGTGCAGGAGAGAAGAACTTAAAAACATGAAATTAATAAGAAAAGCTGACATGCAAGCAGATTTAGAAAAGCAAATCACCATCTGCGTAATTTGGAATTGCAGATTTGCTGTCAGAGAAAAAAACAGATATGCATAATGAAATCCCTATATGTGAATATCTGCTCATGGCACTAGTAACAACGACAATAGAATATGTATGTACGTTCTCCCCAAACCTTTCGGACATGGAAACAAAACCAAGAAGATTTGATATAAGCACTTCTGTAAACGACGGGTCAAATAGAGCATTGTTCCTCCAAGAGAGCAAGCAGATTTGCCTACATCCATGTTTTCCAAGCATCGAAGCATGCCTTCATCCCTTCCTCGTAATCCTCAATCGACGTCTCTAAAGAACAAGGGCAAAATCAAAATACTGCAGTAGTTGCGACTTGCGATAGTGTCTTCCAGCCTTCTTTCCCGTTGGCATCGTCGAAGTGGGCGGACGGCGAGACAGCAAGCTCTGAAATTGCTTTTGATTTTTAATTTGGAATTGCAGACTTGGAAAACCTAGAGGACGAGATGAAGGTACCTGAAGGTAAAATGCCCAGCGTCGGAGTCTCTGAGATGGTTTCTTTGCGCGATGCCATAGGAATGAACCATCAGAGATGGGTTGGAGATGGAAGGGTTGCTCCGAGCGGAGATTTTTGGGTTGTTAGGAGAAATGATGAAGGGCAGCATGCTTAGTGAACCGCGAGTTGTTTGGAATCGGCGGAATCGCTCATCGCTGTCGTCGTCGTCCCGTCGAAGAGATCAGGACACAGAAATGGAATCACCTACTCACACCTCACCGACACCTGGTGCCTGGAGGAGAACTGGAGAAGCAGGAGAACTGGAGACGCAGTTAAGGAAGAAGATGGCATCCGCGAGATCGTGGCGGAAGAGATGGCGACAATGAAGAGCCCGGATTTTGATGAGGCTGGAGGGTATTTCCGGAATATATAAAGTTCAGTCAAATTCAGTTAAACCGGAGTGAGGCCCAACCGGCGGGGGGGGGGGAGTCTCCTGTATTTACGCTTAACGCATAATTACGCTTTATCCGCACGATTAACCCTTCCACCGCAATTAACTCATCCGCCGCGCGATTAACGCCTTCGCCGGCGGCTCTACCGCCGGAGGCCTTCCCACACCACACCGACGGGTTCGCCCGCGGCCGGCGAACCCGCCAGAGGTCGACCACCGGTGAGCAGGCTGCGTATATTGCCATCAATGAGAACTGCAGCAAACTAGCATGATGTGGGGCAGCCCTGTTCACGCCGATCCAACCGGCTTCACGACCGGCGGCGACCACGGGAGTGGTTGCCGTCGTATGTATGACCACCGGGGGCAGTTGGTTCCTGGCATGAGAACGGACGAAGGTGATGCTGTTGATAAAGCGCTACTCTGTTTCCGGGCGATGCAGTTTGATAACCCTACAGAAGCATCCAACTCTACACAACAAATAAGAATCAAAATAATAACGACCATTTTGGCCAACAAAAGCATCCAGCTCTACATCTGCTAGTTTATCTACTGCAAGGATACTTAAATGCAGTTGGGGAACTATGATTTTTAGTTAGCCCGAATACCAAATAAGAATCAAAATATCGTGGTCTGATTAACGTTCTCACTAGTCAGTATGCTGAGTTGTCCAAGCTCAAGAGAATCAAAAGCCCACCCAATCAAAATAGAGCTTATAATAATATTTCTAACTGGAAAAACTAGAAAGTGAAAAAATTAAGAGGTCTAGCATGCTTAACATTTTGAGCACTTGTGTGGCTTAAACATCTTGTGTAGCTTGAACGTCTTGCGTCGCTTGAAAGTTTTGTGCAGCTAGAATTTTGTCATTTCAGATTGTTAACAGACAGCATTGCATTAAGAAGTTCTTTTATATTAAAGATGAGACTATAAATAATAACAACAACCCAACATCATAATGCATCAGTGACTTGCGATACAAAATACAACGACCATTTTGAGTATAAAATCAAAGAATCGTATAACGAAGCAACAATGTTTCACCTAGATGACAGCACAATGGGAGAAAGAAGAACTTCAGTATCATATAACTCCAATTACATGTCAGAATATAAACTAGATTGAACTTGTTTGAACTTGCAGTACTACTCTTCAACTTTATCCTGTTTAAAAAAACAGTTATTAACTTTGAACTATGGGTTAATAAAATGAAATATTAAAAATAGAATGTACCTTTATTTTTTTTGGGACAAGTTGTTGAATAGTATCTTTTTTCTCCACATGCACATGTTCTTTTTTACTTTTATCTTTTGATATCTCAATTCCTGATTCAATCCATGATTCAAATTTTGGTCGATCTTTTGTTCGAACTGTTATTGTATCATGAATTATTAATCCACATGTATTTTTGTCGTCACTATGCTTTGCCTCATTTTCTGGCACTTCTACTGAAACATCCAAATCAAGCTCTTCATTTTTTTTATTTATGTAATCAAAAAGCTCTTTGAAAGCTCTATCTGATGTTGAACATTTTTCCAATAACTTGTTGAAGAGACAAGCTATATTCCACTTCATAACCGATGTAACTGAACTAATAGTAAACTTTTCAGTTGAGCCATAAGTCTTTATATGTCTTGCTTGAATAATCCATCTTTTTAGAATATAACATACAAGAATTTTCGTGATTTATTTTTTGCATAAAATATGAAGACAGTGCTTGCACAAAATACCATCCGTTTCAAATAATGAGCATTCACATCTTACACTGATAGGATCCGAATCAACAAATTCAATTGTATACTAATTTTCCCTTAACTCAGAAGACATACCAACTATATATTTTTTTAACAAATCAAATGTATCAATTTTTTGGTACCAATAATCGAAGACCTTTAAAACCGCATTGAAAAAGCTGAAACATAGATTTTGTGTACCATTTACTTGCTTGTTCTTCAATACTCATATTGTCAATTAAGGACGCTATTGAATTCATTGTTCTGAAATCTTCGACTTCTTCAGCATCTCGGCGAACTTCAAACGCTTTCTCATATTGTTTAACAAACTCCACTAAATGTGTGTTTGCATTTATAAATCCATCAAAAAATGCATTAATACTTTCACTTCTACCAGTAGATGTTAAAAGATCTTATTTTCAAGGTAGCTAGCAACCTAGAGGGGGTGAATAGATTTGTCTAGGTCTTTTGATAGTCTTTTTAATATATTGTTATTTTCTTTTACCTTTCAGCTTAGGGTGATCTAGAACTTGCCCTTAACACCTTTAATTAAGAAAAGACAAATAAACACAGAAAAACACACAAGTATTTTATAGTGGTTCCCCAAAATTATGGGTACACCCACTCTCCTACCACCTTGCTAACTTCCTGTTAGTTAAGACACTTCTCCAAACCAATGCTCCAAATAGCTTACACCTCAGATCCCTCAGGATCTCTCAGTCTCCTCCAAGACTTACACCTCAGCCGCAAAGGCCTACTCTCAGTGATACAAGTATCACCTACCTCAGGCAATTAAGCCCTACCACTCAGGCTACAGAGGATAGCCCTACCTTAGAGCAAACTTTCTCCTACAACTCAGAGAGATACACTCTCCTACAGCTCAGGCAATATTGTCCTACTGCTCAGTGAGTAAAACTCACCTACCTTTGAGAACACCACTCTCCTATAGCTCAGGCAAATTTGCCCTACCTAAGACTCCAAGGTCCTACAACTCAGATCTGGAAGGATCCTAAAAAAAGAAATAGTTTAATTAACTTTGACACAGAGAAATTTCTTTGTGTCGACAACTAGAGCAGAGAAATTTCTACTCCAACTCTCCTCACAGCAGGAAAAAGATTTGCTGGAGGAACTCAAAAGTTAACTTCTGAACCTGCTACAAAAGGCTAAAGATCTGTTGATCTTGAGTCTTCAAACAGCTTACTGAACCTGCTTAAGGATGAAGGTTCTTCTTTCTTCAGAATTGATTCTGAATCTGTTGTGGCAGATGGAGACTTGCACAGCTAACTGAACTTTTCTTGTTGGAGAGCCTCAAGCTTTTCACATGCAGCAATGGCGAAGAAGATGAAGATGGTTGCTCTCCTTTTTGAATATTGAATGTCCTAAAAGTTATCTTTGTCTTAGCCCTATCTCTTCCTTTTGTAGTTTGCCGATCAACGACTCTTAGAGATCAGTGGGTTCCACATGTAGCTTCCAGCTGCGCCTTGCTTTAACGGAAGAAGACGTACAGTAGCTTCACAATAAGTTTTGTCGTGTACTGTAGCTTCCTCGTACCTGATTTGACCATAGTTGATTTTGTCAATTTTACTGACGTCAGCACCTATGGACTTAACCAAAATTGAGCATCAGTAGAATAGGCGTTGAGTGAGTAAACATCACTCAACGCCAAAATACTTGGACAGATTTATTGTGTCTTGGCGTTGAGTGAGTAACCTTCACTAAACACCAAACTACTTAGAATATAAATCTTTTTCGAGGTGTTGAGTGATTCAGCTTCACTCAATGTCATCTTGCTTTATCAGTTTTTTGCTATTTGGCGTTGAGTGAGTGAGCATCACTCAACGTCAAACTACTTAGACCAAATTCTGTCACCACTAGGCGTTGACAGCTTTGAGTGAGCAATCTCCACTCAACGCTTTTTGCCTTAACCAAATTTCTGACTCTTCAGTATCTTAGGCATTGAGAGCGTTAAGTGAGCATGCCTCTCTCAATGCTTTTTGTCTTAGCAGAATTTTACGAACTTAGTTCGACGAACTGAACTGAGTTCGACGAAAGGCGAGCACAGCTCGACGAATTTTGCCTCTCTCAATGCTTTTTGCCTTAGCAGAATTTCCTGAACTTAGTTCGACGAACTGAACTGAGTTCGACAAAAGGCGAGCTCAGCTCGACGAACTCTGAACTTAGTTCGATGAATTTTGAACATGGTTCAACTAGTTCAACTTATAGCCATATTGTTGTATGGCATTGAGTGTGTCTTCATCACTCAATGCCAAAACACTTAGTCATATTTCTCTTTAGTAGTATGACGTTGAGTGAGTTGACTTCACTCAATGCCTGTGGACTTAGCCACATTTCAGCTCATTTCAACTTAGGCTATTTCTGCTTTAGCCTATCTCACAGCATTTTGCTGTATGGCATTGAGTGAATTGACTTCACTCAACGTCTGTGGACTTAGTAATTTCTCATCTTGCCACTAATTAGGCTTTGATTGTATAGGCTTCACTCAGCGTTATAAGTCATATGGCATTGAGTGATTTACCTTCACTCAACGCCTGTGGACTTAGACAGATTTCTGTCAGCTCACACCTTAGGTAAGTGTTTACCTGACCTAGCCACTTAGGCTACCTGTCCCATCACTGTCATCTACTGATATATGTGTATCATTGATAAGATTAACTTCTTCAAATCCAGGACATTGTGGGCAATGGACCCAATAATCTCCCTCTATTTGAGGAAGTCAAAACTCTTAAGCAAGTGATTCAATGACATACCCAAAACCATGCAACAATAAGCATAATAAAAGAAAACTATATAATTTAGAAGTGATCTATAGTTACCACACTTCCCTGCCTGCAGAATGGAACATCACTACATCCGCTTCCCTTGAATTATTGCTACCTCACTTATCTGATCATCTTATCCTCCCCCTTTTTGACTTCAGCAAATAACTGGTAGGATTCAGCTGATCATCTGATCATCTTAAGTAACACCCCAAAATTTGGAAGAGGAACCAGTGGCGTCGTTTTGGCCAAGATGAGTTCTGGGTCGGCTGACACGGCCTGTGACACGGGCGTGTCACAGGGCATGTTGTGCTCGGGATCAACGATTTCTTGGTCGACGATAGTTGAGTGAGAAAACGGGCCATGATACGGGCGTGTCACCTGGGACACAAGCATTTCACC
Source organism: Platanthera zijinensis (assembly GCA_039513925.1). NCBI lineage: Eukaryota > Viridiplantae > Streptophyta > Magnoliopsida > Asparagales > Orchidaceae > Platanthera > Platanthera zijinensis. The sequence goes on from CM077082.1 coordinate 67,625,711, forward strand.
TGGGACACGGGAGTGTCCCAGGGCGTGTCAAGCACTCAATGATTTTGTGTCTTTGAGTGGGCACACTGTCTGGGACACGAGCGTGTCCTAGGGCGTGTCGAGCACTCAACGATTTATAGCGTTGAGTGAGGGCATACGAAAAGGGACACGGGCATGTCCCTGGGCGTGTTTAGTACACGGCATGTGACACGGGCGTGTCGCATGGCCGTGTACCTCTCGGGACATTTCGGTCATGTGTTGTTTGGGGGACACGGGCCTTGACACGGGCGTGTCACCTGAGATACGGGAGTGTCCGAGGCCGTGTCATAGGTCGTGTCTTATTCCAGGTTTCTGGTTTGATGGCGAGTAAGGGAACACGGCATTGGACACGGGCGTGCCATAACCCGTGTTCGGCCCAGGAAGTTTATTTTTCAGGCCCAATCGTGGTCGTTCGTTTTCTCTTGATGGGATCTAATGGTTGGGGGTTGTTTCTGGTGGTTTAAACTCGGGAATAGGGTTTACAAACCCTTATTTCCATTTGGGCTTTATCTCTTTTAGTTCTAGAGAGAAGGGAGAGTAAGGAGGAGGAAGAAAGCCAAGCTTCGGCTGCCGGTGAAGCTTCGGAGCCCTGTTTCGCGAGCGGAGTCCAGATCCGCAAAAGCGGGAGCATTGCGGTGGTGTTCATCCGACCAAGTTTCTCCATGGCAAGGAAGAGGGGTCGTAAGGTAACGACACTTCTCCTCTTGGTTCTTTAGGATTTAGGATGCATGAATAGCATCGCCTTCCTTTCACGTTTTGAGCACCAGATCTCATGGTTCAAGAGGAACCTCCGGGTCGATTGTGTTAGTCCCCGGTATATTTTTGCATTAGAGATCCGCTCCGTTAGTGGATTAGGCATTGTGGGTGAAGCCGTAGTCGCGACCGTTAGTCCGACTCGGTGATGTTGCATAACGAGCCTTGAGGAATCGGTAGAAATACGTTGCGATAGAATGCCGTTGTTATGTATGCATTTTTCCCCTTTTCGTGAGTGAGTACTCGTAGACGGAACCAGACAGGGTTAGCTCCGCAATGGCGGTAGATGTTTTCCTTGGTGCACGGGGAAGTTACAGTATGAACGGTGCATTAGGGTGGAGAATTCTAAGTTTGTGTTGTGCTAAGGCGCGGCTATGTCTCTGTGGTCGGCTGGCTATCCCATGACGTGCAAGTCATGTGGGGAAAGTATCCCGGCGAGACTAGCCCCTTCTGTGAGACTGACGAGAATTTCGAGCATAGGGCAAGCCCGGGAAATGAAGCCATGGGCAGGTGGGGTCCAGCAAGAGTTCTTAGAATCGGTCGGTATGTGAGACGGAATCCTGACGTGCGAAGTCAGAATGTGCGGGCAAGCCCGGGGTTTAAGACCCATGTGCGGGTGAGGCCTTGGCAATATTTTCGTGTAACGGCGTGCGTGGCCGTTAGGGACATGGTAGTTCCCTCATGTTGTGTGGCTTTATGCCAACGTGGAAACAGAAGTACCCAGATTGTTTGATGATGTGTTAGAATGCATACGAGATAAGGTGCCTTGGGCGACGCCCGGGTTCGCATACATGCTGCATAGTAGGCCCCTTTTTCACTGTTCTCCACATAGAAAACGTGTATGTTGCTTTAGACATCCAAACCTGTTTTAAAAGCTTTATATAAATTTGTATATGGTATATGAAGTGCTGACTTGCAGGTTGGAGGGGTACCCCGGGGTCCGTTAGGGGCGGCCGGGAGGAGATGTGTTGGTTACACAGTAGAGGTCAGCCTTTGCTGACCCACGTTACTTAAAATCTTACAGGGCAAGGATCGCAGACAGGAGCTAGTGCGTCGGGCGGAAAGCCCTAAGCCTCGTGAAGTGTTGTTGTGCTTTAAATTGTTTCCTTTTCTTGTATTGCTACTCTTTGTTTTGGACATTGACCGGCTTGCACGCCGAGGTAGTCTAGGGGTGCTTTGCACGTTCATGTTGTGACTCTGTGTTGTAATTTGGACTTGGTTATGTAAGGTCATATGGCCATTTTTGATACTCCTGTTGTTGTAGTGGATAACTTCTAGTTGTTTGTTAAGTTTCCGCTGTGTTGTGTCTTGAGTTTTGAGATCGGGTAGTTGATATCGTCTTTTAATACTGAAGCTGTGGCGTCCGTATGTTGTGGGGGCCCGGCCGGACCCATATTATATGGTCATTACAGGGGAGGTGTTACATTTTTGTTTCAGAGGGAGGTTAGCGTTCTAAGGAGCGGTTTCACGGTCGAAAGTAAAAGTTGAGTCGCGTATAAGAAGTTATCCACATAGGAGTATCACGGGACCATGAGTGTCCTTGTGTTCGAGTCTTGCGTTTAGAGACTGATTTGTGTTTTCTTGCTTGTGTTAAGAGCGCAAGCAACGAGGCAGGTACGTCGAGGCCAGGAGAAGAGCTCTCGACAAGTAGCGCTACTGCGCAAGGTCCGTTAGGTATGGGGGTCACACCGGCCGACTTCTGTCGCATGCTTGCAGAAGCGATGGTGGCAGCCCAAGCTGCGGCGACAGCACAAGTAGCAGCCCCTATTGCTCAGGTAGCAACTCCTGCTACTCTGGATACGGCAACGGCCGTGCCGGGCGAGGAAGCCAGGAGAGCAGAGCCGCTGGCCGAAAGGGTGATTATCGGACATGGGGACCAGTAAATGAAGTACTTCCTGAGCTTCCACCCTCCCACCTTTAAGGGAGTCGGCATGCCTTCAGATGCAGAAGATTGGTGGGCTCGGATTCAGGAGCTTTTGAGAGCAATTGAGACGTCAGTCGAGAAGAAAGCAGAGTTTGCAGCCTTCATGTTGGAAGGGGACGCCAAGTTGTGGTGGTCGAGCCACAGTGGCCGACAGTTTCCTGGGCGTACACCGTCTATTGATGAGTTTGGGAATGCTTTCCTGAAGAAGTACATTCCCGCATCAACAAGGCTAGCCCTCTAGAGACAGTTTCTACACTTGGTGCAGCGAGATAAGACCGTGGACGAGTATGTTCAAGAATTCACTCGCTTAGGCCGGTATGCGGGGACCACCATGCCAGATGATGAGGAGAGAGACAATCTCTTCTATCACGGATTGAGGGAGAATCTGTGACAGCCCCTCATATCTATGAAACACGGGGTTTCAACGAACTGGTTGAGGCGGCCAGGATTTTGGAAAGTGATATGGAGCGCTCCCAGCGCCGAAAGGGTTTCACACCCAAGCAGGGGGAAGGAAAGCCTTCTCAGTCCCACGGGAATTCGGAAGGGAGCAGATGGAAGAAGAAGCCTCACCCATTCAAGTCGGGTGAGAAAAGTAATTGGACGTCCGGAGGGTCACGCTCTAAGGGACCTCAGACGTGCTATAATTGTGGCAAGCCACAACACATAGCGCGATTTTGTACTCAAGGGAGCACTAAGCAAGAGCCAAGGCAGGAGCAGACTGTGCGCTCCGGCCCTAGTGCCGCATAAAAAGGGAAGATGGCGGAGTCGAGTGCTTCTCGGTTTCAACCAGTACAGCCAAGGGCCTATAACCTTGGGAAACAGGAGGCAATCCGTTAACCCGATGTGGTGACAGGTATGAGAGTTCAACCTGCACCTTAAATCTTCTGTCTTTCAAGCCATTTATGTTTGTTGCATGTATTTAGGCTTTGTGATAGTTTCTGGGCGCCCCGCTAGGTTACTCTTTGATACGGGAGCGTCACACTCCTTCCCTGCGGAAAGCTTTATCCGGAGGATCGGAGTTGAGTCTTTCTCAACGGACTCAGAGTTGAAAGTGTGCATGCCCAATGTGTCATCTATGACTACCAGGGCTAAAGGGCGTATTTGTTGGAGTCTAGATGGAGTCGACTTCATGTTGGTGGCGGCAATCTTACCGTTGTCCGAGTTTGATGTAATTTTGGGGATGGATTGGCTAGCGGAGCAGCGTGCCAGTATCGATTGCCTGTCCAAGGTGGAAACCCGGAGGGGCGAGGGGCAGGCAGAAGTCAATTTTGAGGGTCTTCATGGGGTATCCTATTCCCTAGTTTCGGCCATACAATTAGTATGGGCAGTTAACCAAGGAGGTGTAGCCCTAGTAACACTGTTGGAAGTTAGCCTTTCTAGGTTGTCACTTGGTGAGGTACCCGTAGTGGCAGAGTTCGAAGACGTGTTTCCTGAGGAGCTGTCGGGAACGCCTCCTCGACGGGAGATTGATTTATCTATCGAGCTAGTGCTAGAGGCTAGACCGGTGTCACGTCCTCCCTTTAGGATGGCACCAAAGGAGTTGGACGAACTTAAAGTTCAGTTGCAGGAGCTTTTGGAGTAGGGGTATATCAGGCCCAGCTCTTCACCGTGGAGTGCGCCGGTGTTGTTAGTAAAGAAGAAGGACGGTAGTATGTGGTTGTGCATAGACTACCGAGAGTTGAACAAACTGACTATCAAGAATAAGTACCCGATTCCCCGGATAGATGATCTGTTCGACCAGTTGGTGGGGTCGGTGGTGTATTCCAAGTTGGACTTGAAGTCAGGCTACTATCAGTTACGAATTCGAGACGAAGACATACCCAAGACCGCGTTTGGCACAAGGTATGGTCACTTTGAATTTTCGGTGATGCCGTTCGGGCTGACGAACGCACCATTCGTATTCATGGATCTGATGAATCGAGTCTTTCGCAAATACTTGGACTTGTTTGTAGTCATCTTCATTAATGAAATTTTGTTTATTCCAAGTCGGAAGCGGAGCACGAGTCCCACTTGATAATAGTGTTGCAATTATTGAGAGAGAACCAACTCTATGCAAAGTTCTCCAAGTGCGATTTCTGGTTGGAGAAAGTGGCGTTTTTGGGCCATGTAATTAGTGGGGATTGGGTGGCAGTAGATCCTAATGAAAGTAGAAGCCATAAGAGAGTGGCCAGTATTGAGGACTGTGGCGGAAGTCCGAAGTTTTCTTGGACTAGCCGGGTACTATCGAAGGTTCGTGGAAAACTTTTCGCGGATAGCTCTACCCCTCACTTCACTGACCCGTAAGGATCAGAAGTTCTTGTGGAACAAAGAGTGCAATCAGGCTTTTGATACCCTGGAGGAAAGGCTGATGACAGCGCCAATCCTAAGTCTCCCGAAGGGGATCGAAGGATTTCAGATTTTCAGCGACGCATCCGGATGCGGTTTAGGGTGCGTTCTGGTGCAGCATGGCCGCGTGATCGCCTTTGGGTCTAGGCAGTTGAAGCCGCATGAGAAAAACTACCTCGTCCATGATTTGGAATTGGTGGCGGTAATCTTTGCGCTAAAATTGTGGCGGCACGACGTGTATGGTGCGAAAGTGGAGATCTTCACGGACCAAAAAAGTCTGAAGTACCTCATAGATCAGAAGGACTTAAATATGCGGCAGTGCAGGTGGGTCGAGTTCCTTGGGGACGACGAAGTGACGATTCAATACACGCCAGGCAAAGCAAATGTGGTGGCTGATGCTTTGAGTAGAAAATACTCGGGGCAAGGAAATTGGATCGAAGCTCATGATGAGCAATTGAGGCGGGATTGGGAGTCCCTCGGTATGGAATGTGTAGCCAGAGGCGGGTCTAGCATGGCTCGGCTAAACTGGATTGAAATGCAAAACGATTTGTGCGATCGTATTCGGTAGGCGACCCGTTTGGATACGGAGTTCCAACCATACGTGGAAGAAGCTCAAAAGGGCGAGGGCAGCGCCTGGGAGATGATTGATGGGATTCTGAGGAAGGGCGGAAGGATTTGTGTACCGCAGTTCGGCAAGCTCCGGGAGGAGTTGATGTTTGAGGCCCACTTCACAAAGTACTCCATTCACCCGGGTAGTACAAAGATGTACTTGGATATGAAGAAATCCTATTGGTGGCCTGGTCTGAAGCGGGATGTAGCTTTGTGTGTGAGTCGGTGCCAAACCTGTGCCTTTGTGAAGGCCGAGTGTCAGAAGCCGGGCGGATTCTTGAAGCCTCTTCCTATCCAAGAGTGGAAATTCAATGACATCTACATGGATTTTGTGCATCGGTTACCTAAATCGCAGTAGGGCAACGATGTTATTTGGGTGATCGTGGATCGCTTGACCAAAGTGTCACAATTCATCCCAAATTGGAAGGAGGACAGCGTGGAGAAGCTGGTGGAATTGTACATTTGCAATATTGTGCGACTACATGGGATTCCGAAGAGTATAGTCAGCGACCGTGATGGGCGTTTCACGTCTAAGGATTGGCGGTTGGTGCAAGAGAGCCTGGGCATGAAGCTCAAGTTCAGTACGGCCTTCCATCCTCAAACCGATGGGCAGACCGAGAGAACGAACCGTACTATGGAGGATATGCTGAGGATGTGTACTCTTGACTTCGGCAAGAAGTGGGAGGATCATCTCTTCATGGTAGAGTTCGCTTACAACAATAGTTACCAAGCAAGTATAAGGATGGCGCCATACGAAGCTTTGTATGGGAAGCGGTGTCGAACACCGATGTCTTGGACAGAGGAGGGAGACACCAAGTTTTTGGGGAAAGAAGTGGTTACTGACGCTAGTGAGTTGGTGCGAACCATTCAAGAGCGCATGAAGGTAGCTCAAGATCGGCAAGCGAAATATTTTAACGCACGCCACCGGAAAGTGGAGTTCGCAGTGGGCGACTGGGTTTATCTAAAGATCAAGCCGTTCAAGGGCGTCTCGCGGATTCGCCGACTCAAGAAGTTGAGTCCGAGATTTTTGGGACCGTTCAAGGTTATAGAGCGGGTGGGAGAAGCAGCTTACCGGATGGCGTTGTCCGCAAAGCTGAGTGGATTACACGATGTCTTCCATGTCTCCATCTTGAGGAAAGCGTTGGTAGAGGCTAGCGTGGTGATCGAATCGGCCGCAACGCCGATAGAATAGGATCTGAGGACGCGAGTTCGTCCAATCAGTATAGAAGACACAGAGATCCGGCAGTTGCGGAACAAGGAGGTCAAGCTCGTAAAAGTTCGTTGGGACAACTGTGGTCGCGAGGAGCTTTCGTGGGAGCGAGAGCATGCCATGCTTAAGGAGTACCCCGAGCTTTTCTCCTCAGGTACCGTTTAAGTTTTTGTACTTTCCATATTTTAAAATTTCGGGACGAAATTCTTTTAAGTGGGGAGGAATTGTAACACCCCAAAATTTGGAAGAGGAACCAGTGGCGTCGTTTTGGCCAAGATGAGTTCTTGGTAGGCTGACACGGCCTGTGATACGGGCGTGTCACAGGGCGTGTTGTGCTCGGGATCGACGATTTCTTGGTCGACGATCATTGAGTGAGAACACGGGCCATGACACGGGCGTGTCACCTGGGACACGAGCGTGTCACCTAGGACACGGTCATGTCCCAGGGCGTGTCGAGCACTCAATGATGTTGTGTCATTGAGTGGGCACACGGTCTGGGACACGGGTGTGTCCCAGGGCGTGTCGAGCACTCAATGATTTCTAGCATTGAGTGAGGGCACACGGGCAGGGACACGGGCATGTCCCTGGGCGTGTTTAGTACACGGCATATGACACGGGCGTGTCACATGGCCGTGTACCTCTCGGGATGTTTCGGTCCTGTGTCGTTTGGGGGACACGGGCCGTGACACGGGCCTTGACACGGGCGTGTCACCTGAGACACGGGCGTGTCCGAGGCCGTATCATAGGGCGTGTCTTGTTCGGGATTTCTGGTTTGAAGGCGAGTAAGGGAACACGGCATTGGACACGGGCGTGTCACAACCCGTGTTCTGCCCAGGAAGTTTATTTTTCAGGCCCGATCGTGGCCGTTAGTTTTCTCTTGATGGGATCTGACGGTTGGGGGTTGTTTCTGGCGGTTTAAACTCGGGAATAGGGTTTACAAACCCTTATTTCCATTTGAGCTTTATCTCTCTTAGTTCTAGAGAGAAGGGAGAGTAAGGAGGAAGAAGAAGGCCAAGCTCCGGCTGCTAGTGAAGCTTCGGAGCCCCGTTTTGAGAGCGCAGTCCAGATCCGCAAAGGCGGGAGCGTTGCGGTGGTGTTCATCCGACTAAGTTTCTCCATGGCAAGGAAGAGGGGTCGTAAGGTAACGACACTTCTCCTCTTGGTTCTTTAGGATTTAGGATGCATGAATAGCATCCCCTTCCTTTCACATTTTGAGCACTGGATCTCTCAAGTGAGAGGGATTCGCGTCGCCATAGTTCAAGAGGAACCTCCGGGTCGATTGTGTCCGTCCCCGACATATTTTTGCATTAGAGATCCGCTCTGTTAGTTGATTAGGCATTGTGGGTGAAGCCTTAGTCGCGACCGTTAGTCCGACTCGGTGATGTTGCATAGCGAGCCTTGAGGATTTAGTAGAAATCCGTTGTGGTAGAACGCCGTTGTGATGTATGCATTTTCCCCCTTTTCATGAGTGAGTACTCGTAGACGGAATCGGTCAGGGTTAGCTCCGCAATAGCGGTAGATGTTTTCCTGGGTGCACGGGGAAGTTATAGTATGAACGGTGCATTAGGGTGGAGAATTCTAAGTTTGTGTTGTGCTAAGGCGCGGCTATGTCTCTGTGGTCGGCTGGCTATCCCATGACGTGCAAGTCATGTGGGGAAAGTGTCCCGGCGAGACTAGCCCCTTCTGTGAGACTGACGAGAATGCCGAGCATAGGGCAAGCCCGGGCAATGAAGCCATGAGCGGGTTGGGTCCAACAAGGGTTTTTAGAATCGGTCGGTGTGTGAGACGGAATCCTGACGTGCGAAGTCAGAATGTGCGGGCAAGCCCGGGATTTAAGACCCATATACGGGTGGGGCCTTTGCAAGATTTCTGTGTAATGGCGCGCGTGGTCGTTAGGGACATGGTAGTTCCCTCATGTTGTGCGGCTTTATGCCAACGGGGAAACAGAAGTACCCAGATTGTTTGATGATGTGTTAGAATGCATTCGAGATAGGGTGTCTTGGGCGACGCCCGGGTTTACATACATGCTGCATAGTAGGCCCCTTTTTCACTGTTCTCCACATAGAAAACGTGTATGTTGCTTGAGACATCCAAACCTGTTTTAAAAGCTTTATATAACTTTGTATATGGTATATGAAGTGCTGACTTGCAGGTTGGAGGGGTACCCCGGGGTCCGTTAGGGGCGGCTGGGAGGAGATGTGTTGGTTACACAGTAGAGGTCAGCCTTTTGCTGACCCACGTTACTTTAAATCTTACAGGGCAAGGATCGCAGACAGGAGCTAGTGCACCGGGCGGAAAGCCCTAAGCCTCGTGAAGTGTTGCTGTGCTTTAGATTGTTTCCTTTTCTTGTATTGCTACTCTTTGTTTTGGATATTGACCAGCTTGCACGTCGAGGTAGTCTAGGGGTGTTTTGCACGTTCATGTTATGACTTTGTGTTGTAATTTGGACTTGGTTATGTAAGGTCATAAGGCCATTTTTGATACTCTTGTTGTTGTAGTGGATAACTTCTAGTTGTTTGGTATGTTTCCGATGTGTTGTGTCTTGAGTTTTGAGATCGGGTACTTGATATCGTCTTTTAATACTGAAGCCGTGGCGTCTGTATGTTGTGGGGCCCCGACCAGACCCATATTATATGGTCATTATAGGGGAGGTGTTACATCTTATCACCTGCTCCCCCTTAAATAGGCAGTAGTGAAATGTTGGAATTGTGCTGGACATGCTCCCCCTCAATTGGAGAATCTTCATTTCTTTAAAGTACAATTCCATCTGCAAAATGTCAAATAGCTTGCAACCAGATGAGGAGCAACTGAAGTTATACTATATTTAACATACCCAACTCAAATTTGAAGGTGTTAAACTTGGCTTCATCTAGTGGCTTAGTGAAGATGTCAACCACTTGTTTGTCTGTTAGAACAAACTCAAGGGTGATGTCTTCACATTCCACATGCTCCCTAATAAAATGATATCTAATCTCTATGTGCTTAGTCCTGCTATGGGAGACAGGATTCCTAACAATTGAGATTGCACTAGTAGAATCACAGAATTGAGGAGTTCTACTTATCTAGAGGTTGTAGTCTTAAAGCTAGTGTTGGATCCACAACAACTGAGTACAGCAACTTCCTGCTGAAATATACTCTGACTCTACAGTTCATATTGCCACAATAGTTTGTTTCTTGCTGCTCCAAGATACTAGTCTCCCTCCCAAGAACTGATAAGTGTCAGATGTGCTCTTCCTATCCTCTTTGCAGTCTGCAAAATCTGTATCTAAATAATCTGTTAGTTCAAACTCCCCATTCCTAGTGTACCATAGGCCAAGATCTGGAGTGCCCTTAAAATACCTCAAAATTCTCTTAGCCGCAGAGTAGTGAGATTCTTTAGGGAAAGACTGATACCTAGCACAAACACATGTAGCATACATGATGTCTGGCCTACTTGTAGTCAGATATAGAAGGGATCTAATTATCCTTTTATACAAAGTTTCATCAACAGGTTTCCCTTCCTCATCTTTGCCTAAAGGGATACTTGACCCCATGGGAGTTCTTATGGTGGAGGAATTTTTCATGCCAAATTACTTTATTAACTCCCTAGTGAACTTAGACTGGGATATGGACAAGTCATCATCAGTCTGTCTTACTTGGAGGCTCAAGAAGAACTTAAGTTCACATATACTGCTCATCTCAAACTTTCCCTACATAAGTTTAGTAAATTTTTTGCAGAGGTTGTAATCAATAGATCCAAAGATTATGTCATCTACATAGACTGAACTAGGACCCTTAGATTCCCTTAGGAATATAGTCTTGTCTATTTTCCCCTTGAGAATTTGTTCTCAATGAGGAAACTAGACAATGTCTCATATCATGCTCTAGGAGCTTACTTTAGCCCATATAGAGCTTTCCTAAGTCTGTAAACATAATCAGGTGAGTTAGGAATAACAAAACCTGGAGGCTACTCAACATAGACTTCTTCTTTTAAGTCACCATTCAGGAAGGCTGACTTCACATCCATTTGGTAGACCATGAATCCCTTGTGTACAGCATATGCAAGGAACAATCTGATGGCCTTCAATCTTGCTACAGGGGCAAAGGGTTGATCAAAATCAATCCCTTCTTCTTTCTTGTACCTCTTAGCTACTAGTCTGGCTTTGTTCTTAACTATAATATCATTTTCATCAAGCTTATTTTGTAGATCTACTTGACTTCAATGACATTATGACCATGAGGTCTGGGAACTAGCTTTTAGACCCTGCACCTCTTGAACTGGTCCAGTTCCTCCTGCATAGCTCCAATCTAATGTTGGTCTATGTTGGCCTCTTCAAACTTCTTGGGCTCCACTTAGGATAGAAATCTTGAATACATGGATATGTTCTGACTTCTGATCCTTATTATTACTCAATGGCTTGCCTCACCAATGATCTGGTGTGCTGGATGATCTCTCATATGTCTGAATGCAAGTGGCAGTCTTCTCTCAGCAACAGGAGCATCTTCTTGTTTATCTTCATCCACTCTTAGTGTGCCTGGTAGATCTTCTAGAGTATCCATTTCATCTTGGATAACTGATGATGCTTCCTTGATAGTTATTTTGTCCATCATTTGTTCTATACTTGCAGTAATATAAGAGGAGCTAGGCAGCCCATTGTTAATCATGGTAGACTCATCAAAGACTATATGAACTGATTCTTCTACAATTTTACTTTTCAATTTGTAGATCTTATAGGCTTTATTATGATTGTTGTACCCAATAAATATTCCATCATAGGATTTGACAACAAACTTAGTCACATATGACTTGCCATTATGAAGCACAATGCACTTACTACCAATGATTTTGAGATAACCCAAATTTGGTTTTCTGCCCTTCAAGATTTCATAGGGAGTCTTCTTGTGGCTTTTTGGGATAGAGGCCATGTTGAGGACAATACATGCAGTATTTACTTCCTCATCCCAAAAATATTCTGGGAGAGAAGTATCACTCAACAGAGTTCTATCAGCCTCTATGAGAGTCCTTTTTTTCCTCTCAACTATCCCATTTTGCTAGGTTGTTCTAGGAGAAGAGAATTCTTGATGAATCTCATGCTCTTCACAGAACTTTGTCATGCTATCAGACTGGAATTCAGTCCCATGGTCACTTTTGATTTTGACCACATAACTGTCAAGCTCATTCTGAATTTGCTTGACAAACCTCATGAAGACATCAAGGGTTTCATCCTTTTTCTTAAGAAAGAACACTCATGTAAACTTGGAATAGTCATCAACTACCACAAGGGTGTAGACTTTCCTACCAAGACTGTGAACTGGCATAGAACGAAATAGGTCCACGTGCAAGAGGTATAAGCACCTCACAGAGTCTTTGGTCCCAATGCCCTTGAAGGAGACTTTTGTCTGCTTACCTTTTTGGTAAGCTGAGCAAATGCCCTCCTTAGAGCACTTCACATTGGGGCCATTCCTAACTAGCTCTTGACTGAAGAGTTTGCCAATAGTCTTGAAATTCAAATAGGATAGCATCTTGTGCCACTGTACACAGTAGGAGACTTTCTCATTTGACACTAAATAGATAGGAGAATCTGTGTCTAAACATAGAAAGTTTAAGCAATAAACATTTCCACTCCTAGTGTCTGTCAAGATGACCTCTTGGTCACTTGACCTCCTAATTAGACACTCATCCTTATGGAAGATAATAACATAGCCAAGATCAGAGAGCTGGCTTATGTTTATCAGGTTGTGTTGCAACCCTTTAATATAAGTCACCTTAGTGATGGTGACTATGTCATTGGTAATCTTACCATATCCTCTGTTTACCCCTCTATCTTACCACCAAAGATGACTTTAGATCCATCTTTTACTGGAGTAAACTCCTTCAAGTTGCTCCTTATTCCAGTCATGTGTCTGGAACATCCATTGTCCAAGTACCATATAGGGGTATGACATCTTGTACTATCCTGCAGTATATAGATTACTTAACCTTAGGACCCCAATATCTATTGGGTTCTAGGTGCATGTTAGCATGAAACTGAACATGTCTACCAGTAGAATTTCTGACTGGTGGACTGACCCTAGCTCTAGACACATTGGGATTGTGCCAGCAGTCAATGTAAAAACACCCTATCTTACCACAGCACCAACAGTCATGTATATTATATCTTCATTTCTGTGTAGGCCTTGTGGCTTGGTTAGCAGCAGCCTTGACAGGAGGAAGATGTGTTGCAGCCATTTTCTGATTTTTTTCAGCTAGAATTTGACTGAAGGTAAATCTTTTATCTGGCTGATTTGGTCTGCCCTGAGTGCCTACAATAGCAAGCTTCTTTTCAGAAAGCATGCTTCTGATGGCTTCAGATATGTCTAGATCAGCTTGACTCTTTGACTTGCCCTTAGTCTGAACCTTTGCTGTTAGACTCTGAGCCTTGACTAGAGCAACATTCTTGAGTGTTAGTGCAGAAGTAACAAAGACATATAGTCCAGATTGGGCCATTTGAAATTTCTCATTGGCAGACTTGAATGTACACACCCTGCCAAAACTTTCACCATGGCAATGAACATCTTTGTTCACTCCAGATGAACAACCCTTCTCCCAGTGACCATAAGAGCTTTCTTGGTCATACCTGTTAGAAGGTATCAGAACTTTTCTAAAAAGAATGGGAGGCTTGGAAGCAATTGGGTGAGGTGGAGATGGAGCTTTTCCCTTCCTTTTGGAAGGAGCAAGTCTTGTGCTTCCCTTGAATCCCAACCATGTCTTGCCCTTTTGAGAGGAGAAAGAGTCTATCAAGGTGAGGACAGTACTTGGCTTAGAATAGCTAGCCACTAATCTTTTCTCCTTCTCAAGCTTATCTTCAAGCTCCCTGATGAGACAGTTCTTGTACTTGATGGAGGCTACCTAAATGTCCAAGAGGGACTTCAGTTGGCTAATTTCCCTAGCTTTTTGGTCCAACAGATTAGTTGTTATAGTCTGTTAGGCAACTGCAAGTTTAAGAGATGAAATCTTTTTAGTTTGCTTCTTAGACAACTTCTTGACCTTCTTGAAGGCATTATGAAGTTCTCCATACTTTTCAATCGGTTGATTGACATCTCCTTCAGATCCAGAATCTTCTTCACCACAGGGTGAAGAGGCTTATGAGCAAGGACTATTCTTATACTTAGTCAAAGAAGCAGAATTAGGTAATTGATGTACCTTGCTTTGACCAGGCTGATCATGGCTACCCTCTTCATCTATCATTGTCATCAACCCTCTGTAGTTATATACATCTTCATCCATCTATAACTCACTGTCTGACAGTGTTAGAGGGGCCCTAATTCCTATCCTCTCTGGAGAATTAACTTATCCTGCTGCACCAGCTTCATCTTTAGCAGCAGCATCAACTAGCCTAAGGTAGGCTTCCTCTTCTTCAGACTCAGAAGATGATGAGTCTATCCAACTCTTTTCCTTCTTAGCAATGAAGGACTTTTCCTTCTTTCCTTTGTGCTAGTTTTGCTTCTTCTCCTCAGTCTCCTTCCTCTTCTCTGGACAGTCACCTATCGCATGCTCAGGCTTACTATAACAGTAGCAAACTACTTTGGAAGAGTTATATTTATTATATTTTGAACCATACATGTCAGTCTTCGACTGATTCTTCTTGTGATGAGTGGAATTGGAAGGCCTTTTCTTCAAATGCTTTATCTTCATCAGCCTCTGAAGTTGTCTGGAAAAGGCTATAAAGTCTTCATCAGGCATGCTACTGTCTGATGCCTCTGAGTCTGAGCTGTCTGACTCAGCTGGTCTTCTTGGTGGAGAAGGAATCCTCTCCTTGCCCTTCCTTGTGCTTTCTGCCTTGAATGCCAAGGACTTTTCCTTGGCCAGGGATTTGCTGGTGGCCTCCTCCTCCTTCCTGGCAGCTAGCTGCATCTCATAGGAGAGCAGCTTCCCAAATAATATTTGGGGAGGAGTGTCCACAAGCTTAGCCACCTCTCTTATGACACAGATCTTGGCATCCCAGTCTCTAGTGAGAGACTTGAGAAACTTGTCATTTATTTCAAAATTATTGAAGACCCTTCCATATGTCTTCAACTCATTTATAATCCCGAAGAATCTTTCATAACAGCCAGTTATATTTTCCTTCAGGTTTTTCCTGAAAGCCTCATACTCTTGGTTGAGTAGAGACTTCCAATCATCCATTACCTCTTCAGTACCCTCTATATAGACCACAAGGGTGTCCCACATCTCCTTGGAGGTCTGGCAATGAACCAGGTTCAGAAAAGTTGAGTCAACTACTGCACTGGATATGATGTTCTGTGCTCTTTTATCTAAGCCAGCTAAGATGACCTCATCTTTGGTCATTTCAGAGTATGTCTTAGGTGTCTGGATGTTGGCATCCAGAGTAGAGACCTTCATAAGAATGATAGGTCCCTCCCTAACTATTGCAAAGATTCTTGGATCATAGGCATCCATAAATAGCCTCGCCCTCTCTTTCCATATTCCAAAATGCTCCTTTCTGTAGACGGGGAGCTTCATGGAACTCGGCTCTCTCTGGCTCTCTCCTGATCCCATGATCACTTAACAACTGCAACCTTTGGAGATCACTTAGATTGTTAAATCTGTTTTGAGCAACCTCCCTCTAATACCACTTGAAAAATCTTATTTTCAAGGTAGCTAGCAACCTAGAGAGGGGGTGAATAGGTTTGTCTAGGTCTTTTGATTTTAATATCTTGTTGTTTTCTTTTAGATTTCAGCTTAGGGTGATCTATTGCTTTCCCTTAACACCTGCAATTAAGAAAAGAAAAACAAACACAGAAAAGCACACAAGTATTTTATAGTGGTTCTCCAAAATTATGGGTACATCCACTCTACTCCCACCTTACAAACTTCTTGTTAATCAAGGCACTTCTCCAAACCAATGCTCCAAGGAGCTTACATCTCAGATCCCTCAGGATCTCTCTGTCTCCTCCAAGACTTACACCTCAGCCACAAAGACCTACTCTCAGGGATACAAGTATCGCCTACCTCAGGCAATTAAGCCTTACCAATAAGAATATAAAGGATATCCCTACCTCTGAGCGAACTTGCTCCTACAACTCAGAGAGATACACTCTCCTACAGCTCAGGAAATACTGACATAATACTCGATGAGTAAAACTCACCTACCTACCTCAGAGAGCAGCACTCTCCTACAGCTCAGGCAAATTTGCCCTACCTCAGACCCTAAGGTCCTACAACTCAGATTTAGAAGGATCCTACAAAAAGAAATAGTTTAATTAACTTTGACACAGAGAAATTTCTCTGTGTCAACAACTAGAGCAAAGAAATTTCTGCTCCAACTCTCCTCACAATAGAGAAAAGATTTGCTGAAAAAACTCAGAAGTTAACTTCTGAACTTGCTGCATAAGGCTAAAGATCTGTTGATCTTGAGTCTTCAAACAGCTCACTGAACCTACTTAAGGATGAAGGTTCTTCTTTCTTCAGAACTAATTCTTAATCTGCTATGGCATATGGAGACTTGCACAGCTAACTGAACTTTTCTTGCTGGAGAGCTTCAAGCTTTTCACATGCAGTCATGGCGAAGAAGATGAAGATGACTGCTCTCCTTTTTGAATATTGTATGCCCTAAAAGTTATCTTTATCTTGGCCTTATCTCTTACTTTTATAGTTCGCCAATCAATGGCTCTTAGAGATCGGTGGACCCCGCTTGTAGTTTCGAGCTGCGCCTTGCTTTAATGGAAGAAGACGTACAGTAGCTTCAGGGCAAGATTTGTCATGTACTGTAGCTTCCCCATACCTGATTTGACCTTAGTTGATTTTGTCAATTTTGCTGTTGTTAGCACCTGTGGACTTAGTCAAAATCGAGTATCAGTAGAATAGGCGTTGAGTGAGTAAGCATCACTCAATGCCAAAACACTTAGAAAGATTTACTGTCTCTTCGTGTTGAGTGAGTAACCTTCACTCAACGCCAAACTACTTAGAATATAAATCTGTTTCTAGGCGTTGAGTGATTCAGCTTCACTCAATGCCATCTTGCTTTATCAGCTTTCTACTGTTTGGCATTGAGTGAGTGAGCATCACTCAACGTCAAACTACTTAGACCAAATTCTGTCTCCACTTGGCGTTGACAGCGTTGAGTGAGCAACTTCCACTCAACGCTTTTTGCCTTAACCAAATTTCTGTCTCTTCAATATTTTAGGCGTTGAGAGCGTTGAGTGAGCATGCCTCTCTCAACGCTTTTTTCCTTAGCAGAATTTCATGAACTTAGTTCGATGAACTGAACTGAGTTCGACAAAAGGCGAGCTCAGCTCGACGAATTTTGCCTCCCTCAATGCTTTTTGCCTTACCAGAATTTCCTGAACTTAGTTCGACGAACTGAACTGAGCTCGACAAAAGACAAGCTAAGCTCGATGAACTCTGAACTTAGTTCGACGAATTTTGAACATGGTTCAACTAGTTCAACTTATATCCATATTATTGTATGGCATTGAGTGTGTCTTCATCACTCAATGCCAAAAAACTTAGCCATATTTCTCTTTAGTAGCATGACGTTTAGTGAGTTGACTTCACTCAACACCTGTATACTTAGCCACATTTCAGCTCATTTCAACTTAGGCTATTTCTGTTTTAGCCTATCTAACAACATTTTGTTGTATGGCATTGAGTGAGTTGACTTCACTCAACGCCTGTGGACTTAGTCATTTTCTTAGCTTGTCACTAATTAGGCTTT
Source organism: Platanthera zijinensis (assembly GCA_039513925.1). Taxonomy (NCBI): domain Eukaryota; kingdom Viridiplantae; phylum Streptophyta; class Magnoliopsida; order Asparagales; family Orchidaceae; genus Platanthera; species Platanthera zijinensis. The sequence goes on from CM077082.1 coordinate 67,643,223, forward strand.
GACTGTATAGGCTTCACTCAACATTATAAGTCATCTGACGTTGAGTGATTTACCTTCACTCAACACCTGTGGCCTTAGACAGATTTCTGTCAGCCCACACCTTAGGTAAGTGTTTACCTGACCTAGCCACTAAGGCTACCTGTCCCATCACAGTCATCTACTGATATGTGTTTATCATTGATAAGATTGACTTCTTCAAATTCAGGACATTGTGGGCAATGAACCCAACAGATGTCATACCCACAATGAAGAAACATTTTAGATAAGATGGAACCCAATGAAATCTACGCTTTCACATTCTACTAAGCCATTTGTTATTCTCCAGAGAATATTTTTTAATCAATTCTGTCCATGCACTTTCACTAGCTTCAATACTTCTACTCTTATACCATTGTTTATACTCTTTTGAGAAATCACTATTACAATCTATCATTTCATAAACATTCTCGACAAGATGTTTATGTATATGTCATGAACAAAATCGATGTTAACTTTTTGGGAAATTGCTTTTATAGCGTTGAACATTGCTTGATCCATATCGATAATGATTACTTGAGGTGCTCTATCAAATATATATTTCAACCATTATTGAAACAACCAAGTAAATGTCTCCACTTTTTCGTCAGCCAAAAGTGCACATCCAAATAAAATTAACTGGCTATGTATAACACCCCACATCCATCACGAATAATATAACAGAAGGTCCGGTCGGAGTCCCACGTCATATGAAACGAACAGACGGAAGAGTTACTAAATGAAATCATAAACCCTTAATATTTTGAAAACGCATCATAACATAGAGTTGCATTCTACCGGAAGAATAAAAGGAGTTATATAAAAACCATGCCCAAAGACGAATGTCCACTAACCATGACATTAGGAATGAAATAACAACATCCACATACTTGGCCTTAAGGCCTTACATCAATAGCGTTTAATCAAATAAAATGGTTTGCATGCATCGGCACACTTGCCAGCAACACATGAAAAACAACTAAACAAATAATTGGGCCTTCAAGGGCCAGCTCAGCAAGAAGGTCTTCAGCCCGCTATTTCCCTCTTGGCTCCCCAGCACCTGTAAGCAAACATTCCATCAAGCAGTAGCAAACAATGCAACGGTCAGCAAGAGCTGGCCAAATTATAACGACCTCACCCCTTTCTTGGGGTGGCGGTGCTTCTTCCCTCCAAGCGGATTAGCATAATCACATAAGGCTAGAATATGTCATTCAAGCACCAAACTCCACAAACGTTGGCGCAACCGGCCCAACATCTCGTGCACTCAGGGCACCTTATCGGTGTACCAGACTTCCTCGGGTCCCACCACCATCCTCAGTCCTGGACTGGATGGCAATGCATTTAGCATTCGCTAGTCATGACTCAAGGTCCTCAGCTCTCTCCTATGCTTGTAGCCACACACCAGTTTCCTTAGGTAGTCGATCTACACCACATAGTGCAGGTACAGTTTAGTCAAGCCCATTACAAAAAATCATCGTACCCAACACGCATGACGTGGGTCAACCTCCCCTTGCCTGTTATCGCCTACATAACCGATTGTTATGTAACAAGGGTGGAACTCGCGACCACCTGAGTTGGGCACTCAAGGCGCACGACTCCACACACTAGCCCTACGGTCTCCGAGGTACAGGCTTCGCACAAACACGACAAAAGTCCCAGGGAGTTAATGCCGATGATCGAACGACCTCGTGGAAACATTAGGCTGTTTCCTGGAGCACGACTCCAGTACTCACTGCAGCTCCGTGCAGACCCCCCAATTCCAAACATACAACTTCCACAAAGTCTTCTCCGGGAACCCCAGAACATCACCAATCCAGACCAACATGTCCGGATGGGCTTCACACAGCATGTCTAAACCGTACTCGCGCTTTTGGGTGCTAAGGCAATTAATAGTGGGGATGTAAACATCGACCAGTCGGAGAGCACCCTTCCCCCACCCGTCTATGGAGAGGGGCTTCCATGCAAATATGCTAATTAAGGGCTTCACCTGCCCAAGAAGAAAAGTCGTTACCCTTGACGCGCGTTTCTGAGGCATGGCTTGGTCGTCACGGACTTGGTTTCCACACACCGGTCCGAGCTCCAAATCGAACGTTTTGCCACGATCCCTAGCCAAAATCGAGTTGCTCACCACAAACAACTCCGAACGGCCTCCACCTGCAAGAGAAAACCTAACCCTAAACCCTCTTGGCCTGCCAAGAGAAGAGGGAGGTCGGTCACGACCTCAACCCTAGCTGGCAGCGGTTGGTATAAGGAAGAGGAATGGATCGGGTTTCCCATTACTGGTGATGAGTCCATTTTATATACCTATTTTCGGACTAATCTGGGCTAGTTTTCCTTTGTTTGCACTTCACTTTTAGCACGTTATCATATATATTTGATCTTATCCTTATGTCCATAGGAAGAGCACTTTTGACTCGTGGGTGTGTATATTTTTGTACTTTTATTTATGTACTCCGTTTTATGCTTGTCTGGAATGTCTGCACACATCAGTGCTGGGTTTAAGGGTCGTGTGCGTGTTCCGGGAACATTTGGAAGCAGGAATACTGCGCACGATCATCGGATATAGTGCGCACGACCACTGGTCGTGTGCCGATGATCGTGCACAATGCACCCTGATTTCCAGAATCTGCCTGGAGTAATCGCACGACCACTGGACATAGTGCGCACGACCACCGGTCGTACGCCACTGATCGTGTGCATTGATTCCTCTTTTCCTGGAGTTCTGTCTGGGGTAATCGCACGACCATTGGACATAGTGTGCACGACCACCGGTCGTGCGCCATTGTTCGTGCGCAGTACCCCAGTTCTTATCTTTATCCTATCATGCCATTACACACGATCACTGGCCATAGTGCGCATGACCACTGGTCGTGCGCCCGTGATCGTGCGCATTGTTTAATTTTTGTTTTCTATAAATAGCGCAGGTCTCGCCCTAGTTTCGGACAACACGAAATCGCTCGCCATTTCCGCCATTTTACGCCTCCGGCGAAGGGATCCGCCGATCTCCTTCAATCTCCACCCTAGAGAGGTGCTCTGGGCAAGCCTTCACCGCCAAATCCAAGACAGAGCTTCCTCTCGGCCTCCTCCATCATCTCTTGGGCTGATTTCAAGTTTTTGGCGCCATATACACCAAGCAAAGGTAAGCTTGCAACTTTCTTCCGTTATCATGACACGAAGAAGATGGGCCATTGGAAGGTGGTGACAGCCCTTCTCTACCCCGGTCGCAGTTGAGGACCGATCTTGGACGCGGATTGACAACCCGGTGAATCTAACCATGAATCCTCAGAAAGACTTCGGATACGGTCGATCTCTTGCCTTGTTCTTCCTTTATTATTGTTTGTGTTGTTGTAAACTTTATTTATAGATGATGTGCGCTTAGTTTGTAAAACGCTTGTATTAAATCATGTCTATGTGATTTTGTATTTCGTTATATTTGCTTGAGGTGCGCCATATTCCATTCACCACCATCCACCCTTGTCGCACTAGCAATTACTAGTGGCGTGCGTTGCGAAGAAGTGCTCTTGACCCTCATTCCGCAAGCCTACTCGCCCATCCGCCTAGCAATTCGGTGCATAGTGGCCCGACTAGTCTTCCATCCCGTCTGACGAAGCAGTGCATAGCTGCATTGCATAGGAGTAGTTGTTAGTGTTTTATTTTCTTTTATCGCAATATCAAAACCCCATCGTTAACTCCGACCTAAGGACTTCAATCTCAAGTCCTCCTTGAAATTAACTCCACCTTACTGTGTTCCTTGTGAGATCGATACTTGGGAAAACTCGCCCATTTTATATTACTTGTGCGACCGGTTCACTGCCGTGATCTTAAGTATCAAGTTTTTAGCGCCGTTGCCGGGGAACACAGTCGTGTGAGTTATTGGAGAGGGAGATAGGAGATAGAAGCCCTTTTCCATTTGTTCATTCCATCTTTTATTTTTCTTTGCTTTAGTTTTTATAATTTGTTGCTTATTTTTCTTTATTCCTTTTCTAATTTTGATATTTCAGTAGCAGGTATTCCTTTTTATTTATCTACTAGTGTATAGTTAATTCTTTGCTTAGAAATTCTGTTGGTGAATTATTTGTGGTTGCACCATGTATTCTTATATGAATATCTGTTGCCGATGGTGCGGGGATTATAGGCATAGTATTGATGAGTGCCCCACTGAATATTGGGAGCATAATTCTCGTGGTTCTATGTATAGAGCATCGTCTTCCTATGGTACTTCATACACCGAACCCAGGTCTTATGGTCACTCCTCTTCTCCACTTTCATCTTTTTATTCCTCTCCGGTTCCACCTGGACCGAGGAGTACTGTAAAATGATGTTTGTGTTGTCACAGCACCGATCATGTGTTTAAAGATTGCGCAGAATTTCAGCGCCAGTAGGAGGAGGATGACGAGCCGGATATCCGAATCATTCCATCCACCTCTCAATTGGTTTCTCCTGCTAATTCTGACGTTGATTTCGCAGTACCACCATGTTATTTTGGCGGTGCTGCGGATCGGTGTGATGACATTGTGGTATCATCTCTCCCCATGCCCTCTTCCCCTCTTATTGATTCACCCCGGGAGGAACCCACACATATTTTCTTTGATGTTGTTGTTCCTCCGCCTTCTTTACAAAAATTATCTACTCCATTTTTTAGTGAGTCAGTTGATGATGTCATGCCAGATTGTGATTCTGAGTCTAAGGTTGCGTCATGGTGTGATGAGGATATTATTCTCATTAATGGAGAGTATTATATCTTGGAACATGTGGACTCACCGAGGTGTGTTGATGAGGAGATCCTAGCTGATGTGGAAGTTTCCACTTCCTTGTTGGATGAGGAGGTCCAAACTACCACCGAGGACCTCGAGCTCTTGGATCCCCCTCGCCATGACTCATATGACACCGACGATGATCTATGCCTGGATCCTGCTGAGAGTGATACCGGGATCACTCTCCCTATTTCTGGTTCTTTTAGTCTTTCATCTCCTTTATTCCTTGATCCCACTTCTTTATCTGAGCCCGTACGAGTCTATTCTTCGCAGGTGCTTCAGGAGGAATTGGAGCTTCCTACTCCATTCATCGATGGTAGCATCCTCTTGTGTGAGGAGGTTGATTCCTCCTCTGTTGAGGAAGCTCCATTGATTGCTTTCTCCTCCTGCTGTCTCCCTGCTGTGGATGATACTTTGCAGGGCAAGGATTTTTTGTGTGAGTTGAGCGAGGACCAGGCCTCCTCCTCATCTTACATTCTGTTTCCTCTTCTTGCAGTTTGCAAGTATTATTATTCAGGTAGAGGGGTTACTATTCTATCACCGTATCGGTACCTGTTACCGACACGGATATTAGGACAGTTACCTGTTCATTTTTCTTTTCATAAGCCCATTAGCTAGACATGTATAGAATTTAATAAGTCGTGCTGGGATGACAGTAACCCCAGTAGTTATCTTATATTTTCTACATTTTATTTTTCATGTCTATTTTAGTTTTAGTATTTCTTTTTGTATATTTTTCTTTTGTTTTTGCGGAGCTCACCCCTGTAGGTATTCATGGAAACTACGCATTGGCGGGGTTGTGATTCTTCGTATGGCGGGCCTGCCTCAGTTTTTCACGTGTCTTCTGGTATGCTCACTAGCTGAGCATTGGGTAACCTCTTCCCTTAGCTCATTCTGATTTTAATTTCTTTATCATATGATGTGTTGTTTAGTTTAAGTCTGGGGGAGAGCTATTACTTGTTACCTTTTGCACATGCACATTTTCTCTGCATACTAGAAGCATTTGTAGTATTATTTTGTTTAGTTCATTGCATTGCACACCACTGCACCCACATGAGCGCGTGCATAGCTGTTAGTGTGCGGCGAGTTAAACTCATGTCTTTGTTAGATTTGGGAAAATTATTGTGCTGGCTTAGGATTGTGAGACAGAGTAAAATGTTAACCTTGTTGTGCTTCTAGTCAATTGCTCTCGTCTCGTGTGGAAATTTGAGTAGATTAAATTTTTCTGTATGCTTATAGTTTTATATTTTTTTATTTGCGTAGATACTTTTTATTCTACTCAAAAGTTGGTGAATACGGTGTAAATCAAACGGTAGCATAGGAATGTGTGTAGCCGTCACTAGACTCGTTTTGCTCGAGTCGGGAGGAAGGATTATCTTTCTCGGTGGCTAAGAACTTGCCCCAAACTACTCTCGAAGCATGGGTACATGGTTAGTCTAGCGTGAGTGTGATGTAGGCCATCCTTTTGGCCCGGTTGAGCTTTGTACCGTTCCTAACATCATATCCTCGCTAGCCCCGTTGTGCCTACCCCTTCTTTTTGATTCAGTTCCACCATGATTTCACCAAAGCCTCATAGCCTATCCTAGTCGCATACCCAAGTCGAGCTTAGTGTTTTATATTTTCATGTTGGGTTGTGATGTGGTGTTATTATTTGTGAAAATGTGGAAGTGCTCCCAAGTTTATATCTGCTGAATTATGAAAATAAAATGAAGAAAAAAAAAGAAAAAAAGAAAAATATTTGTAAAGAAAAAAATGAAAAGAAAAAGTTTAATTGAAAATCTTATTGGTTATGTGATTATATTTGGAGTAGGTGGTGCACACACCCATATGTTAAAAGTTAAGTCTGGGGGTGTGGTGCACTCGCGCGTATATTGTGGGTAGCGGTTGGATTATTTTTAGGCTAGCTCATTTGGGTTAGGTGCATAGCCTTTCTTTTTTATCTTTGTTTACCTCACCGTAACCCAAGCCCCATGATAATCCTAAAGTCCTATGGATTCGCGCTTGAGTCTAACTAGTGTCGTGGAGAGAGTGTGAATGGGCAAGCGTATGGTCCCCGACATTGGTGGATTCCTTTGAAGGTGATCCTGAGCCCCGATCTTGGGCAAAGCTCACCTTAGTGGCCTGCCTACTTTCATCCTATGCGTGACCGGTTGATTCGCCGTGATTCCATTTTTGAGTAGTGATAAAATTTTGATACGCATTGTGAAAAATATAAACTAATCTACATACTTAGAAATTTTCTCTATTGTATTTTTACACACGCGAGCATGCAACTTCGCATGGTACTCTATTTTTCAATTTCTTTGTTAGTTAGTCATTTTCCCTTTCTGCTTAGATTTTGTTTGCTCGGGACGCGCAAACAGTTAAGTCTGGGGGTGTGATGAGTTCATTTTATATACCTATTTTCGGACTGATCTGGGCTAGTTTTCCTTTATTTGCACTTCACTTTTAGCTCGTTATCATATATATTTGATCTTATCCTTATGTACATAGGAAGTGCACTTTTGGCTCGTGGGTGTGTATATTTTTGTACTTTTATTTCTGTACTCCGTTTTATGCTTGTCTGGAATGTCTGCACACATCAGTGCTGGGTTTAGGGGTCGTGTGTGTGTTTCGGGAACATTTGGAAGCAGGAATGCTGCGCACGATCATCGGATATAGTGCGCACGACCACTAGTCGTGTGCCGATGATCGTGCGCAATGCACCCTGATTTCTAGAATCTGCCTGGAGTAATCGCATGACAACTGGACATAGTGTGCACGACAACTGGTCGTGCGCCACTGATCATGTGCATTTAGTCCTCTTTTCCTGGAGTTTTATCTGGGATAATCGCACGACCATTGTACATAGTGCGCACGACCACCGGTCGTGTGCCATTGTTTGTGCGCAATACTCTATTTCTTCTCTTTATCCTATCATGCCATTACGCACGATCACTGGCCATAGTTCGCACGACCACTGGTCGTGCGCCTGTGATCGTGCATATTGTTTAATTTTTGCTTTCTATAAATTGCGCAGGTCTCGCCCTAGTTTCGGACAACACGAAATCGCTCGCCATTTCCGCCGTTTTCCGCCTCCGACGAAGGGATCCGCCGATCTACTTCAATCTCCACCCTAGAGAGAGCTCCGGGCAAGCCTTCACCGCCAAATCCAAGCCGGAGCTTCCTCTCAGCCTCCTCCATCATCTCTTGGGCTGATTTCAAGTTTTTGGCGCCATATACACCAAGCAAAGGGATGCTTGCAACTTTCTTCCGCTATCATGACACGAAGAAAACGGGCCATTGGAAGGTGGCGATAGCCCTTCTCTACCCCAGACGCAGTTGAGGACCGAGCTTGGACGCAGATTGATAACCCGGTGAATCCAACCGTGAATCCTCAACAAGACTTCGGATACAGTCGATCTCTTGTCTTGTTCTTCCTTTATTATTGTTTATGTGTTGTTGTAAACTTTATTTATAGATGATGTGCGCTTAGTTTGTAAAACGCTTGTATTAAATCATGTCTATGTGATTTTGTATTTCGTTATATTTGCTTGAGGTGCGCCATATTCCATTCACCACCATCCACCCTTACCGCACTAGCAATTTCTAGTGGCGTGTGTTGCGAAGAAGTGCTCTTGACCCTCATTCCGCAAGCCTACTCGCCCATCCGCCTAATTATTTGATGCATAGTGGCCCGACTAGTTGTGAGAAGTAGCGAACAAAAGACTAAAGTAGCGAACAAACGACTAGAAAACAAGCCGGAACTTTGAATAATTGAAATTTTATTATCCAAAAAGATATCATTTACAAAGGTATGACCTCCCTTTTATAGAATGGAGGAGAGAGGATAGAATACAAACTAACAATGTGGGACTAAATGTATACATCAGCTCTGGGCGGCTAGAACAACAGTCCGGAACAGGTCGAGCGGTTAGACAATGTTCTAACCGCTCGGCAATACCAGAAGCAAGAGAGAGATGCGGTAGGAGACCGCTAGACTGCCCGGTTTCCAAGCCGCCGGAGATAAACTGTCAGACCGCCGGACACCACACAGCAACAGTCTGGATATCAACCCGCCGGACTCAAGCCGCCAGACCGCCCGGTCTACAACCCGCCAAGCTCAAACCGCCAGACCGCCCGGTCTCATACTTCGACACTCCCCCTCAAGTTGGAGCATAGATATCAATTATGCCCAGGTTGTCACAGATGTGGAAGAAGGAAGTAGAAACCGGCTTGGTGAAGATATCTGCCAACTCTTTGTCGGAGGTGACGAACGGAGTGCAAATCTGTCTCTTCAAGACCTCTTCTCGGATGAAATGACAGTAGACCTCTATATATTTCGTTCTCTCATGGAAGATCGGATTTTTGGATATATATATTGCGGCCATGTTGTCACAGAACATAGGCAGAGGATAGTCGTAGACCTCTCCTAGGTCAAGCATGAGAGCCCGCAACCATTTTAACTCACACGTGGTTGACGCCATACTCCGGTATTCGGCTTCTGCACTGGACCTTGAGACAACAGACTGCTTCTTGCTCTTCCAGCTCACAAGATTACCTCCAACAAATATGCAAAAACCCAATGTAGATTTACGGTCACCTTTATCATCCGCATAGCTTGAGTCTGAGTAGGCTTCAACTCTCAGATGACCATGCTTCTGAAAGAGTAGCCCTTTTCCTGGTGTTGCTTTGACATACTCTAGTATCTTCAAGGCATGCTAAAGATGACATTCCCTGGGAGCTTGCATGAACTGACTGACCCTTCCTACAGCATAGGCGATGTCGGGTCTGGTCACCGTGAGATAAATGAGTTTGCCCACTAGACGTCTATACCTCGTGGCATCGGATATAAGAGGTGAGTCATTTGTCCATGTTTTGTCCTCTCTAGTGGTCATGGGATATCGGGCCGGTTTGGCACCAGTCAATCCTTCCTCTTGTAGAAGATCAAGAGCATACTTCCGTTGGGAGAGAACCAACGAGTCGGGCTTCCGAGAGATTTCTATCCCAAAAAAATATTTCGGGGAGCCCATATCCTTCGTGACTAGGCGTTGATGGAGGTGTTTCTTTGTCAAGTCCACCCCAGCCTGGTCATCGCCGGTAAGAAGAATATCATCCACATACATCGCCAAAACCACAAGGCCCGATGCGGTTTTGTGAATAAATAATGAGTGATCGGCTGAACTTCTTGTAAAGCCAATGGCAGTAACAATGCCACTAAACTTGTCGAACCATGCCCGAGGGCTCTGTTTTAGGCCGTAGATGGCCTTCTTCAACTGGCATACTCGTGTCTCCCCCTGAGCAACATACCCAGGAGGTTGCTCCATATTGACGTCCTCCTGAAGATCCCCATACAGAAAAGCATTCTTGACATCAAGCTGGGAAATAGCCCACTCCCTGTTGACGGCCAAAGAAAGAAGAACCCGGATGGTGCTGAGGCGAGCAACCGGGGAGAAAGTATCAAAATAGTCAACTCCATAAGTCTGAGTAAAGCCTTTGGCCACCAGTCGGGCTTTGTAACGATCCACAGTGCCGTCTGGGCGAAACTTCACAACGAACACCTAGCGGCAGCCAACCACATCAGTACCTACCGGTGGAGGAACAAGGGTCCAGATACCCCTTTCAGTAAGAGTGACGATTTCCTCATCCATAGCAGATTTCCAATGAGGAATAACAAGAGCCTCCTGGTAAGTGCGGAGAGTGGTAGTAGCCGAGATAGCCAAAGCAAAGCACCTGCTAGAGGGAGTAAGCCGATCATAGGAAACAACAGCCGCAAGCGGGTGTTGGGTACACACTCGCACCCCTTTGCGAAGGGCAATGGGAAGATCCAGGTCGTCTTGTGCTTCAGGGACCGAAGCGTCTGTGCCGGAGAAAGCTGGCCCGGAACTAGAGAGACGGCTGCAGAGAAGAAGGAGGGGAGATAATAGGGAGAGGAGACGGAGGAGGAGATGATATAGGAGGGGATACATCGATATACGTGGAAGGATCACAGAGAGATGGTGGAGAGTCAGAGACAGCAGGAGGAAGTGGGGATGGAGAAGAAAAGTAGGATGCATTTTCGAAGAAAGTGACGTCCGCGGAAACAAACTGTTTGCGCAGAACGGGGTCAAAGCAACAATAGCCTTTTTGAGTGGTCGAGAATCCCAAAAATACACATTTTGTGGAACGGGGGGAAAGCTTGTCACGGGTAGCAGACGGAGCATGCACAAAAGCCATACACCCAAAGATACAGAGAGGAAGAGGAAAGGGTTCCTTGCCCGGGTAGAGAATGGAGAAGGGGGTCTTGCCGTGAAGAACCGAAGAGGGAATGCGATTGATGAGATAACAGGCAAGAAAAACAGCATAGCCCTAGTAGGAGCGAGGTACCTGCATCTGCGTCATTAGAGTGCGAGCGATATCGAGGAGATGACGGTTTTTACGCTCCGCCACCCCATTTTGCTGGGAGGTGTAAACACAGCTGGTCTGATGAATAAGACCATGTTGCATACAAAAAGACGAAAACTCATGACTGAGGTATTCTTTAGCATTATCAGATCTCAGTACTTTAATAGAAATAGCAAACTGAGTTTTAATCATATTATAAAAAGATTGCCATACAGATAAGAGTTCAGAGCGATCTTTTAAAAGATACACCCAGGTAGATCTAGAGAAATCATCAATAAAAGTTACAAAATAAGAACTACCCCGACAACCGGTGAGAGTAGGAGCAGGACCCCAGACATCGGAATGAATTAGATCAAAAGGGCGGGAGGAACCACGGCCTTGCTTGGGCGGGAAGGAGGAGCGGTGATGTTTGCCAAGCTGACAAGCATCACAGTTGAGCGGAGAACTGGTCTGAGGTAAGTGGGGAAGAAGCTGACGAAGAATCTGATGAGGAGGATGTCCAAGGCAAAGATGTCATTGAAGAAGATCAGTAGACGAGGAAGAGAAGGCAGACAGAGCGAAAATATTGTCGAGGAAGTAGAGACCGCCGCTCTCAGTCCCAGTATCAATCGTCCGTTGGGTCCTCGGGTCCTGAAAACAATAAGAAGTAGGAGTAAATAAGACAGAACACTGAAGTTGCTTGCATAAAGTAGTAACTGAGAGCAAATTGCAAGGGAACTTCGGGACATAGAGAGTGTCCGCTAAGCGAAGCGACGGGGTGAATTGAACCATGCCCGTTCCGTGAACCGGGGAAGGCGAACCATCCGCAACAAGAATCGGGGGTAACCGATCATGCGTCTCTAGGAGAGAGAAGCAGTGAGGGTTTCCGGTCATGTGATTTGTAGCACCAGAGTCAATCAACCATTTACCTTGGGTAACGACGTGTGCACTACCTGAGGTCGTGGCCACAGAAGCAAATGGTCGAGAGGAGGCGGAGGTTGAGGAAGAAGTATCACCGGAGGGACGAAGATGAGGATGTTTCTGCCAGCAGCAGTCAACAGAGTGGCCGGTACGACCACAGTGAGAGCATAGGAATATTGACAGACCACGCGTGCAAGAGTGGCTGCGACCACTATTGCCACCCCGCTGAACTTGGTGAGCATAGGAGTCCTGTGGAGGAGGGGAGGACAACAGAGGACGGTGGAGCAGTGAAGTAACAGCGGCGATGCGAGTCGCGGTGGCATCCAAGGTGGGAGACTCGGCTTCGCCCAAGATCTGCTGGCGGATCATATCAAAAGACTTAGGGAGCCGTAGAAGATAACAAACAACCAGGAGTTCCTGGAAGTGTTTGTGCTGCTCGGCCAAGTCCGCGGAGAAAGGGCGATTCTGGAGGATTTCAGCGCCAAGAGCCTGAACTTGCTGATAAGCCGCAGCAGGAGACATGGAAGGGCGAGCGAAGAGATCCGCGTAGAGAGTATAAATACGGGATGTCAGGGGCCCCTTCGAGTAAAGAGCAGCAAGGTGAAGCCACGCGGTCTTGACCGTCTCATCATAACGTATGATAGGAAGACATTCATCGGAGAGGCTGTTAGTCAACCACGTGCGGACAAGTGCATCACTGACATCCCAGTCATCAAATTCAGCAGAGTCTAGAGGAGGAGGGTCATCGGTGAGGTGATGACGTTTGCATTGAGAGCGAAGAAGAAAGGTGAAAGAAACGCTCCAATCCGGATAGTTGGAGCCAACAAGTTTAGAAACCGTGCCAAGGTTGCCAGAGGGAGTAGGAAGCGGCGTCAGAGTGGCGATAGGAGTGGTGGTAGTGGAGGTTTTAGAAAGGGCCATAGGAGAAAACAGGGAGAAGCCGCGCGATTAGAATACAAGCCGTGCGGATAGGAAGAAGAAGAGCTGCGGCGGTCACGATGACAGACACCAGCGGCCAGAGAAGCCACGACCAAGCCGCAGATCCAAGCAGGGAAAGAAGTCGAGCGGCTAGAAGATAGACCGCACAAACAAAAGGGATGAACGAACAAGGCAAAAAAAGGCAGCAGGTCGCGGCGAGTAAAGATACAGGTCGCTGCGACTGAAAGGCGGGAAAATACGGTCGCGCGGACAGGGTGCAAGCAGGCGGAAGAGACAAACTGCGAGAACAGGTCGCGAGAAAAAAGAGGCAAGCCGCGCGGATAGGGCGCACAGAATCAGGAGGAGAAGATCGAGTCCTCTGATACCATGTAAGAAGTAGCGAACAAAAGACTAAAGTAGCGAACAAACGACTAGAAAAAAAGTCGGAACTTTGAATAATTAAAATTTTATTATCCAAAAAGATATCATTTACAAAGGTATGGCTTCTCTTTTATAGAATGGAGGAGAGAGGATAGAATACAAACTAACAATGTGGGACTAAAGTTATACATCAGATTTGGGCGGCTAGAACAACAGACCGGAACAGGCCGCGCGGTTAGACAATGTTCTAACCGCTCGGCAATACCAGAAGCAAGAGAGAGATGCGGTAGGAGACCGCTAGACTGCCCGGTTTCCAAGCCGCCGGAGATAAACAGTCAGACTGTCGGACACCACACAGTAACAGTCTGGATATCAACCCGCCGGACTCAAACTGCCAGACCGCCTGGTCTACAACCCGCAAAGCTCAAACCGCCAGACCGCCCGGTCTCATACTTCGACACTAGTCTTCCATCCCTCCTGACGAAGCAGTGCATAGCGGCATTGCATAGGAGTAATTGTTAGTATTTTTTTTCTTTTATCGCAACATTAAAACCCCCATCGTTAACTCCGACCTAAGGACTTCAATCTCAAGTCCTCCTCGAAATCAACTCCACCTTACTGTGTTCCTTGTGAGATCGATACTTGGGAAAACTCGCCCATTTTATATTACTTGTACGACCGGTTCACTGTCGTGATCTTAAGCATCAACTGGCGGTGGCCAGGACAGAGGGAGGAGGACGTCGGGGTTTTTCCCCTCCTTTAGCTGCGACGGGAGAGAGAAGGGCGGGCTCGACCCCCTTACAGCGGCGACGGGGGAAAAACTGAGAGGGATAGAGGAGGGAGATCCTCCTTTCCGTCGGCGATGAGAGAGAGGGATGAGAGAGGAAGAGGCGGCTTCCTCCTTCCAGCCGGCAGCCGATCGAGGAAAAAAACGCGACATGCTGCGCGTGAGAGAGAAGACCGAGAAAGAGAGAGCGAGATCGGGTGGGGGAAGAATTTCGGCTGAGTAAGAGAGAATGAGAGAGGAGGGAGGGTTTAGTTAGGTTTTATATAAAAACCCTAGCCAAAAATGCTATCCGTGGACCACGCTCCCTAAACGCACCCCAACCTCATTTAACCTCGCGACGCAATTTTGGGGCGTTACAATTCTCTCCTACTTAACGAAATTTCATCCCGAAATTTAAAATATGAATAACGAAATGAAATTCGTCATACCTGAGTAAAATAAATCGGGGTATTCCTCGCGCATGACCTCTTCTGGCTCCCAAGAGAGTCCTCGCGGCCACAATTATCCCAACGGACTCTCACCATCTTGATGGTATTTCTCCGCAACTGTCGTATGTCTCTATTGACGATGTAAACTGGGGCAACTTTGGTAGATTGGTCACTATCCATCGGCAGACAATCGACCTCCAACATAGAATCGGGTTCCCGCACCGCCTTCCTCAACACAGAAATATGGAAGACGTCATTCAACCCACTCAACTCCGTCGACAAAGCAAGTCAGTAAGCTGTCTCACCGATGCGCTCCGTGATCTCAAATTTCCATAAATACCTAGGACTCGACTTCTTCAAGCACTGAACTCTCGAAACTCCTTTGAAAGGCTTTATCTTCAAGTATACCTAATCTCCAACCGCGAACTCCATGTTTCGGTGTTTGGCATTGTAATACTTCGCCTGCCGAGCTTGGGTGGTCAACAACCGCTCTCGAATGGTCTGTATGGACTCATTCGCCTCATCAACATCTTTGCGCTTCAATAGCTTGGTATCACCAGTTTCTGCCCATGCTAACAAAGTGCGACACTTCCTGCCGTATAACGCCTCGTACGGGGTCATCTGAATACTCGCCTTATAACTGTTGTTATAGGCAAACTCTAACATGTGAACGTGATCTTCCCAACACTGTCTGAAATCCAAAATGCACATTCGCATCATATCTTCCATCGTCCGATTTATCCTCTCAGTTTGCCCATCCGTCTGTGGATGGAAGGTTGCGCTAAACTTGAGCTTTGTGCCCAGTGACTGATGAACATGCCTCCAATCACTGGACGTAAACCGCATATCGCGGTCGCTAACTATGTTGCGAGGGACGCCATGTAATCAAATGATGTTCTCGGAATACAACTATGCTAGCTTCTCCATTGGATCGCTTTTTCGATTTGGGATAAAATGCACAACTTTGGTCAACTGATCAACAATCACCCAGATAGAGTCGTTTTTCTGCAACGACTTTGGCAAACCGTGCACAAAATTCATGGAAATATCATCAAATTTCCACTCCGGGATTGACAACGATTTCAAGAAACCTCCTGGTCGTTGGCACTCAACCTTCACTAGCATGCATATTTGACATTTTTCCATGTAGAGGACTATGCCCTTCTTCATACCTGGACACCAAAATAGTGTCTTCATGTCCTTGTACATCATTATGCTCCCCGGGTGGATTGAATACTTGGTATTGTGAGCCTCATACATCAATTCTTCTCGTAGAATGCCAGACTTTGGGACACACAAACGATCACCTTTCCGCAGAAGACTGTCTTCAGCCAAGAACTGGGAATTTGACCCTTCCGCTGCATAGCTCTTCATGCTCTCATCGAGATCCAATACTCTCCAAACTCTATCTGCAAGGTCACACTACAACTCCGTCAAGTTTAAGCATGTGTTTGTATTAGTACTCCTGTCGACACGGGTGATACCCAAGGCTTTCAATTCCTGGATAAAATGATCATCATGCATGCACAACCAGTTTGCTCGTGCTGGAGTTGAGCGACTCAAAGCATCAGGGACCATATTCCCCTTTCTGGGTGTGTAATGTATCTCGAAGGTGTAATCTCTGAGGAATTCAATCCACCTTCTTTGTCGCATGTTCAACTCATCCTGGTTCAACAGGTACTTAAGGCTCTTATGACCTGTAAAGATGTCAAACCTCATGCCATATAAATAATGCCGCCACAGCTTCAAGGCGAATATCACCGCCACTAACTCCAAGTTATGGACTGGATAGTTTCTCTCATGCACCTTAAGCTCGTGTGAGCCGTACGCTATAAACTTTCCAAACTGTAGGAGGACGCAACCTAAGCCGCTCCCTGAGGCATCGCTATAGATCTCGTAGCCATCCGTACCACATGGCAAACTAGAAATAGGCATCGTGGTCAGACGACCCTTCAGTTCCTCAAAAGCTCGTGCGCACTCCGGCGACCAAACAAACTTTTGATCCTTTCTCGTTGAGGTAGTGAGCGGTAAAGCTATCCACTAGAAGTTCTCCACGAACCGCCTGTAGTAGCCGGCAAGTCCCAGGAAACTCCAGACTTCTGCCACTATAGTCAATACGGGCCACTCTTGTATAGCTGTTATCTTTGTCGGATCCACAGCAATACCCTCCCCACTAATGACATGACCGAGAAAAGCCACAGATGATAGTCAAAACTCGCACTTAGAGAACTTAACATATAGTCGACTTCTCCCCAAGGTGTGCAAAACCAACCTCAAATTGTTCGCATGATTCTTCTCTTACTGTGAGCACACCAATATGTCATCTATGAAGAGAATCACAAATTGGTCCAGATAATCCCGAAAGGTTCTATTCATCAAATCTATGAATACTGATGGTGTATTTGTCAACCCGAACGGCATCACGGTGAACTCATATTGACCATAGTGTGTGTCAAATGCTGTCTTCGGAATATCACTCTTTTTTATACACAACTGATAGTAGCCGGACTTCAGATCCAGCTTCGAGTAGACGGTTGATCCAGCCAACTGATCAAACAAATCAACGATTCTCAGAATCGGATAATTATTCTTCTCTGTCAGCTTGTTCAGCTCTCGGTAGTCAATGTATAGACGCATGCTCTCGTCCTTCTTTTTCACGAAGAGGACTGACGCACTCCAAGGTGAACCACTTGGACGTATGTAACCCTGCTCTAGCAATTCCTGCAGTTGAACATTCAACTCTGTCATCTCCTTTGGCGCCACTCTGTATGGGGCACGGGACACAGGTTTCGCACCTGACACCAGATCAATAGGGAAGTCAATCTCTCGTTGGGATGAAATTCCAGGGATATCCTTAGGGAACACATCCACGAACTCTGACACGATAGGAATGTCGCTCAAATGGGACTTCGGCTCCACAACCTCCAATAGCGTGAAAAACAACTCCGCACCCTTCTGAACCGCTTTGATCACTTGAAGAGCAGACATCAGTATTTGTTATTTCTCGTCATTATATTTTTGTACAGATAAAAATAATATATCACTTACGTATGTTTTTAAATACAATTTGAAGGATATATATAATTAAAAATAATTAATAAAATATAATTTTGTTAAGATAATTCTATATAAATAAATGAAATACGGAAAAAAACTAAACATTGTTTCATAAACATAAAAAATACAATTAAATATAATACTTAGTCGACAATATATATAAGATAATAAAAATGACTAAGGGTATTAATATATTATATTAATGAAGATGAACATTAGCTTTTTAATTAAAATATTTGATGTTATTTACTAATAAATATAACTACATATATTATATATATAATATGTTTCCGTTATTTTCAACAAAGACATGTTAGCATAGTGAAGGAGATCTTTGGAATTATATTAATTGATCCAGTTCAAATACCTGCAAAAGCATTTTAACGCGAATTTTTAAATCACAACTTCTAATTGGACCCGCCTGATCACGGTTCCCGGGTTTCTGGTCGACCCGCCAGGTTCCTCGGTTTTCGGGCGGTCCGTGGGCAAGGCGGTTTTGGAACCTGGACCGGACCGGGTAGATTACCGGTTGGCGGTTCGACCGATCAGACCGGCCGGCCCGGTCAAAACCTTGTTTTTTGATTAAAACGTATATTATTTTATAAAATAAAAATTATAATATTGATGTATATTTTTCTACTGTCATTTTGAGTTCTCACTCATTTGTAAATGTTGTCGTGGCCGGTAAGGTATTATCGTGCATGGGTATAGGAGCGGATCCCTACAAAAGCATTTTAACGCGAATTTTTAAATCCCAACTTCTTATTGGACCCGCCTGGTTACGAGGAACCGGTCACGGTTCTCGGGTTTCCGGCCAACCCGCCTGGTTCCCCGTTTTTCGTGCGGTCCGTGGGTAAGCCGGTTTTGGGACCAGGACCGGACCGGGTAGGTTACCGGTTGGCGGTTCGAGCGGTCCGACCAGTCGGTCCGGTCAGGTTTTCAAAACCTTGTTTTTAGATTAAAACGTATATTATTTTATAAAATAAAAATTATAATTTTGATGTATATTTTTCTACTGTCATTTTGAGTACTCACTCATATGTATATGTTGTCGTGACCGGTCAGGTATTATCGTGCATGGGCATAGGAGCGGATCCCCGTGCCAGGCACTCGTGTGTATATATACATATATATATATATATCTACATATATATATATGTATATACATATATATATATATATATATACATGTATATACATATATATATATATATACATGTATATACATATATATATATATATATACATATATATATACATATATATATATACATATGTATATATATATACATATATATATATACATATATATATATATATACATATATATATATACATATATATATACATATATATATATACATATATATATACATGTATATATATATATATATGTATATATATATATGTATATATATATTTATATATATATGTATATATATATATATGTATCTTATGCGGGCTAGCTAAGGTGCGGGCGTACGGGCATGATGTTTTGGGCGTCAAGGAGACTTCAAATCAAAAATGATCAACATGAAAGTTGTTCGGATCGCCGAGATCTACAACTTTCATGTTGATCACTTTTCGATTTGAAGCCGTTTTGACCCTTGCCCGTACGCCCGTTTGCCCGCACATGATATCTCCTCATATATATGTATATGTATATATATATATGTATGTATATATATATATATATGTATATATCTTTACTACTATTAAGGAAGAATAAACTCATGAGTTCGAAATTAGAATAGCCATCTGATCATGGTTTGATAATTTTGCCGACGTCCGATTAAGCCCAATCATACTGCACCCTCTCTCCACATTTTAATAGGTCTCATAAACCTACTAATTAGGTTGTCATAAATCTATGTAAAATTACGTTTTTCCCCTATGTATTTCTAAAAATAAGGGAAGGCTGACTGTGAAAACGAGTGGACTGACTCTGGACCGACAAGCTACCGATAACACGCTCTAAAAAGAGCGCCCAAACCGGCCCAACTCAACACAAGAAAAGCCGAGTTTAGCCACGGAAAAGAATTTGAAAAAGGCATCCTGCAAATGCTTTATAAACACAGATTAAATTCCGACCAGGTGGTGTGAGACTAAAGAGAGGCGTGTTTCACGTTTTAATTAATTAATTAAATATAAAATTTTATTTAATTTTTAATTAATGTTGATTAACATTAGAAGCAGACGGAGCGTGGCTAGTGTGATAGACGGGCAACGATCCGCCTGCTTTTAATTTTATTTAATAGTTTTTAAATTTTTAATTAACAATATAATTTATTGATATTTTAAATTAATTAACAGTTAGTAATAATTTAATTAATTAATGTTTTGAATATTAAATTTAATTTTAAAAATTAAAAGCATGTCGGTGGGCGGGGCAGAGCCCGATCGGAGTAAGCTCTGCTCTGCCGGGGGCGGGGTGGAGCCCGCCTCCGCAGCCCGGGTACTGTCGTACAGTGCTAGGGGAGGTTGGATCACGTTGGGGCAGGGTACTGTTGCGCGGGGCACCGGAGACGGGCGAAGCCCGTCGTCGCCGATCGGGTACTGTCGTGCTTGGTCGTAGGGGCGGAGCCCCGTGTTGGGCACTCGTGTGTATATATATGTATATATATGTATATATATGTATATATATGTATATATGTATATATATGTATATATATGTGTGTATATATATATATATATATATATATATGTAGCTCAAACTTTTTTAAGCCTAAAAAAGCATGAGTTGGTTCTCCCACAATACATGTCGGAATTAGACAAATAATATATGCATTTTATAGCCAAGAACGAGATCTACAACTTTCATGTTGAACAGTCTTTCAAAATTTGCACGGTTTGACCGTAATCTACCCCCGAAATGTTCCTGACTCGAAATGAATATAATAATAATAAATTTCAAAATTCGAGTCAGCAACCTTTCAGGCCAGATTCCGGCTAAACCATGCAAATTTTGGAAAAATGTTCAACATGAAAGTTGTAGATCTCGTTTCTAAGTACAAAATGCATATATTATTTGTCTAATTCCGACATGTATGCATCTATATATACACGTATATATATGTGTATATATATGTGTACATATATATAAGTATATATATATATACACACATATATATATACACATATATATATATATATATACACACTTATATATATGTGTATATATATATATATATGTGTACATATATATATATACATATATATATATACTTATATATATACTTATATATATGTATATATATATATATATATATATATATATATATATATATATATATATATATATATATATATATATATATATATATATATATATATATATATATATATATATATATATATATATATATATATATATATATATATACACAAAAGAATATGGGCAGTCAATAAGATTGTACGGTGTAACAATGAGGCCCTCCAAAGTAATCCCAACCGTTCATATGCGGGTATGAGATTTTGGGGGTCAAGAAGGCTTCAAACCGAAAAGTGATCAACATGAAAGTTGTAGATCTCGGCGATCCGAACAACCTTCATGTTGATCATTTTTTGATTTGGAGCCTCCGTGACCCGTTTATATGCGGGCATGAGATTTTGGGGGTCAAGGAGGCTTCAAATCAAAAAGTGATCAACATGAAAGTTGTAGATATCGGCGATCCGAACAACCTTCATGTTGATCATTTTTTGATTTAGAGCCTCCGTGACCATCGATTTGGGAATCGAAAAGTCTGGGCGGGCGAAGCCCGCCGGGGGCCGGGCGAAGCCCGCCGGGGGCCCTCCCCGCCGGCGGGGCGGGCGAAGCCCGCCGGCGGGGCGGGCGAAGCCCGCCGGGGGGCCGGCGAAGCCCGCCGTCCCGAGCTGTGTACTGTCGCGGAGGGCACGGGGGGCCCCCCGTGCACTGTCACTCGTATATATATATATATATATATATATATATATATATATAT
Source organism: Platanthera zijinensis (assembly GCA_039513925.1). Taxonomy (NCBI): domain Eukaryota; kingdom Viridiplantae; phylum Streptophyta; class Magnoliopsida; order Asparagales; family Orchidaceae; genus Platanthera; species Platanthera zijinensis. The sequence goes on from CM077082.1 coordinate 67,664,788, forward strand.
ATATATATATATATATATATATACAAAATAAAAATTGTATTCTTGATTTATATTTTTTTACGATCATTTTGAGTACTCATATGTATATGTTGCGGGTCGGGCGGAGCCCGCTGGGAGCGGGCAAAGTCTGCCGTCGTCGGTCGGGTACTGTCGCGCGAGGCCATAGAGACGGGTACTTTCCACGACAAATGTTGCCGTCTATGACAAATGTCGCCACTCACGACAAATGTCGCCGCACACGACAAATGTCGTCCCCACGACAAATGTCGCACCACCGGTGAATGTCGCATCTCGGCGAATGTCGCACCCCGCCGAATGTCGCACCCCGCCGAATGTCGCACCCCACCGATTGTCGCACCCCGCCGAATGCCCCCAGGACCGAAGGCCCGTGCCTGTCACTTGTGTATATACATGTATATATATATACATGTATATATATATACATGTATATATATACGCACGCACACACAAGAGCATCTTTGCACGGGCTACGCCCCTGCTCGATGCTCTCGGGCTGCCTTCGGCCGCATCTAGGCGGGCTTCGCCCGCCTACGCACAGGTTTCACCCGTGCTCGATGCGTCGTTGTGGGTTGCACCTGCATCAAGGCGGGCAGCACCCGCAATATATACATGAGTACTCAAAATGATCGTAAAAAAATATAAATCGATATTACAATTTTTATTTTATAAAAAAATTTACGTTTTGACGTAAAAACATTAATTTCTCGTCGTCTTTCTCTTCCTATTCTCTCCCTTTCTCTCTCCGCCACCTTTCTCCTCTCCCTTCTGCCATCTCTATCCTATTCTCTCTCCCCCTCTTTCTCCTCCTCATCTCTCTCATGTAGGAATAAGATTTATTTGATAAGATCCAATGATCAAAATTTATATATATATAGTGTGACTCATGAGTTTATATATATATATCTGTGTGTACATATATATATATATATGTGTACATATATATATATATGTGTGCATTTATATTTATATATATATATATATATATATATATATATATATATATATATATATATATATATATATATGATAAGATCCAATGGTCAAAATTTAAAGTATTGTGTGACTCAAGATATGTATATTGATTTATATATATAAGATATATAAATGAAGTATTACCACTATAAAAGAAGTATAAACTCATGAGTTCAAAATTAGAATAGATCGTGGATTGATAATTTTGCTGTCGTCTGAACGACCTCAATCAAACCACACTCACTCTCTACATTTGACTAGGTCTCCTTAACCTACTATTTCGGTGTCTTAAAGCTAGGTTAAAACTCTCCACATTTTACTAGGTCTCCTAAACCTACTATTTGGGTGTCCTAAAGCTATGTTAAATTACGGTTTTTCCTGAAACCTGCCTGCTTACCAGCCTGAGCCCACCCTATAACAACACTTCAACTAGCTGAGCCGGCTATGCTTTATAAACTTAAATTTACAAATTTAATAGGCAGTGTGAGACTATTAAAAATAACAATATAAAAGACGCGTCCGTTAAGAATCGAATTGCGGATCTCCAGTTCGAAGGCACCCACCTTAACCATTACATAATGAAAGCTTTTGTGCTAAACTTCCGATGCAAATTTTATTTAATACAATCGACAGTTAAATTATTTTTAGTACTATTAAAAATAACAATATAAAAGACGCCGCAGCTTAGAATTGAACCACCGATCTTCTGTTCAAAGGCACGCACCTTAATCATTACGTCATGAAAGTTTTTGCATTAAACACCCGACGCATATTTTATATAATACATTCGGCAGTTAAATTTTTTTTTAAACGCATATTTAATAATTATTGTTTTAATAATACATTCGGCAGTTAAATTATTGTTTTAATAATTACAATTGTCAGGGGGTGGACGATGCCAGTCGTTGCCGGTCCGGTACTGCTGCGCTTGGCCATAGGGGCGGAGTCCCGTGTCGGACACTCGTGTGTGTGTGTATATATATTAATTATTGTTACAAAAGACCACGTAATTATTTTGTTGAATGCAAAGATTTTGAAAATGAGAGATGAATATTCCAGAGCGGGATTAAAAAAGAGATTCAACTTATGATGCTAATGTGAAATTGCGGGGAATAGATATTAGAACTGGAATTTCACTTTTACAATCCTTCTTCCTGTTGATAGAGAAGACAATAATGTAACCGCCAAAAAAATTTGAAGAATACAACAATTCTGTTTCCACAACAATTCTGTTTCCACAATTAATGACCCCGACATTGGCGTAGAGCTATTATGGCTCTGTTTGGTGCCGCGTTTTCCAAGCTCCATGTTGCTGATTTTGTCACCGCCGCGTTAGACAATAATTTGACGAGCAGCAATGACTGACGTCATCGCTAAAAATAGCGGTAGCCCTCTATTTTCGAGTCGCGGAAATTTTTCGCGACTCTGAAATAGCAGCACCGCTGCAGCTAGCTGTTGCTGTTTTTTATTAAAAAAAAATATTTTTATAATATTAACATAATATATTAGAAATTATTATATTAATATATATAAATTATTATATTAATATTAATATATTATAAGTTATTATATTAAATTAATATTAAATTATATTATAACTTATATTATAACTTATAAGTTATTAAATTAATATAATTATATAATTTATATATTATTAATGGATATATTATTATTTATATAATATTTATAAAATAAAATTATTAACAACACTACAAACGCTGTTCTTCCAAACAGATTCGCAAATTCTGCCATCACTCTGCAAAACAACTGATTATTTCATCAGTGCTTTTCCAATCACTGCAGCCACGCCAAACAGAGCCTATGTATGGCAAGAAAAGTATTTTAATAGCAAACAAAAAAAGGGTTCACCAATATCAAGTCTTTTTTTTTCAATAAAAAATGCTCTATTACCAAATCATATTTTCCTCTTTCCGCCTAAACCGAAAAGCCTCAATCTTTTTTCTCCCCTCCCAAAGCTCAGCTGCGACGTATGGCTTTCCTAACGCCCTACGGCTTTCACTGTCCTTGACGACAATGCCGACTCCTAGTGGCGCCGCCAGCTTCCAGAGACGATGATGCTGGCTCCCAGTAATGAAAACGCTGGCTCCCACGAACTAGGGTTCTCCTATGCCAGTGAGGACAACGCCAACAACCTCAATCGACAATAGTGAGGTGCACCGCCCAGGTATTCAATTCTAATTTCTGCCTTACGTCCAATATTATTTAGGTTTGAAATTTTTTATAATGGAAAACAACATTCCGATTATTCTAAGGTTCTTACGCGGCATATATTGCATTATAGTTCTTAAATTCATATGATTTAGGTTTGAAAATTTGCATTGCAGTACATTTAGTTTTTTTCTTGCATTATGGAGGATGAGATGGAATGCGTAAAATCTGTTGGGTTAAGGTATATTGTTATTCATTTTTTTTTGAAATTATTCTAGTGTACATGGTTAAGGTATATTTTACTCCCTCGATTGTGTTATCGTGTCTGCATCGAGTGCACGGTATTTTTTTTTCTATGCCCGTCTTTCACCATAGGAAAGCATCATTGAGTTCTAGAATGTTTCATTGGGGGGGGGGGGGGGGGGGGGAATATTAACTTCCTCTAACAAAATTTCTTTTTAACACTTTCATCTTATCACAGCCGTTTCTCCCTCATTTGACCACCGTTTTTGATGTATAAGTAGTCAACATTCATTACCTCAACGAGAAAAATCCAAATCTACTAATCATTTTGAAAAATAATTGGGGGGGGGGGGGGGGGGGGGGGAGGCTGTGTCCCCACAAGATTCCCTCTAGATCTATCCTTGCAGGGGAGAGCACATATTCAATGCTAAAAAAAGGATCAGTCTTAAGCTTATATTTCATTATTTTTAAAATTATCATTTTATGTAAGATATACAATACGTTTTTTTTAAAATAGAGAAGCGTTTTAATGTTGGCATTATGAATAATGTATCATTGGACAATGAAAAGAAATAGTAAGCTCTAAATTACATATATTTTCTTAAATTTGCTTAACAATGCTAGAATTTTTTTTTTTATGTTTTTGATGATTTGTTAATAACAAAGACTTTGCTTGTAGCCATTTTAAAAATACACGGATTGCTATTAACAACATCCAAATCAATTGATGAATACACTCACGTTGAAGATGTCAGAGAAATTGCAATTTAGGTGTTCCTACAACAACATATAATTTGATAGAGAAATTTAATTGAATTCATTTTAAAACAACATAATAAAGTTTAAACTAAATTCAATTATTACCCTATATCTTTATTATATAAGGAAAGACAAAAGGCTATTTAGTGTAACATTTTAATCTCATTTTGCCGCTCATTTTTTTTTAACTCTCCTCATTAATTCTATGGTATTTGGGTCATTTAATATTATCTTTATTTTATTTATATATGTTATTTCTCTGCTTCTCCCCATGCCCAGCCCCGCACGCCTCAGATCTCGCTGGAATGTCAAGCCCACAACATATGTCGCGTCCGCGATATATGTCGCGTCCGCGATATATGTCGCGTCCGCGATATATGTCGCGCTCACGAAAAATGTTGTCTGCACGGGATCCCTCGTGCACGACTGCTTGTATAGATATATATATATATACATATATATATGTATACATATATATATATATATACATATATATATATATACATATATAGGGAAATGTTATTATGCGCACCATTTAGGGTGCGCACAATGCGCACAACCCACTTAGAGGCATTTTTTGAAAAAGTTGTCAACATCAAAGTTGTAGATCTCATCGATACGAACAACTTTCATGTTAACCACTTTTTAATTTGAAGCCGTTTAGGCCTCCGATTTGGTGCCCGAAAAATCTGGGGCGTCCTTCATGTACTACGCCCCAGATTTTTCGGGCTCCAAATCGGGGGCCTAAACGGCTTCAAATTAAAAAGTGGTTAACATGAAAGTTGTTCGTATCGATGAGATCTACAACTTTGATGTTGACAATTTTTTCAAAAAATGCCTCTAAGTGGGTTGTGCGCATTGTGCGCACCCTAAATGGTGCGCATAAGATCAGCCCTCTACATATATATATATATATATATATATATATATATATATATATATATATATATATATATATATATATATATATATATATATATATATATATATATATATACATATATACATATATATATACATATATACATATATATATACATATATATATATATACATATATATATACAAGTGACAGGCACGGGCCTTCGGCCCTAGGGCATTCAACGGGGGTGCGACAATCAGTAGAGTGCGACATTCGGCGGGGTGTGACATTCGCCGGGATGCGACACGCCGGTGGTGTGACATTTGGCATGGGCGACGACATTTGTCGTGGACGGCGACATTTGTCGTGGGCGGCAACATTTGTCGTGGACAGTACCCGCCCCTATGGCCTCGCACGACAGTACCAGACCGACGACGGCGGGCTCCGCCCGCTCCCGGCGGGCTCCGCCCGACCCGCAACATATACATATGAGTACTCAAAATGACCGTAAAAAAATATAAATCAAGAATACAAATTTTATTTTGTAAAACAAATTATATTTTAACGTTAAAACATTAATTTTTCTCTTGTCATTTCTAGCTAGAGACAATAGGTTTAGGGTATCTAGTGTTTTTATTTTTTGTATTTAAATATTGTAAAGTTATGTAATTACCTAAAAGGATATTGTCTTTATAATATACTAAAATAAAGTTTGGTATAATTGTGTAATTATGAATACAACTATAAGGACAATATAGGGACATCAGACAATGTTTCACCAAAGAGTTGTTTTCGTATAATAGTAGAGATATACATATATATATATATATATATATATCTTTACCACTATAAAAAAAAATATAAACTCATGAGTTCAAAATTAAAAAAGCTGTCTGATCATGCTTTGATAATTTATCAGCCGTCGGATAATTTTATTATTAAAAAAATAAAAACTATAGGGCTCCTAAAACTAGAGAGAGGGAGGGGGAGAGAGAGAGAAAAAAAGAGAGGAGAAAGAGGGAGAGATTAGTTGTTGTAAGTCAAAACGCACGTTTTTTTACAAAATAAAAATTGCAATCGTGATTGATATTTTTTTACGGTCATTTTGAGTACTCATATGTATATGTTGCGGGCACGGCCGCTGGGGGAGGGCGAAGCCCGCCGTCGACGGGCGGGTACTGTCGCGTTTGGCCGTAGAGGCGGAGCCCCGTGTCGAGCACTCGTCGTGGGGGGCGGGAGAAACCCGCCATCGCCGGGAGGGTACTGTGGCGCGTAGCCATCGGGCCGGAGGCCCGTGCCTGTCACTCGCGCGTGTGTGTGTGTGTGGGTGTGTGCGCGCGCGCGCGCGCGTGTGCGTGCATGTGTGTGCTGAATAGTTTGGACTAAGACGCATTTATTGCATGTAGCGTATTTTTTGCCAGGACTTGGATTTTTTGGGTCGGGAGAATATTTTTCACACAGGCGAGTATTTTTCATTCGGACGGGTTTTTTCTTCACATCGCTCATTTTTTGTCAAGTCGCGCGTATTCTGCAAGGGCGTGCATGCTTTCGAGCCGAAGCACGCTTTTCGCCTGGCCGAGCACATTTTCGCGAAATAGTCGTGCCCGGGCACGACTATTTCGCTCGGACGTGTGTTTTTTTCTCCAACATGTGTAATTCTAAGATCAAATTTTATCTAACAAACGAAAAATTGATTAATTCCACGGTATCCTCTAATTAGATTTATTGGATGACCATTATAATTGAAATCAGACTAATTCCAAATGTCATGTATAGAATGAATGATATTTGTATGATCGCTTATAGGAGTTTGAATTTCCCAATTAAAAATTCATGAAATGTCTTGGACAAGCTGTAGTTGTTAAACTCTACATTAGCAAGCTAAATCAAATACTCGGAAATCATAAAATCATTGTAGGGGAAATGCTTTGAACTGATATTTGAGTTAACATTGTGGCAAGCCTGTAGTGACCGGAGAAGTATTGGTGAGAAGCAGTAGTGAAATAATCAGTTATTTTTCAGAGTGATGATAGAATTTATAAAATTGTTTGGAAGAACAGCGTTTCAAGGTGCTATTTGTAGTCCATTTTTTTATTTAGAGGAAACCCCCTGAATCATGAGTAATTTTTAGATACACACGGGTACATAGAGGTAGGTGCAATACATTTTTTGCAATCGGATTTGAGATCTAATCGCCAACATTAAAGAGAGAAAAAATATTTAAAAATAAGCAGGACTTTTTGTTGATCGGACGGCTCCCAATGCATCGCGGGCACCATCCTCCATATGCCCGCATGTATGTAAAAATTTTCGCTGAATCATAGAGTAAATTCTTGTTGAAGAACATAAACAAAAGATAACCCATTACAGTTGACAGAGAAAAAATAGTACCTAAAAGCTCTCGATCTTTATTTTATTTTTCACAGGAAGAAAAGCAAATTGGAACATAAAAATATCTTATAGCTTATTCTGTTGTTTAACCTGAAAGGGGATGAAAACTTCATTACTAATACCTAAAAAGGCTAAAATTTATTTGAACTCAGGGAAGGGGATGAATGACAAAAGCCGAGAGAGGTGGGGCAGAGTTGTCTGCCTCATCGTCGAATAAAACCGGAGAGCAGCAACAGGAAGCAGGGCAACAGTCGGTTTGCCAGTGCGCCCGCGACAGAAAGATGGCTGCAGTCGAGATTTCTGACCTTCACTCCCCTCATCGACATCTGACATGTAGAAGACGCAGAGAAGATGCTCGCCTGACTGCGGGAGAACGATGGTCGCGGAAACTCTTGCTAGGGCGAGGGAGGAAATGAGCGGGGGAGACGGGCGATTTCAGAGTCGTGAAAATTTTTCACGACTCATAAACGCGCTAAAATCATGATCTGACAGAGGAGACTGTTTCCACTGCCCTCATTTTTTTTGTTTGACGCGACAATTTAAAAAACAGTGGTACACCACTTCAAAATCGCCGCGCCAAACAAAACCTGAATTCCATTTTTACCGTGATTGCAAGTTGTTCCTTGAATCAGTTGTCACCATTTATCCTTTATTCGGCATCTCAAGAATCATAACTACACTTCGGCTCAATTTGGGATAGTTTTTATGGATGGAAAAGTAGTTGATGGAATAGAGCTTTTAGAAAGAGCTTTTAAAAAAGCTCTGTAGTTCTACTGTTTGGTTGAAAAAACTCTGAGAGTTCTTAGAACGAGCTCTCAGTAAAGCTCTACAAATTTTTTCAACCAGACATAATTTTTTCTTCTGAGAGTTCATCGTCCTGGACTCAAATTTTTTTTGCTCGGACGCAAATTTTTCGCTTGACCCCATTTTTTCTCACACGGACACCGTTTTTTGCTCGGATGCGATATTTTTCCCCGGACGCGATATTTACAGTTGGACGAAAAAATCACCCCGTTGCAAAAAATCGTTTACGAGTGAAAAAATAGCATCCGAGTTAAAAAATCGAACCCGGGCAAAAATATCGCGCTAGGGCGAAAAAATCATGCCCGAGCGAAAAACTCGCGCTCGGGCGAAAAAATTGCTCCTAGGCGGAAAAATCACACACGTGCAAAAAAATGGTGTCAGGGCAGAAAAAATCGTGTTCAAGTGAAAAAATCGCATCCGGGTGAAAAAATAAATCACGTCAGCGCAAAAAATTGCGTCAGAGCGAAAAAATCACGGCCGAGTGGAAAAAATCATGCATTCACGTCTATGGAAAAATATCGCGCCTAGCCGAAAAATTTCACGCACGTGCAAAAAATTCGTTTCCAAGCAGAAAAAATTGCGTTCGAGCGAAACAAATCGCATCCAGGCAAAAAAGGCATGCCCGCGCGAAACATCGCGACGGGCGAAAAAATCGCATCTGGGCAAAAACATTGCGTCCGGGCGAAAAAATTGCGCTCGGGCGTCGAGCCTCAGCGAAAAAAATCACAGCCTCACAAAAAATCGAGCAGGTGCGAAAAAATCGTATAATTTGGATCCGGACAATAAAATAGTGAACGGGCGAAAATTCGCATCCGGACAAAAAAATCACGTCTGGGTGAAAAAATCACCTCCAGGTGAAAAAAATAACGACCGGGCAAAAAAATTACATCCGGGCGAAAAAAATCGCGTCTGGACGAAAAATGACGCCCTGGCAAAAAAGTGAAAAAATTACGTCCGGGCAAAAATAATCACGCATAAACAAAAAAATCACGTTTGTGCAAAAAAAATCGCGCACGTGCAAAAAAAAAACACGTATCAGCGTAATAATCGCAAATGCGACGAAAAAATCATGTTCACGTTAATAAAAAATCTATTTACGATCGGTGAAACTGACCCCTCGCCAGCTTCTCAAAAATAACTCTATCAAATTTGATTTTGGAAAAACTGAACATGAAAAGCTATCTCAAACCGTTAAAAAAACAGCTTTTACGGTTAGAATATAATTGTTCCATCCGCTAGAGCTGTATTCTGCAAAGAATATGACATCTCCTGCGGACCTGCACATGTCTTAGAAATTTTTAAATTTACTCAAACGGGCGGATGACGGTTTAAAGCATAAAAAAAACACATCGTGTTCCAACAGAAAATGAAAGAAAAATGGGTATGTACTCAGTTCTTATGCCTTGAGCCTTTCTTGACCACTTATTTTTTCGTCCGCCACTGGAGGATGAAAAAAATCATTTGCGAAACCAATGAGAACAGCTGAAATAGTGGGGTCCACGGAAAACAGATTCCCTATGCGCGAGCAAGTGGGGTCACAGTGCACCGCGAACCTAAAGAAAGGTCCGCTCTACAAATGAAAATGCCCAAGCAAGTGGGGCCACAGTGCACATATTTACTGTGCACCGCGAACTCCACAAAATTACAGACTTATAATATTTGTGATTGGTGAGAACCTAAAAGAAGCAACAGTTGACGGACCTTATTTTGACTCTTCCTTGGGAGGGCATTTCAATCCCCCATTCTCCCTAGCTTCCTTTGTAAACTTTTCCTTAACATCAGAATAACAGTGAATTATAAAAAATAATAGTAACAAAATTCCAAGTCACCCAACTTTAGAACTACAGAGTAAGGCTCTGTTTGGGGGGACTTATTTTCTCCGGTCAAGCGGTTACGACCGCATGAATCGGGCCATAATTAAGATCCGCTTCATGCGGTTGCAACCACTCGACCGGTGAAAATAAGTCCTTCCAAACGAAGCCTAAATGATATCCTAACAACTACAATTTTGATTGTTTTAAAATTATATAACATTTATATTTGTTTAGGGCTCAATATATTATACATTTAATTTGTGAGGATAATAGACGAGTTACTCTACTGATAATTTATCTTAATACTATCACTGGTTTTGCCGCAATTGAGGAACATGATTTCAAACTTTGCTGCGCAGTCCGTCTGCGCACCTTCCATTGTCGCACGGCTACGTGCGCGCTCGCGACGCTCCGTCCCGGACATCTCGCCGCCATATCCACGCTCAGAATGTGTCCACGCTTATTGCACGCTCAGAATGTGTCTGCGCTCACTGCGGGCTCGAAACACCTTCGCGCTAAATGCGCGCTAATTGTGCACACAGAACTCATCCGCACTACCTGCACGCTTAGAACACATCCGCGTTAATTGCGAACACATAACTCTTCCGCACTAATTGTGCTCTCAGAACAGTTTCGCGCTAACTACGCGCTCAAAACAGTTCAATTCTAACAACATGCTCAGAACACTTTTGCGCTCGCTGGGCTGAATTCCTATTGTGCTTGCGCTGCAATTTCTCCAAACTGCCCCCACCACCCGGGGGGGTAATCGTCATATCCGAAAAAATGGTGATCTGTGTGCTCCAGATCGAGGAATAGGGTTCGCCTATTCGATAGTTATGGCGGTTACAACAACGAAATTACTAAACCGCCCCTGTCAAAAGCTATAAAAGGAGCGCATAGCCTTCATTTCAAGATACTTTGCATTCAGCACCCGAGAGAACTCCTTCGAAGTCCTACAAAGGTCTTCTTCGATGTTTAAAGCTCCCCTTAAAGATCTCTTTCGGCCTTTGAAGATCTTCGGCCCTCGAAGATCTCCTCCCCCTTTGAAGGCCACCTGAAGTTCCTGTTTTCGCATTCTGTTAAATTCCATTATAACGAGTGGTGTCCTAAATCCTCAAGAACTCGACAACTTGTAATACTGGAAGAATTAGTGGAATTTAGTCTGTAACGATCCAACCTCGTGGTTTTTCACTTCCAAATTTCTCATGTTAAAAGTCTCCTCACCAATTGATCTAATTCTCTGTGGCTGTTTGCACGCTCGACTCACTTACGAGCTAAGATTGTTCGTATCGACCGATTTATAAGCGCATCAAGCAACCTGCACATACTCATTATTTAACCCCGAGGACTGTTAAGATAATTTCCTTCCAAGTGTAAAAGAGGCTAGCCAACTTTGACCATGTTTTTTATGCATGTGTTTCATGATAAGTGTGAAAAGGATAAGCCGTCTTTGACCGTTAATCAACATGCGTTTTTTTACTAAAGGATGCTTCATCCACATGTCATCTATCACATCTACCTTCTTGGTTTTGACCTTATAAATAGGGTTGAAGGAGGAGGGGTAAAACATTCACTCTCTCCAAACTCAAGAATTAGAAGATTTCTAGAAAGGCCTTTGTGGCAATCATTTTAGTTTGATGACAAGTGTGAAAAGGAGAAACCGTCTTTGACCGTTAATCAACATGTATTTTTTATTAAAGTAAGCTTCATCCACATGTCATCTATCACATCTACCTTCTTGATTTTAACCTTATAAATAGGGTTAAAGGAGGAGGGGTAAAACATTCACTTCTCTCCAAACTCAAGCATTAGAAGATTTCTAGAAAGGCCTTTGTGCCAATCATTTTAGTTTGAGAGAGTTTTCGAACATCAATGTACGGCGTTGACAAGTAGTACTTTGCCTACACGGATTGGATCTGAAACAGATTTGTGCAAGGATTCGAAAAGGCATCTTGGAGAGAATTTGTGTAATCCGTCTCGTCCGTCGTTGTCGGTAACCTGCAGTTTTTCTGCTAAGATAAACTTTGACCGAGGACTGTTAAGATAATTTCCTTCTAAGTGTGAAAGAGGGTAGCCAATTTTGACCATGTTTTTCAAACAAGTGTATCATGACAAGTGTGAAAAGGAGAAGCCGTCTTTGACCGTTAATCAGCATGTGTTTTTTTACTAAAGGAAGCTTCATCAACATGCCATCTATCACATCTACCTTCTTGGTTTTAACCCTATAAATAGGGTTGAAGGAAGAGGGGTAAAACATTCACATCTCTCCAAACTCAAACATTAGAAGATTTCTAGAAAGACCTTTGTGGCAATCATTTTAGTTTGAGAGAGTTTTCAGACATCATTGTACGGCGTTGACAAGTAGTACTTTGCCTACATGGATTGGATCTGAAATAGATTTGTGCAAGGATTCGAAAAGGCATCTTGAAGAGAATTTGTGTAATCCGTCTCGTCCGTCGTTGTCGGTAACCTGCAGTTTTTCTGTTACTATTTATTGTATTGTGTAGTGTGAAACTGGTGAATATCCTATAATAATCGAGAAGGAAAAACTTTGTAATTTGTTATTATTTCATACATTTTAGTGGCAGCTTTCCGGATTGGACTCCGATCGTCCCGTGATTTTAACCCTATTGGATTTCCACGTTAAATTTCTGTGTCATTTTTATTGCTGTTATTTTGTGTTGTGTATTGGTTATGTATCGGCATACCGCTAAATGGTTGTGCAAGTACTTGCTCGAACTAATTTGCAGGTGCTCCGATCGGGCTTGTGTGCTCTCTAGTCTAACAAGTGGTATCAAAGCTAGGTTCATTATCAGAGTAGTTATTAGGCTAACCTGTCTGAGATTCGAGACGAGTTGATCAGATATTTCAGGTTAGTGATCGGGTGCAATAGGTGACGACCATTGACCCGCTCCCTATCCTCTTTGATTCCATTCTTTGAAATAGTCGGCTCAGAGAAATGAGGTCAGTCTGATCAATGACAGAGTGCGATAGAGTCTACATCAGGTTCAGGTTTAGGCTCTGAGCAAATGGTGAAACTAAACGACATAAACTACCACCAGTGACATTTACTGATGGAGAATCTCATTTATGTGAAAGACTAACATTCTCCTATCTTTGAGGAGATTTCTGAAGACATAGATCCAAATAAGTGAAAGGTAGAGCACCGAAAACTATGTGCATTCATTAAACGTTTGTAGAACCCAACGTCTATAACCATGTTACCAGCATCGTCGATGCAAAAATACTTTGGAGAACTTTCGAGACATTATATGCCAAGAGTACCGACATCAATAAGTTATATCTAATGAAGAAGCTTGGAGAGCTCAAAAATAGAGATGGTTCACCCATTTTGGATCATGTGAACGAGTTCCAAGATATTATTGATCAACTCACTGTTATGAAGGTGGCGTTGGAAGACGAGATCAATGCATTGTGCTTGCTGAAGTCACTTGCAGACTCATGGGAGATGATTGGAGTTTCTCTAAAAAGCTCATCTCCCGAGGGAATTATTATTATGGAGATTGCCGAAAGTGTCATCCTGAACGAGAAGGTGCGAAGAAAATCACACAGACATTCAGGATCTTCTTCACGAGATGACATCCTCTTTACTGAGTCTAGGGAGAGGCAGGAACAAGAGCAGGGGAAGGAATAGTGAGAGGAGCCAAAGAAGAGGGAAATCTAAGTCCCGCTAACAAAATATGGAGTGTCATTATTGTCACAAGAAAAGTCATATTCAGAAATTTTGTTATACTCTGAAGAATGACAAAAAGAAGAAGGGAGAGTCCTCAAATAAGAAGATAAATATGTCTACAGCTGCCACTGTCTTTACAGAGGAGGACGATGTCATCATTATTGGAGATGACATCACAGCTGCACTCTCGTGCAATGATAGGAGCTCGATTGTGGACTTAGGTGTTTCTGCACATATGTCCCGCAATAGAGAGTTGTTTGCCACATACACAACTCATGACTGTGGAGTTCTTAGAATGGGCAATAGTAGCACGTCTAAAGTTATCGAGAGGGGAGACATGCACCTGAAGACGAGCACGAGAGGTTTGCTGATTCTGAAGGATGTGCGACACGTACCTGACATCCGCTTCAACCTAATTTCAGTTGGGAAGCTAGGTAATGAGTGACACTTAAGTGTTTTTGGAGGAGATTTTTGGAACTTAATCAAGGGATCGCTAGTAATGACCAGAGGTTATAGAAATACTGGTCTATATTACATGGAGGGGAGGTCTGAATCTGCTCAGGCCAACACTAACAGAGATAGTGTATCCGCATCCCTATGACATAGGAGACTGAGTCATATTAGCCAGAAGGGTCTGAGATGTCTAGCCAAGAAGAAGATAATATCTGATCTGTATGTGGATCAGTTGGAGAGATACGACCACTGCATGACTGAGAAGTAGAATAGAGCATCTTTCCAACCCATACTTTCACCAGGAGATCCAAGCCACTAGAGCTCATGCATACTGATGTTTGTGGACCACTGAAGGTCCAGACGAGGGGAGGGGCGTCTTATTTTGTGACGTTCATCGATGATCATTCGAGAAAACTTTGGGTCTACGCTATTAAGATCAAAGATGAGGTTCTCAAAACTTTTCAGAAATTCCATGCTAAGGTGGAGAGGCAATCCGAAAAGAAGCTAAAGTGCACCAGGTCCGATAACGAGGGAGAGTATATTGATCCATTTGATAAATACTGTAGATAGCAAAAGATCATACATGAAAATACTCCGTCCAAGACGCCGCAGCTGATGGCGTAGCTGAAAGAATGAATAGAATATTGATGGAGAGGATGGGGTGCTTGTTGTTTGGGCCTAAGCTACCTGACATGTTTTAGGGCGAGGCTTTATACACAGTTGCATACATCATCAACCTCTCTCCCAACTATGAATAGAATATTGATAGAGAGCCTACAGAGGACATCACTGATGATGTGCCTATACCTGCAGCTGAGCACGCTCCACGGAGGTCTGATAGATTTAGACACCCATTTTTGAGATACTCTACTATCGAGTATATTTTGTTGACTGATGTCGGGAAGCCTAAGTGCTTTAATGAAGCAGTGTAGAACTTGGAGAAGAAAGAATGGATGATTGTTATGCAGGAAAAGATGCAGTCTTTACAGAAAAAACATACACATGATTTGGTGATATTGTCTAAGGGCAAGAAGGCTCTGAATAATCGATGAATTTTCAGAATAAAGCAGGGAGACCCCTCGACACCACTCAGATATAAGGGTAGATTAATGGTGAAGGACTTTAGTTAGAAACAGAAAGTTAATTTTGATGAGATCTTCTCTTCTGTTATGAAGATGTCATATATCCGAGTTGTTCTTGGCTTTGCTGCGATGCTAGACCTGGAGATTGAGTAGATGGATATCAAGACCGCATTTTTACATGGCGATCTTGAGGAGTTATATATGGAGCAACCTGAAGGTTTTACGGTGAAAGTTAAGGAGAGTCTAGTTTGTCGCCTGAAAAAGAGTTTGTATGGCCTGAAGCAGGCCCCGCGACAATGGTATCAGAAGTTCGATGCTTTTATGGGGGAGATCGACTTCAAGAGGACCAGCCTTGATCACTGTGTGTTCGTGAAGTAATATGCTCTAGATGATTTCATCATCTTACTCCTATATGTAGATGATATGTTGATAGTTCGGAGGAGCACTGCGCGTATTGCTGAGCTGAAGCGAAAGTTGAGCTCCACGTTTGCGATGAAGGACTTCGGAGCTGCGAAAACCATCCTAGGGATGCATATTCAGAGAGATAAAGGCTCCAAGTTACTTTGATTATCACAAGAGAGATACATAAGGAAGGTGGGACAGAGATTCAATATAGATCAAACAAAGAAAGTGAGCACGTCACTTGCAGCTCACTTCAGACTTACTGCTAACCAATGCCCAAGTACACCCGAGGAGAAAGAGGAGATGCAAAAGGTCCCCCATGCTTCAGCAATTGGTAGTCTCATGTACATTATGGTGTGCACACACCCTGATATAACACACGTGGTTGGCACTGTTAGTAGGTTTCTCTCCAACCCCGGGAGAGAGTATTGGAACGCTGTGAAGTGGATTCTAAGGTATCTACATGGGATGTCAGACTTGACGTTAAGGTTTGGAGATAACGAGCAAAAGCTATTGGGCTAGACAGATGCTAATATGGTTGGAGATTTGAACTCCATAAGATCAACTTCTGGTTACCTGATTCTGTTTGCAGAGGGAGCTGTATCGTGGCAGTCTATATTGCAGAAGTGTGTCGCACTGTCTACTATGGAGGCAGAATTTATAGCAGTCACTGAGGCAGTGAAAGATCTTTTTTGGACGTAACGCTTCATCAAGGAGCTGAGTTTCACTCGGGAGCGCTACACACTCTTATGCGATAGTCAGAGTGCAATTCATTTGAGGAAGAACCCCACCTTTCACTCGAGGTCCAAACATATTGATACGCGGTATCATTGGATACGCGATACTCTAAAGCAAAGAGAGCCGAATTTGCAGAAGGTGCACACAAATGACAATGAAGCAGAAATGCTTACAAAGACCATGTCGAGAGGGAAGTTCGAGCACTACGTGAAGATCGTCGGCATGACGGTTCCATCCAAATAAAGGAAAAGGGTGAGAATAAGTTGTTGGGTACAATTCCCGTACACTATGGAGAAACTGTTGGTTTGAGTCTCATTAACTCGAATTTGGTGTGAAGACATGTTGATGGGACCTGGCGGGAGGCAAATTGGAGACTCTATGGAAGATTGTCAAAATGACAAATTGTTTTTACTTATTCGAAAAGAGGGAGATTTGTTAAGATAATTACCTCCTAAGTGTGAAAAAAGCTATTCAACTTTGACCATGCTTTTCAAGCATGTGTTTCATGACAAGTGTGAAAAAGAGAAGTCGTCTTTGACCATTAAATCAATATGTGTTTTTTGATCAAAGTATGCTTCATGGAAGCTTCATCAGCATGTCATCTACCACCTCTACCTCCTTGATTTTGACCATATCAAATAAGCATGAAGGAGGAGGGGTAAAGCATCTACTTCTCTCTAAACTCAAGCTTTAGAAAATTTCTATAGAGGCTTTTGCGGCAATCACCTTAATTTGGGAGAGCTTTCAGACGTTGTTGTACAACGTTGACGAGAAATACTTCGCCTACACGAATACCACCTCTACCTCCTTGATTTTGACCATATCAAATAAGCATGAAGGAGGAGGGGTAAGACATCTACTTCTCTCTAAACTCAAGCTTTAGAAAATTTCTAGAGAGGTTTTTACAACAATCACCTTAACTTGGGAGAGCTTTCAGACGTCGTTGTACAACGTTGACGAGGAATACTTCGCCTACACGAATTGGATCTAGATAAGATTTAGGCAAGGATTCGAAGAGACATCTTGGAGAAGATTTGTATAATCCATCTTGTTCGCCACTGTCGACAACTTGCAGTTTTTTTGTTACTATTTATTGTATTGTGTGGTGTGAAGCTAGTGAAAATCCTATAAAGAGTCTTGTAAGTGTCTATTGTTTCATACATTTTAATGATGACTTTCTGGGTTGGACTCCGATCGTCTCGTGGTTTTCACTCTATTGAATCTCCGCATTAAATCTTCATGTCAATTTTATTGCTGTTATTTTATGTTATGTTTTGGTTGTGTATCGCACAACCGCTAAGCGGTTGTGCAGGCATTTGCTTGAACTAATTTACAGGTGCTCTTGTAGAACTTGCGTGCTCTCTAGCCCAACATCAGGAACATTCATCATTGCATAGTATCATAGAATGAACATTTAGTGTCCGAAAAAAGTGGACTATACTCAACTAGGAACATTCATCACTCACGATGTTTATTTTGAATATTGGCGTGCATAAAAAGACAATACGTGTGCACTTAACACCACTCTTATAATCATAGGTATATTTTCCCTTACCTAAAATTCCCCACACGCAAAGAAAACCTCTTCGCCGGATGCCCATGCACACGCTCATAGGTCGTGACCTAGCCTTCATTGTTTGTCTTCTCCGACTACTTTTCATGGGTCCCAATTATCCGCATTGATTATGTTGCACACATTTTATTTTTTATTACAAGTCTTTAAGTATAAAATTTCGAGTTGTATGAGTCTAGTGCTATCGAGTCGAGTCATTATGAGTCGTTAGGATGGTTTTTAACATTTCACGCAACTCTTTTATTTTGGGTTTATTTAAACACATGCCACTGGTAATGTTTTAAATAGACCCATTGGGTCATTGTTTAAGTTATGAATGAAATTATGAATGTTTTATTCTTCTCTCTAATGCTTTTCTCCTCTCATTTCTAAGGTTAAGATTGAGCATGGCTCCCTTTCTTCCACTCCTCTCGCATTCTCTGCGGGTTGAGCTCGACTCCCCTCATATATGTGCCTCCACCGCCACCTTCAACGACATTACGAGCTAGCACCACAACATCTTGATATTTGAGCATCCCTTACTCGGATCCACATTTCTCTTCCGCAACCATCTTCAATTTTCTCCTCCAGTTATGGGTTTTCGGCCCTCCACGTGATTCCACCACAACAGAGAAGCAGTCGGCGCCACCTGACCTTCACAAAACTGTTCACCCTCTATCCACAAGAAAAGCCTTACATTTGTGAAGTCGCTAAAGCTGACTCTCTCTTCCTTGAGGACTGCCTTCCAGCGTTAGTCTATGTCAGCATTGGTGCCCAGCAAATAGAGCAACCCTCATCGACATCTTCCCATGCGATTGCAAGAATTCAGCACACGCAGTCCACATCCCTCATCTGCTTCCAAAAATCAAGATCGATCCTCGCAATAGCTTCGCTTCCCTCCAAAAATTAGAAAAAACCCTCTCCAGAAGGCATCATTGACGTCTTTCCACACCCCGCACGTGCCTGAGTTTCGTGAAGCGCTTCACTCCGCGACTTCATCTATCGAGAGCTGCTCCCTTTTCCTCGGCTTCATTACACAAATCATTAATTCTTACCTAAATAAATTGAATTCTCAAGTAATTCCCCATGGAGATGAACCACGACAAGAAAGCCTCCCTCTATGCAATGTTCTAGAAGTTATTGGAGATGTCCGCGTCATATGGTGTTGTGCTTGCCCAACTCACTGCCAGCATTCCCAATGCTTCGGTGGACCAATCCCATCAGCACAGTCATTGATCGCACCCCGTCTGACGATGCTTCTCCGTTCTACTCGCTCCGCCATCACCTCCAGTCTTCCTGAGTCCTGCGGGGGTGTCACCGCAATTTGTATCACCGTCACTAGTCCTTGCGGTCCCAATCTCACAGCCTTCACTTCAGTCATTGATTCGGCCGTTTCTCTCGATTCATTGCTCCTTACGACTACCCTCGGTCGGCGCCACCGCCTCTCATTATTGCGGATCATCTTCAGCAGGGTTCTCAGTCACCCCCGTCTATTTGCATTCACCTGACACACTCACACAAACTCCCGAGTTTCTATCTAACGGTCTACCTTCCGCCAACGCCTCAGCACATTAGATCTTGGACTACTCTCGTGCAACCTGGGAGCAGGATGACGACCCGCCCCTTGTTCAGTCGCCCCCACAACAACGCACTATCGGAAGTTGTTCTTACGAGAAATAAAGGAGATTGGCGATCCCCTCATTCGAGCCTCGTTCGAGCTTGAAGACAAACTCGATTTGAAGGGCGGGTGGAATGTTATGGATCCTCATTATCTGCATTGATTATGTTACACATATTTTATAATAAGCCTTAAATACAATATTTCAAGTTGTATCAGTTTAGTGTTATCAAATTGAGTCATTACGAGTTTTAATGATGGATTTTAATATTTCATGTATCTCTATTATTTTGGGTTTATTTGCACTCATGTCACTTGCAAGGTTTTAAATAGACCCCTTGGGTCATTGCTTGAGTTACCAATGGAATTATGAATGTTTAATTCCTCACTAAAGTGCTTTTCTCCTCTCATTTCTAGGGTTAGGGTTGAGCACGATTCCCCTTCTTCCTCACCCTTGCATTTTTCGTGGATTAAGCTCGGCTACCCTTATATCTCTGCCGATAACGCCACCTACGACGACATTACAGGCAAGGGAAATAACACTATTCCACCACTTGTTAGCAACCCTACCAAGCCGTAAAATTTGACTCTGACCAGTCCCCTCCCTCCAGCTTAATTGGTCTCCCTTGATTCTGTGGCCAGGATCAGGAATTTGGCCTCAACAATATGGAAGGGGGACTGAAGCAACAAAGGAAGATGTTATGAAGAAAATATCAAAGAAGACGACAACTTCGACGCTCACCAGCTGAAGATTATTCGCCCTTCTTTTTACGAGAAACATCGACAAAAATTTTGTTGTAGCTCAAAATCCCTATTTTATATCCTATTTAAATGACCAGAATGCCATCTTCCTATAGTATTAATTTGTAGATCTGAAGACTTGAGGTTTCAAGCCCCTAAAAAGTACCAGTCCACAGAAAAACAATGTAATGTTTGAGCAGTGCTTCAAATGTAGATTTCATGGAACTTCAGATTGTGAACGCTACAAGGAACTTCAAAGATGGCATTTGTTCATGGGAGGATGAAGAATGTGTCCTTTCATGTCTCAGGCTCTCAAGTTTTCTTCGCTTGTGTTCCATGGCACCTCGTGGATGATCGCAATCGTAGCACCGACGGAGTCGCCATCTGTAATTCGGTCACGGGAGCCCGTCGAGAGCTCGCTCTCCCTGGCTCATCCCACCTTTACAGGAAATTGCTAAATGCATCGCATGGATTTGGATTTGTATGTTGCCTACGTCTTCCCCACGAAAGTTTGACATGTGATTGCTTTGATGCACGTCATCTATACACCTTGAGCCGCCTCTTGCATGCCTGCTCTGTTCCCAAGCAGAGGAGAGCTTGCCTTTTTCTACTATCATTCACCGCTGCCATGGCCGCAATTATGCGGACTCCTCCCAAGGATTTCATGTTCTCTGGTACATTCCGAAATGATATTTCTCCTGCACATTCCGAAATGATAATTTCTCCTACACACTCCGCGACCTCAGCCGGAGAGGTTCGTCGGACTATTGGAAATTGTGACGCCCGTGCTAAGCGGTTAGAGGGAGATGAGAAGGGCAGGGAGGATTTGAGGAGGGGCAGGAAGAGGAGAGGAGGGATTCATAAGGTTGGAGTTGCAAGAAAGTCATGACAACGGGGAAGGCAGAGGAAGGAGAGCCATTCACACCAATGAAAACTTCAGCAGCAATGCGGTTAAGGGATGATTTGTGTGCAATGCTAATAGGAATTTTAAAGCCTAAAAAACTCAATTTTTCAGCACAGATAGCCAAAAGTGCGGTACTAATATCAGCACATCTTTTTAATACATTATATGATTTGCTAATAAAAAAAAATTGTGAGCTATTCGAAGAAATAGTAATTTATTGTTGGTAATGATTTACTACTAATAGAGAAATATAATATACTGCTAACAACACTCAATAAAAAAGAGACATATTTAAGTGCTGGAATAATTATTGAAATTGAAATAAATTATAACATGTGTGAAAGGGTTTCGAATACAAAAGCGCTGACAATTACCTTCAGCAGGTTGTGAAATGAAGTCTACAGGAGAAATCAGAAGAGAACATCAACCATTTGCATGGAAAATCAAAATGTGGGTACAAAGGATATTAAGACTTCGGGACAGTAACGTTGACGATCTTCACATCCTGATATGGCTTGTCGTTCCTATCCGTCTTGACCTTCTCTATCAACTGCAGGGTTTCCCCAAAAAAAACATTTTAAAACAGAGAAACGGCTGAGAAAATATCTGTACTATGCCAAGTACTTTGGATAAGTTTAGTCGTATGTACAAGAACATAACACTAAAACTATGTGATAAGAGAATACAATGGAGACTAAAAAATAGTTTTATTAAACGCAACTAAGTATGTGGTGGTCTACTTTGGCGGTATCCATCCAAGAATAGAGCAAAACCAGGTTAGCAATCAAAATAAACTTGATGGGAGACTGCAATAACTGAGATATTAAGAGAGACAATCGAGCAACGACCATCTAAAGGGGTATTAAGTACCAAAAAATATAGGAATTTGAGGGAACATAAATGGGAATAGCTGTTGGAAGTGTTAAGGTGCATTAACAGGAATAGGGGCGGGTCTGTCTTATATTATGCCCAGTTAGGAAAATAGTAGATTAAGGCTCCGTATGGCACGGTGGTGGCAGTTATGAACATGGAAAATAAATTGTTATTCGTTAACACCCAACTAAGGAACTTCATCCATTTTTATGTTCAAACAGATGATGTTTGTCAGATTCTTAACAAATGACTGTTTAACTCCTGCATTTACGACCGCCGCCACCGTGCCAAACGGAGCCTAAAAATGAAAAATTAATTAAGAAATGATTGTATTTAAGCCATAAAATTAATGACATCATCGAAGATAAGTTAAATATAAAATAGATTGGGGGTGATTTCGGCACGAGAAAGAGAAATTAGAAAATGCACCAATTAAACAAGTAGAAAGGGTCAGTGCCAAAGGATTAGGTAAGAGAAAGGGTTGACACACATGTAACATGAAAGAAAGTTGATCAAGATGATTTGAGTAGTCTAGATTTAACATCTTAGATATCACTCAAGAAGAATGAATGTAAAATAAGAAAAGATAGGACCAACCCTAATAGTTTGGATAAGGCAATTAAAGAGGATCTTGTTGATGACAATGATAATGATCATATTATAAACATGCATATGAATTAAAAAGGGCAGCCCGGTGCGCAAAGCATCCCCGCGCAGCGAGGGTCTGGGAATGGTCCCGGGAATGGTCTCATCACGAGGGTGAAATGTAGGCAAACCAAACCTTGGATTTTTGCAAGAAGCTGCTTTGAGGACTCGAACCCGTGACCTTAAAGTAACACGACGACACCTTAACCGGTACGCCAATCCTCTCCTTCAAACATGCATATGAATTGTAACGAAAAAATGATATTAACATTAAAAGGGTATTGTACAATCATATGTATAAGAAGTTAGTTAGACATGTCATTTTGATAGAATAACCAATACTTTTTGGTTCCAAATTCTAAAATAAATATCCATAACCTGTGTACGTCAATGCCCATTTAATAGTCATATCTTAATTTATTAAGATTAATGGATCAGACGGCATTTCAGATCAATAAACAAAATCTTACCTGGACCACGTCCATTCCTTTAACAACTCTACCAAAGACAGTATGCTTATTATCCAGCCATGGAGTGGCAACAGTGGTAATAAAGAACTGGGATCCATTGGCATTTGGCCCAGCATTAGCCATAGAAAGAGTGAAAGGTCTGTCGTGCCTTAAGCTGCAAAAAATTAAAGAAGAATAATTACAAATCAAGTAAGATAGATGGTAGTAAAGCAATTCTTCATGGCTAGTTCAACAAATGAATAAAATAAAGTTGGAAATAATTATCACTGATGCAGGACATGGCAGCAAAAATTAAAAGCAGTGTCATTCCCCGCACATGACAACCTCAACGTTGCAAGACATGATCATATATTTTATTTCCATCGGTGCACAGTGAGCAAGTTATGAGCTCATAGTTCACAAATGTAGCTTGTTTCCATTTGGGGTCTTTTATTTTAAAGTTTGAGCTGGTCAAGCCTAAAGCCCACAAGCATATAACCAAGGTTGCAGATGTCGGGTTCATGTTGGTTTGGGTTTGAAATGTCGTATGTCGGATTGCGGGAGATATATCGAAGATATTTTACAATGTCGGATTTTAATATTTAAATTTTAAATAAATTTATTCATATATATAAACATTTTTTGTACGTATCTGCAATTACATACATAATCTATTTTTATAAATTACATAATAAATATTTATAAACATAATGTATACTTATATATTATATAATACACATATAAACATAATGTATGTTAATAAATTACACAAAAAAGAAGGTAAATGTCATATAGAGCATCAAATGACAGTGAAACGTGAAAGAAAGCCAATCTTAGCTCAGAGAGATGCACGAAATGTAGCACAAAATAAAATATTACCGCTTTGACGCTTTAAAAAAATATATTTTTAGTACTCATATAACGTCTTCGAGATAATGCCCGATATATCGGGGCCAGAAGACTGATATATCGAGGACTGAAGACCGATATATCGGGGACTGAAGACTGATATATCGGGAATATTTTCAAAAATGACATTTTTGCTTAAAATGTCGATGTCGTTGCGTTTTCTGTCCAAAACTTTTATGCCGGCCGACATATCGGACGACATCTACAACATTGCATATAACACAGCCAATTGGACACATAAGTGAGTCCACCTCTCCGTCTTTCAATATTATGACAACTAACAATGTAATTAAAACTTGACTAAATTTTCTTGACCTCCGAGGTTGATTGTCGACCCTTTGAGACGGATTTTAAGGACACAACGACAGACTACTCGGGTGGCTACTAGCTCAGCTATTTCATTTCAATCAAGACAAGTGAATAGGCTACAATATTGACCATTTGTTTGCATTATTTTTATTTTCGCTTTAAGTTGTAAGATTTAGACTATATCAGTTAGAGACTCTTTTGCATGTCATGATGATACGTTTCCGAAGAGAAATCCAGCAAGGAGAAGGGCTGACAGAGGTGAGGGGGAGGAAGGAGGAGAGAACGAGAAGAAAAATCTAGGGAGTAACCTTAAATTCCATACATCCAAAACATAATCAGAAACGCAACCCCTTATAGACGTGGGGTGCGGGTAACAAAAAGCAGTGCAAATAACATAATATGTACACATAAATGAAAATAACATAACAACGCAAATAAAATGATCATGTCGGAGGCGGGTCTTCGGTCTCTCCTCCAGATGGACCCGTCATCATCTCCCTTCGCGTGAGGGCTCGCCACGACGTCTCGTCAGCGTGTGTGTGTCCCTCCAGCATGCGCAACCATAACAATGTCGTCGTCTGAAAAATATGTCTTGTCCCCAAGGCAGTAGTCGGAGGGTTGGCTGCAGAGGAGATCCTGGGGCAACAGCGTAACATTGGACTCTGGACGGTAAGACTCGGCAACAGGAACCTCCTGCGAGCCAGAGTCCCCCTGAAGGTGTTAGGGACGATCAAGTAGCTCGGTTGGATAGTACGACACCAACTGTCGTCTTTCTTCCGGACCAGAAGAACCGAAGAAGAAAATGAGCTTGCACCAAAATGGGTAAGAACCCCATCAACATCCCCTACACAAGAGGCTTAAGCTCATCCCTCCACCCATGGTCAGATTGGAATGCCTGAGCCGCGATTGTTGTGGCCCTAGGCTGGAGGAAATTGGCGCAGTCGGGCGTTCGGGCTGGTGGCAATCCTATCGGAGATTGAATGACGTTGGCGAGCACAGTGGAAAGCTCTGGGCGATCCATCTGGAAAGGAAAAGGCACATCAGACAGGCCCGAGAGATGCCGACGTTCGTGGTCCGATGTCTCGTGCAAGGGAAGATCGGAGAGCGGGGTCGCCGTCGAGGCGACCTGGCTGACCCCCGTGCAGGAACTGCATAGTCATAGTCGTCCAGTTTCCGCGTACAACGCCGAGCGTGCATAGCCAAGCCACCACCAAAATGGCGTTGATACCGCCTAGGCCAAATGCGTAGAAGTTTGCCATCACAGAACAGGACCCCGCGAAAAGAGACACGACAGTGCAACGGACCTGAGTCGGTCGGTGGTGCCCATCACCTAGGCGCACCGCAACATCAGGAGAGGGAACCGAGGGAAGAAGGAGCTACTGCACCAGGCGCTCAGAGATGAGGTTGTAGCTTGCACCGCTGTCCACCATGATGATGATTAGGCGATCATGCAACATGCCTAAGAGAAGCATGGTCTGTTGGTCGGAGATCCCGCCCGTCGAGGAACAAAATAACTTCAGGCGGTGGAACGTAACTGCGGTAGGGTCGAGAGATGTAACCCCTCCTGGAAGCTCCAGGGCCTTAAAGTCGGTCAGAGTAACCTCGGGGTCGACGTCATCGATGATGGCGTGGAACTCCTTTACGGAGCACTCATGGTTGGGGGAGTAGGGTTGGCGGCACCGAAAACAAAAACCCTTACTGCGAAGCTCATTGTAATCACTATTTGAAATGCGTTGAGGGGCCGGTGGATGGCCCGACCAGTTTCCCCAAGGCGGCGGCCGTGTTGGAGGGGTTGTGGCTAGTGGTCACTAAGGCGGCCAAGGCTGGTGGTGATCGGTCGTAGGAGAAGGGTGGTCTGGGAAAGAGGTTGGCTCCAACCAAACGTGCCAAGTCCATGGCGTCGGAGACTGTACGGGAGTGGTGTGTGCGATGACGAGAGCAGATATGTGGCAGTAGACCCTGCATGAAGAAGCCCAGATAATGATCAGGAGATAGCGCGGGAACTTGGGAGACCAGGGCGACGAACTCATCGACATGTTGGTTGTTTAGCGGATGCCGCAAAGACGCTCGATAGCAAAGGAGTCGGAGTAGCGGGTCTCATATCGCCGGATCATCTCCTGCTTGAGCTCGGGCCGGGAGAGGCACGGGTTGGATTGGCAGAGCCACCGAGCCCAGTGGAGGGTCCAGGCCAACCAACAGTAGACACCTTGTCCTGCTCTGGTGTGTAGTTGAGGTCGAAATATTGCTCCGCTTTGGCGATCCAACCCATTGGGTCGACACCGAAAAAAGAGGGAATGTCGAGGGAGAGGGCGGACAGGTTTAGAATGGGCGGAGAGGTGGTGCCGGATGGAAATGGCGGAGGCCGGGCACCGAGGAGAGAGCCTCCGTCTGCATGTGCGCCGAAGCCGGACGCGGCGGCGACGGACGTTTGGAGAGGGTCAACCTTGGAGTGGAGGGCGAGGAGGGATGCGTGCATGGAGGAAATAAGTTGTTTGTGAGCCTCCATGCGGCGACTAAGGGCTTCGGAGGCGGTATCTGAAGCGGGGTCGCCAGAGGAGCAAGTGGTGAGAGCCATGGGGTTGGAGACGGCGGGCGAAAGCAGGAAGTGGTCGGATCTGGTGCAGGCGGCAGAAATAGAGGCTTGGCCTTCTGCAGCAGATAGCAGAAATGACAGACTCAGATGCGTGTTGCTAGGAGCGACGAATCAGCTGACGCTGTGCGGAAGAAGCGAATCAGAGGGGATCAGATCAAGGAAGACACGGAACGGGCTTGGATGCGACGGACCCGGCGGATATGGGCTGGGATGAGGCGGAATTGGCGGACTGCGATGGTTGGCAGCGACGACGCAGCCGCGGCGGGGCTTGGATACGGCGCAGCCGACGGATCTGGGTTGGGGTGTGGCGGAATCAACAAACTGTTATGGCTGGCAGCGACGAAGGCAGAGGCGGCGGGGCTACACGCGGATCACGATCACCGGTGGCGAGAGGGAGGGCGGTGTGGCAGGTCAGGCCAAATTGATACGATCCCGGAGAGGAATCCGGCAAGGGGAAGGGCCGACATAGGTGAGGGAGAGGAAGGAGGAGAGAATGAGAAGAAAAACCTAGGAAGCAACCTTAAATTGTATACATCCAAAACATAATCATAAAGAGTACAACGCAACACCTTATAGACGCGGAGTGCAGATAACGAAAAGCAGTGTAAATAAAATATTTTGTGTTGTTGTAGCGTAGCTATGTTCTATGCATTTGTTTCCTTTACTGTCGGATTTGATTTTCATGTATTAGTACTACCAGTCATTTTCTTATATTTCTTGGACAACTACTAGACGTGCATTGATGTAACGCAAATATAAATTAATGACATAGGTGAGGGCAAAGTGCTATAAATCAAATCCGGATGGAGGAGCACGTCTCGGCACTGGACAGGAAGCGACGGAGCAAGGGGAGTGGCAGTGAAGAAGATGTTCTTTCCGACGGGATTTGGGCGGAGCAAGGGGAGTCGGCCTTGCATAAGAGAAGAGTCACAGAAGCAGGTTGGAGAGATCTGGAAGCGCGATTTGGCGGCGAAAGGGAAATCTGGCGAGATTTGGGTGGTGCCAACTGGAGTCATCGTGCGATTAGGGCGGCGTTAGCAGGGGCCGACAACAGGATGCGTGATCTGGGCGATGAAAGAAGGAACCGGTGGCTCGATCGGACGCGTGATGCGTTGATGGGGATGCGTGCATGGTGGAGAAGGCATAGTTGATGTTGGCTCGATTGGGCTAGAAACTTGTCTTTGTTCCCCGACATGTGCTTGAGCATCCCGAGTCCAAGTACCGCATGTCTTTGTTGTCCTTAGCCGACCAATACGCTTAGAAAGAAGTAGGGAGTAAAGGTTTGGATACCTAAGAGGTTCCTCCTAGAGTGCAGGTGGAAACTTTAGGTGCCCGGATTTGATTTATAGCACTTTGCCACTTCTTTCTACAATAATCTGAGGTGTGACCAAAGATATGACATTTGACACACGAAATAAAAAAGGTTGAGACCACCTTCGAAATTTTGTGTGGACTCTTGCTGGTAGATGAGGAACCAACAAAAATATTTTAAAATTTTTTATTATAAAAATTGTTTTTGATAGAAATGTTGTTATTGCCGGCGATAGGGGTTACCGCCAGGCGATAACATCCAGAACTATAACACAGCCCCAAATTACCAATTCCATGACTTTGGTTGGCTAAAAGCATATTCAGGGATTTTTTCCCAATGCCAAATTTTTGAATTGTAGTATTTAAGTAATGGGTTTGTATTTTTAACGAGGTATTTTCGTTTACGAGCATAACACA
Source organism: Platanthera zijinensis (assembly GCA_039513925.1). NCBI lineage: Eukaryota > Viridiplantae > Streptophyta > Magnoliopsida > Asparagales > Orchidaceae > Platanthera > Platanthera zijinensis. Next base: position 67,693,513 of record CM077082.1, read on the forward strand.
TCAATTTGCAAATATTATTTTTACAACGAACAAGCAAGGTAGGGTTACGCTGATCTGTGCCCCTCCTCCAAATACTCAATTCTCAAGATAGAAATTGCCTACTACAATGGTTCTCCTCCCTCATATATATAGGGAAGCACTTGCATGATAAAAAGAAAATACACGATAAAGGAAACACATGATAAAAGGAAATGCACGATAGAAGGAAATATATAATTGTTGAGATGTGCAGTATTATTATTGTATTTTGTATTTTTTCCCTTGTTTTTCCTAGTCCGCCTCCATATATAGAGGGGATTAGGGTTTCCTCCTTCAATTAAGTCATTTTCACTTTTCTCTCGACATGGTATCAGAGTCGTAGACGATTAGGGCTCCGGTGTCCACCTCCGCATCATTCCGCTTCCGCATCCCGCACCACCCGTCGGCGTCCGCATCCCGCGTCATGCACCACCCGTCGGCTTCCACATCCCGCTCCCTGTCGGCTTCCGCTCCGTGCTTCTGTAACAACCCAAAATTGAGATAAATCATATAATGACGTTTTTGTAATTTCATGAAATCCCTCCTCTTATATCTAAACTGAGCCCCCCCCCCCTATATTTTAATCTATCGGCTAGGGCATCCCGCTCCCTACCGTTTCCAGCGAGCCCCGTCTCCATCCTCTCCCGATCCCTCCTCCTGCGTCGCATCCCACCTCCCGTGGCTTCTACCTCCCGTGCATCCCTACTCGCCGCCGAGTACTCCTCCTGCTCCTGCCGCCGCCTCCGGTTTCTCCTCCTCTTGCTCTGGCTGGCGACTTCCCTTCCTATTCAAGCTGACAGTTTCTATAGGGCCGGTCAGTGGTCCTTCTCCTCTTCTTCGATTTGCAAGGGCCAAAGATCCCATCTCCTTCAAGGGTAGGCAGTAAACCTCCTTCTCTTCCTCAAGGCAGCGACCTTCTCCTCCAGAAGCCCTATTGGACCCACTTCCGCATCTTTTGGCGGTGGATTTCAAGAGGACCGACTAGGGTTTGCTTGGATCCGCCTCTCCTTGAATTTTTGAGTCCGATCTCAGTCTCTTTGAGTAAGAACCTCCTTTTTTCTCCTCTATTTGGATTTTATTGATTTTATTTGGTGGTTTCTACGCCCCAAATTGCGTGTTTGCTGTGTTTCATTTTTTTCCCCTCCTTGCGATTGTCTAACCGTGGTTTGTTTGTGTTTTCCGGCGCCACTCCTCAATTCAGTTGGTGGTATAGCTCAAATATCTCTCTCCGAATTAGGGTTTCCGTAACCTATGTGCCGTCAAGTCTCTCCGTCTCCGCGTGGAATCTCTTCTCTCCTCACTCATGAGGGAGGTAAATTTCTTAACTCCACTCTTGTTTGAGTCTTGCGATAAATAAATTGTCTGTGTTAGTGTGGTGGTATTTTGCTATATCGTTTTCGTCGTTCTTGTAAAGGTTCAAAATAGGATTTCTGATTTCGCTTGTGTCGTTCAGCCGTCACCGCCAGTTTCAGCTTCCTTAAGGCAAGTAGAGATTCTTCTCTCTTGCAAGCATTGTGTTTAATTTATTGCATCTGTTCTTTGATTACAGGTCCGCATTCCTGTATATATTTTGATCAGTCAAAGGAATTGGTATTTTAATTGTTTTGTCTGTTCTTACGATTCTATGATTTCACCCTGAAATGTTTGGTTTGTCAATAAGTTTAAATCTTGAATACACAGTCTGATAAGTTAATAATTTAGGGTGTAATATATTTGGAATTACATGAATTTGTGATTATGAGCGAGTCTTACATTGATATACACTTAGATGACTGATTTTATTTGGATATTTACTAGGGTGAATGATTTAATCTCAATTGATGAATAATGAGAAGAATGATAGAAAATTGAGCCCGAGGAACAAGTGTCATGATAATAATTATAACGAATTCTGGTTAGCAAGTATGTGATTGGTGTTCTGATATATCATGCTCGTAACGCACATGTTTACTTGGAAAATACTTATGTCAAAGGATGATTTACCCTAGGTGAGTACTTGATATCTCTGATCTGACACGTGTCAACTTACTTCTACAATATACTCGATAAATCTTCTTGTTATTATGACCTTAACATCTCGAAACCCGCGAGGCTCAAAACTCTCGATCTAGTTTTCCCTGTGTCATCAAATTCTGTTTCTTGGGTTTGTCTGATTCTAATACTTGAGCGAATATTGTTCTATAACTCGATTTCTCCCTTGACGTGTTTGTAAATCTACTCTTGTACACCTGAATAACTAAATTTGTAGCATGTCTTGATAGGTTAGGAATCTCTTAAACCATGAATACTTAAAGTCATTAATATTTAAGCAATCCTTGAAAGGTATTGTTAAATTGATGTGACGCTCTAACTCGAGTTTTCGCTTGACTGACAACGGAAACCAACAAATGGTCATAGCAAGCACAACTATCTTGATAAGACTTGCATTTAGACTTATATTAGAATCACGTGCATCAAATAAAACATTTTCACTTTTCACTGATTTCAACTAATGACATTTTTTGATCAATATATATTATTCTCCGGAGTAGTCTCTTGATTTTAGTTTTTTTGTTTATTCTTTTACTTGTCTGTTTTGATAGCATCGCTTCATAAAAACTGGAACTTGTATATTTATGTTTCTACTGTTCTTTACATTTACTTTACTTACCCTGATTATTTCAATGTTCTGAAACTTTTCCTTTTTGTTTTGGAATTGTCTTAGCTTTCGTAACAGCGCCGCCAGGTCCTCGAACCCGATCTGCTTAAAGTTTCAGGTTCTATATTTACATTTCATTTACTGTCAAATATTTCTTTTATGTGATAATTGCAATCAGACATTTTCTCTGGTATCATAGTCAACTGCTAGGCTATTTAAATACTTTATGTACTAGAATTTGATATTAATGCACGTGTATCCTCTTTTGAATCATAATTGCATGAAATCTGTATCAGTGCCCTGCAAAACATGATTTTTACAAAATACATGTGCATTTAAAATTCTCACTATTTTAAACTATATAAGCTTCCGCAAAAAAAATTAAATTGTTTTTACTTAAAAGTAATTATTTTTAACATACAAACCAGTATCTCTGCATCCTCCTTAACAGACATGATTTTCTTTCTACTCATGCATGCGGCATCACGACCCACCTCGAAGCGCACTCTGACTTTAGTCGAGACGGGTCGTGATAGTTGGTATCAGAGGGAGGTTAGTTTCAAAAGATAAAATATTTTATAATTATCACTTATTTTGAAACTTAGTTTATAAATATATAAGCATGCATCATTCCTTCACTCAGCTTTTCATTATCTATTGTTCGCAGCTGAAACATGGACACACTCACTCATAAGCATGAGTAGTATGTACATGAATGTTAAGGGAGTATGAGCAAATTAACATTTTTGTGCATATGAATTTCCACTAGAATATACACCGCTTGCGAATATTAAATTGTATGGGTGGTTTAATATTTTCAAGTGCGTTGACATTAGAGTCTTAATATGCATGATATGTTAAGTGATATGGGCGCTTAACATGACATGTATATCCATTCATTTGCATTCATATCATAAATCATTGCACAAATGTAAAGCCAAGAACAACAATAATGATTGTGCACACATGAATTTATTAATTGTTTGACATCACACAAGATCTCATGGTTACACTTGCATGATTATTACTTAGAGTTGTCCAATGAAAATGGTGTAATTATTACATAATTTATGTACCTGACAGTAGGAAATGTGCTAGAATCTCTAATTTCTAGTCTCCAATATTTGTAATTAGTCCTTCTTGTTTCGCGTGTCTATCAATCTTATCTGATCATCTTGTATCCTTTTCTAGTTAACTTCTAAGTGTCAGCAAGAAATGAGATTTTTCTTATGAATTGCTCTGTTGTATTTCTTCAGCGTTGTTTTGTGCTCTTCCATCTCTACGATTACTCGCTTCTGTGGACAATCAATTGTCATTCAGTTTCTTTTCCTCCTTGGTGTCCTGTCTTTCCTACGTGCAAGATCTTTTTTGCTCACGAATCCTTGAGTCTTACCTCTCAATTTTGAGCTAATTAAAGCAATTCATGTGTTTCCTGAAGTCAATCCTTCGTATCCGTCCGAACCCGCTAAGTTTAAAGAGTTCCTCTATGAATTTGAATCTGACCTGCGTTGCAAGTGTCTGTAACTTTTCTCTTGATCATAGTAAGACTCTGTGCTTGTTCTCCTTTCTATTTCAGTACATTCATAGTTAGCCTCCACGCCTTGATTTACAATCCTCGATGGAATGAATGTCATCCGAATCTTCGCCATTTTTGACCCAGTTCAGGAAATTCTCATAAAGTTTCGACGCGAAACTTTCAACTTTCAAAGTAGGGGAGAATGTAACATCCCAAAATTGAGATAAATCATATAATGGCGTTTTTGTAATTTCTTGAAATCCCTCCTCATATATCTAAACTGAGCCCCCCACCCCCCTAAATTTTAATCTATCGGTTAGGGCATCCCGTTCCCTACTGTTTCCCGCAAGCCCCGTCTCCAGCCGCTCCCGATCCCTCGTCATGCGTCGCGTCCCGCCTCCGGCGGCTTCTGTCTCCCGTGCATCCCTGCTCGCCGCCGAGTACTGCTACTCTTGTCGCCGCCTCCGATTTCTCCTCCTCTTGCTCTGGTCGGCGACTTCCCTTCCTCTTCAAGTCAACAGTATCTCTAGGGCCGGTCGGTGGTCCTTCTCCTCTTCTTCGATTAGCAAGGGCGAACAATCCCATCTCCTTCAAGGGTAGGTGTAAATAAACCTCCTTCTCTTCCTCAAGGAAGCGACCTTCTCCTCCAGAAGCCCTATTGGACTCTCTTCCGCTTCTTTTGACGGTGGATTTCAAGAGGAACGTCTGGGGTTTGCTTGGATCTGCCTCTCCTTGGTTTTTTGAGTCCGATCTCGGTCTCTTTGGGTAAGAACCTCCTCTTTTCCCCTCAATTTGGATTTTATTGATTTTATTTGGTGGTTTCTACGCCCCAAATTGTGTGTTTGTTGTGTTTCATATTCCCCCCACCCTTGCGATAAGTCTAACCGTGGTTTGTTCGTGTTTTCCGGCGCCGCTCCTCAATTCAGTTGGTGGGATCGCTCAAATATCTCTCTCCGAATTAGGGTTTTTGTAACCTATACGCCGCCAAGTCTCCGTCTCTGCATGGAATCTCTTCTCCCCTCATTCATGAGAAGGGTAAATTTCTTAATCCCTCTCTTGTTTGAGTCTTACGATAAATAAATTGCTTGTGTTAGTGTAGTGGTATTTTGCTATATCGTTTCCGTTGTTCTTGTGCAGGTTCAAAATAAGATTTCTGATTTTGTTTGTGTCGCTCAGCCATCACCGCCAGTTTCAGCTTCCTTAAAACAAGTAGAGATACTTCTCTCTTGCAAGTATTGTGTTTAATTTATTGCATCTGTTCTTTGATTACATGTTCGCACTCCTGTATATATTTTGATCTGTCAAAGGGATTGGTATTTCAATTATTTTGTCTGGTCTTACGATTCTATGATTTCACCCTGGAATGTTTGGTTTGTCAATAAGTTTAAATCTTGAATATCCAGTCTGATAGGTTAATAATTTATGGTGTAATACATTTGAAATTACATGAATTTGTGATCATGAGCGAGTCTTACATTGATATACACTTAGATGAATGATTTTATTTGGATATTTACTAGAGTGAATGATTTGATCTCAATTGATGAATAATGAGAAAAATGATAGAATATTGAGCACGAGCAACAAGTGTCATGATAATAATTGTAACGAATTCTGGTTAGCAAGTATGTGATTGATGTTCAAATATATCATGCTCGTAACACAAATATTTACTTGGAAAATACTTGTGTCAAAGGATGATTTACCCTAGGTGAGTACTTGATATCTCTGATCCGACACATGTCAACATACCTATATACAATATACTCGATAAATCTTCTTGTTATTATGACCTTAACATCTCAAAACCCGCGAGGCTCAAAACTCTCGATCTAATTTTTCCTGTGTCATCGAATTCTGTTTCTTAGGTTTGTCTGATTCTAAACTTGAGCGAATATTGTTCTATAACTCGATTTCTCCCTTGATGTGTTTGTAAATCTACTCTTGTACATCTGAATCACTAAATTTGTAGCATGTCTTGATAGGTTAGGAATCTTCTAAACCATGAATCTTTAAATTCATTAATGTTATAAGCAATCATTGAAAGGTAATATTAAATTGATGTGACGCTCAGACTCGAGTTTCCATTTGAGTGGCAACGGAAACCAACAAATGGTCATAGCAAGCACAACTATTTTGATAAGACTTGCATTTAGACTTACATTAGAATCGCGTGCATCAAATAAAACACTTCCGCCTTTCACTAATTTCAGCTAATGACATTTCTTGATCAATATATATTATTCGTCGGAGTAGTCTCTTGATTTCAGTTATTTCTGTTGATTCTTGTACTTGTCTGTTTTGATAGTATCGCTTCATGAAAATTGGTACTTGTATATTTATGTTTCTACTATTCTTTACCTTTACTTTGCTCACCCTAATTATTTCAATGTTCTGCAGCTTTTCTTTTCTGTTTTAGAATTGTCTTAGCTTTCGTGATAACGCCGTCAGGTCCTCGAACCTGATCTGCTTAAGGTTTCAGGTTCTATGTTTATATTTTATTTACTGTCAAATAATTTTTTTATGTAATAATTGCAATCAGACATTTTCTCTGGTATCATGGTCAACTGCTAGGCTATTTAAATATTTTATGTACTAGAATTTGATATTAATGCATGCGCATACTCTTTTGAATCATAATTGCATGAAATCTGTAACAGTGCCCTGCAAAACATGATTTTTACAAAATACATGTGCATTTAAAATTCTCACTGTTTTAAACTCTAAAAGCTTCCGCATAAAAAAATCAAACTGTTTTTACTTAAAAGTAATTATTTTTAACCTATAACCAGTATCTTTGCATCCGTCTTAGCAGGCATGGTTTTCTTTCTGCCCATACCTGCGGTATCACGGCCCGCCTCGAAGCGCACTCTGACTTTAGTCGAGACGGGTCGTGGCAGCTGCTTCTTCTTCTTCTTCTTTTTTCTACTGCTTCTTCTTTTTCTTTTTTCCTTGTTGTTGTTGCTTCTTCTTCGCTGATTTTTTTCCCTTTGTTTGACACCAGAAATATGAACCTGATGTTATTTTCGGTGTCCGTTCTTATTGGAGGTTTCTTCGAGCTCTTGGGTTTGTCACTTCTTCTATGAGCCAACCATAGTTTCTATCTAGGTGTTTGTGGGGCTTCTTGTGCTTGTTGTCAACCCTAGTTTCTATCTAGGCGTCTGTGGGGCTTCTTGTGCTTGTTCACTCATCATGTCCGGGAATGATGGATCCCCTCCTCTCTCTTCCGGTGCTGGAATTTCCTCCACTACCTTGCTGTCCAGTGGTGTGGCTCGGTCCAGTCATGACCACAATACCCCTCAACTCACCACTATTTGATTGGATGGTTCTGATTTCCTTCCGTGGTCTCGGGCTATTACCCTTGCTCAGAAGAGCAAACGCTTGTTTGGGTATGTTCTGGGGACTATCCCGACACCGGCCAAAGATTCTTCGGACTGGCTACAGTGGGAGTCTGAGAACTCTCTAGTGATGTCTTGGTTGACAAACTCTATGGTTGACTCGATTGCTCAGAATTATCTGTTTTTAGAGACTGCATCAGACATTTGGAAAAGGTCTGAGGCTACTTACTCCTGCTGGGACAATGCTGCCCAGATTTTTCAGCTGCAACGGAAGATCTTCCTCCTTCGTCAGGGTGATCGCCCTCCGTCTGCCAACTACTTGGAGTTCACTCAACTTTATCAAGAATACGATCACTTTGACTCCCTCACTCTTGTGTCTCCTGAAGATGAGCTGCTTGTTCGAGCTCGGGAAGATAGGAACAAAGTTTTTGAGTTCCTTCATGGCCTCCACCGCGACTTTAATCTGATCTGTGTGCAGATTCTTGGGCGCTCACCTTTGTCATCCCTTCCTGAGGTTTTCAGTCTTGTTCAACAAGAATTTGACCAGCGACAGACATGGACCCCTGATACTGCTCCCGAAGGTTCTGCCCTGACCATTTAGTTTGGCAGTAGAGCTCCTCGTGATTCCAGGCCCAAGTCCACCGACGAGGATCACTTACTCTGTGATTACTGCGGCAAGTCCCGCCATACTCGGGATACCTGCTTTCGTCTTTATGGCTTTCCTACACCCCGTGGGGGCTCCGCACCACGTGGCGGTCGTGGTTCTGGTCGTTCTCCAGGTCGCTCTACTCTGTCCCGCTCTGCTCACCTGTCTGATGCATCTGAGGAGATGCTTCCTCCTACTACCCAGTCTACTCTTGCTTTGTCTGTCGCTGAGATTTCTGCCTTCCGACGTCTGATGCAGCAACAGCCTCTGGAGCCTTCTGCGCCCTCGTCTTCGTATGCTCATCAAGGACCCTCAGGTGCTCATAATGCGTCCTCTCATCCCTCTACTCACTGGATTATAGATTCTGGAGCAACAGATCATATGACCGGCTCTGCTGCAGGTTTTGTATCTTACCTTCCTTTGTCTGGTCGAGACAAAGTGAGCATTGCGGATGGTTCCTTCTCTCCCATTGATGGAAAAGGAACAATCCCCTGCTCCTCTCTTACTCTATCTTCTGTCCTTCATGTACCCAAGTTTACTCGTAATCAACTCTCAATTAGTCATCTAACAAACTCTATGAACTGTTCTGTGGTGTTCTTTCCCTCTTCTTGTGTATTTCAGGACCTGAAGACGGGGATGGTGATTGGCTTTGGTGGTCTGGTGGATGGGCTCTACGTATTTGATTCTTCCACACCTGTACCTGCACCTCAGGCCTTTCATGCTAATCAGGCGGTCACTTTACAGTCCTGGCATTGCCTCCTTGGACATCCTTTTATTCTATCTATGAAACATTTATTTCCTACTTTATATGTTGTATTAGTTGATAATTTTCATTGTAATGCTTGTGAACTTGGCAAACACCATCGTGTTTCATTTAATCATGTTTCATCTCCTAGTTCTAATCCTTTTCATGTTATTCACAGTGATGTTTAGGGGCCTTGCCCTGTTTCTTCTATTTTTGAGTGTCGTTGGTTTATCACTTTCATTGACTGCTTCTCTCGTACTACATGGATTTACTTAATGAAGACTAAAGATGAGGTTTTCCCTTTATTTCAGCGCTTTCACAAAAATGATTTCTACTCAATTTGATACCTCTATCAAAATCCTTCGCACTAACAATGACCGCGAGTACATGGACTCTCACTTTGACCACTACCTTGCTCACCATGGAATTATCCATCAAACGTCTTGCGTTTACTCTCCTGCTCAAAATGGGGTGGCCGAACGCAAGAATCGTCACCTTTTGGAAGTTGTCAGGCGTCTTCTTCTCCATATGCACCTTCCAAAGTACTATTGGGGGGATGTCGTTCTCACTGCCACCTATCTTATTAATCGTATGCCCTATCATGTTCTGGGATATAACACTCCCCTTCACACTCTTTGAATGCCCCCTACTACTCCCCAACCTCGTATATTCGGTTGTGTTTGTTTTGTCCATATTCACCAAAGGACTAAACATGATCCTCGAGCTCACAAATGTGTTTTTATCGGCTATGCTCCTACTCAAAAGGGTTATAAATGTTTTGACCCGGTCTTAAAAAAGTCATTATTACCATGGATGTCACATTCCGTGAATCCGAGAGCTATTACGGGCCCTCACTTCAGGGGGGGACCTCTTCTATGTTGGAAGGGAGTTCCTTAACTCCTTTACCCATTCCTCTGTTATATCATTATCACTCGACTCCGTCTCCATTTGCTCCTGCGCCAACTCCTGCTGCTCCTATTGCCAAGATCCTGCAGGTTTACTCTCGTCGTACTAAGGGAACAAACACACCAGCCCCTATCGGAGACCCAGAACAGACATTTGATAAGTCGTCAGGTTCACTTACTCCAATGGAAGATAGTTCTACTCAACATCCATTATCTCAATTTGTCTCCTATTCGTCCCTAACTGCTTCTCATAGAGCTTTTGTCTCTTCTTTGGATGCTACTTCAATCCCTACTTCGTGGGAAGATGCTCTCTCAGATGACAGGTGGAAGACGGCTATGATTGAAGAAATGCATGCCCTGGATAAGAATCACACATGGGACCTTGTACATCTGCCTAAAGGAAAGACTGTTGTGGGATGCAAGTGGGTGTTCTCTGTCAAACAGAACACTCAGGGAGTTGTGGAAAGGTACAAGGCTAGGCTGGTTGCTAAAGGGTACACTCAGACGGCTGGTATTGATTACCAGGAAACCTTTGCACTTGTTGCTAAGATAAACTCTATAAGGATTCTCCTGTCGTGTGCGGCCTGCAAGGGGTGAAGTCTCAGTCAACTTGATGTAAAAAATGTGTTCCTTCATGGAGATTTGGAAGAATAGGTATACATGGCTCTACCTCCTGGTCTCTCTCCCAGAGGATCTGAAGGCAAAGTGTACAAACTGAAGAAGGCCTTGTATGGTCTAAAACAATCACCTAGAGCTTGGTTTGGAAGATTTCACAAGGCAATGACCTGCTTTGGATTCTCTCAGAGCAATAGGGATCATACTCTTTTCATCAAAAATAATGAAGGAAAACTAACTGTTCTGATAGTTTATGTAGATGGCATCATTGTAACAGGTGGTGATCAGAATGAGACTCGGAATTGAAAGTGAGACTGGCGTAAGAATTTGAAGTAAAAGACCTGGGGAACCTCAAGCACTTCTTGGGTATTGAGGTTGCAAGATCCAAGCACGGGATATTCATATCACAAAGAAAGTATACTCTAGACCTTCTTTAAGTTTCAGAAATGAGGGGGTGCAAACCGGCTGACACTCCAATCGAAGTCAACCACGGGCTTGGAAAAGATGACGGTGACATGATTGAGGACATTCCCAGCTTTCAGAGGCTGTTGGAAAACTGATCTACCTGTCGCATACTCGCTCAGATATCTCCTATGATGTAGGAGTGCTCATTCAATATATGCATTCCCCGAGAACTCGTCATTTAGATGCTGCTCATCGTGTCCTCAGATATCTCAAGTCCTCTCCTGGGAAAGGCATCCTATTTTCATCAAATAAAGAGATGACTATTGAGGTATACACAGATGCTGACTGGGCTGGATCGATTGAAGATCGACGGTCCACGTCTGGGTATTGCACTATGGTGGGTGGAAATTTAGTCCCTTGGAGGAGTAAGAAACAATATGTGGTTGCAAGATCGAGTGTTGAGGCGGAGTTCAGGGCTATGGCTTACGGAATCTATGAAGGGCTATGGATACGTACCATTTTGACCGATCTTGGTTTTAAAAGTAATGAGCCTATCACGCTATACTGCGATAACAAGGCTGCGATCAATATTGCTCACAACCCTGTGCAACATGACCGTACAAAACATATTGAAATCGACAGACACTTCATTAAAAAAATATAGATAACAGCATTGTTGTTACTCTGTTTGTGCCCTCTGAGCAACAATTGACAGACCTACTCACGAAGAGATTATGCAGTGGTTTCTTTAAAAAACTTATTGGCAAGTTAGGAATGTTCGACATCACACACCCAACTTGAGGGGGGGGGGGGTTGAGATGCGCATTATTATTATTATTGTATTTTGTATTTTTTTCCTTGTTTTTCCTAGTCCACCTCCATATATGGAGGAGATTAGGGTTTCCTCCTTCAATTAAGTCATTTTCACTTTTCTCTCGACAATAATAAAAAAGAAATATAATATAACGGAAATAATAATCCCAGACCCAATCCGGCGCATCCTCATGTCGTGCCCGGTTTCCGTGCGCGCCACGTGTAAACCCTTGCGTAGCGCTTGCCGAGGATGGGGTCTTCCGCACCCGTATCAATTACACTCATATAATGCATATACAGTCAAACCAAAACACATGGTAATTTCATCAAAATTATCATATTAGAGTACTAAAAATTTACATGATTATGCAGATAATGTGATTTGCACCCATGCTGCGGCATGCACTTATGTTTGTCATGAAATAAGAACCTAGTGCTTGCTGAACAATGAATGTAATCATCCAAAAAATCATAGGTCAATGCAGAAATGAATCCAAGAAACTAGACCCATTACCTTTTGTGAAACTCATCCTCAAATTCTCTACCCCATATGGACTGCCCACCAGTACCATCTCCCAATGGATCTCCTGTCTGAATCATGAAGCCTTTAATTACTCGGTGAAATATGAGATTATCGTAATAGCCATTTCTACAGTGAGTTGTGAAATTCTCAACAGTCTTTGGACACTCCTCTGGATATAGTCTAATGTGAATCTCACCAAGAGATGTATGTAATACCTGAAATATAAACATTGTGGTTAGGCAAATTTTCTTGGGGCTACTGAATTATATGCATTACAGAACGAGTCAATGAAAGGATAATAAAACAATTAAAGGATTAGCTAATTAATTGCATCTCATGAAATGTATAGAACAAGCTAACACTCAAGTTATTAAAAATTTTATCAAAAGATTTGAAATATTAACTAGGAAGTGCATTGTTAAAGGATTTGAAGTATAAAAAAAACAGAAAAAACAATACCAGACTGTCTGGAATGGATGAATTGATAGATTTTCCAATATCAGAAACAGCCAAGAGTTCATCAGGAGGTGGCTTTTCATTGAAAACATCCCTTCCTTTGGTTGAATCTTCTGGTTCCTCTGGTTCTCTTCGACTAACAATAAAACAATAGAATAACAAGAAACTGAGTGATTTTAGAGTAGCGAGATATGGCTCGAGTAATTGCTTGAGGTCAGTATGCATATAACAGTTCGCAGAATCTAGAGAAAGTATAATAGATGAACTAGTATCTCTAACTTCTTCAAAAAAAAGTATAAATACATATATGTATATATATATATAAACACAAACCTGAATAAATAAATGCGATGCTTTTTAAACGCACAACATAAAAGAGTAGGATCCATTAAAGGATCTTTGGTGTCATTCACATTCACTGCCGCTGAAGGAATCTTTCGAAGCTTCTTACTGCTTTTGTCACCTTGGTACAAAGCTATCCTCAAGAATCTATCATTATTCTCTACTTTCCCAAGAATACGAGCTACCTTATTTGTATGTAAATTTACAATCTGCAGTGAGGAAAGAGAAGAAATGTAGTGTCACTCATAACAGGACACATGATACAAGACCGTATTTAACATGAAGAGGCAAATATGGAAGAAAAATGTTTGGTTGCAATATAAGCAGTGTAATGGAAAATGCTTCAACAAAGAATGTATGATAATAATAATAATAATATTATTATTATTAATACAATATGTTCTTCAAAGACTGAACTTTTTTGTATCCAATTAAGTGAAAAGTGATGCTTACTTTAATCCCCAACAGTGTTGCATAAAGCAGGAAATTACAGCTATCATCAAAAATAGCATTTGCTTGGGCAGAATTTTCTGATTTCTCTATTTCTCTATCAACAGCCATTCTTCGGCCAAAGTCAATTGCTTCAAGACGATATAAAGGAGCATCACTCCTCTGCAGATCCTGAGCAATCTAAACACATACAGAAAAAAAGCATTGGGCAGAAAATTATTTACAGAACATGAAGATAACACAGAAAAGAGCTCTACCTCCAAAGATTCATCATACACCCGCCTCATTTTACCAGTTCTAAACCAATAAATACGGATCCTTCGATCTGGAGATGTTACAGCAAACTGATTACCATCTGAGCTAACCTGATATAAAGAGCGCTGAATCAATGAACAACGGTTGATTATGTGAGTATCAAATTTAGCCATAATTATTGATATATGTGGAAGAGATTTTTTGGAACATCTTTGACAAAATTTCGGGTGAAAAGGAAACTAGTCATGATTAGAAAAAGTTTAATCCACTTGGATTAGCTTTGTGAAATCTTCACTATTCATCTGTGTTGAATAAACAATCTGCATATGAGTTGTTGAGAATAGTCCCAGATTAATAAATATCAGAAATTCATGTAAGCATATAGATCCCAACAGCTTCCACCTACAAACAAATGATTAAGGGTTAAATGCACTTGTTATAACATGAGCTGCATCAAATATTATTCCCATTTACATTCTCTTTTTGCAAACTATTTCAGCTGCAGTGATTACACAAACAATCATTCCAAATTATTCCCGGCCCACATTTTACAGGTGCTTCCATCTTTGCACCATCTCTACATTTTTCTACTTTTCCTTGGTAAATGTCACCTCTATATTTAGTCAAGTACAGTCATAGTCAGCGGAAGGAAGAAGAAATAAATGAAATCTTATTTCCAATGGGCGGTGCTCTCCTCTATATATACACGAATTGAGAGGCCTTAAATGGGCCAGGAAAAAGGAAAAATAAAACATGGGCCTTTTATGGGACTTTTACAATATGAGAAAAAACTAAATACCAAGAACTAGCGAATGTCAACATCTCTTCTTCCATTGACTTACGCCACACGAGTACCTTTATTGCTTCCTTCCAAGAACTAGGAATGCGAAGAACATCCAAAGTGAAGATGAAGGCCTTATGAGCTATTGTCATTATGATAAGAGATATAATTGGCAAGTGGGTATTTCACAGATGTCACCTTCTATTTTAGATGGGGCTGATGGAGAGCACCATCAAAACCTAAATCTAAAAAGCACACTTATAGTGGCGGAATGACCGAAAATTGTAACACCATTGTACTAGGATTGTGTCGATCATAATAATAAGGAAATGGTGGAATAAGGCTGCTAGAAGCAGGCCGAGTCACAGGTGGAGGATGCACGAAGGGAAGAATCGTGGAAGTAGGAGTAGCGGCCGACACAGGAGAGGGGTGTGAGGCCACAATTGGAAGAGGATACATGTAATCGTCGTGAATAATAATGTTGTCCTCCACCGACGAGAACCGAAATATTGTTCATGTTCACAAAACAACACATCCATGGTGCAATAAAAATGTTTGGAAGGAGGGTGAGAGCAACGGTACCCCTTCGTAGTACCAGAATAACCGAAAAAGATGCATCGGAGAGAACGTGCGTCCAACTTGTCACGATAGCATGATTGATATGAACAAAGCAGACCCACCCAAACAAACACGAGGGTAGACGAGAGGTATGAACGGTGCATTTGGTGGACGGGAAATTGGAGATTTATAGGTTAACGTACTGTAGGGAAGACGATTGATGAGGAACGCAACAGTGAGGATCGCATCACCCCAAGGGCTTTGGGAGATTCATGGTGAGAAGACAGCGGGCAGAGGCCGCGAAGACAGGAGAGGCCGCAAAGACAGCAGAGACAACAGGCAGAAAGGAGCCGCTGGATCAAACCGCTGAACGACAGAGAAATTGCGACAGAGAAGTCGCGACCAACAGAGCAGAAGGCGGAAGCAAGGGCTGGAGAAATCGCGAGCTGGAAAAGTCGCGAGGAAGTGAGCGATGTTGGAGAAGACGCGAGGAAGTGAACTGTCCTAAGAGGCTGCGAACGTTGGAGGAGACCTGAGCATCTGCTACGAGCTATGCTAGGAGATAAAGAGGACGCCAAAAAAATTCCCGTCGCTCTAGTAGCAAGTCAGCGGAAGGAAGAAGAAATAAATGAAATCTTATTTCCAATGGACAGTGCCCTCCTCAATATATAAACACGAATTGAAAGACCTTAAATGGGTCAGGAAAAAGGAAAAATAAAACATGGGCCTTTAATAGGGCTTTTACAATATGAGAAAAGACTAAATAACTCAACTCTAATACCAGAAGCAAAAATTACTAAAAGAAAAAAGATTTAGTAAAACCAAAGGATTTTAGAGTCATTACCTCTATTGCAGAAACAGTTGTCTTGGACTTGGCAATGTCAAAAAGATTTGTATCTGTTTTCAACCTGAAACTTAACCTGCACTCATCAACATATGTGTAAAATTATCAGCAGCTATAACAATTCAAAAACTTAAATTTCCATATATGTATGAAAAGTAAGAAGAAAATAGTAACTGTACGTCCATCTACATTTTAGATATACAGCACCACAAAGGAGGAGCTACTCAAAGTTTAGGCTTGTATCAACCGTTTGCAGCCTTGAAAAGGGGCAAAACAGGACTAAAGTTGTGGTGTATGACCATCTAGTAGGATAACCACCTAAATTGTGCATCTCATCGTTGATCGAGAACTCAAAAGTTAATGATGCTTGTAGTTGTATAGAGCATATTAATGTGTTATTTTCCCAGAAGGAAGATTGTACAACCCCGTATTCATCGAGTGCACCCCTCGAAGCAGGATCGATGCGGGGGAAGTGGTTTTTGAGAGTCAGGCGAGTCGGATGGGCGAGTGGACCAGGATTTCTCCCTGACTCGCGTAGGTCATGCAGCTAAGGGCGTAGGTGGCGAGTGGCGCATGAGGGCATGCACTCGCCCAGGATCAGACCAGGGGAGGGGCGAGTGCGGTTACCCAGCTTGCACTCGCCCAGGCCCCGAGTCAGCAGCGAGTGCTAGTCCCACCAAGGCACTCGCCGGCCCAGGCGAGTGGAAGCGGCTGAGACCACTCGCTTAGCAGTGTTTTTACCAGAGTGCCCTCGCTGGTCTGCTAATAACCACTTCAAACAACAGAATTGACTGTTGGCAGACCCATCTGGGTTGCGCATATTATTTCCAAAAGGCGGGATTGCGCTACTGGCAGGCCAAGTCAGAAAAACTATAAATAGACCCTTAAGGGCATCTTTGGAGGGGATCGGTCTTTGGCTTTCTTCCCCCTCCATTTTGCTTTGGTAGGTTTCTAGAGCCCTCCAAGGTGCCCAGCTCAGCTTTGGCTTGGGAGGGGAAACTCTATTTGATCTACCGGGTGTGTGGCGGGACCTCCGCGCTGCAGCTCAGGGTTTGTTCCCTAGTTCAAAGTCTTTGGACAGGGGTTCAGCTCAGGATAAGTGCAACCTACCCCTTGTGGGTCCGAACTCTCTTATAGACTGGTTACCGGTTTCAACAAAGATGTCCTGAAGAAGCTAGATAGAAGAGAAGCATTTGTTAAGTCCATGCAGAATCGTCGATCGGAGCAGCGACCGGGAGTTCGTTGATTGAGGACTCGATCATCAACCAAATGTCCGTTTGTCGATCAAGTGTTAGCAAACTGGAAAAACCCGAACGTAGGCCGAGATCAAATTCATTCCTTCAGAGTTCGTTGTCTGAAGACTTGTTTGACGAGCGGCCAGAACTATTTGATTAGCTATTCTCCGACCGACCGTTGACACTGCTTCCACAACATCTGGGCTCAGATCCTCTCCTCTTTTGTCATTCCCTCTCTCTCATATGTTTGCTCCATGCTTTTGAAGGTCACACACCCCAGATGCTCTCGAAACTCTCTCTGTCTCTCTTCCAACACTCGTCAAAATCTCACTCCGCTCCTCCATTAGCTCGTAGAGGTCGCGTCGGCTACCGGGGTAGAGGTCGCACCGGCAGGCCTCGTCTTAAGTGTACTCATTGTGGCAGGGTTGAACATCTTGAGGCAACATGTTATTGTAAGCATGGTATGCCTCCACCACCCCATGCCTCCATTATTGTTGTAATGTCTTCCACCAGTCGCGCCGACATTGACGCCACGCACACTTAGCTCCAACATCTCCAGAGGTTATTCAGTCGTTCGTCTGCCTCTGTTGCTTCTATCTCCAATGAAAGTATCTCCTTTCTCTCTTACAGTCCAAATTGGATTGTGGACTCTAGTGTCGCACACCATATTACTCCACAGAAACCGCCTAATATTTGAACTTTGCGCATCCCAAGTTTATCACAGTGTCCAATGGTGACACCGCCCCTGTTTCTAGTTCTCCCACAGTTCTCTCTCCCGTAACCTTTGTTGATTGGCAACGCCGTCTTGGGCATGCTCCTCTCCCAAATCTCAAGAAAGCTCTTCCCAATCTATCTCTTACTGACTTTACCTGTGAATCTTGTATCTCCAGCAAACAGCATCATTCTTCTTATCTCCCTCAATGTATTCGGGGCAATGCTCCTTTTGATTTAGTGCACTATAATATTTAAGGCCCTTATAAAATAGCTAGTGCTTCTGGTTATTCTTACTAAACGATCGTTCTGACATAACTTGTGTGTTTCGTGTCTTTTTTACTGAGTAGACCCGTACACAGTTTTCCAGCTCAATTAAAACAATTCAGATTGACAATGCGAGTGAATACACAAGTCATGCATTTCATAATCTCTGTACTGAGTTCGGAATCATCCACCTAAACTCATATGCTTATACATTTCGACATAATGATGCGGTTGAGAGCAAGAATCGTCACCTTCTTAAGTTTGTTCGCTCCTTTATGTTTCAAATGCAGGTTCTCAGGCTTTATTGGCATTTTGCGGTCTCTATAGAGTGCTATCTCACCAATCGAATGCCTTCCTCACTTCTCAACTATGCAACTCCGTTTAGTCTTCTCTTTTCCTCCACGCCACCCTTTCCAGTCTTGCCTCGCGTCTTCAAATGTACCTGATATGTTCACTACATTGGCCCCTCCACCGACAAGCTTGCACCTCGTACCACAAAATATGTATTCATTGGTTACTCTCGCACTCAAAAAGAATATGTTTATTATTCTCCTGTCGATCACAGGATAGTTATATTTACGAATATGACCTTCCTCGAAGACCAGCCTTTTCATTCTTTCCCTACAACTCTACTGACAACTCCTACACTTCCATGACCTACCGTCCATGTTACTTCGCAACTTCCACCATTTCTACCAACCCACCCATGATACCCAAGAAACCACCTCTATTTTGTGGGTACACTTGCCGCCAACCTCATTTTGTTCCTCAACGACAGTTGCCCTCTACTGATGATATTGTGCGGCATGCAGATCCGACACCAGTGTCTATTGCTCACCCCTTGGCAAATTATGTGTTCTTACATCGTCGTTCATCGGTACTTCACAATTGTGCAACCACTTTATCTTCCATTTCCAACCCTAACACTCTGCAGAAGGCTCTTTAACATCTGAGATGGAGAGCGGCCATGGATAAGGAAATGATTGCTATTTGGGCTAATCAGACTTGGAATCTTGTCTCCCTTCCTTTTGGCCAGACTTATGTGGGATACAAGTAGGTTTTCTCCATTAAACATGGTCTGTGCGGGACAGTTCAACGTCTAAAAGCTCATCTTATGGCCCGTGGGTTTACATAACAGCACGGTCTCAACTATGATGAAACCTTCTCCCAAGTCGCCAAATTAAATTTTGTTTGTGTCCTGATCTCCCTAATTGTTCATCGAATGTGGTAGTTGCATCAATTGAATGTAAAGAATGTTTTCCTTAATGTCGATCTAGTTTAGACTGTCTACATGTAACAGCCTCCCGGGTTTGAGACCACGGAGGAGTTACTGGTATGTCACCTCAAAAATCTCTTTATGGTCTTAAAAGTCACCTCGAGCATGGTATGATAAGTTTAGTCAAGTTGTTTGTGAGGTTGGCTTCACTCGAAGCTCGACTGACTTCTCTCTATTCACTCGTCATCATCCAACAAGCATAGTAATTCTCTTAGTCTATGTTGATGATATCTTGATAACGAGCGATGACCTCAAAGGAATACGCATGATCAAGCAGCATTTGGCCTATACTTTCCAAACTAAAGATCTAGTAAATGTTCGGTACTTTCTTGATTTCGAGGTAGCCCGACATCCCAATGGCCTATCTCAACAGAAGTACTGTCTTGAACTGTTTCATGATGCTGGCTACTCTGGATGCAAGCTTGATTCCTACGATCTATATACTCCAGGAGGGTTGAATGAATCTATACAAAAGCTCACTATAAAGCCCAAAGAGAGCTCATTATCCTCCTCAAGCTTTAGTCTCACACCTTAGAATAAAAATATTGTGTGTTTATCTCATCCTATAAATATACATCTTTTATATCTAGATGCACATGAAGTGAGAAATTAATAAAAGAAATTATTTTATTCTCACATTTTGTATTTCTCCGTACAAGTTAATATAATGCACCTAGATGTATATAGCATATTTTTTGTTATTGCCCCAAAAGGAAGTTGTCCTAAAGAAACCAGAAAGAAGTTGAATATTGGTTAATCTTCGATAATCGATGACCAGGAGTTCGTTGATCGAGGACTCGATCGGCGACAAGATGTCTGTTTGCCGAACGGGCGTTAGCCTATCGGAGAACCGAGCTCAAATTCGTTGACTGAAAACTTGTTCGCCGCGCAGCCAGAGCTCTTTCATTAGTAATTCTCCGACCGGACTCAAGAGTGCTGACCGCTGATTATTCTACAAGCAGTCCCAGAACCCTCATTTACACTTAACAGAACGAAAATTTGTAATCACATTTTGTTGATCGTGAGATTTATGTTCGCCGACCAAGCCATTCCTTTATAAGCGTCAGAAAAGAAAGTCAATTCACTTGATGAACAATGATCTGCGATCTTCATTCACCCATCGAGGTTCAACGGTCGCTAACTAAGTCGTATATCCATCAGCGCTCACCGATGGAAGAATCCTCCTAGCCAAACAAGAGATCTCCGACCGCCGTTCTCCATCTATGTGTTTAGTGATTGCCTACCAAAACTGAAGTTTTCCCGAATTCAAAATAGAGACATTGTTGATAAAATAAAACAGTGTCAAATTCTACCATGCATCTTTTTTGGGACTTGGACAATAATTAAAGAGGAATATATAGTATCTCACAACAACAAAAAATAACCACCCTCTCCTGGGGACTCTAACCCTAATTTTCTCTTTCCTATCAATTGTAACCTCTCTCTCCATGTAATCAAAGTATCTCTTCTCTCTTGAGACTCCGATAGAATCACCACCCTCTCCTGGGGATATTGCACTGGCTGAATATTCACAAAATTTGTAAAGGGTTATTGGATCTCCCTTCAAAAGATTTGCATATAGTTCTTGAGTTACGAACGAAAAAGATTGGGGTTTGAACCTCTAGGAGGAAAAGGATCTATTTAGATTCTTGAGTCTCCAGTGAAAAATATTCATGAAATGTGGAAGAGGGGAGTACCCAAGTTTGGCTAGGGAATCTCAATAAAAATATCATGTCTCCTACTCTATAGCTTAGCTTTTATTTCCTATCTTTGTTTTTATTTTTATGTTTAATATTGTGAATTGTGAAAGAAAATTTTATTTTCTATTCCTTTGATCCTTCTTTGATTTGGCCATGGATTTTCAAGAAGATCGTCTAGGGTTTCCTCCATCTCCTCCTTGGGCTCCGTATTGATCTCATTGTGGTAAGATTCTCTCTTTTCCTCCATTCCGATTTTTGGTTTTTGGTTTTGATTTGCTCAAATAACTGTGATCCATGTTTATTTCCATCTTATAATCGTCTAACCATGAATTATTTTGATCCCTGACGCCGTTTTTCGATTCAGTTGGTGGAATCTCCCAAAACCCTCTCTGAATTAGGGTTTCCCCAAGCCTAAGCGCCGCCAAGTATCTGTCTCCGTGTGGTGTCTCATCTCCCCTCACTAATGAGGGAGGTAAATCGCTAACTCTCTCGTGCTTTAGGTTTTGTAAATAATACCTTGTGTTATCGTAGAATTTCCTTCATGTCAATATCAAAGATGATTGTGCTTGAACAGTTTTAAATTAGGTCTTTAATTGTTGCTTGCGTCGTTTGGCCGCCTTCGTGAGATTCAGCTTCAACCTTAAGGCAAGTAAAGATCTCTCTCTTGCAAACATTAAGCTTAATTTAAAGTGTTTGTTCTTATGATTAATTGACGTCACTTTTGAATATTTAATCTGCCAAACGAATTTGAATTTTGAACACCTAATCTGACAACTTAGTAGTTTCAGGTTTAAAATAGTTGGAATGACATGAATTTGTGGTCATGAATGAATTTAGTTGGATAGTCACCTACATGAATGATTCTTATTTAGATTTTTCACTTAAAGTGACATGAGTTAGTGCAATGAAGTGATTTTAATTAGATTCTCACTTTGATGAATTTCGACTCATTTGATGAGTTTGAGCACTAGTAGGTTTTTGAGCACGAACATTAATTAATTTGAATGATAACTGTTTAGATTTTTTGCTAGCGATTAAATGATTTGTGTTTTATATCATGCTCGTATCATGCACATCTTATTTGGAAGTTAATCATGCCACAAAATGATTTAATGCAAATAAGTACTTGTCATCCCAGAATCGATGCATGCCAAATTTACCCCTGCGATTTACTTGAAAAAACTTCTTGTTAATGATAACTTAATCCCTCGAACCCGCAAAGTTCATACTCATTTCCTAGCTTTCGGTGTCATCGAATTTTGTTTCTTATGTCTGTCTAGTTCTAAGACTTGAGTAAATATTATTCCTTGACCGAATTCCCCTTTCAATTCTATGAATTGTACTCTTGTACATCTGAATCACTAAATTTGTAACATGTCTTGATATGTTAGGAATCTCCTAAATCATGAATACTTAAAGTCCTTAATGTCATAAGCAATCATTGAAAGGTGGTGTTAAATTGATGTGACGGTTTGACACGAGTTTTCGCTTAACTGGCAACGAAAAATAATAAATGGCCATAGCAAGTACAGTTGTTTTGATAAACCTTGTGACGTAGGGTAGGCTAAGGGGTGCACAAAACCTAGGCTTCTAGGGCGGGATGTCGGTGCGACACATAAACCCTAGTCTAAATGCAATGCAACCGTCGGTGACGGCGATGAATAAATCAGAGAAATGAAAACTGTAACACCACGCAAATTTATAAAAGAGCAGAGAATGAGCATTTAATTTTAGCAATTTTGTAATGGCCTTCCACCGCTCGGAGGGTCAAGGCCAAGCGCGCGGCGAATAAATCCCACCTGCAATTATTAGCATATCGGAACAAAGTTCTATAATTACAAATTCAAGTAAAGCACAATAATCAATCAAATAATAATGTCAAATCACATAAACCAATACAATAAGAGACTCACTAGGTAGCAGACTGACCGAGGCACTGAAGATTCTGGAGCCGGATGCGTGGATCGGCGATCGAAAAGTGGAACCGGCGGCGTAGAAATAATGGCGGCGGCTGTCCTCGGCGGTAGACGATGAGATCAGACAAGAAATGGGTAGATCCAGCCACGTACTAGTAGATCCGGGCCGGGGAAGGGTAGATCCGATGTTTGGGTGTGGATCCGAGCAAGGGAATGGAGTATGGGTGTTGGAAATAACGGATCGGGGGACTGAGATTCTCATATCTGGACTGATCTTGAGAATAAGGGTTGTAGGAAGGTGGATCTACGTGAGGGAGTGATTAGGGGTAGTCAGCTAGGGTTGTGGGTGGCTGCTGGATGGCAGAGGGCTGGGCGGCGGGTTTGCTGGAGGGCAGATGAAGGGATGGAGGCGGGTTTGCTGGGAGGAGGAATGGGCGGCCGGACTTGTTAGAGGGGAAGAAAGGGGCGACTGTGAGGGGGATGGCTGGAACAACATCGACGGATGTTTTGGGGGGCTCCTGGCGGCAAAAATAGGGCTGACGGGAGGGGAGAAGAAGTCTATGGCAGGGGGATACCTTGAGGAGAAGATCGAGCGCCAAGGAGTCGTCACCAAGGGCTCCACGGAATCGGCACCGTGGCTTGATCGCTGGATTCCGGGAATGATACTCTCCAAAATATGCAATGCCTTGATTCAGCCTCGAGCACCTCTATTTATAATAACATGAAGACTAGGGCATCCCCAATCAACGGATATGATTGGTCGGGGGGAAAACCACTTAAATATAATAATAAACCAAAATATATAAAGTAATATATGATCTCGACTAGCGACGCGGATCCGGACACATCTGCGGAGTCTGATCGTCGATCCGGGCATGTCATATATGGTAAGTCATCAAATCAGCACCGAACGGGGCCAAAGCTCGTCCTCGTCTCTGCTCTGCATCACCTTGCATTTAGACTCTTATTAGATTCACGTGCATCAAATAGAAACATTTACACCTTTCACTGATTACAGCTAATGATATTACATGATCGAATCTATGTTGTACTCCGGAGTAATCTAATAATTTAACTTGTTTATGTTTGACTCATTTGCTTGTTTGTCTTGTTAGTTTTGCTTCATGAAAACTGGTACACATCTATTATTGTTCCCTTTCTAGTTTTGTACTTTATCTTGCTTATGTTATTGATGTTTTGAGGCTTTTCCTTCTTATTTTGGATTTGTTTTAGCGTTTGTTCCTGTGTTGTCTGCTTCCGGAGCCCGATCTGCGTCAATCTTCAGATTCTATATTTACATTTCATTTCCTTTACTGTCAGACATTGTTTTTAAATAATAATTATAGTCAGTAAATCATGGACAACTGATAGAATAAATAATGTATGTACTAAAATTTAATATTAATTGTATGATCATTCATCTTAGCCTGTCATTGCATGAAACTTGTATCTGAATTTATATTAAGAGTTTAAATAAAACGTACGTGCACATGTTTCTCACTATCATGTTTTAAATCTTCCGCATAAAAACAAACTGTTTTTTTTTCAAATTAATTATTTTAAGAATAATTATCATTATATTTGCTCCTGCCATACAGACATAGATTTTCTTTCTGCACGTGTCTGTGGCATCACGACTCGGCCCAAAGCACATTCTGACTTTTGTTGAGACGGATCGTAACAGTTGGTATCAGTGCTAGGTTAGCTTATAAAGATAAAGTATTTTATAATTTTCACCTATTTTGAATCTTATTATATAAATATATGACATGCATCATTTTTTCACTCACTTTATAATTATTTGTTATTTACGGCTGAAACACGCACACACTCACTCACAAACATGAGTAGTATGCACACGATTGTTAAGTGGATATGAGAAAACTTAACATTTTTGCATATATGAATTTTCACTAGGATATACACCGCTGGCGAATATTAAATGGATATGGCGAGTTTAATATTTTCAAGTGCGATGACAATAGTATCATAATATGCATGACATGTTAAGTAAAATGAGTGTTTAACATGACATGTGTATCCATTCATTTGCATTCATATTATAAATCAATAAACAAGTCTCCAAGCTAAGAACAACAATAATGATTGTACACACATGGATTTATTATTTGCTTGACATCGCACATGATCTCATTCTTACATTTGTATGATCATTACCTAAAATTGTCCAATGAAAATGTTGTAATTATTACATGATTTATGTACATGACAGTAAGAAATGTGTTAGAATCTCTTGTCTTAAGTCCCCAATATTCGTATATAATCCTTTTTGTCCTGCCTGACTATTAATCTTGTTTGATCCTCTTGTATACCTTTCTAGTTAGCTCCTAAGCGTCAGTGTCACAAGCAATGCAATTCTAAGCATATGTCTCTAGTTGTATAAGAAAGCGCGAGAGTCTTCTTGTAAATTTCTCTCCTGAATTACTTCAGTGATGTTTCGTGTTCTACCATCCCTAGATTGTCTTACTTATGTCGATACTAAATTGTTGTTCATCTTCTTTTCCTCTTTGATGTTCTATCTTCTCTTTGTGCAAAGATCTTTTCTGCTCTCGAATTCTCGAGTCATGTTTCTCAATTCCTAGCTAATCGAAGAAATTTCTATAATCCTTGAACCTAGTCTTCCATATCCAGTCGAACCCTCTAAGATTGTGTTATATAGTGTACACAAGCTTCGAAAGAGAACCATTCATATGGTTAGTGTTTTGGATGAATGACAAGTCTGAGGAGTACGGTTGAGAATTTGAATATGATATGTGTATCAAATATCCAAAAAAAAATCTCTTGATCTCGGTAAGTCTTCGCGCTTGTTCTCCTTTTTGTTTCAGTATTTTCTTAGTTAACTTTCATGCCTTGATTTGCGAACCATGTTGGAATGAATGTCATCTGAATCCTGGCCATAAGAGATCCCAGTCAATAATTCTTTAGAAGTTTCGGGACGAAACTTTCTAACTATGGGAGAATATAACAACCCATGTTTTTGTTCTACTAAAAAAAAGTTTAAATTAATTAAAAAAAAATGAGATAGAAATCAATGCCATTTTTGTAATTAGAGAATTAGGTTTTCTCTTATATCAAAGTCTCCCGCTGTTTCCGCCACTCCCAATCCCTCCTGTCGTGGCCACCAGCTTCTCCTCCTCATGCTCTGGTCGGCGGCTTCCCCTCCTTAAGTCAACATCAGGCTCGCCCCCCTCCTGTGCGTCCCCTTTTCTGGACGGCAGTCTTACCGCCACCTTCTCCTCCCCAGGCTGACAACAATAACTTCATCTCCTCTCCAAACCCGGAGGTTCTTCTTCCTCTTCCTAGGGCAGCAACTTCAACCCTTATTCCTCTGATCCTTCTTCGATTTGGCCATGGATTTTCAAGAAGATTGTCTAGGATTTCCTCGATCTCCTCCTTGGGCTTCGTATTGATCTCCTCGTGGTAAGATTCTCCATTTTCCACCATCATTCAGATTTTTTGTTTTCTTATAAATTTGTCTGGTTTTGATTTGCTCAAATAACTGTGATCTATGTTTATTTTCATTTTATAATCGTCTAACCATGAATTATTTTGATCCCTGACGCCGTTTTTCGATTTAGTTGGTGGAATCTCCCAAAACCCTCTCTGAATTAGGATTTTCCCAAGCCTAAGCGTCGTCAAGTCTCCGTCTTACCGTGGTATCTCCTCTTCACTCACTTTTGAGGGAGGTAAATCGCTAACTCTCTCATGTTTTAGGTTTTGTAAATAATATCTTGTGTTATCGTAGAATTTCCATCATGTCAATATAAAAGATGATTGTGCTTGAACAGGTTTAAATTGGATCTTTAATTGTTGCGTGTGTCGCTTGCCCGCCTCCGACAGATTCAGCTTCAGCCTTAAGACAAATAGATCTCTCTCTCTTGCAAACATTAAGCTTAATTTAAAGCGTCTGTTCTTGTGATTATTCGACGTCACTTTTGAATATTTAATCTGCCAAACGAATTTGAATCTTGAACACCTAATCTGACAACTTAGTAGTTTAAGGTTTAAAATAGTTGGAATGACATGGATTTGTGGTCATGAAAGAATTTAGTTGAACAGTCACCTACATGAATGATTCTTATTTAGATTTTTCACTTAGGGTGACATGAGTTAGTGCAAGAAGGTGATTTTAATTGGATTCTCGCTTTGATGAATTGTCTCATTTGATGAGTAATTTGAGAACTAGTGGGTTTTTTAACACGAGCATTAATTAATTTCAATGATAACTGTTTAGATTCCTTGCTAACGATTAAATGATTGGTGTTTTTTATCATGCGTGTATTGTGCACATCTTATTTGGCAGTTAATCGTGCCACAAAATAATTTAATGTAAATGAGTACTTGTTATCCCAGAATCGATGCATGTCAAATTTATCCCTGCGATTTACTTAAAAAACCTTTTTGTTAATGATAACTTAATCCCTCGAACCCGCAAAGTTCAAACTCATTTTCTAGTTTTTGGTGTCATCGAATATTGTTTTTTATGTCTGTCTAGTTCTAAAACTTGAGTAAATATTATTCCTTGATTGGATTTCCCCTTCCAAGTTTATGAACTCTACTCTTGTACATCTGAATCGCTAAATTTGTAACATGTTTTGTTATGCTAGTTTTGTACTTTATCTTGCTTATGCTATTAATATTTTGAGTCTTTTCCTTCTTATTTTGGATTTGTCTTAACGTTTGTGTCTGCGTTGTCTGCTTACTGAGCCCGATCTGCATCAATCTTTAGGTTCTTTGTTTACATTTCATTTCCTTTACTGTTAGGCATTGATTTTATGCAATAATTATAGTCAGTAAATCATGGACAACTGTTATGTTAAATAATATATGTACTAGAATTTAATATTGTTTGTATGTTCATTCATTTGAGTCTGTCATTGCATGAAATTTGTATCTGAATTTATATTATGAGTTTTAATAAATTGTACGTGCACCTGTTTGTCACTACGCATAAAAATAAAGTTGTTTTACTTCAAATTAATTATTTTAAACCTAATTATCAGTATCTCTACCTCGCCTTTACAGACATGGATTTTCTTTCCGCTCATGCCTGCGGCATCACGACTCACCCCAAAGCACACTCTAACTTTTGTTAAGACGGGTTGTGACACTTGCATATGTAAGATCAGAATTACCACCCAAACTAACTTTTTCTTGGAATGACGGTGAACCCAAGAGATATAGTTTTACCTTTTTTTCATTTGAATGGATTCTTTCTCAAAACCATACACAAATGCATGGAGATCTTCGGCTAATCATTATTCCAAATGTTGGAAGTTTATTGATTGTGAACCTATATTAGACTATTTAGTCGTGCGAAAAAATAGAAAACCAAACCATTATATAATATTTGCCTTATTTAATATTTTTTGGTGTAGTGTGGAGGTTTTGCTTTTGGCTAGGTTGTTGCTGCTCACGACACATACAACCCTTTCTTGACATAATATAAGTTACTTCGCCCATGGCGCAATGCAAACCACCTCAAATGTGTCTTTTTAAGCTTGGAAGGATGGGATGTCACACTTCTTGCTAACCTCATACACGAGGTTGACGCGGAAGCGCTGCGAACATATGGAGAAATCCAAATTTGGATAAATGTTGTTTTGTTCTCCAAGTGCAATATAAGGATAATGGCAAGAAGAGCCCGGGTAAATATTGGACGAGAAAAAAAAGAGAAACAAACACAGATAACTAAACATATAGAAACACACCAAAGTACGCATAAAAATATGCACATAATGAATAAAAAATAAACTAATGCAAACTTACCATTGTCATAGAATGATAGAAATTTGAGTAGGTCGGGTTGAAGGAGAGGTTGATTATGGCCAAGTTTGGCGTGGATTATATCGTCTGCGCGACATTCATTCGCGCCGCGCAACCGTGACTGCAGTTCCCGAGGCACGGATGAAATCTGCGTGGACGCCGCAGTTTTTTGGGGGCGTGCCTGATCCCCGACGCCTGACCGCGACCCCGCCAAACGGTGCAGGGCCGCGGCCGGGCAGTGCCATCCACCCGATTATCGAGGATTAGCTCTACCAAATGCATAAAAAGACTTTGTGGAGTTCATAACGAACAAAAAGAACAAAGATCTTTGGATGATCAAAATTATGAAAAATCCATATTAGGCCAACCTACCCATTTGGAGCACTAATCTTTGGCTGATGCAGGACGGCGCATAGGGTTTGCGTGCCTGTCCGCTTTTTCTAGGAAACCCTAAAGGCATGCAATGAAGAAGTGTGATTTGAGCGAACGTTGCACGAAATTTAAGAAATGAAGCAACTAGATTTTTTGTAAAACACAAAATCACTATTTTGTTTTAAATGAATTTTCTTGAAAAATTGGTTCAATTCTAAATTTGGAGAGGAAGTACGCAATTTTGGTTCCGTTCCCCTTGTCGTAGCAAAATGAAAATCGTGAACTCCAAATACGTTTCCGTTTGGAGTTTTCAACGTAGTGTTTGCTGACAAAATTCGGGCGAAAACTCAACAATGAATCTAATTATCCTAAGAGAAAATGTAGACACACGCAAAGGAAAGGGAAGAATCAAGTTACCCACGGAAAGAGTCCCGCGAGAATTTGAAATCGATGGCAATCCCGCGAGGAACTCCTCGTCACATTCGATTTCCCATTCCGAGGTCGGCCGCTATCGCACACAGGCACCACAGAGAATTTCTCACTCACAGACGAAAGTGGATCCACGGAGTCACTCGCTCTAGAGAAGCCACAAACCTAACACCCTAAAATTCACCCGCTCTCACACAAGTGGCTCCACGAATCCCCTAACACACGAACTAAAGTTCACTCACTAGTCACACGGTGGATCCACGAAATCTCAACGCATGAGAGTAAAATTTCACTCAACTATCGTTTTCTCGGCAACACTTAAATTTAACTATTCATCATCTACAACATCAACAAGTCTTACTAACACTCGTTAACAGGACTTTCATTCATCAACTATATTGTATCAGCTACAGGACTCGAAGAAGCAACTCAGACATCAACTCCTAAAACAGGAAATCACAAACATTCTTCATTCACTCCTAAACTCCTAGAGCTACAGGAATCATACATTCAACAACCCAAGACTCAAGGAAACATGCTCCATTTTTGTCAATCATCAATCACCATAAAAAAACACGACACCTCCCCTTTTATAGGGTTTCGACCTTAACAAGCAGTAGAACTGCATCTTCATGGAGGAACGGCAGAAGTGGACAGTTGCAAAACCGCCGGTGGTTGCGGGAGAAATCGACGCAAGAGGCTCGCTTCACATGCAGCCGAGAACATGGGAGGGAGTCGTGGTCGGTGGCGTCGTTTGGTCGTGGCCGAAAAACGCGGGAGAGGTGTTGCTGGATCATGGGGAAGACACGCAGGAACCCTAGATCTGTGGGAGAAGTCTTCTGCGGGATCGGGTGGAAGATGAATAGCGTCGGCTTCTTCTTCTGCTAACGTGCAAAATTAGAAAAAGTGTTCAACATGAAAGTTGTAGGTCTCGTCGAGCCAGTCAAAAAACATATCTTACATGTCCATTTTGGTGCCCAAATCAGGGAGTTCGCACAGTTCGCATATAAGAAGTATTCTCATATGATTACGCCCCTATATATATATATATATATATATATATATATATATATATATATTTGTAATATATATATATATATATATGTTTTAATCAGAATTTATATTTATATGTATTATATTTTTTCCCACACACAAGTACGACAAAATGCAGCAACAAAAATGACAAATAAAACATGCAAAATTCAGGGTGAGGTTCGGATGGGTGCGGCGTCAGGCACTTTTCCGTCGACCTGAATAGGACTGGTCTCCACCAATAGCAGTTGCCATTTGGCAGTTATTGTGCTACCGAAAGCATCACAGTTCTGTTCCAGGCCTTACCCAAGCCAGGCACCAGGCCGTCTGGTGCCTGGACCTATGCTCGGGCAAGGCTGCACCTCAAATGGGGGTCTTGTAAAGCCCCCTAGGCCTGCCCAGGGCCTGACCCGGCCTAACCAAGCCCACACCCGGGTAGACACGAGCCGGGATGAAAGAGAAGATAATCTCTTGAGAAGTACTCTAGAAGGGGGTGAATAGAGTATTTCAATTTTAAGAGACTGTTTTCCAGTTTTAACTGATTCACACAACAATCTAGTTTATATCATAGCACAACAATCACAAGTAAATAAAGACATCAAAAAGACAGAGAAAACAACATAGAAGACACACAAGTTCATAATGGTTCCCCAAATGTTGGGTACATTCACTCTTCTGCCATAGCAGGAATCGACTATCACTAGTGCTTAGTCTTTTGATAAGGAGACTCTTAGAACCAGGACTTTAGATACAGTGTTCAAAAACCACCGAGTCTTTTGATAAGGAGACTCTTAGAAACACTGAATCCTTTAAGGAGAGATTCTAAGAACTCCTTGTAAAAATTTTAAGGCTAGGTAAAGTTTCCACAAAGATATCACTTTTCAACAGATTCTATAGAAGTAGTCTTGATAGCACTGTATGGATTCTGGCAGTAATTAACAGCAGCTTCTTTGTAGAAGAGAAGAGGATTGATTCTCAAGAGAAGAGAGAATCTTCTTGTTGTCTTCTGAGAGTAGAAGACATCTTTTTATTGTTGTCTTGATTACTGCAGTTGTTCTTCAGAGTTAAGGAATATCCAGAGAGAAAGGAGGATGAAGAAAAGGGCTAATTCTCTAAATTTCTCTGTTACATACATCCATAGGAAAAAAATGTCTATTATATCTCCTTTTAAATTCCTTCTTATTTTCTGACAGAAAATCGACTACAGGAATTTCAAAATCTTTCCAACTGAAGCCTTTTGAGCAGTCCATGTTGGCTAATCATATTTCTTCATGCCTTGCTACGTCAAGTTCCAAGGACTATTATTTCTTTCTTAAAATAGGTGGATAACGGCTGTATTTTATCTCTAATTACAACCAAGATAGTTTCCAAGAAATTAGTCATTGGAGACCGTTTGAGAAGTCTATGCAACTCTGAGAAGTCTGAATACTTTTGAGTAAATGTCGATATATATATATATACTAGCATCTTCGAACGGGCTCCGCCCGTTCTCGATGCGTCGTTGCGGGCTTCGCCCGCTTGGCAACGATATGGGTCGCGGGCGGCAACATGTGTCGTGGACTGCGATATTGGTCGTGGGTGGCGACATTGGTCGTGGGCGGCGATATTGTTCGTGGGCGGCGATATTGTTCGTGGGCGGCGACATTGTTCGTGGGCGGCGACATTGTTTGTGGGCGGCAACATTGTAGATGGGCGGCGACAATGGTCGGGGGCGGTGACAATGTTCGGGGGCGGAGACATTGTGCAAGGGCGGCGACATTTTTCGGGGGGCGGAGATATTGTTCGGGGGGGTGACGTCCTTTCCTATACACAACACTTCAACCTCACCATCATAGGTCTTTGATAGAGAACATTAATTTTAAGAAGTAACAACAAAGAAATATGATTGTAACACATACATCTGCAAGTAAACACACATACATGCTCGAATCTGACCGGAGGGGAAGCAGGTGTTCTGCTTCGATTCGAGCACAGAGTCCGGCACAAATCCCGGCGGTGAGTGAAGGGGAACTCCTTGCTCGAAATGGAGATAGGGAGAGGAGTGATCGGAAGGAGAAGAACGACCTAGGCGAAGCGGATGCAAGGAGTTGAAGCAGGAGGGGGAAAAGATATCGGCGTGCTGTGCTTTTCTTTTCTATTCTGTTTTCAACAGCGAGTTATTTCTATATAAAATAATTTTTGATTGTCATTATTTTAGATTTATAAATATCAATAATTTCGTTCTCATCTCTTTAATTTTTTTCCCAATTGAAGCGAACTCTTCAAGCCCTAAAATCAATAATTTCTTTGTCAAATACTTCTACTCAGAAGGGTTTGATTTAATTGTGTGTGTCCCGCTCTTCTTAAATATTATGAATCAGCACCTTTTATAAAGAGTGTCACCACTCATTATGAAGCTTCTTAAATAACTGAAGTTCTTAAAGTTCTTAAAAGTTTCCATGAAATGCATAGTGTCACCACTCATTATGAAGCTTCTTAAATAACTGAAGTTCTTAAAGTTCTTAAAAGTTGCCATGAAATCCTACAATGCAGTCTTTTAAGAAGTGCAAGCAATCTGATGATGCACTTATTAGAACATCTATGAGTGAAAACACATGCATACATTGCAGAATATTTTTTGATTTTGCAACTAATAGAACATGGTGCATAATAAGACAGTGCCAAGTAAGCAACCGATAATAGGAATGAATATGTTCAATGGAGGTGGATGCATTTAATTCAGCCATACGTATATAGTGTTGAAATTTTGAAAGCGGTAAACATCCATTTAATTTTGCTGTTATAGACAGTGCAAAGTAAGCAAGAGCATACATTTAATTTTGCTGTTATAGAGAAAGAAGAAAAAATTTATATGCACCATGTACAATCCAGAAAAAGTTTGAAGACATATATATATAATCAGGATACGATGATACATTTAATCATTGCCAAATAAAACTTATAGAAAAATTTGTAATCAGGATACGATGATATACATTTAGGCTCTGTTTGGGGGAACTTATTTTCACCGATCGAGCGGTTACGACCGCATGAATCTGACCTTAATTAAGGTCCGGTTCATGCGGTCGTAACCGCTCGACCGGTGAAAATAAGTCCCCCAAATGAAGCCTTAATCTTTGCCAAATAAAACTTATAGAAAAATTTGTATGCATACATTTAATCAGGACCTTAATTAAATTCCGGTTCATGCGGTCGTAACCGCTCGACCGGTGAAAATAAGTCCCCCCAAACGAAGCCTTAATCTTGGACAAATAAAACTTATAGAAAAATTTGTATGCATACATTTAATCAGGATATGATCATCCTCATATATGTATCTTAACAGATCTAAAACTTTCTGTAATTTGTCTTATATATATGATCATATCCAGAAAAATTTGTATGCACTATCTTATATATAATTTGTATGCACTGTTTGAATGGATTTCAGAAGAACAAAAAAAATTGCAAAAGAACAGAAAAATTTGTATGCACTGGCTTATATATAATTTTTATGCACTATTTGAATGGATTTCAGAAGAACAGAAAAATTTGCATACACATGGATTTCACCCATGTTCAAAATAATTACAGGACATACACATGTTCGAATGACAAAAAAATTTATGAAATCCAAATCTCTAAATGCATAGTATTGTGGAGTATACCTGCATACACATGGATTTCACCCATGTTCAAAGTACAGGACATACACATGTTCGAATGACACAAAAAAATTATGAAATCCAAATCCCTAAATGCATAGTATTGTGGAGTATACCTGAATATCATTCAGCTCTGAAATGAATAACCCAGCTCAGCTCAGGAAAGTGCTAGGACAGAGGGCGGTGGCTAGGAATGGAATTCCAGCAGAGAGTGATGGCTATTTCTGCAGCGGAGGTGGCAGGTGGAGGCTGAAAATGCGGATCCGGCGGAGCGGGGAGGCTGGAAATGTTGAGGAATGCAGTGGAGGCCAAGGAGAATAAATTTGCATGAATAACGATTTGAGAAGAACAGAGAAGAAGTTTGAAAAAAAAATGGAGAAGAAAAGCTTACCGGAGGTGCCGATCGATGAGGCCCTAGGCGTCTGTGGGAGGAAAAAAATGGGAAGAAGACCGCGGGAGGGGAAGCGGGTGTTGTGCTTCGAATCCGGCGCAGAGCCCTCCCGGCGTTGAGGATGCGATGAAGCACGACCTCGGCGAAGAGGATGCGATGAGGCACTTGTCGGCCCCGACGTCCAGATCTGTAGCGATGATGTCGGCAGCTGCGGGAGGAAGTATGAAGCAGGAGGGGAAATGATTTAGGGATTTTAGTTAAAGCGTTGAGGAGTAAAAGCAGGAGGAAGAAATAATTTCGGGGTGTGCTGCTGGCGCTGCTTTCGGCGGAGACAACCCGGGAGAAGACGTGCTGCAGTGCGGGATTTGATCTCTCCTAAAAGCAGGAGGAAGAAATAAGTTTGGGGCGTGCTGCTAGCGCTGCTTTCGGCGGAGACGGCCTGGGAGAAGACGTGTTGCAGTGCGGGATTTGATCTCTCCTTTCGGTGTGCTGCAACTCTGGATTTGATGGCTGGGATCGTGCCATCTTGTGGTATTTGGTGGCGGATCGTAAGGTATTTGCTGGCGGAAAATTGGGATCTGAGAGTGGACATTCGTTCAGGAATTTTGATCGGACGACTCCAATGAAAACAATGGTGTGCTCCCAAATAGCTATATCGCTTTATATAGATAAGATATATATATATATATATCGACATTTCGTCGAACACTATTTGATGTCACTCTAGAAAATTAGGCGTGGCTTTGAGAATTCGACGCATCTTTCAGAAGTCTAAGTAACTTTGAGATGAAGTCGACACGGCTCTGATATATATATATATATATATATATATATATATATATATATATATACTATTTCAAAAAGAAATATGGAGGTCTGCAAATAACAGCGAATTAAAAATTCATTCAAAAAATTTAGGCCGTCGGATCGATCAGATCTGGACTGCAAATAAACTTTCCCAAAAAAATCCCTCCTCTCTCCTGAATCCCAAGCCCACCAAAAAATCCCGATTTTTTTTGCCCAGCCCCGCACTCCCCCCTCTTTCCACTGCCGCCGGCGGCGGAGCCACCGGCGCCCACCGGCGGGTTCGCCGGACTCCGGCGAACACTCCGGGGGTTGTCCGGCGACTGGCGGGCAGGGCGAAGCCCGTCGCCACGACTGGGTACTATCGCGCGGGGCACGAGGGCCGGAGGCCCGTGCCTGTCACTCGTGTATATATATATATATATCGACGTTGTGTAGATTTCTTTTGATGTTGAATCGAAAACTATTCGACGCTACTCTGGAGAATTTTTGTCACTTTGAGATCTTCTACATTTTATTTAGTTATACAGATTTGCCCTCTCAAATTACCTTTCTATACAACACAGGTAATATCCTAATTAACCACTCTTCAAATTGTATATCAAATCAAGAAGTGAATTTTTTCCAACAATTTCCTCATATTTGATATATCAATTTTAAAAAAAAAACTGAGTGATTTTTCAACAAAAGTAAAAGAAATTAAGGCAATCAAAGGAGATGACATACATTTCTCATATTAACATTTACATTGCACAAATAAAATACATCAAACAGACTTGCATCTCACAGATAAGAAAAATCATTGATGGCATCAATCTAGAGTACCGTGATAAAGAGTTTGAGGATGATCCAGTCATCAAGAACTTATGTATTTTGTAATAAACTTTCTTTATAATATTTAGTGAGTATTTGTTGATAATTTTTTGTCGCTGTAAACTTTTTAAGGTGAGTCCTAATTGACTTACAAATAGAGAGAGGAGCATACAGATAGATAAGAGAAAAATACAAGAAGAAGGAAGAGAAAACTAGACTCTATCCCTAACATATTCTTTAAGAAAAGGACAACACAGGTAGCGGCCACATTTGCCTCTCACGCCCCCTGGATTGTGGTTGTCATTGTAAGCAACAAACTTGTTGAGCAGAAAGCTCCTGGCTGACGATGAGGAATACCCATATGGAGAGAACCAGGGTCAGCGGATGTGTCCTCTGGCACTTTTTCCTGTGAATAGAGCTTAACATTCCTCGCTGAAATGTTTAAGAATCCAGTGAGCATATGTGGCATTTTTATTCCTTGCAAGAGGTTGTTTAGCATCAACCTCATGTAGGGAAATGAATTCCAATGATCATACATGGCATTTTCCTGCGCAGGCATAGTCCTTCCTAGGAAATACCATTATCCCTCTTCTTAATTCTATAGAAGATAGAGATCAAGACCATCCTAGGAAGGAATGGTCCAGAAGAGGAGTTGGAAAAGTTGTTTGAAGGAGACGGTTGTCTAAAGTATTCAAGGGTTAGAGAAGGTAAGAGTGACGAGAAATAAAAGATAGATGAAAGAGTGAGATACTCATTTGAAGCAGTCTTTAAATAGACAAGATATTCAACGTATCTTAGTTAAATGTGATGACGATTCAAATCATTTGACCAAAACACAGCTGGGAGAAATAAAGTTGTGATTGTTCAACATGTGAGTGTTCAAAGTTTTGTAACTCTCAAGTGATGAACTCTTGATATTATTGAGGACACGTAAAGTTCTCTTGCCATTCACTGCATGCAATTCTAATGCATGAGATCAGAGTCTCGGTTCTAAGTTCTAGACTTTTACTAATTAAGAAATGCCTTTTAATTTTCATGACTTATACCCCAAGACTTTCTATGTTAAGTATTCCAGCAGTTTAGTATTTTTAGTTACATGTTCACTCCACATTTGGTTTATGAAGGGACTGATTTGTACCTGCATCAAGAATAAATATTAGAAAGAGCCCAGTATACCTCGGGTTTTGTTTGTCTAGTATGATAATTGTTATGGGAATAGAAAGGATTTCCCATGTTACTCATAGTGTGAGAGGTTTCTAATAGATTGCACCGGCAATCTTTCATGAAATGTTCTATCATATGGCAACAATGGCACTCATATTTATTATATTTAGTTTTTTATTTTCATGCATGTGTTGAAGAATGAATAGCTACTCCTAGGGAAGAAAAAGAGTGATTACCTGCGTGAAGTTCTCGATGCCCTAGGGGGACCCGCCCGGTTTGATTAGGAGGATGGT
The DNA here is from genome assembly GCA_039513925.1 of Platanthera zijinensis. NCBI lineage: Eukaryota > Viridiplantae > Streptophyta > Magnoliopsida > Asparagales > Orchidaceae > Platanthera > Platanthera zijinensis. The sequence continues at coordinate 67,731,195 of CM077082.1, forward strand.
GAGACTGAACCGATTGGTTCAGTTAGGGTTGAGCACGAAAAACCGAAAACCGCAAAAGCCGATCGCACCGCAAAAACCACACCAAATTTTAAACCGCACCACGTAGTGTAGGTGCGGTGCGATTTGGTAATTTTATAAACCGCAAGTAGTGCGGTTTTCAAATCTTAAAAAACCGCAAACACCGCACCGCAAACATCACATTTTAATATATATCATGTAAAATATTCCCATTTATTCGTGTACAACCCTCATATCACATATTCGCCTATTTACATTTTCTAATTTCTTATACATCTAATTCATATATGATATTTTGATGTTCTAATATTCACGGCGCACCCCACCTATTTGCATGCACCTATTATGATGTTCTAATATCACTGTCATTAAAGAAGTTAACATCTTCAAAGATGATGTTGTTATCCTGCTTCAGAATTCGAAGAGTATTTAAATTTCTGTTGTACATTGTTTAGTTGGGTCGATGAATGAATTTATTGAGAATCTGTCTTGTAACAACACTCAAATTAGTGTTATGAAGCTTGATGGTTTATGGTTTACTCTAATGTGCACTTATGGCTTATTTGTTTGATTGAAATAAAACTATATTAAAATAACGATGTACTAACTATATTTTGTTAATCTATTTTATAAAGCACTCAACAGTCAAATGAACCCAAAAAAGATAACTAAAGACTCCATCAATTTTAGTTGGATAATCAACATACACTTGCTTCAATAAATCCTCTATATGATTAAGTTAGCCTCAAAGGATTAGAAATTTAGGACTAAATAGTGTAAAATAATATTGATAAAAATTATTCATGACTATTATTTGAACAAAATCTTTAAGACGTGGAGGATAATCAACTTTTCAAGGATATCTACAAACTTGTTGTGGGCACGGAGCAATATCAGGAATTGAGTCAAGGGTATCAAAGCATGAAGCTAGACTTGGAGAAATTCGATCCCACGCCTGATGTCAATAAAGAATATCAGATAACACATGGTGTCAAAAGACCGCACCGAAACCGCAATCGCACCGCAAAAACCGCATCAAACTGAAACCGTACCACGTAATTTTGGTGCGGTGCGGTTTTACTCAGGCCAAAACCGCGCACTTGCAGTGCGGTTGCGGTTTGGGCCAAAACCGCACCAAACCACACCGTGCACACCCCTAGGTTCAGTCTCCTTGTTCTTTGGCCCCTTCCGATGATAGATCGCTCTGAAACGTCTCCGGTCATATCATTCCTACTGTCTTCAAAAAAATGCTTGTCCTCAAGCTGAAACTCGGGATATGTCTCCTTGAGCTCGTCATAATCCACACAAGTCCGTTCGGACTAAACCATGCCTTTCCAGTGAATCAGCAGTCGTACGATGGATTTTCGTTGCACTGTCTTAATCCTTGCTTCAAGAACCCTCTCCGGCACCGGCCGAACTTTGCCTGCTTTCGTCACCTCCGGCAAGGGGCTAACATGTGGAATGTCCCCTTGTGCCGCCCTTTTGAGCAACGACACATGAAAGTTTGGGTGGATACGAGAGTCCGTTGGAAGTTCCAGAGTGTATGTCACGGCCCCCACCTTACTTGTCATCTGGAAGGGTCCGTGGTAGAGGGGTTCCGGCTTCTGGTTCTTCACTCTTGCAACTAACAACTGTCGGTAATGTTGTAGCTTGAGGTAAACACACTCTCCAACCTCGAAGTTTTGCTCTCGTCGGTGTTTATCTGCTTTAGTCTTCATGCGGTGTTGTGCTCTCTGCAGGTTCTCCATTAGCTATTTTAAGATGTCTTACTTTTGCAACGCGGACTCCACTTCCGGTACCACGGACGATCCTTTCTCATAGTTCCATAGCGTCGGAGGTGCTCTCCCACACAAGCTCTCGAACGGTGTCATCTTTGCCGGTGTTTTGTACGTTGTGTTATACCAGTACTCCGCCCAAGGGAGTCATTTACTCCACTGGTGGGGTTTACCCGCAATGAAGCAACGCAAATAGCTCTCCACGCTTCTATTGAGGGCCTCTGCCTTCCCGTCTGTTTGGGGGTGGTTGGTTGTACTCATGCGTAAGGACGTCCCCGTGAGACGAAAAAGCTCCTTCCAAAAGCTGCTAGTGAACACGGTGTCGCGATCGAAAATGATGGAAGTCGGTATCCCATGTAGTCTCACCACCTCCCGGACAAAGGCTTCTGCCACGGCCTTTGCAGTGCAAGGGGGGCGCCAGCGAAATGAAGTGTTCGTACTTAGAGAGGCAGTCCAACACAACCAGAATGACCGACTTTCCCTGAGATTTGGGTAACCCCTCGATGAAATCCATTGCAATGCAGCTCTGGGATGTCTAGTGGTACCAGTAACCCTGCTGGAGTGGTCGTGTCGTACTTCTGCCACTGGCATTCCTTATAGTTTTTCACATTATGTGTTACATCCACCTTCAGTCATTTCCAATACACATTCTGCTTGATCTGTTGACAGGTCCGCAGCATTCTGAAGTGCCCACCGCTGGGGGTGTCATGAAACTCGTGAAGTAACTATTGCCTCAATGGGGATCCTGGTGCTACCAACAAGCGTCCCTTGTAGTACAAACGGCCATTAATGACATGGTAGCCCGCTTCTACTTCTCTACCTTCTGCAATATTCGTCAACGTCTGTCGTTGCTCCGTATCGGCTAACACCTCCCGATGGGCATCCTTCATTATGCCAAAGACCGACGCAGAGATAGCCAAAATAGAACTCGTCGTAGGCAAGCGCGAAAGCACGTCGGCGATCTTATTCTCATTCCCTTTTTGGTATTTTATCTCGTAGTCGTACCTCAGCATCTTTGTCACCCATTTTTGCTGCTCTAGTGACGAGACTCGTTGCTCCAGGAAGTACTATAAACTTTGGCGGTCGGTCCGTATTTTGAAGTGCCTCTCAATGAGATACGGCCTCCATTTCTCCACCGCATGTTGGATCGCCAACATCTCCTTCTCATAAACCGACAATCCTAATGCCTTCCCTTGAATTGCCCCGCTATAGTATGCCAACGGCCTCCATTCCTACATCAACACCGCCCCCAAGCTGGCTCCCGGCGTATCCGTTTCCGCTATGAACAACTTGGAGAAATTTGCTAATGCTTAGCACCGGGGTCGTCACCATCGCCTCCTTTAGTGTTTGGAACGCTAACTTCGCATCCCTTCCCCAATCAAACTTTCCTTTTTGAAGTAATGTAGTCAGAGGCTTAGCAATCTTCTCGTAGTCCTTCATGAGGTAGTAGCCCATTAGCCCCAGAAACACCCTCAACAGCTTGATGTTGGTGTGCATGGGCCACTCCGTCATGCTTTGGATTTTTTGTGGGTCCGATCGCACTCCTTCTCTATTCACCAGGTGTCCTAGATACTCCACCTCTTTTTGCCCGATAAAGCACTTCGATCTCTTCACGTACCATTTTTGCTCCTTGAGAACTTGCAGCACCATCCGCAGGAGTTCTTTGTGCACCTCCGAACTCGAACTGTAGATGAGGATGTCGTCAAAGAAGACTAGCACAAACTTCCGCAACCACCTCCTGAAGGTTTCGTTCATGACCGCTTGAAAGGTTGTCGGTGCATTCGTCAACCCGAAAGGCATAACTAGAAATTTGTAGTGTCCTACGTGTGTTTGGAATGCTGTCTTTTTCACGTCCCCCTCCTGCATGCAAATTTGAAGGTATCCCGACCGCAAATCCAATTTTGTAAAGTATTAGGCTCGTTGCAGTTCATCCAGAAGCTCGTCGATGACCGGAATCGGAAATGTCTTTAACAGTGACCTCGTTGAGCGCTCTGTAGTCCAAGCAGAATCTCCAAGTTCCGTCTTTTTTAAGTAATAGGACCGGAGAAGAAAATGGACTTGTGCTGTGTCGAATGGTTCCTTCTCGCAGCATTTCCTGAATGCATCTCTCGATCTCCCCCTTCTGTGTATAAGGATACCTGTGTGGCCGAACAATGGTGGGCTTCGCGCCCTCCTTGATCAGGATTCGGAGATCACATGCCCGTAGTGGGGGCAACCCCTTTGGTGTCTCGAAGACCTCCTCGAACCTTTCCACGACCTCCTGCAACCTTTCTATTATATTTTCCTTTCGCTCCCCAGGATCTCCTCCGACCAGCACCCATGCCATGGGGTAGTCCTTCTCAACCTACTTTTTGAAGGACAAGATCGTGACTTCCTTTACCCACGGGCATGTATGACCCTTCAGCTTGTGTTTCTTCCCACCATGTGTGAACTCCATGGTCATGTTCTCCCAGTCATTCGTAACTAGTTTCAACTGTCTTAACTACTGCACCCCCAGGACGATATCTGATCCCCGAACCGGTCGAATATATAAATCCGCAAAGCATCTGAATCCCTGTATCGTAAGTGGCACCTTCTTCATAACCCCCGTACACTGTAGGAGATTCTTGTTCGCTACGAGCACCTTGAACATCTTGTCCTCCGTGGGTGTGATGACTAATTTCCTAGCTACATCAGTGTTGATGAAGTTGTGAGTGCTCGCATTGTCCACCAGTATGGACACCTTTTAATCTGCCACCTTTCCTGTCATCTTCATTATGGAGGGTTGCCCTCCCCGTTCTAAGGCATGAACGAATACTTCAATCTCCTCCAAATTGAGTACTTCCCTCTCCTCGGCAGAGCTGTCCTCGTTGTCCTTTGGTTCCTCTTCCTCTTGCAGCATGTAAACCTGAACCACCTTACACTTGTGTCCGGGAACAAATTGCTCGTCACAAGTGTAGCACAGTCTCTTAGCCCGTCGATCCTGCATCTCCTGCCATAACAATCGCTTTACTGATGTCTCCCTCCGTGTGGATGGGTTGTCTATTCCTTTGGTCGTACCCTGTTTTTCCTCCTTATTGCTCCCTCGGTAAGTTGTTTCTGCCTTACGACTTCCTGATTTTTCTTCCTGCAACTGAGCCATCCTGATAGCATGCGTTACGCTCCGGGGCCGCCAGAGACCTCGATCCCGCCGTCAGATCCAATCAGCGGAATCCCTCCCGCGTTCCACCGATCGGCCGACGACTCTCCCACGTCGCTGGGATCGACCCCATCATCAGATGCAATCCCCTTACCGCAATCGGTCGCCTGTTCGATGCAGCTGGTCTGCTCCCCTAGCACCTTCATCGCATCCAGCATCGCCGCGCGAGACCGTTCCTCCCCGACGCACAGTTTCGGCGACAGCAACTGCTCATGAGGTCTCGTAGGCCTCGCTGCCCCTCTTCCAGCACCGTGAGGCGGGTGTCGTGGGTTGCCATGTCCGTCGGTGGAAGATGACTCTTTTGATACCACTTGATAGCTACATCTACTCCTACGGAAGAAAAAGAGCGATTACTTGTGTGAAGTTCTCGATGCCCTAGGGGGCACCACATCCCCCCCCAAATACCCAGCCGCAAACCGGCTGGGCCCGCCCGGTTTGATTAGGAGGATGGTGAGACTAAACCGGTTGGTTCAGTCTCCTTGTTCTTTGGCCCCTTCCGATGATAGATCGCTCTGAACCGGATATGGGTCATATCAGATTGTGAGAGGTGTTCAGATAGATTCCATTAGGTTTGCTAGAAGGAAAAACAGCAGTGGTGTTGAATAGAGTTTGACGTGACATAGTTGCGTCGAGTAGTATTCAACGGAACTTGATAGTTGCGTCGAATAAAGTTCGACGCATACCTATAAAGCACGGATACTTCCCCAAAGGCAGAGTACCCGTACCGGATACATATCCGGTATTGGTATGTACCTGATACTCGACGAATACACATATGTGGATACACTTGGACTTAACACATTATTTTGCATATTGTGATAGGAGTTTGTTTTTCTAGACTAAACAAAAGTTGGCTCTATGCTAGGAAGCGTTTGTACATTCAATTAAGTTGGGTATCTATACCGAGTATGTTTCTGGTAAATGTACGTTTCTATTACATGTACGTGTATTAAACGTGTTGATACGCCACAAGTTATTAACAAAACGGCTAACTTGTTCCTAAACTAATCGGAGATTGAAGATGTTGATCTGTAACAATGAAGAAAAAAAAAAGACTGATGAGTAGACTTAAAATTCTATCTCTTTTGGTTAAACATGCAAGATGTTAACTTTTGTAATATTTATGAATGCTTAATGTTTGAAAAGTTCATGTTATGTTGCATTGATTTTTGGACTTGTACTTTAAGTTATGATTTATGTTTGATATTTCGATATTTTGAGAACTACTTATTGCACTTGTAATATATATATATATATATATATATATAATTTGTTATAACGTACCATGTCGTACCCGTATCATTGGTTTTTAAATTTTACCGTGCCGCCGTACCGGGTACGTATCGTACTCGGTACATGTACCCGTACCGGTGCTTCCTAGACGTATACTCTGAATACTGGGGATTATTCAGATAGTTGCAATCGTTCTTCTTTTCTCCAACTGAATTTCTTGGAGCTCTTCCAAAGATTCCTTCCTAAGTGGATAAGCTTGGGAGGTTCATATTGTTCTCATTAATGTTTGATTTTGATGTTGAAGGAACGTATTCAACTACGGGGACTTGAGTTTTGCCTTTTGGTTTAACAAAGTCCACTGGAATTTTCTAGGCAGGTGTGCTAGAGATATCTTGAGCAATTAAGGCATTTAGCACCCAAGCCCAAGTGCATGAATCTCACATTGAGATTTTCAGTAATATCCTTGAGTGTATTGCTTCTTCCAATAAGCCAATCCTAAAATTCTTTTGCTTTTTTAAGATTCTCTTGAAGATCAACATTTTTTGCCTTTAGGGTTGTTATAGATTTATTCAAAATAGTTATTTCACATCTTAATTCATAGTTTTCTACTTTTGATACTTCTTGATTTAGATCAGCAATCTCTTTCTTTAGAGATTCAATTTTTTCTGCATTTTTATTTTGAAGGCATATTTCCTTGAAAATTTGTGTAAGCTCATCTATTTTAAAGTCAAATTAATAAAGGTTATCTCTTCATCTTGAGGAAGTTCTTCATCAAAGTATTCTAAGGCCATGAGAACCATCATCCTTGTGCCTTCTTCCTCCTCGCCCTTCTTTGGTCTCTCATTAGTGCCCTCAGTGCACTCAGGAGAAATGTGACCTGCTTTATCACAAGTGAAATAAATGATATCTTTAGAAGGAGTCTTGTCATACCATGGTTTTATATGGTCTCTCTCCTTCCTTCTGGATCCTTCAGACTTGATCCACTCCTTGAATCTTCTTTTTAGTATACTGACCATTTCATCCTCAACAATTGGTTTTCGGTCATTGCTAGCCTTAAAGGTATAGTAGATTTATCCTTGGAGGAGGAACCCTTCTTCCATTGCAGCTTCTGCTTCCCTGGTCTTGAGGAGAAGTTCATAAGATTTGAGCTAACCTAGAAGACTCTCAGTAGTAATCTCCCTTTGACATCTAGACTGTCTTATAACTCAGATTATGTCGTCTCATGAGTTTAGGAGGCACGTGAGGATTTTATCATTGAAGAGGATCTTTTATCAGTAATTATTTATTTAGCTCTCTTCTTGAAGTTTTCATACTGGCAGATTGGAGAGGATCTTTTATCTCTTCTTTCATCAGAAGAACATTGTACAATTCTTACGAGGGAATCTCATATCTCCTTGGAGGATTGGCAATCTACTACCGTTTGAAAATTTTCATCAGACATTGTAGAGACCAGTATGTTCATGGCCATTAAATTGTTAGATTTGGCCTTCTTGTAAGTCTTTGTCCATTCAGCCTTAAGAGTTGGCACCAGCTTTCCAATAGAGTCCAACTTTGATAGAGTCACGAGACCTGTCAAAATGGACTTAAAAAGTCTTCATCAATGAGTTTATATATAATTTAATTCTAAATTTCCATAAACAAAATTTATTTAAGTTACAAACAAGAGGTCTTGTGGTTGCATATCTTTGTCTTGTGATGTGTTCATATTTGTGATATAAAGTTTTCTCAAGTGATTAGATTCTCAGAGATCTTATTAATCAAATTGTTAAACTTTTCTGATCAACCTCCCTCTGATACCAATTGAAAAAAAAAGATAATCTCTTGAGATGTACTCTAGAAGGGGTGTGAATAGTGTATTTAAATCTTATGAGACTATTTTCATGTTTTAACAGATTCACACAGCAGTCTAGTTTATATCACAGCACAATAATTACAAGTAAATAAAGACAAAGACAAACACAGAGAAAGCAACACAGAAGACACAAGTTTATAATGGTTCCCTAAATATTGGTTACATCCACTCATCTGCCTCTGCCTCAACAGGAATCCACTATCACTAGTGTTGATTCTATTGATAAGGATACCCTTAGAACCAGAACTTTTGATAAAGTGCCCAAAAATCATTGAGACTTCTGATAAGAAGACTCTTAGAATCACTGAATCCTTTGAGGAGAGATTCTCATAACTCATTATAAACAGTTTGAGCCGAGGTGAAGTTTTGATATCTTCTTTCAGCAAATTTTTGAAGTAGTAGTCTTTCTAGTATTGTATGGATTCTGATAATAGTTAGCAACAGCTTCTTTGTTGAAGAAAAGATGATTGATTCTCAAGAGAAGAGAGAATCTTCTTGTTGTCTTCTGAGAGTGGAAGACTTATTTTATTGTTGCCTTGCTTGCTGTAGTTATTGTTCTTCAAAGTTGAGAAATATCTAGTGAGAAAAGGAGGAAGAATAAAAAGGTTAATTCTCTAGATTTCTCTATTACATACATCCATATGTTCTATTGTCTATTAAATCTCCTTTTATATTCCTTCTTATTCTCTATCAGAAAATCGACTACAGGAATTTCAAAATCTTTCCAAACCGACTTTTGGGCAGTCCATGTTAGCGAATCATGTTTTTTCATATCTTGTCAAATCAAGTTCCAAGAACTATTATTTCTTTCTTAAAATAGGTGAATAACGGCTGCATTTTATCCATGATTATTGTTGTGATAGTTTCCAACAAATAAGTCATTTGAGGCCATCTGAGAAGTCTTTGCAACTCTGAGAAGTCTAAACAATTTTGAGAAGATGACGACGCAGCTCTTAAATATATATATCGACATTTTTTTGAATACTATTTGACGTCACTCTGGAGAATTTGACGTCACTTAGAGAATTTGATGTAGCTTTGAGAAGTCTAACTTTGAGATGCAGTCGATGAAACTCTAAATATATATCAACGTTGCGTCGATTTCTTTCGATGTTGCGTCGAAGACTATTCGACGCTACACTGGAGAATGTTTGTCACTTTGAGATCTTCTTTGTTTTCTTTAGTTAGATTTGTCATTGACCAAATTACCCTTTTATACATCGGTAATATCCTAATTAACTACTCTTCAAACTGTATATCAAATCAAGAGGTGGGTTTTCCCAACACGGGCAACCGGACCCGAGCTTAGTTTGTACCTCTAGTTGCAGGTATGACTTAAATTTCTTGATTAGTTTGTTTTGCATGGATCTTATGGGTTTTCATATATTTTCATTGCGCATTTGATGAATCAAGACCAAACACATACCACATTTGGATTTCACCTGCAAAATCAATCAGAACATAGAGCATTCTAAGTTAGAAAAAAAACGAATTGGGTGAATTGGGCGCCCAATTCACGGAGATTCAGGGAATTGGACGCCCAATACGCTGATTTTCAGTGAATTGGGCGCCCCAATTCGCCGATTTTCAGGGAATTGGGCGCCTCAATTCGCCGATTTACAGCGAATTGGGCGCCACAATTCGCCGATTTACAGCGAATTGGGCGCCCCAATTCGCCGATTTACAGCGAATTGGGCGCAAAATTCGCCGATTTTCAGCAAATTGGGCGTCTCAATTTGCTGATTTTTAGCGAATTGAGCGCCCAAGTGTGCCTAGGGGTGCCTCGGGTGCGACTGAGATCATGTTTTTTCCCCTCTCTAAAAAAATGGTTGAAAAAACATCTTGAAAGCCCCAGGCGCGCCTTTGGGGTGCCTGGGAGCCTGTAAGGCACACGCCTGAGGAGTGGTTGGGCGCGCCTGGGGCGAATCGCCTGCCTCAGCCATGCTGAGGCGCAACGGGCTGCGCCTGGCACCTCAGGCGCGCCTAGGCACGCGCCTTGACAACATAGATTCTAACTTCTTGCACTTGAGTAATGTCAATCCAACAAACAGTGGAATCTTATGGTCATGCTAAGGATGACTGCACAAGATCATAGAATCAAATAGTCCCGCTAAGGACAACTCCACTAGAAGGAAAAATCCAGTTATTTTCCAAAATGCTTCTCTAGGAACTAGTCTTTTGTTATTACAATAGGTCCTCAGTGCAGTTGAGAAAAACTCATGGTCATCCCTTTCCTCACGTAGAGTCGAGACCTACTGAGTTTTCTTACCCATATCCTCTCCCACAAGTATATCGTCAAAAGTGACTTGAGTAAGTCTTATGGTAAAAGCACTTGGTCATGGTGTTGATCGTATGGAAAATGCACCAATTTTTCTTGCAACAACCTTCAAGATTTTCCACAAAGAGCACAAAGCTCATGTGGCATCTGCCATTTCCTGAAAGGATCAGCAGCTAGGAAGATCAACCATACACATTTCTATTGATGTACATTTCCACTTCCTTTAGTATCATACTCTCCATACTTAATCATTAACTTCTCCTCCCACATGAAACCTCAACTTAGGTGCATCTAATTATATGTTTGGTAATGCAACCTGTTTTACTCTTCTTTTACCAGTGACTCTTCCTGATGGATCTATCACCTGAGGATGTACCATTGGCAGTGTCCAGGCTAAACAACTTCGACCTCAACAGTCTGACTTTTTGTCCCTAAATTTATCCAAGCATACGCTTCCCCACCACCATAAATATATTTCTTACTGATTCTTGTGTACGCATTCAATTTTGGCACATAAGACAAGTGATTGGTACAAAGCATGCATAGGGGTGAGCTTCCGAAATCGCAAACCGTAAAAACAATCTGCAACCCACAAATAGCATTGATTTTTAAACAAGCCTAACCGATTTTTAAATAAAATGTAATTTGTAAACTGAGCACACTGCAGTGCACTTTATGTATAATGTATTACCAATGAATCATTGCCGCTTAAAAGAGATTTTATAGTAAGTTGATAACTAGTAACTTATTATTACCAATAAACCTTAGTTATTAAAAGGCACAAGGCGCATCAAGGCCCAAAGGAGTCTTGGAGCCTAAGCGCAAGGCTCAAGGAGCAGGCGCGCCTGGCGAAGACAAGGCGCAACCACATTTTAAGGCTTCATTTGGTAGAGCGATTGCGGTTGTAAAAGGAGTTGTTATAAAAGCAGGTTTGTAAAGGGAGCTGTTGGAAACTGAATGCTGGAAATGAATATCTGTTTGGATAGTCTGCGTTTGCAGAGCTGTTCAGAACAGAGAACCGTTTGGCAAAACAACGGTGGCGTTTTATAAATATTTTTTATTATAAAATATATTTTTTATTATGTATTTTAAAAAAAAATTGTATTATAAATATATATATTTATACCAAAACATCGTTGGTCACCCAGTTTGCACTAACACCACCTTTTTTATGTTTACCCATAACGCGTAAACTAAATGAGAGAAATCAAACACATAAGTCCACACACACACACACTCATAATTCAAACACACACACAAAAAATACACAACACACATTACATACACTCAACACATACACAAATATACTCAAGAATCTTCACACACACATTGCATATACTCAACACATACACATCTACACACTCACATAATGCACATTCACATATGCACATTTGGCAAGCAACATTATGTAACACCCCTTCCCAGTATTTCAGAAATCAGCCGTCCGGCCGGGTCAGCGATGTAAAGAAAACTAGGAAACAGTATTAAAACTAGTAGCAGCAGGTAATAAAATCTATACTAAGCAATTTACGACTTACAGCGGAAGTTTGAAAAAAAGTAAACTAAGGGTAACCACATACCTGATATCTGGATTCACAGAGCCACTAAACAGGAAGTAAAACTGAATTAACTGAAAATCTGATTAACCATAAATAGTCTGAAATAAATTAGATAAAACATTAATCTGATACAATGTTCTCATCTACAGGTACATGCTGAAATAGAGTAAGCTGAAGAAGATAAATAGTACAAACTGACGCCACTATAATGCTCATCCTAGACGTAGCTTCCCACCTGGGTCACCTGAAAAACAGTGCCCACGAAGGGTCAGAGTAAGGAAAAATAACCTCTCCTAGTGACACTAAAAGCCAGTTTTACATATGAATGCATGTATGTCTTTGAAAATAATTTTATGCATTTAAAACTTTTATGCTATGTGCTATGCATGCCTTCGCACTATTCTCTGGTCACACATCTACTCGTACTAAACACGTGACTTTTATTTTACTAACTCAAGTCCTGGCGTTCACTAACTGGCGTATTGTCTCATGTCAGGTCTATACTTGAGTTCTAGGCGGCTTCTAACCTGCTCATCTACTAGGAAGGCTCTAGGCAGAGTAGCTCCTAACGCGCAACTGAAACTGACGACCCGAGACCATCTTACGAACCCAATTGTTCTAGTGTCACGCGGACACGGTCTCGAATCCACTAGCTGGCTCAAGGGAAGACACTTCCCAAGTCTGTACTACTCATAAGGTTCCATGTGCCTTATGAGAAAGGTAGTGCGCCTCTACCTAGCACGGAAGAAACTCTGTGTGCTGGCTGACCTTTGTGGTCTGACGCTACTCTGCAAGGGATATCTTTTCTGGTGTACTACTAAGCGACCCTTGACTTTCTTGTGGTCGACTTGAAGGGACATCCACGCCCTTGGTTGGACAAATTCCAAGCTTACATACGCGGGTAAAATTCGTACTCAAAATAATTATTCATAACTTGACTAACTGGGTCATGGAAAATGGCGTCATCCTACACGTTTTCCGCGACCATTTTCCTACCGCCACACTTTACTATGCATGGTTATGTTGCTTGTACGAAACCTACATATGCGTATACAAAATATAATTTTTGTTATGTCTAACTAACAGGTATTAAATTTCCTTACAGCGGTGGTGCGGCGCTCGTACACTCGGCGCGGCGGCATCTTCTATTTCACAGGCAAAAATCTCCTACTGGGGACCTTCAAAGTGCTGCCCCGACCCCACCGAAGTCCTGCAATTTAAGGCAAACCTAAACTCATAATTTTTCCCTAAGGGTTTTCCGGTGGTAAAAATCCAAATTATCTAAGGTTGCACAAAAATTGCGTACTAGCTTCGTATATTACCTTTATGCGGAGATATTGGGGTTCTCAATGCGTCCCACTCAAACTCCGCGGTGAACCACGAACACCAAAACCTAAAATAGCGCAATAGAAATGAAAATTAGTTTAGTCTACCTCCAAAACGAAGGATATCCAAGTAGAAATCGAGAAAAGGAAGGGATCGACTCACCGGAACCGAAACAAAATCAACCTCCTTCGGTTAGGGTTGAAATCGGCTCTTCCACGGCCAAGGAAGGAAAAGGAATACTCCCCGGCGCCTGCAGAGGAGGGAGGAGAAGTCGGAAAAGAAAATCGGAGGGAGATCGGCCGCCGGCTAGGGCAGCAGGAATCGCCGGCTCTGGCGGAAGCGGGAGGCGTCGGGCGCGGCTCTTGCGGAAGACGGAAACAGAACGGGACAAGCGGTTCGTATCCGTGAACTGGAGATGCGTGGGCTTTAAGCAATCGGGCTGCGGTTTCTTTTTTAACCGAAAGGAGAGGGGGAAAATTATTGTTGGCACCCCACTTCACCCTAAAATCACCTAAACACGGCTATCGGCACACCCATTCTCAAAATAAACGGTCGCGATTTAATCATAGAACAACGTACCTCGACGACGCGATGTCCCAGTCAAAATCCGTCGCGACTCGACCCTATAATAAAATAAATTTCGCGTAAAATTTTCGGATGTTACAAATCTCCCCTCCTAACAAAAATTTTCGTCCTCGAAAATTGAAACCATACCTAAATCGAAGAGAAAAGAATAGTCTGCATTGCCCTTTAGCTCATCCTCTCGCTCCCAAGTATACTCTGGGCGGCCACAGTTCATCCAAAGGACTTTGACCATGCGAATCTCTCTATTTCTGAGCTTCTGAATCCTTGAGTCCACTATCTTGACTGGTCTAACTCCAATACTAAGATCTGTCTCAATTGGTGCTTCCTCGGTACTGATGATCTGACTGGAATCTCTGACTGCTCTCCTAAGGTAGGAGACGTGGAATACATCATGTACACCACTCATTTCCTCAGGTAAGGCCAACCTATATGCAACCTCGCCAACTCTTTCCAGCACCTCAAAAGGACCAACGAATCTGGGACTCAGCTTCTTCATCCGCTTTATTCTAGAGACTCCTCTAACTGGTCTGACCTTCAGATAAACGTAGTCTCCAACACTGAACTCTACTGACCTGTGCTTCTGATCATGATACTTGGCCTGGCGATCCTGAGCTATCCTCATACGCTCCTGAATAAGCTTGATCCTATCAGTGGTCCTATCAATCCATGACTCTCTGATAGAAGATCTTTCCTCACTCTCTGCCCAACATAACGGCGTCCGACAACGTCTACCATAGAGGGCCTCGAACGGTGCCATCCCAATACTTGCCTGGAAACTGTTGTTGTAGGAGAACTCCACAAGAGTAACATACTTCTCCCACTTCCCTCCAAAATCTAGAATGCACATCCGTAGCAGATCCTCCAAAGTCCTATTTGTGCGCTCGGTCTGTCCATCTGTCTGAGGATGGAAAGCGGTGCTGAAATGTAACCTGGTACCCAACCGCTCCTGTACGTAACGCCACTCCCTGGAGGTAAATCTGCCATCTCGGTCTGAAACTATAGTCTTGGGTACACCGTGAAGTCGAACTATCTCGTCTAGATACAACTGTGCCAGCTTCGGACCCTGATCCGTCTTCCTAAGAGGAATGAAATGAGCGACCTTAGAGAGTCGATCTACTATAACCCACAAGGAATCATTCCCACTCTGCGATCTCGGCAAACCATGAATGAAGTCCATAGATATATCCTCAAAAGTCCACTCGGGGATGGGAAGTGGCTGCAATTTGCCTCCAGGCCTCTGACACTCGGCCTTAACCAACTTGCATGTCTCGCACTTCCCTACATAATCTGCAACATCACTCTTCAAACCTGGCCACCAGACTGTCTTCTTAAGGTCTGCATACATCTTCGTGCTACCAGGATGTATAGAATATCTGGAATTGTGTGCCTCGAAGAGAATGTCCTCACGAAGGTGGCTGACATCTGGGATACACACTCTGCCGTCGTGCAATAGTAACTCATCCTGAATAGAGAACCTCTCCTTCTGACCTGACTGCACTGAGATCCAAATCTCTGCCATCTTTGGATCCAACGATATAGCTGTCCTGATCCTATCTCTAATATCGCACGAAATCTCCATCCAACTCAACCAAGCTGAACCAAAACTGCAACGGGGCACAACGACAATGTCCAGTCTCTCCAGCTCTCGTACTAACTCCTCCTGCTGAGTGAGAAGATAGAAACACGAGCCTCTCCTGTTAAGAGCATCAGCTACCACGTTCGCCTTTCCTGGGTGGTACTGAATGTCTACATCGTAGTCTGCTAGAAACTCCAACCATCTGCGTTGTCTCAAATTGAGCTCTCGCTGATCAAAGATATACTTGAGGCTCTTATGATCAGTGAAGATCTCACAACGCACTCCATAAAGGTAGTGTCTCCATACCTTCAGAGCATGAATGACTGCTGCAAGCTCCAAGTCATGTACGGGATAGTTCCTCTCATGAACCTTTAACTGTCTCGAGGCATAGGCTACGACCTTTCCATGCTGCATGAGAACACAACCCAAACCCTGACCTGAAGCATCACTATAGATCTGAAATCCGTCTGACCCTGAAGGCAAACTCAAAACTGGTGCGGTCATCAATCTGTTCTTCAAGTTCTCAAAGGCCAACTCACACTCAACTGTCCAATCCAAGCTCTTTCCCTTCCTAGTGAGGGAAGTCAGTGGTAAGGCTATCTTCGAGAAATCCCTGATGAATCTCCTGTAGTATCCAGCAAGACCCAAAAAGCTGCGAACCTCTGAAACTGTCGTCGGCCTTGGCCAACTCTTAATGGCCTCTATCTTCTTTGGATCAACGCTAACCCCTTTCTGACTGATGATGTGGCCTAAGAATGCAATCTCTGAAAGCCAAAATTCACACTTAGAAAACTTAGCAAACAACTGGTTCTTCCTGAGTGTGCTCAACACAATCCTGAGGTGTGCTGCATGATCTTCTGCACTCTTAGAGAACACTAAGATATCATCTATGAAGACGATGACAAAACGATCCAAATACTCCCGAAATACCCTGTTCATCAGGTCCATAAATACTGACGGGGCATTGGTCAGCCCGAACGGCATGACCACGAACTCGAAGTGTCCGTATCTGGTACTGAAAGCAGTCTTCTGTATATCCGCGTCACGAATCCTCAGCTGATGATAGCCCGACCTCAGATCTAACTTGGAAAAAGTGCTCGCTCCCACCAACTGGTCGAACAAATCATCAATCCTGGGAATCGGGTACTTGTTCTTAACGGTCAACTTATTCAATTCGCGGTAATCTATGCACAATCTCAGACTACCATCCTTCTTCTTCACAAAAAGCACTGGAGCACTCCAAGGCGAAGTACTAGGGCGTATAAACCCCAAATCAAGCAACTCCTGCAACTGGCTCTTCAATTCTGCTAGTTCCCTTGGAGCCATCCGATAGGGAGATTTGGCTACCGGTGTAGCCCCAGGATGCAAGTCTATCGGGAACTCAATCTCTCTATCTGGAGGGGCACCAGGGAGCTCTTCCGGGAAAACATCTGGAAACTCCTGCACCACTGGTACCTCTGACAAATCAGCCTTAGACTCCGCGCTCATCAGTACTACGAAGGTTTCACAACCCTGACTAATGCACTTTCTCGCTTGGACTGCAGATATGATCATTTTCACTACTCCCTTCAATCCCTGAAAAGAAAAAGAGGTCTGGTTGAGGCCATCGAACTGAATCTGCTTCGCCCTACAGTCAATTCTGGCGTTGACTGCTGAAAGCCAGTCCATTCCAAAAATCAAGTCAAACCCTGCTATGGGTAGCAGCAAAGCTTCCACGATAATCTCAACATCACTAAACTGCACTGGTACCCTGCACTTGTCTCTGGTCTGCAGAAGGGATCCATTCGGCATCATGACTTCCAGCGGTACTGACTCGGGGAAGACTTCTAAATCCAACTTACGCACTAAAGATTCCGCGATAAACGAGTGCGAGGCACCCGTATCAAACAGAATCTTAGAGGGTAAGTTACGAATCATAAGGATGCCTACATGAATGATTTATGAAGGATGAAAAATTTAATGTGTCACTACGGAGGATTTAAAACCAACTTGCAGGCAAACAACACTTACCTGTCACAACATCCTCCTGATCCTTCGCCTCCTGCTGACCCAGCCCATACGCTCTGGGCTGCACTAAGTCTCGACCCTGCTGCGGTCTCCCATCGGTGAGCATCAATGCTTTGCCCTTATCTACCCTGCTAGGGCCACCAACCTCGAACTTCGACTGCAAGAAGTAAATTTCATTAAAAATCTATCGAAATTACATAAATGTAATCAATACATAAGGACCTTGATTACCTGATTTGTCCCAGCTTCCTGACAGAAGCGAGCTATGTGTCCAGGTTGTCGGCACTTATAGCATACGCCTGCACTGGCCAAACACTCTCCTGAATGGCGACGCTGACACTTGGGACACGTGGGATAGTCCTTGCTTCGGTCACCAGATTGACCATTCTTCTTAGCATCAGGCTTCGGCTTCTTGAACCAGTTCTTACCTTGGTCATTCTTGTTCTGCTGCGGCTGATGCGAATCCTGAGATCGCTTCGCACGGAAGCTACTTCGCTTCTGAACCTTCTGCTGGTCAGCCTCCAGTCTGCGAGCTGTATCCACTAAGCTCCTGTAATCAGCATTGACCATAGTCATCAGCGGCTGCCTCAACGAGTCACGCAAACCATCCACAAAGCGACTGCACTTCTCAGTCTGATCTCCCTGCATCACGCCCGCATATCTAGCCAGATGAGTCAGCTCTCTCTCGTACTCAGTAACTGTTCTGTCCCCCTGGAAAAGCCTAAGGTACTTCTCCTGGAGACCTCGTCGTGCGGAAGGAGGCACGAACCAACTAGCAAGAGCTCTAGAGAACTCGCCCCAAGTGAACATGTCTGGGGTACGGCCTGGCCAAAAAAAATACGATTACACCAAATAAAATTAACACATTACTTCCTAAAATAAAAGAATTGATCATAACACTTTACCTGCAGGATCATCTGTCCGGTATTTGTCCCACCAGACTTTTGCCTCTCCTCGGAGGAGGAAAGCTGCCAGAGGAACTTTCTTATTCTCCGGGCACTCTAAAACATTCAGCAGGTCTCTGGTGTTAGCTATCCAATCATCTGTATCCATCGGGGTTTCATCCCCACTGTAGTTCGAAGGCTGAAGTTCTCTAAAATTTCTCAAATAGCGCTCCAGGGTCATCTCCACAGGTGCTGCTGCCGGAGCTGGAGCAGGGACTGGTACTTGAACTGGAGCTGGAAACCCTGCAGCCAGTCCTCTCTGAAACTCCATCAAGGCAATAGTAACCGCCCTGGCAATCTGAGACGCTATGTCAGTGCCCTCTGGAGCTGCTGGAACTGGCGGTACCTGTGGCATGGCAGCGTCTCCCATGGTTGCACTAAGAACCGGGTTCTGGCGTGAAGATTCACCTGGTTCACTAACTCGTGGTGCCTGATAGAATATATAAAGGAAATCTGATTATTAAACAAGCATCTAAGAAATCTGATCTAGCAACTTATTTTGTACTCTAGCGAACACTAAGGCTTAATCGCAACTTAAAGTACTTTACTGACAATAGTTTACTCTTATACGCTCCTATGGCTCTGTGAATTCTTTCTAGGGTCCAGGGATCCTAAACCTCGCTCTGATACCAATTTGTAACACCCCTTCCCAGTATTTCAGAAATCAGCCGTCCGGCCGGGTCAGCGATGTAAAGAAAACTAGGAAACAGTATTAAAACTAGTAGCAGCAGGTAATAAAATCTATACTAAGCAATTTACGACTTACAGCGGAAGTTTGAAAAAAAGTAAACTAAGGGTAACCACATACCTGATATCTGGATTCACAGAGCCACTAAACAGGAAGTAAAACTGAATTAACTGAAAATCTGATTAACCATAAATAGTCTGAAATAAATTAGATAAAACATTAATCTGATACAATGTTCTCATCTACAGGTACATGCTGAAATAGAGTAAGCTGAAGAAGATAAATAGTACAAACTGACGCCACTATAATGCTCATCCTAGACGTAGCTTCCCACCTGGGTCACCTGAAAAACAGTGCCCACGAAGGGTCAGAGTAAGGAAAAATAACCCCTCCTAGTGACACTAAAAGCCAGTTTTACATATGAATGCATGTATGTCTTTGAAAATAATTTTATGCATTTAAAACTTTTATGCTATGTGCTATGCATGCCTTCGCACTATTCTCTGGTCACACATCTACTCGTACTAAACACGTGACTTTTATTTTACTAACTCAAGTCCTGGCGTTCACTAACTGGCGTATTGTCTCATGTCAGGTCTATACTTGAGTTCTAGGCGGCTTCTAACCTGCTCATCTACTAGGAAGGCTCTAGGCAGAGTAGCTCCTAACGCGCAACTGAAACTGACGACCCGAGACCATCTTACGAACCCAATTGTTCTAGTGTCACGCGGACACGGTCTCGAATCCACTAGCTGGCTCAAGGGAAGACACTTCCCAAGTCTGTACTACTCATAAGGTTCCATGTGCCTTATGAGAAAGGTAGTGCGCCTCTACCTAGCACGGAAGAAACTCTGTGTGCTGGCTGACCTTTGTGGTCTGACGCTACTCTGCAAGGGATATCTTTTCTGGTGTACTACTAAGCGACCCTTGACTTTCTTGTGGTCGACTTGAAGGGACATTCACGCCCTTGGTTGGACAAATTCCAAGCTTACATACGCGGGTAAAATTCGTACTCAAAATAATTATTCATAACTTGACTAACTGGGTCATGGAAAATGGCGTCATCCTACACGTTTTCCGCGACCATTTTCCTACCGCCACACTTTACTATGCATGGTTATGTTGCTTGTACGAAACCTACATATGCGTATACAAAATATAATTTTTGTTATGTCTAACTAACAGGTATTAAATTTCCTTACAGCGGTGGTGCGGCGCTCGTACACTCGGCGCGGCGGCATCTTCTATTTCACAGGCAAAAATCTCCTACTGGGGACCTTCAAAGTGCTGCCCCGACCCCACCGAAGTCCTGCAATTTAAGGCAAACCTAAACTCATAATTTTTCCCTAAGGGTTTTCCGGTGGTAAAAATCCAAATTATCTAAGGTTGCACAAAAATTGCGTACTAGCTTCGTATATTACCTTTATGCGGAGATATTGGGGTTCTCAATGCGTCCCACTCAAACTCCGCGGTGAACCACGAACACCAAAACCTAAAATAGCGCAATAGAAATGAAAATTAGTTTAGTCTACCTCCAAAACGAAGGATATCCAAGTAGAAATCGAGAAAAGGAAGGGATCGACTCACCGGAACCGAAACAAAATCAACCTCCTTCGGTTAGGGTTGAAATCGGCTCTTCCACGGCCAAGGAAGGAAAAGGAATACTCCCCGGCGCCTGCAGAGGAGGGAGGAGAAGTCGGAAAAGAAAATCGGAGGGAGATCGGCCGCCGGCTAGGGCAGCAGGAATCGCCGGCTCTGGCGGAAGCGGGAGGCGTCGGGCGCGGCTCTTGCGGAAGACGGAAACAGAACGGGACAAGCGGTTCGTATCCGTGAACTGGAGATGCGTGGGCTTTAAGCAATCGGGCTGCGGTTTCTCTTTTTAACCGAAAGGAGAGGGGGAAAATTATTGTTGGCACCCCACTTCACCCTAAAATCACCTAAACACGGCTATCGGCACACCCATTCTCAAAATAAACGGTCGCGATTTAATCATAGAACAACGTACCTCGACGACGCGATGTCCCAGTCAAAATCCGTCGCGACTCGACCCTATAATAAAATAAATTTCGCGTAAAATTTTCGGATGTTACACATTAGGCCATGCATGCTTATTACAAGCCCTGGATAATGAAAGATAAGAAACTGCGTGCATGGAACCACAAAATTTGGAGCAAAATTTATGTGTTTAGGTTATTTTGATTTTGAATCTCACTGAGAATTTATCTTGTATAGCAAAATTTTTTGTCGACTTCAGCCAAAACTTCAGTGGAAAGATGAAAACTAACAACAATCATTCCCAATTTAAAATTGGAACCAGATAAGAACAATTTGAAAACACTGCAATGAGTTTCCAAGGAAACATATCAAGCCCTGGAACGCCAAAGAACAGGAACTAGTAGCAAAGGAAGTGAATACAACGATAAGGAAAAACAAAATTGATGAGTACAGGAACTAGTAGCAGAGGAAGTGGAGGCCCTCTTGGATCGCCAGAGAACACACGCCCTGGATGCGGCAGAGAAGACCATGGATGCAGCGGAGAAGACAAGCCCTAGATGCGGGAGTCGCGAACCCTAGATGCCGCAGGAGAAGAAGCGGCGGGATGGGGTTCCTCCTCGCGGCAACGGGAGAGACGGCGAAGCGGAGTCGCAATGTTGATGCCCTCACGATTTTCTTTTCCTCCTCCCTGAAACGCGACAAACTGGAGCACTTCCGCTAGGTTTTGGCCCGCGGCTTTTAGAGCCTGGAGAAACGCAGCGTGGTTCGAACAATAGGCGGAAAAACAAATGAGATTAGTCACGGGAGTGGCGTTTTTGTCAAACGGGCTGGCCTAAAACGCCAAACCAAATGAGGCCTAAATAATCAGTATCAAACAACATTTCAGCTTCTCGATCAAACTCTTCATCTAATCTACTAATTAATCATCCATTACTATTGTTTATATCTCTAAAAAAATAGAATCAATGTAGTCACTTGCATCATATCTAAGTCTCAACGCACAATTATCTTTCACAAACACTAAATCAATAAAAAAAAATTTAGATTCCTACATTATTTTTTTCATATTTTTGAAGAAAATAATTTACAACAAAAATCTCACTCATGCGCGCATTTTATATACCAAAGGCACAAATAAGGTGTTCGGAAGCGCAACCCTCTGAGCATGGTGAGCCTTGAGTCTTAGGTGTGTCTGAGGTGCGTCTTTGATAACATAGATATAAACTAACACAAAGTCTACCAAACTCATTTAACGTACAATGTGAATTTGAAGTTCAAAGTTATCCAACACTATTTTTAAATAAATTTTTTTATGTTTTGCAAGAGTGAAATAGTAAGCATAATTAAAATGATAATTACAAGCGGTTTTGAAAAATTAAATTACATGCAAGTGTAGCCAGTATTGACAAATACTCGATAAGTCTTTAGTTTTTTTAATAACCGCATTGCAAAAAACTACGAAAAAATAAACCCACACCGCATCAAAAGCGCATCAAATATTTTTGGTGTCATGCGGTTAGGCACGGACAAAAATGGCATTTTTGCGATGCAGTTCCGTTTTTGGCCCAAACAACAAAGTGTGCACCCCTAAGCATGGATCAACAAATATAGTTATGCTCATAATGTAAGAAACATCTACATAATCTTCTCTATTTTTGAATGGGGTTTAAATAGGCTATTCAAGAATATAGCAAGAACATGAATTTCAGCACAACAAAGTTGTGCAAATTAAAATTTATAGCCAAGTGACCCCATCCTAATAACTTGAGCTGATCTAAGAGGCTATGCCACCAATGATGGCTCCATAAATGAATAGGAAAAGGAAGGGTGATAAAGAGGGCAGAGAGACTTATAGGAATCCAAATGTCGAGCAGGTATTCTGTACGATCCAAAGCTTCACGTAGGACATGTAGCTTCAATTACAATGTAGGTGGTCAAAGGGGTGAAGGAATCAGTGGCGTCTCAAGGGTTCTAATTAGAAGAAGCCATGACATTAGGTTTAGGAGAGAGCAACAAGGGAACAAGGGTTTTGGCAAATCTGGTTTATAATCTGTCATTGTTTTAATTTTATAATCTGTCATTGTTTTAATTTTATAATCTGTGGTGGTTTTTAAATAAAAAATAGTAGGTTATATTTTCAAAGTCATGTTGACCAGTATATCGGAAAAGTTTCAATATATTGGGAAATATTTTAGTAAGCAATGTAACCAATTTGTTAGGAGAAAATCATATGTTCCCTCAATACCTACATGTCAGGCATATCACACGACATTTAAAATTCTATTCTTGCGCACTTAATATAGATTTTGGTCCCCTCCACCTAAAGCCAGCTAGTTTTGGGTTGATGTATAGGTTTTGAAGATATCTCGGAGCAGGCTATCGGCTAAGCCCAACATCCCGTTGCCATGTTATCCAAATAAAAAAGTCTCGTTGTGTTAAAAGGCAAGAGACACCATCCCACTTTAACAAACTCTGCTAGTTGTGTGAACTTAATAAGATCTTGAGCCGCTCAACCAATAACCAATTGGTCTTGGCTTGGATACTTGGATGCGTAGGTTTTAACAATAGCAAGATGGAACACATAGGAATTCATCATAAAGAATCTTCATAGGGACTACTAACTACGTGATGTAGGGTAGGCTACGGGGTGCACAAAACCTAGGGCGTTAGGTGAAAATACAAATGCGACACACTAACACGACTCTAAATGCAATGCGGTCGTCAGTGAAGGCGACAAATAATTATGAGCAATGATAATTTATATGTAACACCATGCAAATATTTAAAATTGAAAACAACTAATTAATTTGGCAATTTGATAACGGCTTTCCTCCGCTCGGAGGGCCAAAGTAAAGCGCGTGGTGAATAACTCCACCTGCAAATTATTAGAGTGCCGAAACAATTTCTACTAGCAAGAATCACAGCACATAGATTTATTCACCAATGAAAATATCAAATCAAATAAACCAATACCACAAAAAAAACTCACGAAGTAGCAGGCTGAACCGAGACACTGAAGAACTTGGGTCTGGATGTGTAGATCGGCGATCGGAGGTGGAACCGGCGGAGTGACAACGATGACAGTGGCTGTCCTTGGCGGTAAATGGTGAGATTGGACACGAGAATGGAAGATTCGGCCACGTATAAGTAGATCCGGGCAGGGAAAGGGTAGATCCTATGTGTAGGAGCGGATCCGGGCTGGAATTCTCAGATCTGGAATGATCTTGAGAATCGGGGGCGTGGGGAAGTGGATCCACGAAGGGGATGATGAAGGAGGGGTCGGTCGGGATTAGGGTGGCTGAATGGTGGCCGGGTTTTGAGGAGAACCAGCCGGCGGTCTGGATGGAGGAGTGAGGAAGGAGCGGTGGCTGGCGGAATGGGTGGGGGGAGGCGCTAAAGGGGAGGAGGCCGGCGGTGGACTGGCGGCTGCACAGCAGGCCGGCGGCTTGGCTGTTTGCAGGAAACAGCCGGCCGACTGTTTTAGGGTGCGGTTTGGGGGGGCTGCAGCGATGGGAACGGAGGTTTGAGGAGTGGAAAATGAAGGCAAAGGTATGGGGTACCTTGGGGGGAAGACCGAGCACCTAGGAATCGTCACCTAGGGTTTCATGGCGTCGGCACCGGGGAGGGATCGCTGGAATCCGGGAATGAAGTTCTCCAAATTTTGCAATGACCTCATTTCATCCCCTACACATCTATTTATAAGAAAAGAACAACTAGGACATCCCCATCAACGGCTATGATTGGCCGGTGGGGTCAGCCACAAAATACATGAAAATAAAACCAAAAAAATAAACTAATATATGTTTTTGACTCGCGGCGACGTGCCGGACGCAACCGCGGAGTCGGATCGGCGATCCGATCAAGCCCTCCTGGGCAAATAAATGAACGTGGGTCCCTCCTTGCGGCGAACCCCTCCAGGTGCAAGATTTGATGGATCCCCATCACTACACTTAATAGAAAGTTCTTTCATGACAAAGAGGAGTAATTAACCAAGGGGTTTGCACTTTGCACCCATGAAAATAACCTAAGGAAAAAATATGGAGTCAAAAGTGAAGTTGAAATCTATGCATGGGGTTTAAACTCTACTAAATCTTTCTTTTTGAAGCTATTCTTTTCTCAATCCCTGCAATTAAAGAGCTTTAGATCCCAAACTATACTGTTAGAGATCACATAAAAATAGAGAAATGAAGATGTCATGAAAATAAAAATAAAAATTAACCGACAGCAGCATATTTTTCATCAATTTGTTAACCTGCAACTTCCGTATCATATGATAAACCAACGTAAATGTAAATATTGGAGCTGAATCTCAATGGAACACTTCACATACCCCTCTTCTGGAAATTTCAATGTTGTAGGGCTCCAGTATTCAAGCACGCCTTTGACATCCGCAGAAATAACAATATCATATGTGTGGTTATACCTCATGACTTTTAGCGGGGCCATATGAATCTGGAGGGAGAAAGAAATCAATGTATAAGAATCCGATAAGAATTATAACTAGCTGTTTATTGAGAAAACAGACCTCTCTCGAAAGTATTGGCTCATAGGAACCAGCATGTGCATCATACACATGCACAAAATGGGAATGACGGTCACTGATTGCAAGCTTGGCTTTAACATCTCCTTGTTTGTAAACCCATTCAATAGCTCCAGGAACAAATGGCAATCTCAACATAACCATCATGTCATAGTTGACAACGTCATAAATTTTCACAGACTGATCGCTAGAGATTGTGCAACAAAATAAGCCATCAACACTGACCTGCATTACCGAACCACATTAACATTGACAGCTGCTTATATCAACAGGAAGTTAGGTCACTATGTGTTTCTGCAAGTAGAATATGCAAGAAATTCCAGTAATTAGTACTGAAGTAGCACTGTAGATTATTAGAAGAAAAACGTGATAATAAGGAAAATGTATATCAAATAAAAATTTCTAGACTATATATTTATTAATATGTTTGATAGATCAATAATGAGACTATAATTGGGGATGACTGTCATCTTTTAAGAACGTATTTTTTTCTTGCATTTAATCAGCACGGGATTAGTATCCGAACATGTGCATGCATCTAACCAAAAAAAGATAAATTTAAGTAGCTAAATTAAAACTATAAGCATGAAAGGAAGCGGTTGATTTAACGTGCTATTGCAGTAATTGAAGGAGACGTCGGTGTTATCACGTGCGACAGCACGCGTTGGGGCCGCAAGTGCCAGCATCGTCAACTTGCAATGGAGGTGTGACTTCGTGTACTATCTTATTATGTACTGTGCTTTATTTTTATTATCCAATTTATTTTTGTATTTCGGTACATATGTCGTAAGCCCAAATCGGGGCAGCTTGTGAACCTACTTAACCGGCCGGTTGGGCCCTTAGACTATTATGCAATAAATTAAATACAATCTCTCTCTTACTTTCCCTCTTCCTATCTCTCTCTAAACCCCGACAGAACCTTTCCGCCTTTCTGACCTAGCCGCATCCCGCGACAACACCGCCCCCTTCCGCAGGTCACGCTCCTCGTCGCCATCCATTGCACCTCCTCCGGCATATCTTCCTCCTTCGAGGCCGGTCACGAGATCCCAAAGGCAAGCACATAACATTCTGGTATCAGAGGTAAACGTCGGTGTCTCCATCCGGCACATCTCCCGCTCGAGTATGCTCTCCTAGCCCCGCGGCGACAACCTAGTGGCCCAGCACCCTAGCTGGCTCTTCTCCGGGAATTCTTCCGCTCTGGAACGCCTTCCTAGCCCCGCGGCCACGGCCTAGCGGCCAAACACCCCTGTCGGCACTTCTTCCGACACTTCTTCGACTTTCGTCCGCCCTCCCACCCCCGCAGTGACAGCCCTGGAGCGACAACCCCGCGGCCCCTCACCTCCACCAACCTGCATCCAACACCGCTTGCTTCCCGCCCAGCCCTATCCCCAATGGATGGCGGTGGTCCATCCCTAGCCCAGGCCATGGAACTCTTCCAAACTGAAAGATTTGGCTTATAGATCCTAAACACCTAGAGGGGGGGTGAATAGGTTCAAATCCAATTTTAACTTAGGCAATTAAAATGTTAATCACAGCATAGCAAATTAGGCTACAACTATCACAGCACAGGATAAAACAAGCACAGGAAAACACAGCACAGCACACAGTGTTTTATAGCGGTTCCCCAATTCATGGGTACGTCCACTCTCCATCCTTCACCTATCCAGCTGAGTGTTGGATTCGGCCAAACTTCCTTTCACTAACTCAGATCCTCAGATCTTACAACTCAGAACCCAACTGGTTCCTACAACTCAGACTTCTTCAAGTCCTACAACTCAGATTCTTCCCAAGAATCCTACCTCAGGCAAACAGCCCTACCTCAGCCCTTATCACCAGGCCTACAACTCAGATCACAAAGATCCTACCTCAAGCACTCAGCTCTATCTCAGCCTTTATAAACTTAGGCTTACAACTCAGAGAGATAACTCTCTTACACTCAGATCTATAAAAGATCTTACAGAAAAATCGATTATAAAAGTGATAAATCATTCACCCAGGTAGAGAGAAAGGGGTGAAGGCTTCTTGATCAGTTCTTGATTGATCTGACTGCTTAAGATCCAACTTGTCTTAGCTTCTTCAAAGCTTCTTGAATCTGAACAAAGTAAGGTTGATTTTCTTGTGAAGTTAGAGATGATACTCAATCCAGCTTCTTTCTTCTATTCAAAATTTGATCTGAATTCTTCTTGCAGACTTGTTCAGGATCTGCCTTCTCTTGATGACTTGTAGATTTCAACTGTTAGAAAAATGTCAAGTCTTTTCTTCTTTAATCTCTCTGGTTTGATGATAGAATAGGTCTTTATATAGACCCATCTGAGGTTACCGGTTGATCCGGTTCATAACGGCCTTCTGACAGCTCTGACAGATACAACAGCTTTGTTAGTTATGACAGCTGTCAAGTCTTCAATCTTGACACTTGATACCTCATTGTACTTTATCTCAGCAGAAAAGCGTCGGGACAATACTTCAAATGTGTCAACACAAATAGACCATGTGTCGACAAAATTCTTGATGATGTCGACACAGCTCACACAATGTCGACACAGCCCTTCTCTATCTTCTCGACACAGTTTCTGTAGAATGTGTCGACACAAGTCCTGTGTGTCGACACAATAGCTTCTAGTCTCGACATAATTGGTGTTGACAGAATTCTTGAGTGTGTCGACACAATTGCTGATGATGTCGACACAATTGTTGCCGACAAAATTTTTGTGTGTCGATATAAGTCCTGTGTGTCGACACAATCTGGCTTCTGGTGTCGACACATTCTCTTCACAAGTGTCGACACTTGTACTTAGAATATTTTTCTGCATTTCTTTAACCTACACATACAAACTCAACATCCCATCAAATACACATTGATGTATATCATTGAATTAGGTGAGGCTTCTTACAAATCAGGTACACAGTTTCCAATATACCCAACAATCTCCCCATATTTGGAGAAGTCATAACTCATAGTCAATGATATACATCACTTATAATAAAACAAAGATTAAGATGTATAAAATCATTACTCAGATAGGGTAACTCATAAGCAGAAATAGCATGTAATATCATCATAAAATATGATAAAATACAGCAAGCAAGAATCAGTTTTAAATTACAAGGATTTTTAGAACAAAAGATTACATAGTTCTAAACCTAGTCAATCTATCCCTAGGATTGAGCAGGCTCCTTGATGACAATTCCTTTGTCAGGCTGAATCCTAGCTTGTATATTTGCTCCTGTGTCATCAGCCAGCTTTTTTCCTTTCAGATCTTTCTTCTTGAGCTCTTCAGCCTTGATCTTTTGCCTTTCAAGGTAATGAAAAGGCTTTGGGAAATACTTGCTAGGCTCCACTGAGTTAGCAGATATCTTCTCAGCTCTAAGGTCTCTTTTGAACTGATACATGTCTTCTTGCCGCTTCTGATATTTGCTCCATTCCTGTTCAGAATACCACTTGTCTCTATCATGCATATTTTCTTTAACAGCATTCCAAGCAGTAAGAATAATATTCCTGGAGGTTGGACTCCATTGTTCAAAATCAGGTTTTAATTCCGCATGTTCTCTGAACCTTTTCCTAGACAGTTGAGCTTCTTTCAAAGCATCCCTTGCTCTTTGTGCTTCTATTTCTCTTTATAATGCAACTGCAGGCATGTCAACTTTTTCAAAAATAATATTATGTGCCTCCTGTAGACGGTTATACATTTGGTGTACTGCCTGCTGAATTTCTTCAAAATCAAAAGGGGGATAAATGACTTGGGTTACTTCCTGCTGAACCCCTTCAATGTGAGCAGGTTGAATTCCAGATTCAGCAGTGTTGTCATCATCACAAAGGGGTGGATAACCAAGAGTTTCTCTGATACTATTGGATATCCATTTAGCATGATCTGAGCTTGCTTTGACTAATACTCTCTCCCCTTTATGACTTCTCTGGCCACATGGTCTCTCAGATCATCCTTTTGAAACCTTACTTGATCTGCCAGATAATTTGTTCCTTCTTTGTAGTAGGTCCTGAACTTCTTCATTTGATCTGAGATAGCTTTTTGAGATGCTTGGATTGTTGTTTGGACAGTTGCTAAATTTTCTTTGATTTGCTTTGACACTTCAGTCTTTACATCAGTGGCAATACTCCCAAACTTTGTTAGAATAGCATGATGTGAGTATTTGAGATTTTCATTCATTCTGAGTTGATTTTCCAGGACATAACCTTGTTTGACAGCAATGTCTGTTATTTCAGTTTTGATGTCCTGTTGTTGCTTAGTCAAGTAAACTACAGCATTACCTCCTTTATGGAAGCAATCTGTCATCTTTTTTTTATTCTGATTGACTTCAAATCTGATGGATTTGATATCCTGAGCCAGCTGAAATTGCAGGTCCTTGTGGGTCTCATCCACATATTTTTCAAGAGTAGTTCTTTGCTCTTCCATCTTCACTTGCAGTTGCACCAAAAGTGAACTGTAGTCTACTACAAGAGCTGGTGTTTGTGGGGCAGTCTTCAAGGCCTTTTTATAGCCTGGGCTCCACAAGTTTCCTTTTCTTTGCCTTGGAGGCTTCTTCATCTTCAGAAGAATAAGAGGAACTAGTTATGTCCACTGTGTCTTTTGGACTAGAGGCAATGTTTGGCATCTCCCCCTCAGTTCTTAGCATCTCCCCCTCAATTCTTGATCCTTATAAGTCAGGAAATAACTCCTCTAGAATTACCTCTTGTTGCATCTGAACTGGAGGAATAACTTTCTCCTTCTCAACAGATGGATCCCCCAGGACGTCAAAGTTCTCTTCCAGGGTTTTCTCTATATTATGAGAGTTTTGTTGTTCAGATTGATTTGGTTCAGACATATGCACATTCTGTGCTTCTTTCTCAGTAAAAGTGGTTGCAGCATTGTTGATTTCTGAAACTATGGTCATGACTGTGTCAGTTGCATTTTCACTATCCAGTTCAACTTCATTTATACCTCCCCCTAGATCTGATATCTGTGGATTTTCTGGTTCATGGACAATTGTAGTTTCAGTGTTGTCTCCCCTTGGAGTTGATACCACCTGGTTGTCTGGAACTTGGATGGTCTCCCCTTGAGCCTGAACCTCTTTATCAGGTGATGGTGTAGGTGATTTCCTTTTCCTTGGTTGTTATTCATCTGTGCTGAAGTCAACTTGCTCTTCTGAATCACTAAAGGATTCAGGGAGCTTGGCTGATGTGTTCTTTTCTTTACTCTTCTTCTGCTGTTTTTTAGGTATAGGAACATCTTTAGTCAATACTCTTTCCCATCTGGACAGGATTCGTAAGTCCATCTTCCTCATGTGATTAATCTTAGAACCAGTAGTCTGATTCATCACTTCTGGAATATTGATAGCCAGATACAGGCTTAGTATTTTACCCAGATTAGGTTTCTTGAGACTTTCTTTGATCTTTTCAAACACAACAGCAGACCAGTCAGTTTTCACCTTGAATATGATTCTGGTCATGAGATTGAACATATAGGCTGAAATCCTATCATGTCCTCCTGATTTGCACAAAATTACCTTGCCGATAATCTCAGACAGGAATTTGCTCTGGGAATTCATTCCCTTCCGGTTCATTGATGATCCAATATTGATAGTGGGATCCAGTCCACACCATTGGAGAGCATCTTTTGTCATGGAAGATGCTATGTCATCTTCTTCCTTAATCCTGGGAAGCTAAAGTGTTACTTAAACTCTTCTGTGTGAGTTTCACCTTAGTACCTTGGACAGATGATTTAATCTTCATGCCCTTCGAATCCATTGATGTCGATGAGTAGAATTCAAGAACCTCCTTCTTCCATATCCTGGTAGGTTCTGAGACTAGGTATTCCAATCTGTTGTCGGTGATTAGGGTAATCACGGCTTTGATTTCTTGTGAGGCAGTCTCAAACGCATTGCGAACCAGTTCATATCCCTCATTTACTTTGTCTTCCATCTGTGGCGTCATGGATGAAAGAGAGAGAAGAAAGTAGACTGAAGAATTTCTTGTCGACACAGGGTTTAGAGTCGAAAGTTCTGGATAGCACTGTCGACTAGATTTTGTTTCTCCTATTTATAGAATTCTTGTAAAGGGTAGGTCAAGAGACGCGCCTAAATAAGAACCTTATGAGTCGACATAATTTTGCATGTGTCGACATAGACTACTTAGGTCTCGACAGAGAATTGTAGGTGTCGTCATGTCTATGTGTCGACATAGTTGATTGTGTGTCAACACAGAAATCTTCTAATACAAGGTCTCGACAGAGTTGTGTCGACTCAAACCTTTTCTGTCGACACAGATTTTATTTCTGTATCGACACAGTTTATTCCTTTGTCGACATAACTCGTCGATAGTGTCGACACAGTGAGCTTGTGTCGACACCAACTTTCTAACTTAGCTAATTTTTGAGAAATTTTGTACTGACCTAACATTTTATTTTATGTTTAACATACCAAATTCAATCTTAAAATAATTGAATTTACTTTCATCCAGAGGTTTTGCAAATATGTCAGCAATTTGATTGTTAGTATTGACAAATTCTAGACTTATGTCTTTTTTTTCAACATGTTATATAATGAAATGAAATCTGATTTCTATATGCTTAGTTCTGCTATATGAAATAGGATTTCTAGCAATAGATATGGCACTAGTAGAATCACAATATAATGGAGTTCTACTTACCTTGATGTCATAGTCTTTAAATTGGTGTTGTATCCACAACAGCTGAGCACAGCAACTGCCTGCAGCTACATATTCTGACTCAGCAGTGTATATAGCCACACTTGTCTGTTTTTTGCTGCTCCATGACACCAATCTTCCACCTAGGAACTGACATGTGTCTGTGGTGCTTTTCCTGTCTTCTTTGCAGCCTGCAAAGTCTGCATCTGAATAACCTGTTAGCAGAAAATCTCTATTCTTATGGTAAAAAAGACCAAGATTTGGCGTGCCCTTAAGATATCTTAATATTCTCTTGACAGCAGAATAATGAGATTCCTTTGGGCAAGCTTGGTACCTAGCACAGACACATGTTGCATACATGATGTCAGGTCTACTAGCAGTCAAGTAAAGAATGGAACCAATTATCCCTCTATATAAAGACTCATCAACAGGTTTTTCTGCCTCATCTTTTCCTATAGGCATACTTGACCCCATTGGAGACCTCATGGTGGAGGCTGACTCCATGTCATATTTCTTAATTAACTCCTTGGTGAACTTAGACTGGGATATGGACAAGCCATCATCAGTCTGTCTAACTTGGAGTCCCAAGAAAAATTTCAGCTCACCCATGCTGCTAATCTCTAACTTCTCTTGCATAAGTTTGGCAAACTCTCAACAAAGGTTGTTTTCAGTTGATCCAAAAATAATGTCATCAACATATATCTGGACTAGGATGATCTTGCCTTTTGATTCCCTAAAGAATAGAGTCTTGTCAATTTTCCCCCTTGAGAATTTATTCTCAATGAGGAAGGTAGAAAGAGTTTCATACCAAGCCCTAGGGGCTAGTTTCAATCCATATAGAGCTTTCTTAAACCTATAAACATAGTTAAAATAAAGAGGTTCTACAAAACCTGAAGGTTGTTCAACATAAACTTTCTCTTTTAAGTCACCATTCAAAAATGCTGACTTTATATTCATCTGAAATACCTTGAACCCTTGGTAAGCTGCATAGGTAAGAAACAGCCTTATTGCTTCCAACCTTGCCACTGGGGCAAATGTCTGGTCAAAGTCTATTCTTTTTTCCTGCCTATAGCCTTTTGCTATCAGTCTGGCTTTGTCTTGACTACAATGCCATTTTCATCTAACTTGTTCATGTAGATCCACTTAGTCCCTATGACATTGTGATTCTTTGATTTAGGAACCAACTTCCATACTTTACATCTTCTGAATTGATTCAGCTCTTCCTGCATGACATCAATCCAATTTGGGTCTTGTATAGCTTCTTCAAATTTCTTAGGTTCCATCTGGGACAGGAAGCTTGAACATAGAACTGTGTTCATGCTCTTGCTTCTGGTCAGAACTCCATGTCTTGCATCACCAATGATTTGGTGTGCAGGATGATCCCTCAGATGTCTTATTGCTGGAGGAAATCTGTCCACCTCTTGATTTTCTTCATTGTCTTCACCAAACTGTACTTCATTGTCTTAAACTTCAGCTTGTGGGTTTTGTACTCCCCCTGGACAGCATCCATCATTTTCTCCATCCTGTCTCATAGGTTGATCTTCACTGATGATTAGCTTGTTCATCTTATCTTCCAACCCTGTAGAGCTAGAAGAAGTGTTTGACAGCTCAAAGTTAATTAACTTAGATTCATCAAAGACTACATGAACAGATTCTTTTACAACTTGAGTAGTCAAGTTGTAGACCATGCATGTCTTACTACTATTGATGTATCCAACAAATATCTCTTCTTGGAATTTGGCAACAAACTTAGTTAAATAGTGTTTGTCATTATTAAAAACATAGCACTTGTTACCAAAGATTCTAAAGTAGACTAAATTTGATTTTCTGTCTTTCATAATCTCATAGGATGTCTTCTTGTGGCTTTTGGTGATGGAAGCTCTGTTGAGAACATGACAAGCAGTGTTTACTGCCTCTGTCCAGAAATATTCTGGGAGAGAAGTATCACTTAGTAGTGTTCTACCAGCTTCAATAAGCATCCTATTCTTTCTTTCAGCAATCTCATTTTGCTGGAGAGTTTTAGGTGAGAACTTTTGATGAATCCCAAGTTCTTCACAGAACTTTGCCATGCATTCAGACTGAAATTCTGTCTCATGGTCACTTCTGATTTTGACCACTGAATTGTTAAGTTCATTCTGAATTTGTCTAACAAAATTCTGGAAGACAGTAGGGGTTTCAGATTTCTGTCTCAGAAAGAAAACTCATGTAAATTTAGAATAGTCATCCACAATCACAAATGTGTAAGCTTTCCTACCTAAACTATGAACTGGCATAGGACCAAATAGATCCATATGCAGGAGGTATAAACATCTCACAAAATCTTTGGTATCATGGTCATGGAAAGATGTCTTGGTCTGTTTGCCCTTTTGGCAAGCGAACATACACCCTCTTTAATGCACTTGACCTGAGGACCATTCCTCACTAACTCCATACTAAAGAGTTGGTCAATTGACTTATAGTTCAGGTGAGCTAGCCTCTTGTGTCATTGGACACAATGAGATGTTTTCTCACCTGCAACTAGACAAATAGGAGAGTTCTTACTCTCACACCCAAAATTAAGAAAGTAGACATTTCCTTTCCTAGTGCATGTCAGAATGATCTCTTGATCACTTGATCTTCTTATTTGGCACACACCCTTGAGGAAAGAAGTGTCATAACCAAGATCACTTAGTTGGCTTATGCTTATTAGGTTATGTTTCAAACCTTTCACATAAGCCACTTGAATGATAGTGATAGAGTTATTTCACATAACCCCCTTTTCAGATCCATCAAAGATCACTTTGGGTCCATTTTCTATGGGAGAGTAATCTTTCAGCATCCTTCTTGTTTCAGTCATGTGCCTGGAACATCCACTGTCCAAGTACCATATTGGGATATGGTCACTTGGACTCACCTGCATCAAATAAAATTACCTATCATTAGAACCCTAATTGTTATTGGGTCCTAGGTTCAGGTTAGCTAGGAATTTGTCATGCTTGCCTGCAACCTTTCTGACAGGTATGCTGACATTTTTTTGGACACTAGCATTGTGTCAACAATCAATGGCATAGTGACTCACTTTGCCACAACACAAGCACTCATATCTGTTATACCTTCTTTTAAGTACAGGCTTAACAGCATTGCTGTCAGCAGTCTTTTTAAGTGCTGGGGTTGGTGCATCAAACCCAGATGATTCCTGAAGGACAGGTGTGTTTGCTCATGGGCTGCCCTATTAGCAATTGCACCCTTGCCATCCTGATCACCATGCTTATAGTGACCATATGTAATGTCATGATCATACCTGTTAGTAGGCTGCATCACTTTCCTGAAAGAAATAGGGAGTTTGGAGGCTAGTGGCTGAACTGGGGCTTTGCCTTTTCTTTTGGAATTAGCTGTCTTTGTTCTTCCCTTGAAGCTTAATCCTGTCTTACTCTTTTGGGAGATGAAGTTATCAATTAAGGGTAACACTGACTTTGACTTTGAGAATTTAGCCACAAGATCCTTCTCTCTTTGAAGTCTGACTTCCAGACTCTTGATGTGATCATTTTTGAAGGTAATTGTACCCATCTGAATAACAGTTATGTTTTTCAGTTTGGCAACTTCATTCAACTTCAAATCCAGCATTTTTGCTAAATCTGATGCAGCCAATTTAAGAGATGCAATTTCCTTAGCCTGTTTTTTGACAAGGATTCTGCTTCTCTTAAGAACTTGAAACAGACCACCATACTCATCAATTAGTTGATGAACATCCCCTTCAGATTCAGAACCATCCACATCTCTTGATACAGATGCTTCTGATTCTGATCCAGTGTAATAATCAGAAACTGAAGATAAATTGTATACCTTACTGGGACCAGGCTGATCCTGGCACTGATCTTCCTCAGATAGAGTCATCAGCCCTCTACAATGATGATCTTCACTCCCATTTATAGAGTCCAGCATTTGCAAGAATTCAGTATCTACAGAATCCTGTTTAGTAGTGAACAATCCAATATAGGCTTCAGCTTCAGCCTCTTCTCCCGATTCTGATGATGAGGAGTCAGTCCAACTCTTCTGCTTTTGGGAAACAAAGGATCTCTCCTTCTTGCCATTATATTAATGTTTCTTTTTATCATTAGATTCCTTTATTTTATCAGGACAGTCAGCTATGACATGTCCTGACATGTTGCAACAATAATAAACAATTTTAGAAGAATTTTGTTTACTGGGATTATAGTCATACCTGTCATCCTTAGAATTTTTCTTCTTCTTGTAGTAGTCATCCTTGGAGGAAGATGAAGATAGTTTTGTTCTTCATTTCTTCTTCTACATGAACCTTTGAAATTGTCTTATGAAGGCAGCAAAGTCTTCATCAGAGTTGTGGATGTCTGAAGTGTTGATGTCAGTATTTTCTGATTCAACTTCAACAATTCTCCTGGGAGGAGAAGGAGACTTTCTTCTGCCCTTTCTTGTGACTTCAGCCTTGAAGGCTACTGACTTCTCTTTGTATTCAGACCTATTGCTTTTCTCCTCCTCCTTTCTGGCAGTGGGTTGCATCTCATATGATAACAGTTTTCCAAATAAGGTTGGTGGAGGTGTATCAGCAAGCCTGGCCACCTCTCTGATGGCACATATTTTAGTATCTCAGTCCTTGGTTAGTGATCTGAGAAACTTGTCATTTAGTTCATATTTGCTAAAGATTCTTCCATAGGTCATTAGCTCATTTACGATTCTAAAGAATTTCTTATAGCATTCAGCTATGTTATCTGTCTTGGCTTATCTAAAACTCTCATATTCTTGATTTAGCATAGACTTTCTATCCTCTCTTACTTCTTCTGTTCCCTCCATGTAGACAATCAAAGTGTCTCACATCTCCTTGGAGGTTTTGTAATAGATCAAATTCTGGAATATAGAATCATCTATAGCACTCACAATAATGTTTTGTGCCCTTTTGTCTAAGTTTGCTAGGATGATCTCTTTCTTAGTCATTTCAGAATAACCTTTTGGAGTCTTGAGATTGGCATCAAGAACTGAAATGTTCATAGGAATAAATGGCCCTTCTAATACTGTGATGTAAATTCTTGGATCAGATGTTTTCATGAACATTCTGACCCTCTTTCCATATGCCAAAATTTTCTTTCCTACAGATAGGAAGTTTCATGAATCCAAGTTCCTTCTGATTTTCACTTGAACTCATTATGGCAACAGATAACTGCCTTGGAGATCAATTCAGACTGTTAGGTCTATATTTGAGTTAACTTTCCTCTGATACAACTTGAAAGATTTGGTTTATAGATCCTAAACACCTAGGGGGGTGAATAGGTTCAAATCCAATTTTAACTTAGGCAATTAAAATGTTAATCACAGCATAGCAAATTAGGCTACAACTATCACAGCACAGGATAAAACAAGCACAGGAAAACACAACACAGCACAGCACACAGTGTTTTATAGTGGTTCCCCAATTCGTGGGTACGTCCACTCCCCCCCCCCCTTCACCTATCCAGCTAAGTGCTGGATTCGGCCAAACTTCCTTCCATTAACTCAGATCCTCAGATCTTACAACTCAGAACCCAACTGGTTCCTACAGCTTAGACTTCTTCAAGTCCTACAACTCAGATTCTTCCCAAGAATCCTATCTCAGGCAAACAGCCCTACCTCAGCCCTTATCACCAGGCCTAAAACTCAGATCGCAAAGATCCTACCTCAGGCACTCAGCCCTACCTCAGCCTTTATAAACTTAGGCTTACAACTCAGAGATATAACTCTCTCACACTCAGATCTATAAAAGATCTTATAGAAAAATCGATTATAAGAGTGATAAATCCTTCACCCAGGTAGAGAGAGAAAGGGTGAAGGCTTCTTGATCAGTTCTTGATTGATCTGACTGCTTAAGATCCAACTTGTCTTAGCTTCTTCAAAGCTTCTTGAATCTGAACAAAGTAAAGTTGATCTTCTTGTGAAGTTGGAGATGATCCTCAATCCAGCTTCCTTTTTCTATTCAGAATTTGATCTGAATTCTTCTTGCAGACTTGTTCAGGATCTGCCTTCTCTTGATGACTTGTAGATTTCAACTGTTAGAAAAATGTCAAGTCTTATGTGGAATTCCAGACGCTGCGTGATCTCTCCATAGCATTGAGCCTCGCCTGGGCTTGTCAATGGCGAATGCTATTAGAACGTCCGCACATGGGACGGTGTGACTATAAGGGAGACGACACTCTAGTCGGTTTGACTGACAAGGCTCCAATCGGGGAAGAGCCACCGCGGCCTACTGTCCCCCGCCGTCTGTCCCGCCCTTAAATGGCTGAGCGCCGCGAAAAAGGGGTGTTCTTCAATTGTGATGAACCTTTCGCGCTGGGGCATCGATGTAAAAGCTTATTTTGGCTCAAAGTAGATGATCCTTCCAACGATGATGCGGAGGGAAGAGCAAAATTTGGAATACCGTTTGATCCAGCTTGAGGACAAGCTATTTTTTGACGGGGGTGGCGATGTTATGACACGCAATAGCTGGCGTTGGAGTCGCAAATGCCAACGTCGTCTACTTGCAACGGAGGCGAGACTTTGTGTTCTATCATATTATGTGTTGTGTTTTATTTTCATTATCCAGTTTATTTTTGTATTTTGGCTCATATGTCGTAAAAGCCCAAATGGAGGGCAGCTTGTGAACCTACTTAACCGTCGGTTGGGCCCTTGGATTATTATGCAAGAAATTAAATCCAATCTCTTTCTCTTACTTTCCCTCTTCCTATCTCTCTTTCTCTAAACCCCCGATGGAACCCTTCCGGCTTTCTGACCTAGCCGCATCCCATGACAACACCGCCCCCTTCTGCAGGTCACGCTCCTCACCGCTCCTCGTCGCCAGCCATAGCACTTCCTCCGACGCATCCTCCTCCTTCGAGACCACTCATGAGATCCCAAAGGCAAGCACATAACAGTCGGCAACACAAACGTGCTATCTAAATTACTCTGGATAATCAGTGTAAGATAATAGAAGATAAGAGAAGATAAGTGAGAGAATATAATCATATATATATGGCCATTTATCAGGACCTCCCCTCTAAGTTTGCTAAATTACAGGTTGTGCCCCTCTTACTTTTGAAATTACAAGAACATTCTCTGTAAGTTTACATTTCATAGCATACATGCACAAAAAGACTCCCCTGAAGATTTACTCCAAGGGAGTATTTTTGTGCATGGATGTTAGGAAATTAACTTACAAGGGAGGTTTCTGTAATTCCAAAAATAAGAGGGGTGCAACATTTAATTATGCTAACTTCCTGGAGAAGGGACCTTACCAGATATTTGAAGGGCGTGGTGTTGGGCAGGTCCTCAGAAGCCAGGGTTTCATGGAGTAGAAGCGTGTTCGTTGAAGATGATGTCGTGAGAAGATGCCCGTCTGATGCTATTGTTGCTGTTGATGGCAGTAGAAATGTAAAAATAGCAGGTATGTAGAACGCTGAAATGGAGAAATCGTAGCCTTGCTTACAGTTTTGAAAGGACGAAAGTGCAGAGATGAGGAATGTCGGGTGCTAACCTGAGGGTGTTTTCAGAGAGTCGGCGAGTGCAGAGCGGGCATGCTGTTGCTGTGCGGGAGGTGGATCTGGTCGGTTTGTTGCCGCGGGAGTTGAATTTGTAGCCGGCGAGCGGGAGTTGGATTTCTTGCGGTGCGGAAGAGCCGGCGAAATGGGATCGGCAAAGCTCCGACGCTTGCTGTGCGGGATGAGGTAGGACTTGTCGGGGCTTGCGACAGGAGGAGGAGATGTTGCGACGGGAGGAGGATATGCTGCCCTACCTGCGCAGAAGAACCCGCAAGGATGTGAGTTTTGGAATGAACTTGAAGCAGCGTGAACGAAGAGGGGGCAGTGAGGATGAGGAAATGGAGTAACAGAAACTATCGAAAAGGGAGGAAAAGGAAGTATTTACATCCATGGGGAGGATGAAATCGTCGGACGCCGAGCAGGAGGAAGAGGCGAATGAAAATTCCTTTGCCCTAGATGCGTAGAAGAAGAAAAGTTTCGGGAGAATGAGTTGGCTGAACAGTGCCAGTGCGTATTTAATTAAGATTGATACGTCCAAATGACCCAAATACCCTCCTAATTAACTCACAAAAGATGGTTTTATGAGATCAGTTTGGAATTTAAATGTTACACCATGGGGTAATTAGATCCTCCCTTATATAATAAAGATAAAGAGAGAGAGATAAAGAGCTAAAAAGTGAAAAAAAACATATGTCAGTTAATAAAGTATTGAGTGTTCAAATTTAAAACAATCACTCAAAAAAGATAGGACGGTCTTTAAAAAATTTCTTCTCGAATCCATTTCTTCAACTTATTTAATAGGAAGGCTGTCAAAATATGCCAACTTTAATTCATCAGTTATTGATTAAATCGTGAAAAATGATATATATAGTTCTAAATATTAAGCTACTCCCTTTGCAAGTTGCATCCTACTTCATAAACATTAACTACATTTAAATTTTACAGTCAATTTTTTTCACAAAAACTATTACTGATAGATATTATTGGCATGGTTAATGAAAACACATTAAAGCTCGAAAAGCAAGCAACTACCAAAAAAAACACAACGAGATATCACAATTATACCAAAACCCAATTGACTGGTTTGGATGCCAATATCTTCCGGGCCTGGGGAATGAGTGACAGAGTCAATAGAAAAGAGGAAACTGTGTATCAAGGTGTGTAACACTGTCAATGCATGTCTTTGTACATGGCGAAGGGGGAAAGGATGATAGATGAACACCTAAGACAAGCTATTTAATCCAAGTATCAAAGAGTAAATTAATAGGTCCTAGTATAAGAATAGGTTACTGTTACTTGTAGGAGAAAACACTTGCACTAAACGAAATAATTGGATACAATCACGAGGTACCCTCTCCAAATGTGAGATCTCAAACCTAATGATCAAAAGATAAACCTAACTCCCGAGCCACCTCCTTATATAGGGAAGGGGCCTCACATGTCATTTCCCTAAAGCATACAATTTAAAAATATGAAATACAATAATAATAGTAATAATACATGCATACACAACAATACAACCCGCCAAAAAATATACCTTGATCTCAAGGTCGAGATGTCGCTCGCCATCTAGTAGCGATGTGTCAGCGGGTGGGCTGCCGAAAAGGCGCCCGGTGCTCCGTCCGGCGGTACATCCATGATCGTAAGGGCATCAATTACGAAGCACGGATACTTAAAAAATGCTTTTCGTATCGGCTTGAACGCGTATCAAATATGAGAAACGTCTGGAAATGCGCGGAAACGCGTTTCCAAAACACTAGGAAACACATTTTTAAAAACAACAACAACACTCAAGCCTTTATCCCACTATAGTGGGGTCGGAAATGCATGGGAAACGTGTTTCCAAAACTCTAGGAAACACATTTTTAAATAAAATATATATATTTTTAATTCGGATTCGCGTATCCCTCTTGTGGGATAAGCGATTCCCGTGACATAAAATTCCTGCTGCTTATTCATTTCACGGTTTAGCTTTAGGTTTACGCGATTCATTGTGCGCATGAAGTTCTCCCGCATCACGCCGTCGTTGAGATGAGAGGTCACTGCGTTGAAGCACTCCGGCATCACACCCGTCGAAGCCCTCCCCTCTCTTGTTGCCACTCCACTGCCACTCCAGATCCCGCTCCCTGCTCTCGATCCCGCACTACTCGTATGCTCTTCCTCCTCCTACGCCTCTTCTTCTTCCTCCTCCTCCTACGCCTCTTCTTCTTCCTCCTCTTCTTCCTCCTCTTCTTCCTCCTCTTCTTCCTCCTCTTCTTCTTCTTCTTCTTCTTCCTCTTCTTCTTCCTCTTCTTCTTCCTCTTCT
Source organism: Platanthera zijinensis (assembly GCA_039513925.1). NCBI lineage: Eukaryota > Viridiplantae > Streptophyta > Magnoliopsida > Asparagales > Orchidaceae > Platanthera > Platanthera zijinensis. Next base: position 67,773,187 of record CM077082.1, read on the forward strand.
TCTTCTTCCTCTTCTTCTTCCTCTTCTTCTTCCTCTTCTTCTTTCGGGTTGTGATCATTGTCATTTTCAATATCTTGTTTTTTTAAAAAAGATACCCAAGATTTATTCACATAGAACCCGTCTATTGTTGTAACTTCATGGTATATGTGTAGTTGTTATTCTTGGCATTGGCTTAGGTTATGTCAAGCTTCCATAAAGCTTAATTTATAGCATATGTTTGTTTAAAGCGCCCCCAAGTTATATTTTGATGATACAAAATTTTAGATGAGTATTCTGTCATTCTAAGGCATGACACCTAAGTTTCAATCCATCAAATGCAACTTTATCATGTTATTCTCATACAAAATGTCTCCATATGGTCAATCAATTCATCTAATATTGATTTGATTTCAGTTGTAAATAGGTCAATTGCATTGCATAACACATTATAATTGTCTTGCATATCATCTCTAATCATGGTCAAACAATGCATAACACATTATTTATAACTTATCATATGTATGATCTATGTTGTAGTCTTATTAAAAAATATTTCATTACAATTCAAGATATGTACACTTAGCTTGTTAGTTATCTTATTTTTTATTAATTAATACTTATATACAAATAATTAAAAAACAAATTTAAAACGTTTCTTGTATCCTTATTTTTTGAAAAATCACATTTCTCGTATCTGTTTCGTATTGTATACCGAATCCCGTTTTCGTCCTCATGCTACATTGGGCATCAAAATCAGTCGCGTTGATCTCGTCCATGTCATCCTCGAAGAGGAACCGGAACTCCTTCATAGGACAATAATGAGTGCGAGAGTAGGGTTGTTTGCATCGGTGACACAAACTCCTGTTTCTTCAGTCATTGTGATGCGGAGCAGGGACGAGCACGAGCTTTGGGCCCGTTCGAGGCTGATTTGGCGACTTACCATATATGGCGTGCCAGGATCGATGATCGGACTCCGCAAATGTGTTCGGATCCGCGTCGCCAGTCAAAAACATATATTAGTTTATTATTTTTGGTTCATTAATCATGTATTTTAGTGGTCTCTTCCACCGGCCAATCATAGTCATTGATTGGGATGCCCTAGTGTTTATTTTATTATAAATATTGGTCTAAGAGGCTGAACCAAGTCATTGCAGAATTTGGAGACTCTTCTTCCCGGATTCCAGCGATCACCCCTCGATGCCGACGTCGTGGAGCTCTAGGTGACGACTCCTATGTTGGTTTCTCTTCCCCAAACTCTTCCCCTACCTATAGCCTTCATTTTCCACCCCTCACACCACTTGTCCAGCCGCCGACAACCCTCCAAACTCCTCCCAAAACCCGTCGGCCTGCTGCCTTCCTGCAGCCCGATCCGCCACCCTCCCCTCTCCAAGCCGCCCACTCCTCTTCGTGGAATAACCTCCAAATCGCCCTAATTCTCTAAATCAATTCAGATCTGAGAGTTTCAGCTCCCGATCCGTTATTTTCACCATTCATATTTCCTTTTTTGCCCGGATCCTCTCCCAACTATCGGATTCACCCTTCCCGTGGCCGGATCTACCCTTTTCTCACCCGATCTCATCATTTACCGCCGAGGACAGCCACCACCTTCATTTTCATGTCGTCGGTTCCACCTCTGATCGTCGATCTACACATCCGGACCCTAATTCTTCGGTGCCTCGGTTAAGCCCGCTACTTTGTAAGTTTATTTTGTGGTATTGGATTATTTGATTTGACATTTTCATTGGTGAATAAATGTATGTGTTGTGATTCTTGCTCGTAGAAATTGTTTCGGTCTGCTAATAATTTGCAACAGGAGACATTCGTCGCGTGCTTTGCTTTGGCCCTCCGAGCGGGGGAAGTCGTTATAAATTGCCAAAATTAATTAACTGTTTTTCAATTTCAAATATTTGTGTGGGGCTAAAATTATCATTGCTCAAATTTATTTGTTGAGATATCGACGATTACATTGCATTTAGGTTCAGATTAGCGTGTCACTCTTGCACTATCACCTAACGTCGTAGGTTTTGTGCACTCGTAGCCTACCCCTACATCATTTTGGTATCACAGGGAGGTTCATGAGGCTAGTGTTGACTTTGTTCTGGGTGTCCTACTTGCTCCCACTGACACTACTGTTATTGGTGCCCTCCTCGTGGTGGACTATCCTATCATTATCGACCTCTTCGGGATCAGGTCCCCGATAGGCTCATTTGACATGTCTTCCCTCCTACACTTTAGTGATGAATCGTGTATCCGCACTAGTGATCATCTCACACGTGATGACTTTTGGTATACACCTCCTGGTGAGCCACCTGATGGGCTATATAATTTGAGAGGTACCCATCACAACAGAGCTCCGCACTATTTTGTCACCATCTACGTCGTCCCCACGGGCGATGACGTCGGTCACGCCGGATTTTTCTATCGACCGCCCGGTAAGCCTCCTGATAGGCCACCCCATGTTAGTAATATCAAAGTCATTGTCAGGCCTTCCATTAGGAAGTGTGTCGAGTATGTGGACCCGAACAGTGGAGATGCCCAGCCACCCCCACCCCCACCTCCACTTTCGTTGTCTTGTCACTCTCATACTCCACCTACGTCTGATAGCCACTACAACCCATCCACTACTGACACCCTTCCACCTGGGAATTCGTCTTCTTTGGTTTCACCACCGGCACCGCCGATCGCACCGGGTTCCACCCTTCGAGAGATGAGCGATGAGAGCATCACAGAGTTCCGATTCCACCAGTTTGTTCCTACTTTAGATGGGTCGCGTTGTCGCTACTGGGTACATTGGAGGGACCGCCCCGATGCAGTTGACGCTTGGATACTTGCAGCAGAGCTTGATCGATTCGCCCCTGGACTTCAAATTCAGTACGACCGTCTCCATTCACCGGAGATGACAGCTTTTCAGTCAGGAGGAGTTGATGGACGAGGACACTCTTCCGTCGGCGGCACTTAGATGACTCTCAGCAGACCTCTTCGAGTTGTACCTGGCATTCATCAAGAGAATTTTGATCCCAATTCATCGGGAGATGAATTCTTTCAAGCCGGGGAGATTGTGCGGAGCAGGGACGAGCACGAGCTTTGGGCCGTTCGGGGCTGATTTGGCGACTTACCATATATGGCGTGCAAGGATCGACGATCGGACTACGCAGATGTGTCCGGATCCGCGTCGTGAGTCAAAAACATATATTAGTTTATTATTTTTGGTTCATTAATCATATATTTTAGTGGCTTCTCCCACCGGCCAATCATAGTCGTTGATTGGGATATCCTAGTGTTTCTTTTATTATAAATATTGATCTAAGAGGCTGAACCAAGTCATTGCAAAATTTGGAGACTCTTCTACCCGGATTCCAGCGATCACCCCTCGGTGTCGACGCCGTGGAGACCTAGGTGACGACTCCTAGGTTGGTTTCTCTTCCCCAAACCCTTCCCCTACCTCTAGCCTTCATTTTCCACCCCTCACGCCACTTGTCCAGCCGTCGACAGCCCTCCAAACTCCTCCCAAAACCCGCCGGCCTGCTGCCTTCCTGCAGCCCGATCTGCCACACTCCCCTCTCCAAGCCGCCCACTCCTCTCTGTGGAACCATCTCCAAATCGCCTTAATAGATCAATTCAGATCTGAGAATTTCAGCTTCTGATCCGCTCCCAAATATCGGATCCACCCTTCCCATGGCCGGATCTACCCTTCCCATGGCCATTATAAATTATCAAAATTAATTAACTGATTTTCAATTTCAAATATTTGCGTGGAGTTAAAATTATCATTGCTCAAATTTATTTGTCGAGATATCGACGATTACATTGCATTTAGGTTCAGATTAGTGTGTCACCCTTGCACTATCACCTAGCGTCATAGGTTTTGTGCACCCGTAGCCTACCCCTACATCACATTGAACTCGTGATTGGAAAGGAGGTGAGTCGGGATATGACGGTTGTTGTGTGGGCCCATAATGGTTGGGTGATGTAGAGGAGGTTGTAGTGGTGGATGTTTAGATGGGGGAGGAAAAAATGGTTGGCAGGGAGGTTTGGAGGGAGGCGATGGGGAAGGAGGGTCCCCGTACATCACCAAGAATTCGGCCTCCACTAGTGGGGCGAGGTCCATGGCATGTTTGACAGTTAACGGTTGAAGGGTGAGGAGGTGAGCTCAAATATGGGGTTGTAGGTCATGAATGAAGGAGCCCAAGTATTGGTTGGGAGGAAGACCTAGAACATGGGTGACCAATTCGATGAATACATCAACGTACGAGTCAATGGAGCCGATTTGACCAACCCCGCAAAGGCGCATGATCATGATGTCAGAGTAGCTGTGATCATACCGCTGAATAAGGGCCTCTGTAAGAGTTGTCTAGGTGAGGCTGGGAGAGGACTGGCGGAGCCAGCGAACCCAAAGGAGGGCGGACCCTTCCATGCCGATAATTGTTGTGGAGACCTATTGCATCTGAGGGGTCTGGTGAATGTCAAAAAACTGTTTGGCGCGGGAAATCCACCTGAGGGGATCAACCCCTTTGAATATGGGAATCTCGAGGCGTGGGAGTTGTGGAGTAGGCAATCCCGCCAATGCGGGTTTTGGGGGGGACAATGTGTTGGGGGAGCCCAAGGCAGAGGCGGTAGGAGGGCCGAAATTGTGGTTGGGTTGCAAGTTGTGGAGCATGGCCATAATTGAAGTGAACTACTCGGTTTGGGTTTCGAGACGAGAGTTGATAGTGGTGAGTGCGAGTTCGAGGGCCTCCACGCGGGATTCCATTGATTGATGACCCTTTGGCATAAGAAGAAGAGGGCACAAGATCTAGAGGGTCGAGAAAGAGCGCAGGAGCTAGCTGGATCGACGGCGAGGAGAGCCTGGAAGAAGATAGTTGGATCTGGCGGTGTGGGGTATCGAGATTGGGGAGGGCTAGCGGTATTGGAAACTGGCGGCATGTAGTATCGGGATCGGAATCGGCGGCGTGGAGTCGACGAAGAGGTGCGAACAAGAAGATGAAAACTAGCAGCGACAGGATCAGCTAGGGCACAACAGCGAGAGCGGGATTTGGACGGCATTGTTGAAGCGGCTGGTGCGAGCGCCGGATCGCGCGGATACGTCGACGAAGACGGAGGTTGGATCAAGCACTAATGCCGACGCAGAGGAGGTCGCGGACGAAACCCGATGACACGATGCAAACGGAGAGACAAGGTTGGAGCAATGTTACTTGTAGGAGAAAACACTTGCACTACACGAAATAACTGGATATAATCACGAGGTATGCTCGTGCCCAACTTCAGGAGGCTGGTTCCTCCAAGAAGCCTTTGTCCAAATGAGAGATCTCAAAAATAATGATCAAAAATAAACCTAACTCTCAAGCCACCTCCTTATATAGGGAGGGGGGCTCACATGTCATTTCCCTAAATCATACAATTTAAAAATATGAAATACAATAATAATAATAATACATGCACGCGTAATAGTTGCATAATTTATAAATGGAATTGACGTAACAAAACTTGTCACTTACTCAATAGGTTACATAATTTAATAGGTCAATTATTTATTCATATTAAATAAAATGATCTTGATCTGCATCAATAGAGATTGAATATGTCGAAGACTAAATAAGTCATTTATAGATTTCCATAACAACTCTAATTGTGACAAGCGGAGAAATAAAAAAGCTGTAAATAGCAACTAACAGTATTCTCCTTATCATTTCATCAAAGTTTAGATATCAAGATGTTAGAGAAGGTCGCGAAAGCAACCACCTCCAAGCAAGCTGAGGAGACTCACCAAACAACTTTCAAAAGAGTTGAAAGAGTGAAGAAGATTCCTCTTCAAACACTAAGAGGAGAATCTGAGTCACTATGCATGAAGGAATCTGAATTAGTATTGGATCATACAACAAGAGTCGTGGCTATCGTCAATCCAATGAGATGATCCAGAGAAGACATGAAGAATGATCTAATCGTTACATTCTAAGATCCTTGGAATCAAAATTTGACAAAGCCTTAGTTGTCATCCAAGAGTCCAAATATTTGGACAACATGACCACTAAAGAGGCTCACTGCATCCCTGCAAGCTCATGAGAAGCATCTTAGGAAGCCAAAGTAAGAATCAATGGAACAATCTTTACAAGCAAAGATTTCCCTAAAAGAAGTGGGAGAAAGGAGTCGCACAAACCAAAGCGGAAGATGATGTGGACACGGTGTGGCCATGGAAGAGACGGCTACAACACATCATCCAATGAAGAAAAGAAAATACAGATTTAAGAAAAGGAAGAGGTTGTAGTCGAGGAAGACGGTGAAATTGGAGAAACACTACATCAAGGCATGAAAAATCAAAAACTGAATGATTCAATTTCCATAAATTTAGTCATTATGCTGTGAAATACATAATGATGTGCAAGAAGATCCAACAATGTAGAGAAAACAATGAAGAAGAAAAATCAATGGTGCTTCTTACATGCAAAGGCAGTAAATGAAGACAAAGAAGAGAAGAAAAAATGGTACACTGACTTAGAAGAAAGTAGGCATATGTGTGAAAAGAAAACTATTTCACAGATCTCGATGAATCAGTTCATAAAATTATCACATTTGAATGTCTGTCTCAAGTTAAAGGAAAATGTATAAACTTCATTTAATCCAAATATAGAAGTTATCAATTTATTTATAATGATTTGATGTGACAGACTAAAAATAATACTTGAGCTAAGCCCAACTTTTAGAGAAAAATTATGATATTCATCTGTGTTAGAAGAAAAATATGTAAAGGCCCATAGCGAGGATCATTTTGGGCCCTCTTCCTCCTTATGTTTTAGTCTCACATCTTAGATTAGGATTGTTCTACCTATTTCTCTTCTTATATTAATGTACAAATACATGTAAACATTCATTGGAGATATAATAAGATTATATTTCATCTCTCAAATTCTCGTATTATTCTACATGATATCAGAGCGAAAAATCGGTCCTAATTGTGCGTTGGCCTGTTCTGCACCATAGGGTTTAGGGGGTTAGGGTTTGTTTTTCTAACCGCGCTTTTGCTTTGTCACTACTTCACTGGGGCCCAATGGCTCCCACTTTCCCATCCAGCTCGCCTAGCCGCCTTCCCTTGCCGCAGCTCGTCGTTACCTCTGCTAGTCGTTGTTTCGTTGTCGTTGCTTTTTAGTAGCAGCTACTCGCTGCCTCTTTGCCAAAGATTCAAGTCGTTGTCATTGCTTCATTGCCGCTGCAAATCGCAACTCGCCGCTCCTAAACCACATTTTTTTGCCCTGCTCTTGCCGCAGGAATTGCCGCTAGTCACAGAAGTCGCAGCTCTTGCCGCAGCCTTCTTGCCGTCGCTTAACCACGACTTATTTGCCTAGCCGCACTGCTTTCTTGCCGCTAGCTATCTCTTGTCAGCATCTGCTCGCCGTCGCCGCAAGTTCCTAGCTGCAGCCAGTGATCTCTTGCCGCAAGTTCTTGCCAGTGATCTCTTGCCGCAAGTTCTTGCCAGCATTTGTTTGCCGCAAGTTCCTAGCCATCGTCGGTCTGCTCTGTCCGTAGAGATTTGTCTGCTGCTTCTCTTCTCCCAAGCCACGGCAAGGTGCCCCCAGTCTGCAGGATCAACAGTGCTCTGTTGTGCATCTCTTGCCGTCAGCAGCTCTCCTAGACGCCTGAGAAAGCTACATGGCATCGACTGATGCTCCGTCCCTCCCTGCTCGTGTTGCGACTCCTCCTAACAAATTTCGTGATGAGCTTCAGATCACCACTATTTTGCTTAGTGGGAAAAAAAATTTGCTGAGTGGTTACACTCAGTTCGTAGTGTTCTTCAGACCAAGGGTCTTTAACATCATCTAACTAAGGACATCCCTTCTGCACCTACTGATGACTGGTTTCGAGATGATGATCGTGTTCACACATGAATACTCAACTCTTGGATAGTGAACCTTATCGTATGGTCATGTATCATGAGACGGCCAAGGCTATGTGGGTGGAACTGCATCCCTCTATTCAGGCACGGACAGTTTTCAACATCTATTTGACATCATTACGGACCTTCAATATCTCGACTCAGGAGGTGTTGGTGACCTAAGCTCCTTTGTTGCGCGGTCCAAAACCTTAGCTGAGGCATGGATTCAACATCAACCACTCACTACTGACCTTGTTGAGCATGCTTAAAAAGAGGTTGGTATTGCAATAATGATGGCTCGTGTACCGCCTCATCTTCACAGTGTCCGGGTTCAGATACTCTCCTCCTCTTCTATTCCCTCTCTCTAAGGTTTGCTCAATGTTGTTGAAGGTGACACCCCCCCCCCAAACACTCCCGGACCTCCGGCCCTCCTCCAGCACTCAATTGTCTCTCACACTCCTCCATCTACTTGAGGAGGTCGCTCTGGCAACCGAGGGAGAGGTTGCAATGGTCGGCCTAGATACAAGTGTACTCACTGTGACAAGGAAGGACATCTTGAGGTCACTTGTTATCGTAAACATGATTTGCCGCCTCCTAATGTCTTTGTTGCTGCCGACACATTTAGATATGTTGCCTCTATCTCCAAAGAAGGTATCGCCTGTCTCACCCATAATCCGCATTGGATTGTGGACTCTGGTGCCACCCACCATATCACTCCGCAGTAACCCTCTCAGTACATCTCCCCATCCCAAGTTTATCACAGTGGTGGTGACATCGCTTCTGTCTCCGGCTCCGCAAATATGCCTCTCAGCCCCTTTATCTCTCGTCGCCCGATTCTTCATGTCTCGGGCTCTCCTTTTAATCTTCTTTTTGTTAATCGTCTTACAGAAGATCTTGACTGCTCTGTGACCTTCACGTCTTCTTCTTTTATGGTGCAAGATCGACGGGCGCAGAATATCATTGGTAAAGGACGACTGTGCAACGGACTCTACCTTCTAAACATCTCTCTCACCATTCTCTCATCAGTCATCTCTGTAGATTGGCATAGGCATCGTGAGCATGCTCCTCTACCAATTCTCAAGAAGGCTCTTCCTGATTTACCTCTTCCTGCCTTTACCTGTGAATCATGTATCTTTGGCAAACAGCATCATTCTTATTTTCCTCCTCGTTGTACTCGGAGCGATTCTCCTTTTGATTTAATATATTCTGATGTTTTGGGTCCGTAAAAGATTACTAGTATTTCTGGTTATCGTTATTTCATTACTTTTATTGATGATTATTCTCATATGACATGGATATATTTATTTCATGATTGATCTGATCTAACCTGTGTGTTACGGGCCTTTATTACTGAGACTCGTACTCAATTTTCTCGAACAATTAAAAGTATTTATATAGACAATGCTCATGAATACACTAGTCATGTGTTTGATGATCTTTGTACTGAGTTTGGAATCATTCATCATACCTCTTGTGTTTATACAACCCAACAGAATGGTGGTTGAGCGCAAAAATGGATATCTTCTTGATGTTGCGCACTCCCTTATATTTCAAATGCAGGTTCCCAAGGCCTATTGACATTTTGCAGTATCTACGACATGATATCTCATCAATTGTTAGCCTTACTCCACTCTCAACTATGTCACTCCATTTAGTCTTCTCTTTCCCTTCACATTCCCTTTCGTCATCACACCACGGGTATTTAGTTGTACCTGTTATGTCCATAATTTTGGTCCTTCCACTGACAAGCTTGCTCCTCGGGCTACCAAATATATGCTCGTTGGCTACACTCGTACTCAGAAAGGATACATGTGCTACTCTCCTACTGATCGCAAGATTGTTGTGTCTGTTGAAGTTACCTTTCTGGAAGATCAACCTTTTTACTCGTCTCCATCCTCTACTCTTCCACCGTCGTTATTGTCACGTCATGCCATCCCTGTTACTTCTCCTCTCCCACCTCTCCTTCCAATACCGGTTCCCGCACCGAACAAGACACCTCTTCTTCGTGTCTACACTCGTCATCCACCTCGCTCTGACGCCCCTCAATAGTCGCCCTCTACCTCTGGTACCACACGGTCTGCTGATCCGGCTCCTACCACCACGATGCCTCTCCCCGACGCTTCTTAAATTTGCAACTTATTTATCCTCCATTTTTATACCTATCTTTGTACATGAGGCTCTCTGACATCCGGGGTGGCGTGCGGTCATGGATGAGGAAATGACTATCCTTTGGGCTAATCAGACTTGGGATCTGGTCTCTCTTCCTCAGGGGAAGACTTGTGTTGATTGTAAATGGGTATTCACGATCAAACATGCTTCATATGGGACGATTGACTGTCTCAAGGCTCGTCTTGTGCCTCGTGGGTTTACTCAGCAACAAGGCATTGATTATGATAAGACCTTCTCTCCCGTTGCCAAGTTGAACATTGTTTGAGTCCTAATTTTCTTAGTTGTGCATCACCAGTGACCATTACATCAACTCGATATCAAGAATGTTTTTTTCAATGATGACCTTCAAGAAAATTTCTACATGCACCAACCTCCCGGGTTTGAGATCATGGGAGAGTCACTTATCTGTCATCTCAAGAAATGTATCTATGATCTCAAACTGTCTCCGCGTGCATGGTTTGACATGTTCAGTAAAGTTGTCTGTGAGGTTGGATTCATTCGGAGCTCGGCGAACTTCTCTCTCTTTACTCGTCATCAAACAACAGGCACAGTGATTCTCTTATTTTATGTCGATGACATTCTAATTACAGAAGATGATTCCAAAGGAATACAAATGATCAAGCAACGGTTGAATTAAGTTTTTTTAACTAAAGATTTGAGAAATCTTAGGTATTTTCTTGGCCTAGAAGTTGCACGACGTCCTGATGGTCTTGTTCTATCTCAATGAAAGTATTGTCTTGATATTCTTAATGACGCTGGCTATTTTGGATGCAAGCCTGTTGATACTCCTATGGATGTCAATCACAACCTCTATACTCATGTCTGTGACACCGATCTACTTCTTACTAACCTAGAATATTATCGACGTCTTGTAGGAAAGTTGATTTATCTAACAGTTACAAGACCAGATATTTCATTTGTTGTTGGTGTTGTCAGCTGATTTATGCATTCTCCACGGACGTCTCACCTCCAGGCTATCGAACGCATCCTAAGATTTTCTTATGTTGATTATGTTGACTCCTTAGATGATCGACGTTCCACAAACAGATTTTGTACTTACTTCGGAGGACACCTTATTACCTAGCATAGCAAGAAACAGTCTGTGGTTGATCGCTCTTCGATCGATGCCGAGTATCGCTTGATGGTATCTTTAGTATTTGAGCTTACATGGTTAGAAAGCCTTTTAGATGATTTGGAAGTCAAGTTTTCCTCACCTGCTACTTTATTTTGCGACAATCAAGCGGCTATACACTTTGCTTAGAATTCTATTTTTCATGAGCAAACCAAACACATTGAAGTAGACTGCCACTTCATTCGGGATAAAGTTCAAATGAAGAAGGTTCATTGTCCATTGAGTTTATGATCCATGATTGGACACCCTAGAGTCGAGAGATTGGAGGTCGAGAGATTGGAGGTCTGTGACGATGTCAAACAGGTGTTAATTGTCTTTGCAAAAAAAAAATATGGAGTGCAGTCTCATGATACATGGTCATACGATAAGGTTCATTGTCCATTGAGTTTATGATCCATGATTGGACACGACCATCATCAGGAGCCATTCCTCGGTGGGCTCAGTAAGTGTAGCCTTAGAGAGATGATGCAGGAGACCTTTAGTATGAAGAACAAGGCAGACGGAGTGCATCGACTCAACAAAGTTTTCTTCCCACTAAGAGAGATACTGGTGATCTGAAGCACATCGCAAACTTCACGAAGAGTTGCTGCACGAGCCGGAAGAGATGAGGCATCATTCAAGTCCATTGAATGGGAAGGAATCAAGAGAGCCCAGCGATCAAGAGAGCAAGCAGATGAAAGGGAGTTGCGGATAACAAGCAATCAGGCGAGCTGGAGATTGCGTCTAAGAGATCAAGTAGCAGAGATCACGCGATCAGGAGATCAAACAGGAAAGGGAGAGAAACCGGCGATCAAGTCAGGAGAAAACCAGGCACTGCGGATAATGGTAGCAAGAGCTTGATCGCGGCAAGCAGGTTAGGCACGAGCAGACTTTGGCGAAAGAGATAGCACAATTAAGCGAGTTGGAGACTGCAGCTAATCAAGAGGTCAACGATCGCAAGAGTAGATGAGTTTATGCGGATAGGGTCACGACGAACACACTGTAACAATGTTGCGAACAAGAGCCCCAGCCAGATAAGAGCGGCAAGAACACAATTTCCACGAACAAAAGAAATGCAAACTAGAGCAGACAGAGCATGAGGTCGTGGGAGAGGACAAACAGGTGAGTCTCGGGCAGGCGACGAAGGAACGCTATAAAAGTAGCGAGGCAGACAGGCATTAGGTCAAATGAGGAGAGGGGGTGAAAGAGATGAGGTCTTACGATCTCTAGACAAGAGCCATCTGTCCGCCTATGCAGACAGGGAGGAAGCGAGCAGTAGTAAGCGAAAATTAATTTTAGGATCAATTTTCCTTTGATACCATGTGGAGAAATACTAAAATGAGATAATAAATAATTTATTTATTAATTTTTCACTTGATGTGTATCTACTTACAAGACTTGTACATTTATAAAAAGAAAGAAATACATCATACTCTCATTCTAAGGTGTGAGACTAAAACTTAATGAGGGCAATGGACTCTTGTTGGGCCTTACAGTGGGCTTTTATACAGATTCATTTAACAGGTTGAATGTTAAATATGTTGGACGGTCCAACATGAAGCAAAAAAAGGCATGTCAAGATTAGTCTCAATCCGCCTACCCAGATGGTCCACTCGTGCTTATAATAAGCCTTGCATCTCCTATCTTTGATACTAGACTAACAATCTGAGTGCTACTAACGAACTCAAGTGTTCTCGTGTCACACGAACACAAACTCGAATCTACTAATCTGCAAAAACGGAATAACATCTCCCAAACACTGAAACTCATAAGGTATACTACAATCCATGAGAAAGATATTGAGTATCTATCCAACACGGGAGGAGGCCTCAACCGTGCCTACTAAACATATTCTATTTAGTGTTACTCTGTTTGTGAACATATGCATGAAAAAGGCAATTTCTCATATCGATTTAAGCGACTATTTACCGTATTAAGAAATTTAATATTTCATGTTTGTACATCTATTCAAGTGTAAAAGTTCCGTAAATTAAACTATTTCTGATGGTATAACTACTTAGGGAATTTAGAAATTGATAATTTTCTATATATTCGAACCGTAACAAAACTGTATCACCGAGCTCTAACGTTGATAATAATTCTGAGCATATATAATGATTTTTCTGAACTATAAGAACATTCTATGCAAGCTAGTGATATGTCTAACAGAAAGAATGAGTGTTTCTTACCGTGGTGTTGCGGCGCTCGTACACCTGACGCGGCGGCATACTTTCTTAGGGAAAATATTTTGAATCACTGATCTTATCTCTGATTGCTAAGGAGGTTTAACCTCAACACTCCCCCAAAACCCTAACAAGAAATTATCATCATAAGGCTTTCTAAACTTTAGGATTTCAAATTCATTACGAGAGGAGGAAAAAGTTACCACTTCTCTATTAGTGGAGCTTTGTATTTTTTGACCCCACCACAGACTAGCAGAAGGAAACCCTAACCAAAACTTCGCAAGGCAAACTTAGAAATTTTGATTGAGGAGTTAAACACAAATTAACTGGAGTTCCACAGAAGGGATTGTATAATACTTGTGCAATCTAAAGAGAAATAGTTGATAGACCGCAACCCTCCGCTGAAAAATCTCGATGAGGGCTCCAGAAATTTCTGCTAGTAAGAGACGTCGATTTCAGATGCCGACAAGTAAAAGGGAAGACTGATCAAGAACTGGAATCAGGGAGGAAGGGCTGGAGTTTTCCCTGGACGCACTAGAGCCGATGAAACGCACTACGGAACTTGCAGGAAGTCACGTCGGAAAGAGCCGACGACTGGAGAAGGATTCCAGTTCCAGTAGACCCGCCAAACTAGTGCCTGGACGGTAGGAGTTTACGCCAGAAATGGGGGGGACTCCTTCGACGACGCCAGGAAAAGGAATATCGGCAGGAAAAGGAAGATCGGCGATCGGCTGCGGAAAACTAGGGCCTCGGGTGAATGCTAAGTCGCAACTGAAGGGGAAAAAGTGATGTTTCCGAAAGTGAGGAGTTACGGGATTGAAATACTGCGTGAAAGAGGATCGGCCCTCTCACAGCAGTTACCGAAACTGCAAGTTGAAAACAAACCGACGTAAACACTATAGGAAAAAAATTAAGATTTCAGTTTAATTACGAAATTGTCATTCCGCCAAAACTTAGAAAATTCCAAGTGTTACGCCCTCGTGCTAAGAATTAGAATATGTCGATCACAACACAACGACTAAAGAATTAAATTCATTAATTGACGCTCAAAATTTAATCTTACAGAATCCATACCTCGAACTGACTCTGCCTCGATCAATTACGCTCGAGATTAGACCCTGCAAATTAATTATATTTTTGGATTAAATTACGGATGTTACAAGAAATGAAGACAGTTCTACCCCTAACCTTTGTCTTAATGACCAACAAAAATTTAAAGCAGAGATTAGAAATAAATGAAAAGTGTAATCTAATTGAACAAAAATGATAACATGGAATGGCCAAATACCTTGCAATTTTCGAAGGGCACCAATACCCTAGCTAGCAGCGGCCAACAGAAGCAACTCCCAGTCTCCAAATTAATGGCGTTGAACAAGTCCAAGACTCACTTCATCCTGCTCCCCACTCATGTCCCAATCAATTAAGGTCACCTGATCTCTGGATCATTCGACCTGGACATCAATTTTCCACAGATTTTCTAAAACAAAATTTAAAAAAAAAGACATCATAAACCCCATGATCATTTGCAACCTTGGATCTAGGGCTCTTCGGTGAAATCGGAACATGAGCCAGAAGTAATGTAATACCTCTGATTTATATAGGACTCCTACCAAACTACCAAACAAACATAAACACGTAAGCAATCATAAACTTAATTAACAATAAGCCAAACAAACATAAACTACCAAGTCAACATTGCAATGTTTCGCACCAAAAATCAACATAAACTACCAAGTCAGCAATCATAAACTCTAAAGTCTAAACGAATGTGCAAGAAAATAACACCAGAATCATATAGTTTTCAATTTTTCCTCTGCCTCATCATCATTAAATATTAATTACTCATCGTCTGAATCAACTAGGGTTTCATCTTCTTCACTATAATCTCTTCTTTATTGAACTCTTCTTCTTCTTCTTCCTCGACGTCATCTGTAAGGATTGCTGGAATAGGAGGCCTCATCTTAGATGTGATGGTGCTCGCCTTATCAATTATCTTCTTCCCTTTGGATAAGCGTGTGTGGTAGATGTCTTATTCTACTCCAGTGGCCTTTGTTACTGTACCCCATATCAATAAATCGTCATCAAAAACTAAATCTTCGTCCTGCTCAACCTCCTCATCTCCCTCCATTCTTCTCACTAACCATTCATTGTTGTCGTCAATATGTTTCAACAAGATCGGATCAATACGATCACGTGAATCATATCGCCGACGCAAGGCTGCAATATGGGTTGGCCCGTACGTGAACTATAGTCACCATCAATAGTCTAACATCACAACAAGCTTAGCAAAAATTACAAGAAACCCTAGGCATAGCTGCGCAGAGCTAATCATAGTAACATAGTGACAGGCTCACAGGCACAATTACATTGAGCCGAGAAAGACAAGTAGAAAGCAATAAAAGAAAGAGAGAAAGCGAGAAGGTAAAAAATATATTAGCCACGACAATCAAAGAAGGTGAAGAAGAAAACTGCAAAGAAAGAGAGAAATCATAGTCAATAATCACAGAGAAGATGCCCATTCTAAGTTTGATCCAAGTCAAATTTTGTCAATCTTTAAGCCAATGTAACAGCCATGCAAATGGTTGTCTTTTGTGACAATCAAGTAGTCATTCACATTGATAAAAACTTCGTCTTTCATGAGCATACGAATCATATTAAGGTAGATTGTCATGTCACGAAGATGAAGTCAAGTTTCGAGAAATCCAGCTTCAGAATGTTCATGTTGCTTCCCAAATTGCAGACATTCTCATAAAATTGATACCTCATACTTTGTTTCTTTGGTTTATAACCAAGCTTGGCTCATACATATGTAAGCTCCAACTTGAGAGAAAATATATTTTTCATTGTTTTACTCTTATGTATACTTTATTCATGGGATCCCCTTCTTTCATAAATAGTATCATTTACATGGCTAAAGAAGTAATGAGAATTTCCTCTTCATTTGCCTACAGTTAGCAATTCAAATTCTCAACTAAATGAATAAGTAGTATGAGCTAAAACTATTTGAGACTCGAAGATTAGCATCAAATATAAAGTGGTGCTTTAATAAGAGAAGGAACTACCGAGACGGTAGAAAATGACATTCAAGTACAACATGCTGAACATGAAAAAAAAACATGGTTAAAGACACGCCATTGGCCACCTTGCTAGCTTCTATTTAGGAAGAAAAAAGTATATACACCAGAAATTTGTTGCTCCAATGTTGGTAATTTAGGCATCTTGAGATCAGAGGGAAGTGACCATTGTGATCAGGAAAAAAACTTATGTATCCAAGTAAACATATACCAATTACAAATTTCATTGGCATAAATTCAACTATTCAATATGATAAATGTGAATCAGTCTATGGAGATTAACTGAGAAAACAACAAGGTATTTCTGAAATATCATGAAATAGCAAATACTGACACTAGCAATAATATAAGCTTCATGATATCAAACAATAAAGATTTACAAAAAAGGGCTATGTTTGTCATTATAATTGGCAGAAAAACACTAGTTGCCAAAGATTATGATGATGATAGAAAAAGAAAAACCTTTCGCTATGATCTGGCAAGGATGTTTAAGTGTCTCTAAAGCCAACTTCTTTTCTCCTTTATAGTAATTCCAATAGAATCTAAACAGCATCATACTCAAATTGGCCAAAATCCAGGCATAATGCCATGACATCAGTTTTTCATGTAATACATAAATGTAAGCTAGGTTCTAGATTCTTGTATTACCTAATCCAGCAAGACACGGTTATTCCAAACTAGGCAAGTGTGGAGGGTCTTCCACAAACAATGAGGGCATAACTTGTTGGTGTTACCATGGTGATCTGGAAGTGATCAAGCATGTGGTCGCACTGACAACGCAGTATGAGCCTATCAGGGTCGCACATAAGAGCATTTGGAGAATTTGGTAGATTGGACTATGTTTGATTTACTCATGAGATGAGTGAAGGACTGGACTCAGCCAGACGTTGAGTGCGTTGAGACCACTCAGCGCCTTCGTCGAGTCAAATGTTGACTTGTCGATTAAGCGTTGAGAGCGTTGAGACCACTCGACGCCTTCGTCGAGTCAAATGTTGACTTGTCGAAATAGGCGCTGAGTGCGTTGAGTTCACTCAACGATTCGTCGAGTCAAGTGTTGATTCGACGAGAGTTAAGTGTTGATTTGACGAGTCTGTCTCAGGCGTTGAGTGCGTTGAGTTCACTCAACGATTCGTCGAGTCAAGTGTTGATTCGACGAGTCAACCGCTGAGTGCGTTGAGTCCACTCGACTCTTCGTCGAGTCAAATGTTGATTCGTCGAATATCGACGTGTATACTCGACGAATTCTGTTTCATCCGGTTTATTTCCTTTAAGTCTGGTTCGGCGTGGTCTACTGTTTTGGGTGGTGCTCAGTATATATACGAGATGTACAGTAAACCGAAGATATAGAGACAGACATATAAGTCTGACCTAATCGCGAGTCGCCCGCTCATCCCTCGCGACGGAACTGTTCCGCCAAGGCCGTTGACGCCGATCTCGCCGCCGACCGACTGCCGCCCTTGTACGTTGCCGGAAAGTGTTTCCAAGGCTTCGTACTTGTCGCCGTCGCCGAACCTATTTTCGGCGAGTGTCGCCGCCGCCTCTTCTAGAACATACCTAGCAGTTTATGAAGACGCGGAGAACTTTCTTCCAACCTAGATATTCTGTGACAAGAGTCTAAGGGTTCTCCCGCTCGTGTGGATCATCTATAGAGGCGTGGACATTATTCTGCGCTCAGAACTCTAGCCGTTGGTGTACTTCTTGATCAATGTTCATCGCTAGATCCAAACTATTTTGGGTTTTCTTGTTCCCCTATTTCCACTGCGTACAAATGTTGTGACGTATAAGCAAAACCCAACAGTAGTATCAGAGGGAGGTTCTGCGATGATCATTGTTTCAGAAGTTGTTAAATCTATTGCGTGTATATCTGGAAATTTAGAAGTGTTCTAAATGCCCAAATCTATTCTTGGAACCCCGCCAAGAACGCATGTGATTTCGTTGTGATATCTTAGTTGATATCCTTGTTACTCCTTAACAGTAACCGACCCTCTTGTTGGTTTGTGAAACCAAGTGTGTGTTAGATTTTAAATCTCACATAGAAAGACGAGTTTGTCTACTGTGTAAGTGGAGTTGGTGTTGTTCGTGTCCAGTGCATGTAAATCTGAAGATTTAGAAAGTTTCTAGATGTTCAGATTTAGCCCAGTTCATCAAGTATTGATGTTTTTATTGTGCACATCTGGGATGCATTTGGATTATGATTGGTGCAAGTTTTATTTTGTGGATGTACACATTGGTTAATTGTTAACCATGGTTAAGTGTTAGTCAACAATCTAAAATCTCGTATGTAATATTAAGTATTCGGATGTCTTCTGATGGATGACACTCTTCCTGCCTCGATCGATGAAGTGTGGGTTTGTCAAAGCAAGGTGCATTAATCTATCTTGGTAAGGGTGCGAGCGGATATTTGTGATATCTCACTGTCGACATCGGATCTAACTTAACTGGGTGACCTCAAATGTTGAGTGCCAGAAGGCATGGAGTTGGCATGCACCATATGATGGATGTGAATAAAAAGTTATTCACCAACCATACAAGAGTTGCATTGTGATGCAATCGGCAAGCGTTGCCTACCAAAATAACTGCATTGCGAAAGAAAAGACAAAGCTAACTCGCATACGGATCTTGTCCACTAAGAGAGTAACTCGCATATATTCTTCGAATTGATATCGAGGGTTATCAGTTTGATAAAAATAGTGAGAGTTATTTTGATTAAAGTCCTAATTGAAATGATAAAATGTATTTTGAAATGTAGTACTAATTTTTCACTGCATGAATCCTTGTAGAATTTCCATGGCAAGTGAATCTCATTCCACTCTGTCCCTCAGATCCATCCTTGAGAAGGAGAAACTGAGTGGGACGAACTATTTGGACTGGTACAGGAACCTGAGAATTGTTCTCAGGCAAGAGCGTAAGCTTTATGTTTTGGAAGAGCCTGATGAACATGTCGGGAATGCGTCCCGATCTGAATGTTACGCCCCCGCAACGTTTTGTCGGTCGTCACTATGTTCGCAGACGCAAGGATGCCGTACACAACGGGGCTGAACCATCCGGTTCAGCCCCCTCTCTCTGAAGATGCTGAAATAGGGCTGAACCGGTTCGGTTCAGCCCTATTGGGGCCGGCCGGCCCCTTTGGTCGGCCCCTCTTTGGTTCCGGGTATTTATATCCCGGAACCCCTCTTGGTTCAGGAGGCAAGTATTTGAGGTATAATCTTCTTCCTCCTTCTAAACCCTAATTCCTCTTAGCCTCCTCTTCCTCTCTAGTTTATCTCTATCTATCTAGTGTCATAACATTTGGTATCAGAGGATTCGTCTCCGACATGATGAACACGCGCACGCAAGAGGAATCCGCACGGCTCGAAACCCTAGAGGGGACGGTGGTCACTCTCACGGATTCGATGGCGGCCATGACGGCCGGTATGGAGGAGTTGAAAACCTTATTGAAAGGAAAAGCGCCGGCTACGGATGATTCGGCCGGATCGGGACAAGATCCGGCTGTGGTTGCACGCGGGGCCACGGACGGTGGAGTCGCGCGTGTTGGGCTCGGCGACGACGCATCGCGTCCTTTTCCCCCTCCGTCAACAGGACCATATGGCGGGGCTGGCGGGTCGGGGTCGGGGCATTATGCGGGGCCGATGCCGCCCGCATCGTTGAATAGTGGCTTCGGCGAGCCCGTCGCAAACCGGAACCAGGGGCGTCGGGGCTGGGATGAGCCCGCAGGCTTCCGGCGTGGCTGGGATGACCCAGCAGGGTTTCGGCGGGGCTGGGATGAGGCCGCAGGTCAGCGGCGGGGCTGGGATGAGGCCGCAGGTCAGCGGAGGCCACCGGAACAGGCAGGACAGCAGCGGGGAGGTCTTCTTCCTCCTCCTCGGGGGTTTGGACAGCAGGGTGCGCCGGTTTATGGACCACCATGGGGTGGCCAACCACCGGGTTATGGTGTATTTGAGCAAGGCGATATCGGAAGGCGAGAAGGAGGTCATGGTCCGCATCGCTTGACTCCAGGCTTGTCTCGCATGTATTTTCCGGAGTTCGAGGGTGGTGACACCTTGGAATGGATTCAGAAGGCCGAACTTTTCTTTCAATATCAAGATGTTCCTGAAGGCCAATGGGTGCAGTTGGCGTCTTTTCACCTAAAGGATGACGCCTTCCAATGAACACAGTGGTTCCTGCGGGGACGGGAGTGCGTGCCCTGGGGGGAGTTCGTGGAGGGCTTTACGGCTCGATTTGGTCCGCTAGAGTATGAGAACTATGAGGCCATGCTTCAGAAACTCCGCCAGAAGGGTTCTGTGATGGAGTACCGCACGGAGTTCGAGAAGTTGGCGAATCGGGTGCAATGGCCAGAAAGGACATTATACAGTTGCTTCATCTCCGGTCTCAAGGATTATATTCGTGATGAGGTGCAGGCACTCATGCCTCAGTCGTTGAACCACGCCATTACCTTGGCACGTATTCAGGAGGAGCGGTTCAGCAGGCAGAGAGGCCGCATGCAGAATAGGCCCCCTCGGGCATCCCTACTACTACGGTTGCACGGCGGGAACAACCTACGGCTAACAAGCCGACGGTGACTTGCTTGTCTTGGAGTGAGTTGCAAGCTCACAAAGAGAAGGGTCTATGCTTCAATTGTGATGAGAAGTTTGCTCCGGGCCATAAATGCCAGAGGACACAAGTCTTCATGTTATATCAGGAGGCTGAGGAAGCACCGGCGGCCGACGAGGAAGAATTGGAGGTGGACTTGGAAGATACTGAGTTTGGGGTCTCTATACATGCTTTGGAAGGGTGCGCTCCCCCGCTTACAATGCGGCTGGCGGGTCGGATCGCCCAGGAGAAGGTTACTATTTTGGTGGACAGTGGGAGCACCCACAACTTTATACATCCCGATGTGGCAGGGAGAGTTGGACACGGGGTCGACAAGGGGGCTGCCTTCCATGTTATGGTGGCGGATGGCAGTAAGTTGCAATGTGAAGGGGTGCTGAAGGGAGTGGAACTGCGGATAGGAGACTATGCGGGACGAACGGACGTCTACTTGCTACCTATTCGTGGCTCGGATATGGTCTTGGGAGTTCAATGGTTACGCCAATTACAACGGGTAACTTTTGACTGGGCGCATATGACCATGGAGTTTGTGCTCGGGGAGCAACAGTTCTGCCTGCGGGGTCTCATGTCTTCTCCTATTAAGGAGGTATCTCTTCGCAGCATGCAACAGTTGAGCGGAGACGGGCAAATGATGGCCATTCTCCGGGAGGTTCAGACCAGCGACTCCGGCAATTCTGAGGTACCAGTTCACTTACAGTCCATTTTGACAGATTATGCTGACGTTTTTCAGGAGCCCCGTACTCTGCCACCGCCTCGGTTCCGGGATCATCGTATTCCGCTCAAGGCGGGCGCCGAGCCTACTAATGTGCGACCATATCGCTACCCACACATTCAGAAAGCGGAAATTGAGCGGAGTGT
Organism: Platanthera zijinensis; assembly: GCA_039513925.1. NCBI lineage: Eukaryota > Viridiplantae > Streptophyta > Magnoliopsida > Asparagales > Orchidaceae > Platanthera > Platanthera zijinensis. The sequence goes on from CM077082.1 coordinate 67,795,012, forward strand.
CCGGGAGATGTTGGAGGCCGGTATCATTCGGCCAAGTACTAGTTCCTTCTCCGCTCCCATCATTCTGGTCAAGAAAAAAGACGGTTCCTGGAGGTTTTGTGTGGACTACCGCGCCTTGAATGGCGCCACGATCAAGGATAACTTTCCGATTCCTCACATCGAGGAGCTGCTGGATGAACTGCATGGAGCACAACTTTTTACCAAGTTAGATCTTCGATCTGGATATTATCAGATTCTCATGGCCCAGGAAGATATCCACAAGACGGCTTTCCGAACACATGACGGCCATTATGAGTTCTTGGTCATGGCCAATGGCTTGACTGGCGGACCTTCTACATTCCAGGCCAACATGAATGAGATTTTTCGGGATTTCTTGCGGACTTTTGTGCTGATATTCTTCGACGACATTCTCATTTACAGTGCTAGTTGGGAGGATCATGTGGGACATGTGGAACAGGTCCTATGCCGACTTCGGCAACACCGTCTTTACGCCAACCGTTCTAAGTGCTCATTTGGTCAGGAGGAGGTGGAATACTTGGGCCACATGGTCTCAGGTCAGGGCGTGCGGGCCGACCCACGAAAAATTCAGAGCATGCAATCGTGGCCGCGGCCAGTTACAGTGCGTGCCTTGCGCGGATTTTTGGGTCTCACGGGATACTACAGGCGGTTCGTCCAGGATTATGGCAAGATAGCAAGACCTTTGACTCAGCTTTTGCAGAAGGATTCTTTTTCTTGGGGAGAAGAGGCGGAGGGCGCCTTCCAGGCCCTCAAACAGGCCATGACGACCACGCCTGTTCTTGCCTTACCAGATTTCGCGAAGGAATTCATCCTCGAGACGGATGCGTCGGGGGTGGGCATCGGCGCCGTCTTGATGCAGGACGGACGGCCTATAGCTTTCTATAGTAGGGCGTTAGCCCCTCGTACTTTGGGCCTTTCGGCTTACGAAAAAGAAATGTTAGCAATCATTCATGCGGTGGGCGTTTGGCGTCCGTACTTGTTGGGCCGGCACTTTAAGGTGCGCACGGATCATCAAAGCTTAAAGCATTTTCTGGACCAACGGGTCTCCTCGCCTCTCCAACAGAAGTGGGTTACAAAGCTCTTGGGATATGATAATGAGATCGTTTATCGGCGCGGCAAGGATAATGTCGTCGCTGATGCTCTCTCTCGCTTGCCGGAGGCAGCTCTCACTCACATTACGGGACCCTTGATCGATTCTTTGGCCGACATTCACGAGGAGGTCATGGGCTCGGACACTTTGCGGCCGTTAGTGGAGGCTTTGCAGCGGGGCGAGACTGTTACGCCTGGTTATCATTTATGTAATGGCCGTCTTCACTTTAGGGGCCGAGTGGTGGTGCCGGCCGCATCAGCTTGGAGAACAGTTTTGATGCATGAGTTTCACTCGTCGCCTACGGGGGGACATGCCGGACTACTTCGAACCCTTCAGCGTGCGCGGGCCAATGTCTTTTGGGCGGGCATGCGACGAGACATTCAGCAGTTTGTTCGACAGTGTGAGATCTGCCAGCGGCAGAAATATGAGACTTCTTCACCCGCGGGGCTGCTTGTCCCGTTGGACATCCCGCAGCTTATTTGGGACACGGTGTCCATGGACTTCATCGAAGGGTTGCCTAAATCAAAAGGGAAGTCGGTCATTTTGGTAGTAGTGGATAAACTCTCCAAGTATGGCCACTTTATTGCCCTCAGCCACCCCTACACTGGAGACTCGGTGGCGGCCCTCTTTGCTAGAGAGATTGTTCGTCTGCATGGCGTTCCTCGCGCGATTATTTCTGATCGTGACCCGACCTTCGTTAGTAGCTTTTGGAGGGAGTTATTCCGCTTACAAGGAACTCGCTTACATTTCAGCACGGCCAACCATCCGCAATCGGATGGCCAAACAGAGGTCCTTAACCGAGGGGTGGAGACATATCTTCGGTGCTTTGTGATGGATGAGCCCCGCACTTGGCCAGAGTGGTTACATTGGGCCGAATACTGTTATAACACGTCTTATCACTCCGCCAGCAGGATGACGCCATTTGAGGTTGTTTACGGTCGGCCACCTCCAACCTTGGGCACTTATGAGCCGGGTAGCACCGCTCTATCGGCGGTTGATCGGGCTCTTCTGGACCGCGATCGCATGATGGTCACTCTTCGGGCCAACCTCCGTTTGGCCCAGGATCGTATGAAGGTGCAAGCGGACAAGCACCGCACTGAGCGGGAATTTGTCGTCGGTGATGAGGTTTTTCTCAAGTTACAACCATATCGGCAATTATCTGTTGCAGCCCGTGGCAATCAGAAGTTGTCCCCGCGCTACTACGGCCCCTTTCAGATCATCAGCAGGGTGGGGCCGGTAGCTTACACCTTGGCTTTGCCGCTGGGCTCCCGCATCCATCCCACTTTTCACGTCTCATTGCTCAAGAGAAAGGTGGGCCAGCTTATCCAACCTTCTGCTCTCTTGCCTGACGTTACGGCAGCGGGTGAGCTGAGGCCACTTCCGGAGGATGTTTTACGAAGCAGATGGAAGCACCGGGGCACCGAATTCCGGCCCGAACTCTTGGTCAAGTGGAAGAACCTTTCTCCGGCACAAAACTCTTGGGTGGATTTCTTCGATTTCAAGGAACTCTACCCCGACTACCACCTTGAGGACAAGCTGGTTCTTGATGGGGAGGGGAATGTTACGCCCCCGCAACGTTTTGCCGGTCGTCACTATGTTCGCAGACGCAAGGATGTCGTACACAACGGGGCTGAACCATCCGGTTCAGCCCCCTCTCTCTGAAGATGCCGAAATAGGGCTGAACCGGTTCGGTTCAGCCCTATTGGGGCCGGCCGGCCCCTCTTTGGTTCCGGGTATTTATATCCCGGAACCCCTCTTGGTTCAGGAGGCAAGTATTTGAGATATAATCTTCTTCCTCCTTCTAAACCCTAATTCCTCTTAGCCTCCTCTTCCTCTCTAGTTTATCTCTCTCTCTCTATCTATCTAGTGTCATAACATAAAGATGCTTACAAGAAGTATCAAGACGACTCCTTGGATGTCGAATGCCTCATGCTGACAACCATAAACTCTGAGCTTCAAAAGCAACATGAGAACATGGGTTGCAAGGAAATTGACGAGCATCTCAAGAAAATATTTCAAGGGCAAGCTCGTCAAGAGAGGTTTGACGTCACCAAGCCGTTGTTTCAGTGTAAGATGGGAGCTCGTGACCTAGTAGGGACTCACGTATTCAAGATGATTGGGTATATAAAAAACCTTGAAAGACTAGGCTATCCTCTGGGTCAAGAGTTGGCTACAGACATGATCCTGCAATCGTTGTCAGACAGTTATGAGCAGTTTGTCTTGAACTATAATATGAATGAAATAGACAAGACACTGCCCGAGCTCTTAGGCATGTTGAGAACTACAAAAAACAATATGAATAAGGTCAAGCCTGCTAGCTCCATACTGATGGTGCATAAAAGCAAGGCCAAGGTCAAGGGCTTCAAGAAGACGAAGGTATGACCTAAGTCATCTCTTGAGCCCAAGTCTTCAGCACTGAAGAGGAAAGGTTTAGCGAAAGAAGGGAAGTGTCACCATTGTGGCAAGGCTGGTCATTGGAGGAGGAACTGTCCTTTTTATATTGAGGGTCTGCAAAAGATGAAGGGAGGTATGACTTCCGCTTCAGGTATCTATGTTATAGAGATAAACATTTCTGCTCCTTCATCCTGGGTATTGGATACCGGATGTGGTTCTCACATTTGTATAAATGTGCAGGAACTGAGAAGGAGAAAATTGTTGAGTAAATGAAAGGTGGACCTGCGTGTTGGCAATGGAGCAAGAGTTGTTGCTGTCGTCGTAGGAGTTTACCGTCTTTCTTTACCCAGTGGGCTTATAATAGAACTTGATAATTGTTATTATGTTCCTTTCATAACTAGAAACATTATATTTATTTCATGTTTGAACAAGATTGGATTTTCTTTTGTTATTAAGAACAATTGTTGTTCTATATTTAAAAATGATGTTTGTTATGGTATAGCTCAAATGTTTAATGGTTTATATGTTTTGAACTTGGACCATCAGATCTATAATATATAAAATACTAAAAGACTAAAAACAAATGACTCAAATCCCACGTACTTTTGGCATTGTCGTTTGAGCCATATAAACAAGAAACACATATTCAAGCTCCATAAAGATGGACTACTAGACTCATTTGATTATGAATCTTTTGAGAGATGTGAATCTTGTTTATTAGGCAAGATGACTAAGATCACTTTCACTGGTTTCAATGAGAGGCCTGATAATCTCTTGGATATAGTACATAATGATGCATGCGGACACATGAGTTCTATGGCTAGAGGTGAGTACTTCTACTTTATTACATTTACTGATGATTTCAGTAGATACAGATACGTGTATCTTATGAAGTGCAAATCTGAAACCTTTGAAAAGTTTAAAGAGTTCAAGAACGAAGTAGAAAACCAGCTGTGTAAGAAGGTTAAAGCACTCTGATCTGATCGAGGTGGCGAATACCTGAGTCATGAGTTTTGTGATCATCTGAAAGAGTGGTATTATATCACAGCTCACTCCACCTAGAACACCGCAGCATAATGGTGTGTCTGAGCGGAGGAATCGTACTCTGTTAGACATGGCACGGTCAATGATGAGTCATGCAGATCTGTCTGTTTCCTTTTGGGGTTTTGCTCTAGAAACTGCTGCTTTTACACTAAATCGTGCTCCAACGAAAGCGCTTCTAAAGACATCATATGAGATATGGACTGAGAAGCGTCCTGGTATGTCATTCATTAAGATTTGGAGCTGTGAGACATACGTGAGACGTCAAATGTCTGACAAGCTGGAACCCAAGTCAGATAAGTATTATCTTGTGGGGTATCCTAAGGAAACTAAATGGTACTATTTCTACCTACCGTCTGAGGACAGTATTTGTCGCAAGAACTGGTGTTTTTCTTGAGAAAGAGTTCTTAAGTAGAAAGACAGTCAGGGTAGAACTCGAAGAAGTTCAAGAACCATAAATAGTGAATGAACCGGAATTGGAACCTGAGCAAGGACTACAAGTTGTTGTAGCTAGAGAGCATGCTCAAGAAACACAAGTTTCCCGTAGATCTGGTAGACCAAGGTTTGAGCCCGAGAGATATGGATTTCTCGTGTCTCAGATAGGTAATGTGTTGTTTATGGATCATAATGATGAGTCTGCAACCTACCAAGAGGCTATGAGTGGACCGGACTCTGAGAAGTGGCTTGAGGCCATGAAATCTGAAATGGACTCCATGTATGAAAACCAAGTTTGGACTTTGGTGGAACCACATGAACGGGTACGACCCATAGGGTACAAGTGGGTCTTCAAGAAGAAGACCGAGATGGATGAGAATGTACATACATTCAAACGGCGACTGGTGGCTAAAGGTTTCAAGCAAATTCATGGTGTTGACTATGATGAGACTTTTTTCCCTATTGTCATAGTTAAGTCCATCAGAATTCTGTTTGCTATTGTTGCGTATTATGACTACGAGATCTGGAAGATGGATGTCAAACGGCTTTCCTAAATGGAAACCTCTTTGAGGTAGTGTATATGATACAACCTGAGGGTTTTGTATCTCTAGGTGAAGTCACTAAAATATGCAAGCTGCAGAGATCTATTTATGGATTAAAACATGCTTCTCGAATTTGGAATCTTCGTTTTGATGAAAAGATCAAAGAGTTTGATTTTATCAAGAACGAGGATGAATCGTGTGTTTACAAGAGGATTAGTGGGAGCATCGTTGTCTTCCTGATATTGTATGTAGATGACATACTGCTGATCGGGAATGATAAACCGACCCTACAAGTTGTTAAGAACAACCTAGGGAACTGCTTCTTTATGAAGGACTTGGGTGAAGCGAATTATATACTTGGTATTAAGATCTATAGAGATAGATCGAAGAAATTGCTGAGTTTGACTCAAAGTACATTGATAAGGTGTTGAAACGGTTCAACATGCTAATGTCCAAGAAAGGATTCTTACACATCTCATGGTGAGTCTCTCTAACGACCAGTGGCATAAATCTTGTGAAGATAAGAACCGCATGAAGTTGAATTCATATGGTTCGGCAATTGGGTAAATCATGTATGCAATGATATGTACTCGACCAGATGTCTCTTATGCTTTGAGCATGACTAGCAAGTATCAGTCTGATCCCGGTGAAGGTCACTGGATTGCCGTCAAGAATACCCTAAAGTACTTGAGAAATACTAATGATGCGTTCTTGGTATTTGGTGGAGAGGAAGAGCTCGTTGTAAAAGGTTACACGGATGCTAGCTTCCAAACTGATAGGGACGACTCAAAGTCTCAGTCAGGGTTCATATTTTGCCTAAATGGAGGAGCTGTTAGCTGGAAGAGTTCCAAGCAGGAGACAGTTGCCGATTTTACAACTGAGGCCGAGTATATCGCTGCAGCTAACGTAGCGAAGGAGGCTGTATGGATTAGGAAATTCATCGACGAGCTTGATGTAGTTCCTAGCATTGTTGGTCTCGTAGTTCTCTACTGTGACAACCAGTGTTGTAGATATCCTCCGATATGTCCGACATGTCGGCCGATATAAAGGTTTTATGGACAAAACGACACGTTTCCGATATTATTTTGCAAAATATCCTTTTGAAATATATCCTCCGATATGTCTATTATTGACCGATATATTTACCGATATATCGGCCGATATATCCCGATATTTTAACGATTGATTTTTTTCAACTTATTTTAATTAGTGTTTATGGTCTAATAGATAATATACCAAAATTGTTTCATTGTTTAGGTTCTTTTTTCCCTTTGGTTTTCTTCCTTGCCCAAGTGTATCATCGATATCAATTATGCATGGTCTTTGAATTATGGACTAAAGATTTCTTATCTTTTATTGTTACGGACAACTTCCCGACATTCTATTTTCTCTTGTTTTATTTCATGCATTATACTGTTATTACTTGTATAACATAAAATGCTTATATTAGTTTAATAAATTTAGAAGTTCAATAAATATAAAATTATTAACATATATAAATGTAAAAATGATTAAATTTATAAATAATTACACATATAAATAATTAAATATTAAAACCCGATATATGAAATATCCCCGATATATCCCCCAACATAGTAAAACCGACATGAAAAAACTAAACCGACGCGTCCCCGATATCTGATATCTACAACATTGGTGACAACAACGGTGCAATTGCACTTGCTTCGGAACCTAGATCTCATCAGCGCTCCAAGCACATATTTTGGCGATTCCATCTTATTCAAGAGATTGTCGATCGAGTAGATGTGAACATTTGCATGGTGTCGACTGAAGAAAATATTACGGATCCACTGACAAAGCCTAGCGCAGAGAAAGCATGATGGTCATGTTAAATTTATGGGTATACGATACCTTAATGATCAGCCCTGGTGGGAGTCCTGTGAATTGTATATTTGTCGGTTGTTGTGATAATTCATTTGATGAATAGAGTACGATACATTTCATTTTATATTTATGGTAAGTTCTTTTGTTATGTAAATTTATTTCTATTGTGATAGATTAATTTAACGTAATAAATGCCCTTAGAATGCTTGCTTCCATAGGAGTCAAGTGATGACTTGAATGTGAGAGTCTATGTTTTAGAAGCTTCATTCTTAAATGGTCCCTGGTCGAGTGTCATCTTAGAAACTAAGGGCGATAATGATACATTAAGACTAGCATGTGCGATGACTGATGACCGGTTCTCACAGGTCATGATATTGTGATATCAAGTCATCACATGGGTACTTATTAATGAACAAGTTGTACTGGACAGACCCACCATGAGAATACTTTGTGGACTGTTATATGAACGTATCACAAGTATGACTCAAGTGGCAATGGTGTTTGTGGTCCTTTAACCTGAAGTCACAGCATTCATCGAGTGAGGAAGAGCGTGCTTTGATGCTATCAAAAGTCCAGTCTTGAGAAAGTTGGATGATAAAGGTGGTTATTGGGTACGTTACGAATCATTTGGGTGTTTGCGTGTGAGCAGAGATTGGATTTGTCCTCCTATATGATAGGAGTTGCATCCATGGGCCCCTTGATGAAATAATGCATGGTCATGCTTGGTTGAGTCAATATGTGATATTGGACTCACCAATTTCTGGAAGTCCATTCTAGATTAGGAAACTAGGATTGAACAATTATGAGTGTGACACGGTCTATACCTCTAGTTCTATCCGGATGTAAGAGACGAAGGGATATGACAACATGGATACATTGGTCACAATGGCTTTCGAGTTATTAACTTTTATTGCTTGGGGAGCAATGATGCATTGTTAGATGTCGCTCATTCTTTGTGAATCTTTTGTTTGATACATTCAAGATCAAGTGGGAGACTGTTGGTATTATCATGGTGATCTGAAAGTGATCAAGCATGTAGTCTCACTGTCAACGCAGTATGAGTCTATCAGGGTCGCACATAAGAGCGTTTGGAGAATTTAGTAACGCCTTCGTTGAGTCAAATGTTGAATTGTCGATTAAGTGTTGAGAGCATTGAGATCACTCAACGCCTTCGTCGAGTCAAATGTTGACTTGTCGAAATAGGCGTTGAGTGCGTTGAGTTCACTCAACGATTCGTCGAGTCAAGTGTTGATTCGACGAGTATGAGTCAGGCGTTGAGTGCGTTGAGTTCACTCAACGATTCGTCGAGTCAAGTGTTGATTCGACGAGTCTGTCCCAGGCGTTGAGTGCGTTGAGTTCACTCAACGATTTGTCGAGTCAAGTGTTGATTCGACGAGTCAAGCGCTGAGTGCGTTGAGTCCACTCGACGCTTCGTCGAGTCAAATGTTGATTCGTCGAATATTGACGTATATACTCGACGAAATCTGTTTCGTTTGGTTTATTTCCTTCAAGTCCGGTTCGGCGTGGTCTACTGTTTTGGGTCAGCTCGGTGTTCAGTATATATACGATATATACAGTAAATCGAAGATATAGAGACAGACATATAAGCCTTTGTCCTAATCGCAAGTGGGTCGCTCATCCCTCGCGACGGAACTGTTCCGCCAAGGCCGTTGACGTCGATCTCGCCGCCGACTGACTGTCGCCCTTGTACGTTGCAGGAAAGTGTTTCCAAGGCTTCGTACTTGTCGCCGTCGCCGAACCTATTTCCGGCGAGTGTCGCTGGCGCCTCTTCTGGAACAGACCTAGCAGTCTGTGAAGAAGCAGGGAACTTTCTTCCAACCTAGATCTTGCGTGACAAGAGTCTATGGGTTCTCCCGCTCGTGTGGATCATATGTAGAGGCGTGGACATTATTCTGCGCTCAGAACTTTAGCCTCTGGTGACTGAGAGATTTCTTAGAGCATCTTGGTTGAGTAGTGACTCAATCCCGCAAAGGTAAATTTTATTTATAGCGTTTTTACTTAATCAATGTTCATCGCTAGATCCGAACTATTTTGGGTTTTCTTGTTCCCCTATTTTCGCTGCGCACAAATGTTGTGACATATAAGCAAAACTCAACATAACTATGCTCACAGGGATGCAAGCTTCAGTTCTACATAGTATGCATCTATACATGCCACACAAGTTTTGAGGCTTAGCCTATATCCAGGTGGCGTGGCAAGAAGAGCTCTGGCAAGCACTTGGCAGACACGTGTTCTGAACCAAACTGGTTCTGCGTGAAATAGATCTAGGACCACAATAATAAAACCATATATATTTAATAAGACTCTAAAACATAATGCATACAATATGTATCTAACATGTATTTCATCTTAATATTTTATACTAATGTTTTTTTATCACAACCAATCCTAAGCCCAAGATTCAACCTGCATTGCAAATAAAATTCAACCAGGTTAAGACCAACCTAACAAGATATGTACATAATAGGAATTAGGTTGAATTATGCTATGGCATATATGCAGTAATAACTGTATTTAAAAATAAAGTAATACATAGGCATATTTAAAATACAAGAAATTGATACTTTCTTCACGTAAGTCGGGCCTGGTTCCATGAGTCCAATCCAGGATTCCCATCTGAACTCTGACCAATTTTATTTTGGACAAGAAAGAAAGCCCATTAAGTGGGTCCAACTAGCCTGAACCCAGGCATCGTGCAAGTATGACTTAGCGAGGTATTCCCTGGGACTCCATCCAGATCAACCTGACATGAATACCTAATTTTAAAAATTACCCAAATGCTTAGCTTGGGCAAAACCCTAGCTTGCATGCTACGGTTTTAACTACCTAACATGAGTGCCTTTCTTCAAAAAATTAGGAACAGGGTTGAAAAAAGCTTTATCAACCTTAATGTGGTTCAAAAAAACCTTGATAAGCCTTCTTATGATAAAATTTGATATGATTCTAGTTTCAAAAACCTGGCATCGACTTGAAAAACCATAGCATGCTTATGGGGTTCACAAAAGGTAGGAACACATGCATGTTGGGTCCCCAAAAACCTACCACCGAAGTGTTGATGAAATTGCCTTTATACATGTGTAAAACATGTGCGAATTCAATAGATCATGACACAATATTGACTTCATTTTATAGGAGTATTTCCAAGTAAAAGAAATACAGGATATGACTAGAGAGTTTTAAATTCATGTTTATAAAAAAAAAAGATGAAAAGCAGATCCTTTCTTCAATGAAAGGAGAAAGTGCACTCCTTTTATTAACAGGAGAAAATAAGTCTCTTCAATGTAAATTTCTCAACGATAATTGTTTAAAAACAAAACCAAATGGTTAACTCACAGCTAAGCCTTCAATTGGACCAAGATGAGATCTAAAATGTTTAGCGAATTCAATCCCAGTAGGTTTTTTCTTCCAAAACTTGAGATGGCCTGTAAATATGGAGACGGCAAGAGACACGGAATGATAATATACATCAGAGATATCTTTATGAACAGTTTTCTAGACATGTTGGAAAAAGAACATTAGACATCTACCTATAACTTTGAAAAGTAAAAATTTAAAGCTATGTGGTTTAAATTTCCAACCAAGCAAACAAAATTACATGTGAAACTTCCCATAATTTATATTAGCTTGACTAAAGATTACAAACATGATGCAGTACCAAAACTAGGAAAGTTCAAATACAGAATTATCCTATGACAAGAAGAACATCAAAACATGGTATGATCATGAACTAGCATCAAGTAATCCTCTAAACCAAATTTTATGTAATAAAAGTAGAGCAACTTAAGATGAAGGACCAGCATAAGCTGAAATATCCCAACAGGAAAATAAAACTGCATTTATTTTTTTATATCAACACATTTGCAAACATACAAAGTAAGAAGTCTAGAATGTACTGTGCATTGAAAGACATGCCTGCCTCTTCACTTTAGAAGATGATTTTGATGCAGTTTTGGAAATGCCAATCACAAAGGAAGTCCAACATACTGATATAGTCTAGGCCGGAACCCTAGCCTCCACTCATAAAGAAGCCAAGGGAACACATTAGCAAGTTACGGTTAGGGTTAAGAGCATGCTTTGTTTTTCACTTGTTACAACGCTATTTATAAGACATAGAGGATTTTCCCACAAGTTGCTTAATTAATTAAAAAGAATAAAGAAAAGGATAAAGGTTTGTCAGACAAACATTTGTAAAGGTATTTGGCACATTGAAGAGAGTAGTTGTCTCAACTGGGTCCAGCTCAGAGCTGTTAAGACAAGAAAGGAATCATGTCAGAATATGTTACCAGTCTAAATGTGAGACAGGCATCAACCTAAATCTGAGAGGCGAAAGGAGGAGAAGAGAGAAAGAGAGAGGAAGAGAAATAACCCATAGGGTTCTCAATTTTCATAATACAATCCAAAATACCAAATTGCATTGCCCTGTGGATTTATATAACACCCCCCTGGTCCGATTACAAACAAGGAAAAATCCACATGTCTTAATTACTTTCTGCCGGCATGTCACAAATGGGCCTTTAGCGCCGCTTGTATACCTGCCACACAAGAGGACGTCTCTCTCCCTCTGCGTCTATAACAATGCCGCCCTCTGGAGAAAATTTTTTGTCCTCGAGACATAATTTTGGAAACAGAATACGGAAAATAGATAGATCCGCCCATGTGGCATCGGATGGTGGAAGATAACGCCAATAATCCAAGGCCTGCTCGACCGAGGACTCCTATCAACTGATGGTCTGTGTGTCCATGACAAGCTAAGGGAGGTAGTCTGACGAGGTGAGCAAGGGAGCTGACGCCTGACGGGAGCAGAGATGTGTGACGCCGTCAATTTCAGGTGTTCTTTAATTACTCAACTATGTTAACTAATAAGGCCTGAATATAAACTAATTATTATTAAAAAAGGGTTAAGTGGTAAGGAAGAGAGGATGAAACCGGTTACAAAGGTTTGAACCGGCAAGTCCCGGTTCAAAGGTGTGTGTGGCATTCACAGGCTAAGCGGCGCTCGGATAATAAAGAAGGAAACAGCGCCCACTTTATTCCTCCTCCCCCAAACCGCACGAGAAGTTCCAGGCGCCCGACGGAAGTCGCACGACGCCATCGCCTCCCGAGAGCCCATTTCTCATCCGTTTCTTCTGATTTTTCCTTCTATCGAGAGGTAATCTTTTCCTCTCCACTCCTCTTGTTCCTTTTATGAAGATTTTTAACGGATTGAAATGGGTAGAAATCTAGGGTTTGAGATTTTGAGATTTCTTTCATCTATTTTTAAATGAAAAATTTTTGTAAGGATTTCTCATGCCCTAACCATCGATTTCAAGTCACTTTGCTCCAACCCTTATGAGGTTCCAACCCTGTATCAAATAATACTTTTAGAAGGTGATTGTGCACATAGATCATACCTGTGATAACTGTATCATCGGCTTTAGCCCCCTGCTGGTTCATATTGAAGACCCTAGGCTGCACCTGTCTTTATTCTCTGGTTTCCACCACAGATCCAGATGTTTCGATACCTTTACCTTTATCTACTCTTTCAACCGGACTGGTATCAAGGTAATGAAATATTTGTACCTAGCTGGGACCACTCCTAATATTTCTTTCAGGTAATGTTTTCCACAACGGGTAATCTTGTCGACGATGTCCAGGCTTCTGGCATTTAAAACAAACTCTGATCCCCTTCAAACATTCGCCAAAACGATTCTTCCCACACTTTGGACAGGGGCTTCATAGTTGCACTGCTGGCCCCGCTTTCACTTCGATTTTGCGTTGGGGGACCTCTTTTCTTCCTTTTCCAGTTCGAATTTTCACTCTTTCGTGAGGAATCCATACTTTGTCCCTCCGGAAGCCTCTTCTTTTGAAACTCCATTCGCCTTTGCGAACTCTCCACATCCATCTCAATTAGCTTTGCAGTTTCCACCAGTTCGTTATAATTATTGATCCTTTGCGAGATTTTAGATGCACACGCGCATCTTCTCGTAAACCCAATTGGAATCAGAAACAACGATCGTTTTCCTTGGCGACCATGTCTCCTGCATAATAAGTCAGTTGTGCAAACTCAGCTTTATATTGAAGAATTGTGTGATTTACCTCCATCAAGCGATGGAATTTCTCCTGAAGCATTTGTTTCTCTGACGGAGGAACAAACCAGTTAACGAATTCCATCAAGAATTCGGCCTAGAGGAAATCCGAATTTTCACGTCCAGCAAATCTCCCTTGCCTCATACTGTCCCACCACCAATCAGCCTCTCCTTCCAGCAAGAAAACGACTAAATCAATTTTCCGATCGTCGGGACATTTCATAGCGATCCTCTTTATCCAGCCTTCGGTTTCCATCGGAGATAACCCACCTCGAAATAAGGGCGGTCTCATATCGAGAAATTGCTTCACATATGGATCAATTGATGTTAGTGGTTGTGATGTGGCGACAGTACTATTGCCCATTCAAATAATTTATGTTAATGCTTGCATGACTTCTGATAAAGGAGGATTTGATCTCTCTCTATATCTTTCTTCAGCCCTGCGATTTTGTTCCCCTTCGAGTTCGTCTCTTTCCCGTCTACTTAAATAGGTGCGGAAGGGTTCCTAAACAGGAAGATTTACATTGTCATGTATTTGTTTTACTTACGTCTTATGTACTCTTGTCTCGCTGAAAGTTCAAATAAACTTAACCTCCCTCTAATACCATTCAATTGTAACGGCCCCACTTAGTAGGCTACCATCAAAATTTACATTTCATTATCTTATAATATATCAGAGGCACCAGGAAATTGAACATTTAGCAGTTATGATTACAGAGTACATAAAGAAAAAGTGTAGAAAAGTAAAATATTTTATTTATTTCACATGATAAGTACATCTGATCATCCAAAAAATAACTCAGCATATGTATACAAAAGGTGGGTATCTCATATCTGTGTTATATAGAAGAGTATATCATATGACTGCAACAAAATGTGACTATGAGCAACAGATCAAAACTACACTACTATGTTACATATCAAAGACACTACAGACTACATACTACTGGAAGCAGAACTGGAACTCGTCGTGAGGGCAATCAGGTTCACGGCAGGCAGCTTTGTGGGCATCCAAAACTCCGAAGGCTGCAGTTATGACTTCGACCCAGATCTTGTACATCTTTTCACGACGTGAAGAGGACCGGCTAGAAGTATCGGGAGTAGCTTCCTCCATGACCTGTTTAGTTACATTTTTTATTAGTCAAAGGACTAAATAAATTCTTATGATTCCCTTTATTACTATAGTGACTTATTTATGGTTTGCGGATTACTTATTTCATATTTCCTTGGTTACATTATCACTCGTTTATCTTCTTCATATCATTTCTTTTACATCTTCTCATTGTGTTATCTCCTTCTATTCATTATATATTTGTATTTATTTTCATATGATTTGCATTTGTATTGTTTCCTTATCTCTTATACACTTTGAGTTGTTATCGGGCAATGTTATGGGTCTATTAACATCTCATTGCGTTTATATAGCGTGTTTACGTGCCTTTTCATATTCGCACACATTCTTTTACGTGTCTTTTCTTATTCGCACGTTTACTTTCAACGTGTCTATTCTTATTCGCACGTCTACTTTCATTTCATTATACGTTGGGAGGACATTCACCTCACCCCCACCGTTGGGTTGACCCTTAACTTAGCCCATTTCATTACATTATTCATTCCATTTACTTTTCATTTTCTTTATTTACATGATTATTTAGAATCCTCTTCGTTACCATTAAAGCATTTCAAAATAATAATCATAATAATCATGCAAATGTAAAATGAGAACAATTACAAAAGGGTAAGAACTCACAGTGACTTTCTCTTTTCCTTTGTCATTCCTGTTACCATCATTGCGTCTCTCGCTTCCATGCGATGTCATTTCCTATAACATATCGTCCTTAAGTATGTTAAGAACATCAAATTGATGTCTCCAAACATCGTTTATCACTTCTAAATTATTCGTAACTAACTTAAAGCTATTAATTTGATGTCTCTAATTAAGTCAAGCATGTCATAATCCTCTTTGATGGGTTCCACTTGACCTAATTAGGTCAAAGAATTTTTTAATGGCACTGTAGTCTTCGGAGTTCTGGATGCCCACAAAGCTGCCTGCGGTGATCCTAATTGCCCTCGCGACGAATTCCAGTTTTGCTTCCAGTAGTCTGTAGTGTCTTTGAAATGTAGCATAGTAGTGTAGTTTTGATCTGTTGCTCATAGTCACATTTTGTTGCAGTCATATGATATACTCTTCTATAGAGCACAGATATGAGATACCCACCTTTTGTATACATATGCTTGGTTATCTTTTGGATGATCAGATGTATTTGATCATGCGAAATAAAAAAATGTTTTGCTTTTTTGCACTTTTTCTTTATGTACTATGTAATCATAACTGCTAAATATTCAATTTCCTGGCGCCTCTGATGTATTATAAGACAATGAAATATAAATTGCGATGGTAGTCTAGCAAGTGGGTCCGTTACAATTAAATGGTATCAGAGAGAGGTTAGGTTTATTTGAACTTTCAGCGAGACAAGAGTACATAAGACGTAAGTAAAACAAATACATGACAATGTAAATCTTCATGTTTCAGGAACCCTTCCACACCTATTTAAGTAGACGGGAAAGAGACGACCTCGAAGGGAAACAAAGTCGCAGGGCTGAAGAAAGATATAGAGAGAGATCAAATCCTCCTTTATCGGAAGTCATGCAAGCATTAGCAGAAGCTATTCGAATGGGTAATAATGTTGTCGCCCGTCGCCGCATCACAACCACTAACGTCAAGTGATCCATATGTGAAGCAATTTATCGATATGAGACCGCCCTTATTTCGAGGTGGGTTATCTCTGATGGAAACTGAAGGCTGGATAAAGAGGATCGAGCTAATCTTCAATGCTATGAAATGTCCCGATGATCGGAAAATTGATTTAGTCGTTTTCTTGCTGGAAGGAGAGGTTGATCGGTGGTGGGACAGTATGAGGCAAGGGAGATTTGCTGGACGTGAAAATTCGGGTATCCACTGGGCCGAATTCTTGAAGGAATTTGTTAACTAGTGTGTTCCTCCGTTAGAGAAACAGGTGCTTCAAGAGAAATTCCTTCGCTTGATGCAGAGAAATCGCACAGTTCTTCAATATGAAGCTGAGTTTGCACAACTGGCTTATTATGCAGGAGACATGGTCGCCAAGGAAAACGATCGTTGTTTACGATTCCAATTAGGTTTACGAGAAGATGCGCGTGTGCATCTAATCTCGCAAAGGATCAAGAATTATAACGACCTTGTGGAAACTGCAAAGCTAATTGAGATGGATTTGGAGACTTCGCAAACGCGAATGGAATTTCAAAAGAAGAGGCTTCCAGAGGGACAGAGTATGGATTCCTCACGAAAGAGTGAAAATTCGAACTGGAAAAGGAAGAAAGGAGGTCCCCCAACACAAACTCGAAGTAAAAACGGGGCCAGCAGTAACACTATGAAGCCCCTATGTCCAAAGTGTGGGAAGAATCACTTTGGCGAACGTTTGAAGGGGACTGGAGTTTGTTTTAAATGTCAGAAGCCTGGACATCGTCGGCAAGATTACTCGTTGTGGTAAACATTACCTGAAAGAAATATTAGGAGTGGTCCCAGTCAGGTACCAACATTTCATTACCTTGATATCAGTTTAGTTGAAAGAGTATATAAAGGTAAAGGTATCGAAACATCTGGATATATGGTGGAAACCAGAGAATAAAGACAGGTGCAGTCTAGGATCTTCAATATAAACCAGCAGGGGGCTAAAGCCGATGATACAGTTATTACAGGTATGATCTATGTGCACAATCACCTTCTAAAGGTATTATTTGATACAGGGGCTAGTCAATCCTTCGTATCTACAAGAGCAATTAAATAATAAAGATTGGAACTTCATACATCTCTCAAGGAATTGAGAGTTAAATGCCCAATAATACCGAGATGACTACAAGGCTTAGATGTACAGTGTGGCTAACAATTGATAACAACCCAGTAGAAGCAGATGTTGCGGTTATACCCCTATCCGAATTTGACATCATTTTAGGGATCGATTAGTTATCAAGACGTGAAGTCATCATCAACTGTAAAAAGAAGTAAATTACACTTAAGCTGAACGATCAAACACGGTATAATTTTAAAGGATTGGATGAAGTTTCAAAAATTATTATATCTTCTTTAAAAGCAATGAAGAAACTAAGGAAAGGTTGTGAAGCAACATTGATAATGATTGAGGGAACTAAGGTAGTGGCATGCGAACCGACTGCAGTTCGAGTAGTGTGTGATTTTCTCGAAGTATTTCCCAAAAAATTACTCGGGCTACCCCCATCAAGGGATGTTGAGTTCACTATCGATTTGGTGGAAGGAGCTAAACCAGTAGCAAAGGCACCATATCGTATGGCTCCTAAAGAATTTGCAGAATTAAAAAGTCAATTACAGGAATTACTTGATAAAGATTTTATACGACCAAGCATTTCACCATGGGGAGCCCTAGTGCTTTTCGTTAAAAAGAAGGATGGTTCGTTTCGATTATGTGTCGATTATCGAGAACTTAATAAGTTGATAATTTGAAACCAGTATCCTCTACCTCGCATTGACGATCTATTCGATCAATTGGTTAATGCAAAAGTCTTCTCCAAGATTGACTTAAGATCGAAATATCATCAAATGCGAATAAAGGAAGACGATATTTACAAGACTGCCTTTAGTATGAGATACGGACACTTTGAGTTCGTAGTCATGTCGTTTGGATTGACAAACGGGTCAGCTATTTTTATGGACTTAATGAACCGGGTATTCAAGGAATTCCTGGACATGTTTGTTATTGAATTTATCGATGACATTCTGATATATTCGACAAATAAGGGTGAATATACAAAACACTTAAAGATTGTGTTGCAGACATTGAAAAGTCATGCATTAAATGAAAAATTTTCAAAATGTGTTTTCTGGTTAAATGAAGTTTCCTTCTTGGGTCATGTCATTACAGAGCATGGATTATCTGTAGACCCAACAAAAGTGAAAGCAATCATGAATTGGTCAAGGCCGACTACTGTCACAGAAATTCGGAGCTTTCTCGGATTAGCAAGCTATTACAGGAAATTTGTAAAAGGTTTTTCAGCGATTGCACTACCGTTTACTAAACCAACCCGAAAGAATGTTCTATTTCTTTGGACTGATGAGTGTCAGGAGGCCTTTGATGAATTAAAAACAAGATTAACCGCTGCACCAGTGTTAGTCATGTCATGCGGCATTGAAGGTTTTCAAATTTACAGTGATGCATTCCTGAAAGGCCTTGGTTGTGTTTTAATACAGAATGGTAAAGTCATAGCTTATACTTCGAGACAATTGAAGGATTCTGAGTGTAATTACCCAACTCATGATTTGGAGTTGGCAGCTGTCGTATTTGCCATAAAAATCTAACGACATTACTTATACGGTGCCCAATGTGAGATTTTTTCAGATCACAAGAGTTTAAAGTATATTTTCTCCCAAAAAGAAATAAATAAGCGACAGAGACGGTGGTTAAAACTTATCAAAGACTATAACGTTGATATCAAATACCATCCCGGTAAAGCGAATGTAGTTGTCGATGCGCTCAGTAAGAAACACTTAGCGCCTATGATTGTTCCACTAACCGAGCAAAAGGAGTTGTTGCGAGAGATACAAAACTTTGAATTGCTTACATGTATAACTACCTCCCAGACTCAAGGTTTACTCTTTCAACTAATGGCAGAGCATTCCATTAAAGAAAGGGTAAGGAAGGCGATGAACCAGGATCCTATATTTGTGAAAATCCTGGAAAAGGTAAAAAGTGAACAATCAACTGCTTTTACAGAGAATGATGGATTATTATTTCTAAATGAAAGGTTGTGTATTCCTAATGTCAATACACTTCGAGCAGAAATATTTTATGAAGTGCATAATACAACTTATTCAATTCACCCCGGGAGAACGAAAATATACAAAGATCTCAAGCAGGACTTCTGATGGTCAGGGATGAAGACTGATGTAATCCAATATATTGTTAAATGTCACATGTGTTAACTTGTGAAGGCAGAACATCAAAAGCTTGGAGGATACTTACAGTCACTGTCGATTCCTGAGTGGAAATGGGACGATATAACCATGGACTTTGTCATGGGACTACCAAGGAGTAAAGTTGGGAACAACGGTATATGGGTAATTATTGATCGATTAACGAAAGTTGCGCATTTCATTCCTATAAAAAATGACAGTCTGGTACAGAAGTTAGTCGATCAGTACATCGATGTTATTGTAAAATATCATGGGATTCCCCGATCTATCGTGTCTGATAGAGATGGACGCTTTGCATCGGATACTTGGAAGCTAGTACAGAAAAAGTTGGGAACAAAACTACTATATAGTACCGACTTTCACCCACAAACGGATGGTCAATCTGAGCGAACTATCCAAATGTTGGAAGATCTATTGAGAATGATAGTACTTGATCTAAAGGGCTCATGGGAAAACTACTTATCGCTGGTGGAATTTTCTTACAATAATAGCTACCAGTCAAGTATTCAGATGGCACCATTCGAGGCATTATATGCGCGAAAGTGTCGTACCCCGCTAAGCTGGGCACAAGATGGCGAACAAAAGTTATTTCCAAAGAACCAAGTAGATAAAATGAACGATAAACTTACACTTGTACGGGAAAGATTGATAGTAGCTCAAGACAGATATCAAAAATATTACAATGTTAGACATTGAAGAGTAGAGTTTAATGTATGCGATATGGTATGTCTTAAAATAAAGTCATTCAAGGGAGCTTCACGAATTCGTCAACTTGGGAAGCTTAGTCCAAGATACGTGGGGTCATTTGTCATCTCTGAAAGGATTGGACCAGTGGTTTATCGCCTAGTATTATCTGATGTTATTCAAAATCTTCATGATGTATTCCATATTTCTTCCCTGAGAAAATATGTAGCAGATCCGGAGAAAATAGTTCCTTCTGAACAGATTCAAATAGAGTCGGATCTATCAAGCCCAACTATAGTAATAAAGGGAATCATAAGAATTCATTTAGTCATTTGACTAATAGAAAATGTAACTAAACAGGTCAAGGAGGAAGCCACTCCCGACACTTCTAGTGGGCCCCCCTTCACGTCGTGAAAAGATGTACAAGATCTGGGTCGAAATCGCCATCGCAGTCTTCGTATTTCTGGATGCCCACAAAGCTGCCTGTCGTGATCCTGATTGCCCTCACAACGAGTTCCAGTTCTGCTTCCTGTAGTCTGTAGTGTCTTTGATATGTAGCATAGTAGTGTAGTTTTGATCTGTTGCTCATAGTCACATTTTGTTACAGTCATATGATATACTCTTCTATATAGCACAGATATGAGATACCCACCTTTTGTATACATATGTTGGGTTATCTTTTGGATGATCGGATGTACTTGATCATGTGAAATAAATAAAAAAATTTACTTTTCTGCACTTTTTCTTTATGTACTCTATAATCATAACTACTAAATGTTCAATTTCATGGCGCATTTGATGTATTATAAGACAATGAAATATAAATTGTGATGGTAACCTAGTAAGTGGGGTCGTTACAAGATGTCCCGACTTGAAGGTCTCCAATAACCCATTTTAACTGAGACGTGAAACACTGGGTGGATGTGGTGTCAGGAGGAAGGTGCAGGCGATACGATTGAGTGCACACCAGTGCAACAATCTCAAACGGGCCATAGAACTTGACCACTAGCTTGGAGTGGGTCCGCGGTGTTACCAAAATCTGGCGGTGCGGTTGAAGCTTGACGAACATGGTATCTCCTTCAGTGAATTGGATGTCACAACAGTGGTGGTTGACAAAGGCAACCATCCAGTCCTGCACACGCTAAAGGTGTTGGTGCAACTGGAGAAGAATGGAATCCCGATCGCAGAGCAAATCAGACAGATACGTCACAACGTATTTGTCGGGGAGGGTATGCGTAAGGGTTGGCGGGGATCTTCCATTGACTGCCTCAAATGAAGTAGTGTCGAAACTGGTGTGGAAAGAGTTTTTGTATGAGTACTCGGGCAAGGAAAGTCAATCCTCCCATGCCTATGAATGATCACAAACAAACATCGCAGATATGTCTCCAAGCAATGATTCATCACCTTTGATTGTCAGTCCATCTGAGGGTGGCAAGTTGTACACACAAAATTAGGTGCCCTATGTAATGGCCCCCATATTTTGAAAACCACCGCAATTTAAACTTTTCATTTCATTTCATTTTAAGTATCATCAAAGGCACAAGATCAAAACATTTAGCGTGCATTAAATAAATACCATTTCATTACAAAGTACTAAAAGAAATGTACTGAACAAAAAGAAAATCATTTCATTTAACTAACAACTTTTTACATGATACATACTCAGCCCTACATATAATACACTAGTTAGGGCTTTCAAAAAGGAAATGCAACAACCACAACACACTATCCAACATCTAGTATATTTACATCACACATAGATGCGACTAATCTACATAAAATAAAACTTAAAATTCGTATGAGGGCAGTCCGGATCCTTGTAGCTCTCTCGGTGCGTACCAGTATACCGAGCACGGCTATAGTCACCTCCACCCAAAGGTGATCTTTTTTATTTGCAACTTTTTCCTCTCATCAATGTCGGGCGCCACATTGTCCTTCACCCATATTATCTAAATATTACTCAATGACTAAGCAAATTCATACTTTCCCTACAAAAGTGTTAGCAGCAATTAATAAATAAGTTACATCATTTTCTTTTATTTTCAGATGTTTATTTTCTTGTATTGTCATTCATTATATGCATTTCCTCAATCATTGTCTCATCATTCATTTTGTGCATTTCATCATTCATTATATTTTCATCCATTGCATGCATTTCGTCATTCATTGTAAGCATTTCATCATTCATTGTATGTATTTTTGGTTTTCTTCATTTGGCCAATGTTAAAAATAAATCTCATTCATTATGTGCCTTTTGTTTAACACGCTCACATTCTTTCATATTCAGAGCTATCATCTAGCAGTATGGTGTCTAATCAGGACGCATGAATCTGATAACATTAATAATAGGACATTCACACCCCGCCTCCATGAGTTGGGTTAACTCTTAACCATTCTTGTCATGGCGTCGCCTAGGCGACGCCTAGGCGTTTAGGCGTCCAGGCGCCAGAATGTGTACAAGGCGTTGGGCGCCTTAATTTTTTTATAATAAAAGGGGAATACACTGCGGTTTATATATAAACCGCAGTTTATTCTACCTATAGACACTGCGGTTTTTTAAAAAACTGCAGTCTATTCCCAACTTTGAAAGTTTAAGTTAAATATAGATTGCGGTTTATATATAACCGCAGTGTATGGGTAGAATAGACTGTGGTTTATATATAAACCGCAGTCTATTACATGTATAGACTGCAGTACTTCTTCGAAGAGTCTTTGAAGACTACAGTACTTCTTCAGTAAGTGATCAATTGATCATTTTACAATAATTAGCATTAACACATGAGAAGAACTTTGGTCTAGCTTGTGATGGGGGACCATCGGGCGCACTTCGGCGCAAGGCGGATCCCACCTTCGTATATTCGCGCCGACGGACTTGATCGAACCGGCGATCCGTTACCGTGGATGCGTCCGGCTCGTCGTTTAGATTCATTTTCATATATAGCACTTTGTATTTCGGACATTATTTTATATAGTTTCGGGGACGGAACCGCCGGCCGATCATAGCCGTCGATTCCGGTTGCCCTAACTTGGCTTTCTTATAAATAGAATAGGAGGGCTGCAGGAATTCCTATTGCTGAAGTTAGGAGAAGGTCATCTTCCTCGCTTCCGGTGATCATTCCGCGGTGCCGACGCCGTGGAGCCCCTTGGTGCCGATTCCTAGGGTAAGTTTCCTAATTTTTCCTTGTGTCTCTTCCCCTACCAAGCAACCGCCGCCCCCTTCCTTACCAGCCCAACCGCCAGCCCTCTCCCCTTCTCTATTCCTCCCGCCGGCCACCCTCACCCCTCCCAACAGCCACCCCGCCTCCCCCTTTCCCCCGTGCAAACCCCACACCGCCGGCCTCCCCTTCTTTCCTATTCCTCCCCCAAAACCGCCGCCCTTCCTTCCTCCCACAGCAGCCCCCGCAAAGAGCCCTCCAGCCCAACCGCCGCCCCCCCCCATCAGCCCTCCAGCCCCCCTCACGCCCAAATCTGGGCTGATCCCGCTGGATCCAGCCCAGCCAGCCCTAAAGCCCCTTCTTTCCCCTTCGACCAGCAGCCCCCTTCATTTCCCCTCGTGGATCCACCCTCCCCCTTGCCCGATCCAGTCTCGCCACCACCCGGAAGCCCCCCTAACCCCGAAACTTCAGATCTCTACGTATATTTCCTGCAGCCCGAAGTTTAATTCAGCACTTTGTACTTTTTTATGTGGATTTTATTGTTGATGGTTTAATATATGTTGTGCACGTTGTGGATCTTGTGATCGACGGAATTATAGCACGTTGTATTCGCCTGTGAATCTCTTGCCTTGCAGGACGCCTTATTCGCCGCGCGCTTAAATTAGCCCTCCGTGCGGAGGAACGCTATTGCCTAAATTGCTGAATAGAAATTGTTTCTCTTGCTCAGAATGAATGTAATGATTTATATGTTGACTTGTTGCTTAAATTAATTTAACGCCTGATTAATTTCATTTCGCATATAGTCATTGGTTAGGGTGAGTCCCCCCCCCACGTCACTAGCAGGTGTTTAGGAGTTCACCCCACAGCCTACCCTACATCAGTTGGTATCAGAGCCCAAGGTTGGGCCGTTGTGCATGCTCCGTAGTGGTAGGACATTTAGAAGCATGGTAGATCCAGTCACCAATGACCGGGCAGCGGGCTCGAATTCGAGCACCGCTACCACAGACTTCCAGCGTCTTATTCTAGAACGTTTTGACGCAATGGGTACCCAGTTCGAGAATGTGCGTCACGATATCGCAGCGGTGACTCGTCGCCTAGATCTGATAGAGCACGCTAGAGATACTCCCTCCCTTCGTGACGATGAGATCGCGGGTGACCCGGGAGACTCTCCCCGTCGCGGGCAGCAGGTCAGAGATGATCCGCCACCGGCAGACCGCTACCACCGTGAGGTCCCCATGAGAGTCCCCACCCCGCCTGCGAGGCGGAACCCAGAGCCAGCACGTGGCCGACCACCGCCCCCGCGGGAAGATTACCGCATCCCACGTCAGCCGGGCCCTAGGAACCGTGTACCTCCCCACGATCGCTATGACCAGCGTCGAGATGAGTATTATCCAGCGGGTCGACGCGAGCGCGGACCCCCACCCGCTCGGCACGATTATGACCGCGACGACGATCCTGACGATTATCCTGACCCGCGGAGAGGCGACCGCGCCTTTGATATTACCCGTAGGATTCATCTTGATGCCCCGACCTTTGATGGCCGCCTAGACCCGAAGGTCTTTAGTGATTGGCTCCTAGACATGGATCACTACTTTGATTGGTACGATATGAGTGACGATCGATGTGTCCGGTTTGCCAAGATGAAGTTGGTCGGGCAAGCCAAGGTGTATTGGATTAGTGTGGAGCGAGCCTTAGAGCGTGATGGTTATTACCCCATTACCAGATGGGATGATATGAAGGAGAGGCTTAAGGATAAGTACCTCCCTGCCTCCTACCGTGACCAGCTACTTGACCAGCTGCAGAGTTTACGCCAGGGGACGCTTTCCGTAGCCGAGTATATGGCTCGATTCGACGAGCTAGTCGTTAGGAGTGATATTTCGGAGGAGCATATTGCCACTGCCTCTCGATTCAAGGCTGGCCTCCGATCGGATCTCCGGAGAGAGCTGATTCCCCATCGTCTGGAGACCGTGGATCAGATATTCCAGCTCGCCCTCGAGTACGAGCAGTACCTTCGTACACCTGGTACGAGGCAGTTCCCCTCCCGGACGGAGTCATCGACGTTTAGGAAGCCCGCTCCAGCCCAGACGGCTACAGCCGCCCTACCCTCACGGGTCACTACTGACTTGAAGGGCAAAGCTGTCGCTACTGAGGGCCAGAGGCCTGGGGGTATCCAGTGTTTTAGATGTTCGGGCAGAGGACACGTGGCGGCCCACTGCCCCACGAGGAGTCTGTTGATCGAGGATGAGGAGCAAGGAGTAGAGGGAGAGGAAGAGGTTACCGAGGAGATCACTACCACCGTTGAGGAGGGATGGGAGAGCGACGCGGAGCGTTCATTAGAGGTGGGAGTGGTCAGACGCCTCCTACACACCCCCCGTGCCGATGAGGATTGGCGCCGCACCACCATTTTCTACACGTATTTCCCGAGTGCAGGCGGACCCTGCAAGTTGGCTATTGATAGCGGGAGTTGCGTGAACATCGTGGCCCAGAAGGGTCTAGACTGTATGCAGGTGAAGGCGGAGCCTCACCCACATCCTTATCGTGTCATCTGGGTTGATAAGACAGCCATCCAGGTTACCCAGCGATGTCTCGTTCCTATCACCATCGCATCCTTCGAGGACCAGGTTTGGTGTGATGTCATCCCTATGGACGTCGCCCATGTTCTGCTAGGCCGCCCGTGGCTATTTGATCGCGATGTCACGTGCTTCGGTCGATCGAACACGTGTGTCTTCTATGACAAGGGGCGGAAGATCACTTTATCTCCCACCCAGCCCAGAGAGAGGCCTAAGGGCCGGGTCGAGCCGTCCACTAGCACGATTTCCTCGAGACCCGTGCACATCCTTCGATGTGGTGAGTTCCTGAGAGACAGCACTGATGCTGGTATCATGTATGTGGTGGCCGCCACTATGGCATCTGATGGCCCCACATCTGAGGCTCCTCCTGCCGTGCGACCTTTGCTAGATGTGTTTGCAGACATTATGCCAGAGGAGCTCCCTGACGAGTTACCCCCTTTGCGGGACATCCAGCACGCTATAGATTTAGTCATGGGGGCCTCGCTCCCCAATCTGCCGCATTATCGTATGAACCCTGTTGAGCACGCTGAGCTCAAGAGGCAGGTTGACGAGCTTCTTCGGAAGCAGTTTATCCGTGAGAGCCTGAGTCCATGTGTCGTACCCGCCCTTCTTACCCCGAAGAAGGACGGCAGCTGGCGTATGTGCATTGATAGTAGAGCTATCAACAAGATTACGGTGAAGTATCGTTTCCCGATCCCCCGTCTAGACGACCTATTAGACGCGATGTCCGGAGCCCAGATCTTCTCGAAGATCGATCTCCGAAGCGGGTACCACCAGATTAGGGTCCAAGAGGGAGACGAGTGGAAGACGGCGTTTAAGACGAAGGACGGTCTGTATGAGTGGCTGGTCATGCCATTTGGGCTCTCGAACGCCCCGAGTACGTTTATGCGAGTCATGACCCTGGTCCTACGGCCCTACATGGGCAAATTCCTAGTCGTCTACTTCGACGACATTCTGATCTATAGCCACACCGAGCCAGACCACCTCGAGCACTTGAGGCTTCTATTTGATATTCTCCGAAAAGAGAAATTGTTTATCAACTTGAAGAAGTGCTCCTTCCTAGCCGAGTCTGTCCATTTTCTGGGATTTATTATCTCCTCCTCAGGCGTGTCAGTTGACCCTGAGAAGGTCCAGTCCATCCGCGAGTGGCCCATACCATCGACCATTCATGAGGCCCGTAGCTTCCACGGACTTGCGACCTTTTACCGGAGATTTGTTAGGGGCTTTAGCTCGATTATGGCCCCATTCACTAGTTGTCTGCGCAAGGGAGATTTTCAGTGGACCGCCGCGGCCACTCGAGCATTTGAAGAGATTAAGGACAAGCTGGCGTCCGCCCCCGTTTTGCGACTCCCCGATTTTAGCAGAGCCTTCGAGGTCGCGTGTGACGCGTCGGGCGTAGGTATTGGAGGAGTGCTGAGTCAGGAGGGACACCCGGTTTCTTACTTTAGTGAGAAACTGAATGAAGCCAAGCAAAAATACTCGAATTACGATCGAGAATTTTATGCTATTGTCCAGTCGTTGCGGTATTGGAGACACTACCTCCTTCCCCGGGAGTTTGTGCTGTATTCGGATCACCAGGCCCTACGCTACCTCGACTCCCAGAGGAAGCTGAGTCATCGCCATGCGAAGTGGGTAGAGTATTTACAGGATTTCCACTACGTTCTCAAACATCGCGCCGGTGTTGAGAACAAACCCGCCGACGCACTCAGTCGTCGAGTCTCTCTACTTCACACGTTGAGGGCCCAGGTGGATGGTTTCGAGAGGGTGATTTTGGACTACCCCACTTGTCCAGATTTTGCTGAGATTTACTCCGCGTTATCGAGGGACCCTCCAGATCCTGTTGAGGGGTTTCAGATCATTGATAGGTATTTGTTCCGGGGCTCCCGCTTGTGTGTGCCCAATACCTCATATCGTGATTATTTAGTTTGGGAACTACACGCCGGGGGTGCCGCCGGCCATTTTGGGCGAGATAAGTCGATTGCTATAGTAGAAGATCGTTTCTATTGGCCGAGTCTTAAGAGAGATGTGGCTCGTATCGTTCGACACTGCCGTGTGTGCCAAACGGCCAAGGGAACAAAGCAGAACACGGGTCTATACACTCCTTTACCCGTTCCCCATCGTCCTTGGGAGGACATTAGTATGGACTTCGTGTTGGGACTTCCGCGCACCCTGCGGAAGCATGATTCTATTTTTGTTGTGGTTGACCGGTTCTCTAAGATGGCACACTTTGTTGCGTGTAGTAAGACCGCCGATGCCCCCCGCGTCGCGGCCTTATTCATGAGCGAGGTCTTTAGATTACACGGTCTCCCAAAGTCCATTGTGTCCGATCGGATGTGCGGTTCGTCAGTTACTTTTGGAAGACGTTATGGCGGAAGACCGGGACCACACTTAAGTTCTCTTCCGCATACCACCCTCAGACGGACGGTCAGACTGAGGTGATAAATAGAAGTTTAGGTAACCTGCTGAGGTGTCTAGTTGGTGAGCATGCGTCTAGCTGGGATTCCGTGCTCCCTATAGCTGAGTTTGCATACAATAGTTCCATCAATAGGTCGACCGGTCTGAGCCCGTTTCAGGTAGTGTCAGGTTATGACCCTAGGAAGCCTATTGATCTTATACCAGTCCCGACTGAGTCACGTCCTAGTGAGTCTGCTGAGTCCTTCACACGTCATTTGCATGAGTTGCATGAGTCTATCAGGCGTAAAATCAATTTAAGCAACGAACATTATAAAGAACTGGCAGACAGACATAGGCGGGAGAAACATTTTCTGGTGGGCGAACAGGTGATGGTGCGAGTTCGTGCGGAGCGGCTCCCTCAGGGGCCTGCTAAGAAACTGAGCGCCAGGCGAATTGGGCCCTACACTGTTTTGAGACGGATCGGGTTGAATGCTTACGAGCTGGACATTCCTGCGAGCATGGGTATCCACCCTGTGTTCAATATTGAGGACCTGACACCTTACTTTCCACCCCACGAGTACCCAGATCCCTACCTTGGCGGCCCTCCCGAGCCTCTACCACCCCCCCGTTCTCCCACCACCCAGCCTCCCCTTGACTCCCACTTCCCCAGGAGTTCACCACCAGTGGCTTCACCTGTGGCACCACCACCATCACCGGACCACTTCTTCCGAGAGCTGAGGGTCGAGCAGATTACAGAGATCATTGCACATGAGTTCGTCCCTTCCACTGACGGTCCCGTGTGCCGCTACTTGGTTCGCTGGCTTGGACATTCTTCATCCGACGATACTTGGGTTATTGCAGCTGAGCTTGATCGACTCGCCCCGAGCTTCGACTACAGTACGACCATCTCCATTCATCGGAGATGAAGGCTTTTCAGTCGGGGGGAGTTGATGGGGGACCATCGGGCGCACTTCGGCGCAAGGCGGACCCCACCTTCGTATATTCGCGCCGACGGACTTGATCGAACCGGCGATCCATTACCGTGGATGCGTCCGGCTCGTCGTTTAGATTCATTTTCATATATAGCACTTTGTATTTCGGACATTATTTTATATAGTTTCGGGGACGGAACCGCCGGCCGATCATAGCCGTCGATTCTGGTTGCCCTAACTTGGCATTCTTATAAATAGAATAGGAGGGCTGCAGGAATTCCTATTGCTGAAGTTAGGAGAAGGTCATCTTCCTCGCTTCCGGTGATCATTCCGCGGTGCCAACGCCGTGGAGCCCCTTGGTGCCGATTCCTAGGGTAAGTTTCCTAATTTTTCCTTGTGTCTCTTCCCCTACCAAGCAACCGCCGCCCCCTTCCTTACCAGCCCAACCGCCAGCCCTCTCCCCTTCTCTATTCCTCCCGCCGGCCACCCTCACCCCTCCCAACAGCCACCCCGCCTCCCCCTTTCCCCCGTGCAAACCCCACACCGCCGGCCTCCCCTTCTTTCCTATTCCTCCCCCAAAACCGCCGCCCTTCCTTCCTCCCACAGCAGCCCCCGCAAAGAGCCCTCCAGCCCAACCGCCGCCCCCCCCCCCATCAACCCTCCAGCCCCCCTCACGCCCAAATCTGGGCTGATCCCGCTGGATCCAGCCCAGCCAGCCCTAAAGCCCCTTCTTTCCCCTTCGACCAGCAGCCCCCTTCATTTCCCCTCGTGGATCCACCCTCCCCCTTGCCCGATCCAGTCTCGCCACCACCCGGAAGCCCCCCTAACCCCGAAACTTCAGATCTCTACGTATATTTCCTGCAGCCCGAAGTTTAATTCAGCACTTTGTACTTTTTTATGTGGATTTTATTGTTGATGGTTTAATATATGTTGTGCACGTTGTGGATCTTGTGATCGACGGAATTATAGCACGTTGTATTCGCCTGTGAATCTCTTGCCTTGCAGGACGCCTTATTCGCCGCGCGCTTAAATTAGCCCTCCGTGCGGAGGAACGCTATTGCCTAAATTGCTGAATAGAAATTGTTTCTCTTGCTCAGAATGAATGTAATGATTTATATGTTGACTTGTTGCTTAAATTAATTTAACGCCTGATTAATTTCATTTCGCATATAGTCATTGGTTAGGGTGAGTCCCCCCCCCCCCACGTCACTAGCAGGTGTTTAGGAGTTCACCCCACAGCCTACCCTACATCAGCTTGTAGTGAGCAAATGACAATCATGGTGCTCTTATTCTATCCAGTAATGGTTTTTTCTTGTTATTTACGAGTGTGCAAGGCCAATGCTCTGGATGCTGAATGAAGGAAGAATGGTTATGTGCACATAAATCAAAATGGATTTTTGGGTCTGCCCTCTCTGATGTCTTTGGCTTTGATTTGAGGGCATGATTCTGCAGCAAATGTGATGGTATAGAGGGCCACTATTTCAGTGGTGTCTATGAGCAGCCACTTTGTGCATTTATTGTCAAAGGTTAGGTCTTTCTCCTCTGAGAGAAGCCACTTTGTGCATAGTGTCAAAGGTTAGGTTTGTTTCCAATCTTCCCCCGCTCATACCCCCAACGATTGGGGACTATATGGGTTTTGTTGCCATTTACGATTTAAGAATCTTAGATTTGAATTTTGTTATTTATTTTTGCTATGTTTAGACATTCTTGTCATTTACCATTCAAGATTCTTAGATTTGTATTGAGCTATTATTTTTTCTATATTAAGGCAATATTTCTCATGAGTGATTGATTACCTACTATAATCTTCATTTTATGTGATTTTGGCAATTTCTTTAAAATGTCAGGTGCCAAGTTGTATGTCATGCATTATGGATCAAAGGAGCCCTTGCGAATGGTGCACCTTTAGTCACAGACAAGTATTGTAGCCACAACCTATATCAAACCCTAGTTTCCATTTTTTATCTTAAAAGCTCACTCATGATCCCAACTTTCCATCCCGTTCCTTACTTCCCTCAGCCTATCATTTTTTTATCTTCCCATACTCTATCCCATAACCTTAACTTCATATTTTTCATGTCTTAATAACACTCTCAATCTCTTAGGAACTCGCACCGCACAATGTTTTTATTCAAATACATGGCTATTGAGGTCACTCAAAAAAAGGAACATGGAAATCTAGTTAAAACAGCAAACGAATACCAAGAACGATCAAACGTACCATCATAGCTTCCTGTTATGAAGAAGTCTGCAGCAGATACAGCAACATGGGTAACAACATCCCGGTGCATGTAACTCTTTTCATACCTGTAGGAAACTTCATATTAGTCATTCTTACAGTCAAACTTCTCTAACTTACAGGAATGATTTGCATCCAAGAGAAGCAATCTGACAAATTCATACCCCAAAATTGGGAAAAAGTTCGAGTAATGTTTTGAACACTACTAAATGACACAACCAACAGAGTTTCTTAACAAGCGGAAACTTATTACATAAGGCAAGGGTCAACAAGTGCAGTATAAAGTCGAGTATCCAGTTATGAGAAGAGAGAGCTTCCAACGTACCAGAAAAAGAGCTGGATGTCTTACATGTGTGCAGAGGGAGAGCGTCGAGGAAGGTCTGCTCGAATTGAAGAGGGCGCTTAAAACAGGCACGGGGAGCCGGTCCGGGGCCGACGATGGGCTCATCACCCGCATCAGGAGGATCCGACGCTAGCTTCCCATTTGAAGTTTCTTCCATGGTAGAAGTAAGTACGGAGAAAGAATAAACTAGCTGAAGAACAGCACGTGTTAGGGTTTGCTGGAAATTGATGCTACTAGCTCTATGGCACAATTTCTCGGGCGCTCACAGCCGATGGTATAAGCATATTATTACAAATATAATGAATAATTTTAGGCTATTATTAATATTTGATTTGTGGTATTCTAATGTTAGTCTTAACCCAAAATTTTATTCACAGTCTAATATTTGGTATTCTCCCTCTTGCTTCCTCCACAGCTCCCAAGGGTGCACTCCACGCGCTCGCTTACTCTCCCACCGCGCCCTCCCAGTGCTCCCAGCGTGCGCCCTCCCAACGCTCCCAGCACGTGCGTACCTGCTGTCATCGACATCTGCCACTAGAAATTACGGCAAACCTACCCGGGCCAACCGAATTACCTGAACCGCACGAGAGTATCGACGTCATTTTCAAAAAATTGATGATCTGAGTGACCAGAGTCACGCATTCTAATTTGCTAGTTCAAAATCCAATAGGGCGCAATTACCAAGGCACCCCTCAAAAAAACTATAAATAGGCATATATGCTTGCATTTGAAGACAGCCAGAAAGCGATGAGAAGAGAGAGCTCTAAAGTTTTCCGATAAAGACTTAGAACTCTGCTCACTCTCCCACTCAAGGGTTCACTCTCTCTCCACGGTGACTACTCTAGAAGCCATTCTTACGAGCACTAAGTGTACAACCTCGTATTTGTTGAGTGGACCCGTCAAACCGTCAAGAAGAAAGGGCAAGGCCGAAAAGCCGAGCCCGGACGAATCGGAGGGGAGAGGGCATCCAAATTAGCTTGTACCCGCCTTCGGTTCGGGGCGATTGGCGAGTTCCATCCCCATCGAGCACTCCCCATCCCTAGGTGAGCCATCCTAGAGCAGCTTGGACTCGCTTTTAAGTGTCGTGGTCTGTTTTTTTTTCAGGAAATGCCACTTTACCCTGCTAGTAACCATTCCAAACACCAGGATTCCGTTGTTGGCAGACCAATTTGGGCCGCAATTAGTAAAAGCAAAAGTCGAGATTTTGCTGACCATTTTCAGAAAAATATAAATTGACACTCAAGGGCACCTTTGGACAGGACCTTTTTTTGTTTCTCTCTCCTTTGGCTAGTCCCGGTTTGCGAGAGCTCCAGCACTCTGTTCATTATGGTTTCCGGGTTTACAGTCTAGTGCTCTTTAGTGCCCTCCAAGGAGTCCGACTCAGCATTTGCTTGGGAGGCGAAGCTCTCTTTTATCTTTCGGGTGTGTGGTGGGACCTCCTCACTGCAGCTTGCAGGGTTTATTTCTAGTTATCCACACTTGTGAGTGAGGTTCTTTGTTCTAAGTGTCTGGCCTAGTGTTCTAAGTCAAGAAAAGAAAGCAAAAGCTACCCCCAATCAGTCCGAACTTCTCATGAACAGTGGTTTTTGGGTTCAACATTCTGGTGCAGTGAGTGTGAATCGTAACTTGTTTAAAAAATTTTGAGTGAGTCCCATGAACAGAAGCGAAGGGTAAGGAGTCGACCCAGGCGACTGGACACCCTTTAGCGAGTTCATTAGTGTTAGAACTTGGCGGTTTGGCGGACCAATTTGGCGGTCTGGCAGTCTGGCAGACTGATCTTGGAGGTCAGGCAGTTTGGCGAACTAATTTTGGCGGCCTGGCAGTTTGGCGGTCTAGCGGACTAATCTTGGCAGTTAGGCAGTTTGGCTGTATGCCAGACTGGGCTTGACGGTCTGACAGTTTGGCGGTCTGGCGGACTGATCTTGGCGATCTAGAGATTACGTGGTCTGGTAGATTGAACATGGCGGACTGATGGTCTAGCGGTTTGCATTGTGGTTTGGAAAACTGAGGGACAATCTTGTGGACAGTCAACCTTGGAGGACTTGTTCTAGCAGTGTGGCGGTCTACGGACATGTGGTTAGAGCTATTGAAGTCCAGCGGATACAGACAATTGACCATTTGTAGTGCTTCTGGTTGTTAGTTGCGGTTTGAGGAGCAAACTGCGCGGATACTGGATACAATGTGGATAGCTTGCCTTAATCGCTCAGTTCGTGTGGTATAGAAGTAATAGACCACCCAGTCCGCTCATTGTATTTTAATCTCACATCGTCTGTTGTATTCTCTCTCTCTTTCTTCTCTCCCATATAAATAGGGGGGTCATACTCATGTAAATTAACTTTTTGTCGAATGAAAAATCCTGTTATTTAGATTTTCTCATATGGTATCAGAGGGCAGCTTGATCCTTGCGGTCTCTTTTTTCTAATTGCCTACAGAGCTCTTCAATGGTCTCTGCGATCTTCGGTTTTCTAACCGTCTGCTGAGTTCTTTAATGTGTGTTGTTCGCCTCTTGCTAGCATGCTCTATTCGCCTCTTGTGAACTCTGTGTGGTTTCTTCCTCTATCTACATAGTTTGCTTTTCTAACTGCGCAGTTTGTTTTTCTGTCCGCGTGGTTTATTTTCTCTATCCGCGCGCTTTTTCTCCTTTGTCCACGCAATTTGTTTTCTCTATCCGCACGGTTTTCTCCTCTGTCCGAGCAGTTTTCCTCTGTCTTTTTTTGTGTTTCTCTATGGAGTCTTCACCTCTCTCTTCTTCCACCTTGTATTCACCTTATTCAGCTCGCAACCTCTGCTAATACTTTTTTTGGTAATCTTGGGACTGCTTCTAAGCTAACAGACACAAATTATCCGGACTGGACTGTTTCGTTTGTGTTCTTGTTGTGGTCTCAACGTAAACGCCATCACCTCACTAATGACCCTCCAGTTTGAGGGTTGTCTGCATTTGATGACTATGAAGCTAATGATGCTTTGATTAGGACATGACTTGTTAATAGTCTTTCGGATGAGTGGCTGCCTATCATTCGTCATGATGAGACAGTTAAAGCTGTCTGGAATCATCTTGTTGCCCTGTACTCCAATGGCACTCAAACTTCACGCATATATACATTATATGTTGATCTATTTGCCCGTCCTGTTTTGACTCCTACTGCTGCTTACCAGGAGGTGCAAGCCCTTGGCGTTGAAATTCTATAGCATCGCTCATTCTCTGCCGACCTTGCTGAACAGCACAAACATTTCCAAGAACTTTTGGTTGTTTGTTATCTTTTTCACTTTCCGGAGTCTTATGACATGATTAGACAACAAATTCTTATCAAAACTGGCTCTCCCACACTTGATGGAATTGTTGCTCGTATTGCAGTTGTTACTACTCTTCTTTAGCCCCCCTGCTTACCTCCCCTCCTCATCCTGATAGCTTTGCTCATCTAGTTCGATCTGATAATTCTGGTGGGTGCGGGGGTTACTCTGGTGGGCATGCTCAATCTCGCTATCTCTATTTTTATTGTGGAAAATTAGGACATCTGATTGATCATTGTTGGGTCAAGTATTATCATCTTCGCACATCCGCGACTAACACCACAAGGAAGTCCACTTCCCTTGCCTCTTCCTTGGGAAGTGTTAATATGGTCACTCAGGGTAAGTGACTTATTGATTCAGTAGCCACTAACCATATGACGGGCAATATTCTCCATTTTGAACAAGCATAATCGCTCTCCTCTGGTTTTTGTGGGAGATGGTACTCTGTCTCTTATATGTGGGACAGGTACATTCTACGTCAGTTCGAATTTGCGGCTTGAGGACACGCTCTACGTCCCATCCTTTCTGTGTAATTTACAATTTGTTTCTGCTCTTTGAAAACAATTGAACTGCATGGTTGCCTTTATATTCAATATTTGTTCTTTTTAGGATCCACATTCTAAAGAGAAGATTGTTATTGGGACTGAAAGCAATGTGATCCTCTTCTTCAATAATGTTGTTGCTTTCTCTACTTCTCTTCTATAATGACATCTTCTTCTTGGTCATCCTACTTCTCATCTCATCTACCAACTTCTACTAGATATACCATCAGTGGACTCCTAGCAGAACAGTGAAGTCTGCCAACTTGACAAGCACCATCGCTCTTCTTATCCAGCAAGACAAAGATGGAGTTCTTCTTGTCCTTTTGATCCTGTTCATTCTGATATTTGGGGTCCTTCTCCTACTAGATCTGTTGGTAGGGGAAGTTTGTACTTTGTTACATTTGTTGATGATTTTTCTCGCTGCACTTGGTTGTATTTGTTATTAGAACGCTCTAAACTTTTTTTTGTATTCACTGTGTTTTACAATGAGATACGTTCACAGTATGATGTTTTTGTTAAAGTTATTCGTACTGATAATGCACAAGAATATCTTAGTCAACAATATTCCGATTTTTGCATGCATCATGACATCATTCATTAAATATGTTGTTCTTATACTTCTCAACAAAATGGTGTTGCTGAGCATAAAAATTGTCATATCCTTGATGTCGCTTGCACCCTTCTCACACAGATGAATATTCCTCGATCATATTGGGGTCATGATGCGCTCCTCTCTTATTATCTCATTAACTGCATTCCTTCTTCGATTCTTCGGGGCAAAAACTCGTTTTCTATTCTACATCCAGGAGCCCAACCATTTACTTTGCCTCTTCGTGTCTTTGGCTGCACAACATTTGTGCACTCTCCTTCTCATAGTCGTGACAAACTTTCTACTCACTCAGTAAAGTGTTGTAACACCCCAGTTTTTCCATAACTTGAATCTCTGGAAGCTACCGCCCGGTGATAGTAGCTATCGCCCGGCGATAGCCTTGTTCCGTCGAGTACAGGTGTCGAGACGAAAGCCCCGTTCGTCAAGTGTTGAGAGGTTATCGATCGGCGTTAGAGTTATCGCGCGGAGATAACGGGGTTTTCCCTGAGAGCCATCGTCTTTGGAAGCTATCGCCCGACGATAGTAGCTACCGCTCAGCGGTAGCTTGGCATTTAGTGGAAGGTGTTGAGTGAGCTACCGCGT
Source organism: Platanthera zijinensis (assembly GCA_039513925.1). NCBI lineage: Eukaryota > Viridiplantae > Streptophyta > Magnoliopsida > Asparagales > Orchidaceae > Platanthera > Platanthera zijinensis. The sequence continues at coordinate 67,831,785 of CM077082.1, forward strand.
AACATTAGTGCTACCGCTGACGTTAGCTCGGCCTTATTTTCTTAGCCGAGCTCTCGGGAGGCTACCTCCCGGCGGTAGGTAGTTACCGCCCGGCAATAGCGCGCAGAAGCGGTTGCGTCGTTTGACTTTTTAGCCGTCCGATTTCACTTAGGATGTGATCCTAAGGCCCAAGACTCTCCCTCCAGAATGCTTATATAGGGCTTAGCGGGATTTCTCCCTCATTTTCTTCTCTTTTGGAGTTGACTTAGGGTTTGGAAGAGAGAGTGAGAGGAGGAAGAAGAGAGCTTTCCTCCACCATTGACGGAGCTTCGGAGCCTCGATCGTTGATCTGAGTCCAAATCCGTGGAGAGGACTTGGAGGCACACGTTCTCATTCGTGCAAAGCAAGGTTTCATGACTAAGAAGAGGAGTTGTAAGGTAATGACATTTCTCCTCTCGGTTTTTGGATGTGTGCATGTCATCTATTCTTTTCTTGCTTTCTTTCAAGCATTTAGGCATCAGATCTCTCAAATGAGAGGTGTTCGGGTTGTCTTGGTTCAATAGGAACCACCGGGTCGATTGTGTCCGTCTCTGACATGATTTGCATTAGAAATTCGCTCTGTTAGTGGATTAGGCATTGTGGGTGAAGCCATAGTCGTGACCATTAGTCTGACTCGGTGATGTTGCATAATGAGCCTTAAGGATTTTGTTGGGAATACGTTAGCGGCAAGATGTCGTTTGTGATGTTGTTTTCCCCCTCTTTCGTGTGAGTACTTGTAACCAGAATCGGACCGGGTGGAAATTAGAGTACACGTTGGGGCACGGAGAAGGTACGGTGCGAATTATGGATTAGGGCGGGAAAGGCTTGGGATTGTGATGTATTAAGGCGTGGTTTGTCTTTGTGGTCGGCTGGCTAGCTCGTGACGTGCAAGTCATGTGTGGAGAGTTTCCCGGCGAGATAAGTCCCCTTCTGTGAAACTTACAAGAACGTCAAGCTTAGGATAAGCCCGGGCGATGAGGCCCACGAGCAGGCGGGGTCTGGCAAGGGTTCTTAGAATCGGTTTGTGTGTGAGACGGAATTCTGACGTGAGATGTTAGAGCTTGAAGGCAAGCCCGGGTTTGAGACCCACGAGCGGGTGGGGCCTAGGCAAACGTTCTGTGTTACGACTTGAATGTCGATGGGGAAATTGGAAGTACCCGATTGATGATGTGTTAAAATCATACATTTAGGGTGCCTTGGGTGAAACCCAGGTTTGCATACATGCTGCATTGTAGGCCCCTTTATATTAAATGCTCAACTTAGAAATATGTTTGTTATATGAGACATCCAAACCTGTTTTATAGCTTTACATGTTTATGTATATTGCATACGAAATGCTAACCTACAGGGTGGTGGTGTACCCCGGGGTATGCTAGGGATGGCCGGGAGGAGATGTGTTGGTTACACAGTTGAGGTCAGTTTTTACTGACCCACGTTACCACAAAATTTTCAGGGCAAGGATCGCAAGCAGGAGCAAGCTCACTGGCCAAAAAGTCCTAAGCCTTATGAATTGTTTCATTTTATGTAGTAGCTCTGTTTTGTTGAATGTTATGCTCAAAGCACTACGTTTCCAGCTTGCATGCCGATGTAGCCTAAGAGTGCTTATGCACGTTGATGTTTGATGATTATTGTTTCAGTTTTGGAACTCTTAAATGTTGTAAGGCCTTAAGGCCGTGTTGATACTTGTATGTTAGTGGATAACTTCTAGTCTTGCTTCTTTATTTCCATTGTTATTAGTCTGAGTTTTGAGTTTGGTAGTTTATATCATCTTATAATGCTTAAGTTGTGACATATGTATGTTGTGGGGCTCCGGCTAGACCCATATTATACGGTCATTACAGGGGAGGTGTTACAAGTGTATCTTTTTGTGCTACTGTCCGACCCAAAAGGGGTATTGAGGTTTTAATCCTCTTCTTAGGAAACAATGTGTTTCTACTAATATTACCTTTTTTTAAAGACGTGCCTTATTTTTCTCAAGATTCTACTCTTTCTCCACCTGATAATTCTTCTTTTTTACCCATTATTTCCACACCTTCACCCGAACCTATTCCTTCTCCGACACCTATTTCTCCTCTTCATATACCAGATCCTTTATCTCCATCTCTGTCTTCTACTCATTCTTTGACTTTGGAGTCATTACTGACAGTTCCTAGGCTAGTAATCTCTCTGACGGATGGATCCACTACAGAAGACAAGTATGATCTTGACATTCTTATTGCTCTACGGAAGGGGGTTAGAATGTGTACTAAACATTCAATTCATGATGTTGTCTCCTATGCTCTCCTTTCCCAGGCTGGACGGAGATTTGCTCTTGCTCTCTTAACTAATGTTATCTTGTCTAACTATCAGGAGGCTCTTGTTATTCCACATTGAAAAGTGGCAATGGATAAAGAGATGAAGACCTTAACCGAAAGGGATACTTTAACTCTTGTCCCTACCCTCTAGGTGTGGATGTGGTTAGTAGTCGGTGGGTCTTTGTCATCAAGTTTCATCTGGATGGAACTATTGATCACTATAAGGCTAGACTGGTTGGCAAAGGCTTTACTCAGATATATGGTGTGAATTTCTTTGATACCTTCTCCCCCAATTGCTCGCATCAGCACAATCCATGTTCTTTTCTCTGTGGCGGTTAACAAAGATTGAGAGATGTATCAGTTGGATGTAAAAAAATGTCTTCTTGTATGGTGATATACAAGTGGTAGTATACATGAAGCAACCTCATGAGTATGTTGCTCGGGGGGGTCTCAGGTGTGCATGCTACGGAAGGTAATTTATGGCCTCAAGAAAAGTCCACGAGCTTGGTTCGACAAGTTCAACATAGTTTTCTCTCTTGTTGGGTTTACTTGGAGTTCTGTTGATCACTCTCGTTTCATATGCAAGTCTAGGCCTTGTAGTTCTTGTTGTCTATGTGGATGACATCCTTCTTACTGGTGATGATAAGGAGGGAATTGATCTAGCAAAGAGACCCCTTCAGCAATATTTTGTTACAAAGGATAAGTGAACTCCTAAGTACTTTTTGGGAATAGAGATCTCGTGATAGCACGACTCTATGATGTTATTACAAAAAAAATATGCACTGGATATCTGATAGTTTTACTTTCAAGACTACCTAAACACCTAGAGGGGGGGTGAATATGTACTTTTTATTGATTTAACTTAAGACAGAAAATAACTACAGTTCTTTGAGTAAATCAGATATTTCTATAGCTAAAACAGCACAACAATCACAATCATATACACATCACAGATTGCACACAGATTTATAGTGGTTCCTCAAGGTCTGAGTACATCCACTTTCCCCTTCACCTATCTAGCAGTATGCTAGATTCGGCCTAACTTCTTCCTTTATCTCAGATCCTACAGCTCAGAATCAAGAAGGATTCCTACAACTCAGAATGTTTCCACATTCCTACAACTCAGGCTAACAAGCCCTACCTCAGCCTTGCCACAAGGCCTACAACTCAGAGAATACCTTCTCCTACAACTCAGGCATAAACAGCCCTACCACTCAGAGAACAAATCTCCTACACTCAGACTTTATAAAACAGGCTTATAACTCAGATCTATGAATAAATCCTACAAAATTTGATAAGGAATTTTATAATCTCTTACCCCTATTGACAGAGAAGGGATAAGAACTTTCTTGATCAGCTTCTTGAAGAGGCTGATGGCTGAAATCAACTTGATCTTAGCTTTCTTCAAAGCTTCTTGAATCTGAACTTAGTTGGGTTGATTTCCTTTGAATATAACTGACTGACAGCTTCCTTCTTAGACTCCAAAAATAGATCTGAATCTTCTTGACAGATTAGTTCAGTATCTACTTCTTGAGAGACCTGTGATTGTCTCCTTCTTGACTTCAAATAGCTGGATCTCTCTCTATCCAAACCTCTTGAAGATACTTCTGAATTCTTGATTGAATTCAACTTAGACAGAATCTGAATAGAAAACTACTTCAGAACGTCTTCTTAGATCTTCTCACGAAGATCTTCTTCTTTGTGACTCGTACTTTCTTGATCAGAGATCAATCTCACAATAGGTGTGTTGGTTGTGTGTATTATCAACTACTTTCTTCTTCTGAATCCATCTATATATAGACTTCATCCATGGTAACCGGCTGATCCAGTTTTTAACTAACTTCTGACAAGTCTGACAGCTTCAGTAAACCTGTTGTAACTCACAGCTGTCAAGTCATCAAACAGATCTTGTTCCTTTGTCTTTGTCAGCAAAGCGTCGAGACTGACTGACATAAAGTGTCGAGATCATCTGTCAATATGTGTCGACACAAGTGACTTAAGTGTCGACACAGACTTTAGTGTTGTCGACATAGCTGCCTTGATGTCGACACAGCTTCTTGACACTGCATCTTGAGAATGTATCGACAATGATTGTTTGTGTCGACACAAACACTTCACCATTCATCAGCAATCAACTTTGTCTAGACTCAGCTGTGTGTCGACACAGTTGATGTAGACTCAGAACATAGCGTGTGTGTCGACACTGCCTCCAGGTGTCAACACAGTTGTTGTCGACTCTGCCTCTGTGTGTCGTCACAGCCTCCCAGTGTCGACACATTTGATGTCAACTATAATCTTCTATATGTCGACACTGCCTCCCGGTATCGGCACAAACTCACTGAAGTGTCGACACAGCCATTTCTAAGTGTCGACACAATCTTACTGAAATGTCGACACAACTTCCTCAAGTGTCGACATATGGACTTAGAATTTTTTCCTGCATTCTAGCACATTCTTAACCTGCACATATAAACTCAAAATAACATCAAATACATCTTGATGTATATCATTGAGCTAAGTGAGGCTTCTCCAAATCAGATACACATTTTCCAATGTACCCAACAATCTCCCCCTATTTGGAGAAGTCATAACCCTTTAGCCAATGATATACACCACTTAGAAAATAAACATGATGATGTACATAAGCATTATATCACAGAGTACTTTATAACAAAACACATATCATTGTTACATCACAGAATAAAAATGTAAAAGAGAATGATCACAGAATAATATTTTTTATATTACCTCAAAAATGTTTGTTACAAGTTATTTACATTGATTTCTTTAACAAACTAACAATTACATAGTTCTTGGACAAAAACTAGTAAAACTTAGACTAAGGCTGAACCGGCTCCTTGATGACAATTCCTTTGCCAGATTTAATCTGAGCCTACACAATAGGTTCTGTATCTTCAATAGGCTTCTTGCCTTTTAACTCAGATTTCTTTTGTGCTTCAGCCTTGATCCTTTGCCTTTTAAAATAATGAAAGGGCTTGGGAAAATACTTGCTAGGCTCCTGAGCATCAGGAGGTAGCTTCCTCATCTTAGCCTTCCTTCTGTATTGAACTATAGCTTCTTGCCTTGCCTCATACTTCTGCCACTCCTTCTCATTATACCATTTACCCCTTTCATGAACTTGGTCTTTGACAGCTTTCCAGGCAGTTAATATGATATTTCTAGAAGTGGTGCTCCATTGCTCAAAGTCAGGTTTTAACTCTGTCTGCTCTCTAAATCTTTTCTTTGATAATTGAGCATCTTGTTGAGCTTTCAGACCAGCTTCATGCATATCTACCTTTTCAATAATAACATTAGTAATTGGTAGAGGAGGGCTGTACATAAACTCAACTTGTTGATGTACCATTTCAATATCTGCAGGTGGGTAAATGACTTGGGCAACCTCAGGTAGATCACCTTCAAGTAGAGCTGTTTGCACACCTGACTCAGCCACATTATCATCATCACACAAGAGTGGATATCCCAGAGTGGCTCTTATGTTGTTGGTTACCCATTTGGCATGATCAGAGCCAGCATAGACTAACACTCTCTCCCCCTTTATGACTTCTCTGGTCATATGATCTCTTAAGTCCTCTTTTTGAAATCTTATTTGCCCATCCAGGTGATTGATTCCATCTTTAAAGAATGGCTTTAACTTTTGAAGCTTGTCACTAATTAACTTCTCAGATGAAGTGATTGCAGATTTAACTGAATCTAGGGCAGCCTATAACTTCTTATCATAGTCTTCCATTTCTTTAGCCCGTGCAGCAGTCATTCCAGTAACAGCAGTTGTTAACTCAGTGACTATGACATTGTGAGATTCTGTCAGATTGTCATTCATTCTTATTTTATTTTCAAGGACATAGCCTTGTTTGACAGCAATCTCATCCACTTGCTTCTTTATTTCTGCTTGTTGCTTTGCAAGAAATACCACAGCATTGCCTCCTTTGTGAAGGCAATCTGTCATCTCTTTTTTATTCTGATTGACCTCAATTCTGATAGACTTTATCTCTTGGGCTAGATCAAATTGAAGAGCCTTTTGGCTTTCATCTACATATTTTTCTAGAAGTAATCTCTGCTCATCAAATTTTACTTATAAGTCAACCAAGTACTTGCTGTAATCAATATTAGGAGTAGAATGTGAAGTAGTTGTTTGGAGATCCTTCTTATAGCTTTGACTTTTTCTCTTAAAGACCATTAGTTTTCTTTTCTTGGCCTCCCTGACTTCTTCATGCTCAGAATCTGAAGAACTTTAAATATTAACTCTCTCTTGAGGAGTGGAAGAAATTTCTTTCTCAGCTCCATGTTGCTCCTCCTCCATATTAACCTGCTCCCCCTCAATTCTTACTTACTCCCCCTCAAATCTTAGGGTCTCTATTTTATCTGCTCCTCCTCCAAGATCAGGAAACAACTCTTCAAGAGTGAATTCTTGTTGTGTGAGAGCAGGAGATAGTACTTTCTCAGTAGCAGCAGGAACTCCAAAAATATCAAGATCAGATTGAGAAACTATGTCTTCTGATAAATTGATTCTTTCTTCCTCTTGGACCTGTTCAGAATGTGGCTCCCCCTACAACTGTGTAGTAATTGGCTCCCCCTACACCTGTGCAGATATAGTATCTTCCTGGACTTGTGCATCTTCAGGACCATGCTCTTGCCTGTCCACATCAGGCATTTCCTTTGAAAGAACTCTATCCCATCTTGAGAATAACCTTATGTCCATTCTACTCATGTGATTAATCTTTGATCTAGGAATATGTTGCATCACCTCTGGAATTATTCCAGTCAGGTACAGACTCATGATCCTAGCCAAGTTTGGCTTCTTGATTCCTTCTTTTATCTTATCAAACAGTACTGCACACCAATTGGTGTGAATATTAAAGATTATCCTTGTCAGCAGGCTGAACGTATAGGCTGATATCCTATCATGGCCACCTTGTTTACAAAAGATCACTTTTCCTACTATTTCAGACAGGAATTTCCCTTGATGATTCATGCCTTTTCTGTTGATGGCTGCTCCTATCTTTAAGGTTGGATCCAATCCACACCATTGAAGCGCCTCTCTGGTCCTTGAGGCTGGGACCTCGTCCTCATCATGTATTCTATGAAGATGGAGAATCTTGCTCAACCTCTTCTGAGATAGCTTGATTTTTTCTCCATGTACAATGGATTTTATCTTCAATCCTGTTGAGTACATTGATGCAGCAGTATAGAACTCGAATACTTCTTTCTTCCATATCTTTGTAGGTTCAGAGATAAGATATTCTAATCCGTTGTCTGCAAGAAGAGAAATGACTTGTTTGATCTCTGGTGCGACATCGTCGAATGCATGCCTAACCAACTCATATCCTTCATTGATGTTGTCTTCAATCTTGGGCGCCATTGGAATGAAGAGAAAGCTTGGTTGGAGAGAAAGAGATTGTCGACACAAGGTTTTTGTCTCGAAACCCTGGTGAGCGTGTCGACAGAATAAGTTCTTGACCTATTTATACCCTTCTAATCAAAGAAGGTCAAAAGGCGGGCAAAAACAGTCTAAATGTGTCGACACAGTTGGAATGTGTCGACACAAACTTCTATTGTCTCGACCACGGCGCTGACTACTATGTGTCGACACCAATTGATGATATGTCGACACAGGAGATACTTAGTAGTTCATCAGAAATTCTGTGTCGACTCTTAGTACAAGTGTCGACACAAAATCTGTAAGTGACGACACCATTACTCTGGTTGTGTTGACACTACATTTCTGAATGTGTCGACTCTTTGTCCCTTAGGTGTCGACACATTTTCTCTGTGTCGACACAACTTCCCTGAATTGTCAACATGACTTCTCTGTGTCGACACTTTATCACTGAATGTGTCGACACCATTTTACTTAGCCAATTTTTTTGGTAAACTAACCTATGGTCAGCATTCCTAATTCAATTTTAAATTTATTGAATTTAGTTTCATCCAGAGGCTTAGTAAATACATCTGCAATTTGAAAATCAGTTTTAACAAATTCTAATGAGATATCTTCTTTTTCTACATGTTCTCTTAGAAAATGGTATCTTATCTCTATATGCTTAGTCCTACTGTGTGAAACAGGATTGTTTGCAATAGAAATGACACTTTTAGAATCACACAATAAAGGTGTTCTACTTACTTGAATACCATAGTCCCTTAGCTGATGTTGAATCCACAATAGCTGTGCACAGCAACTTCCTGCTGCCACATATTCAGACTCAGCTGTGGACATTGCCACACTAGTCTGTTTCTTACTGCTCCAAGATATCAACCTTCCTCCCAAGAATTGGCATGTACCTATAGTACTTTTTCTATCTTCTCTATAGCCTGCAAAATCTGCATCTGAATAACCTGTTAGTAGAAAATCTCCATTCCTAGGGTACCAAAGGCCTAGATTAGGTGTGCCCTTTAGATATCTCAAAATCCTCTTGACTGCAGTATAATGTGATTCTTTAGGGCATGCTTGGTACCTAGCACAGACACATGTAGCATACATAATGTCTGGTCTACTAGTAGTGAGATATAATAGAGAGCCAATTATTCCTCTATACAAAGACTCATCTACAGGTTTACCTGCATCATCTTTGCATATAGGCATACTTGTTCCCATAGGAGTTCTCATGGTGGAGGATGATTCCATACCATACTTCTTAATTAACTCCTTGGTGAACTTAGACTGGGATATGGTCAAGCCATCTTCAGTCTGTCTTACTTGGAGTCCCAAGAAGAACTTAAGTTCCCCCATACTGCTCATTTCAAACTTTTCTTGCATAAGTTTGGCAAACTTATTCCAAAGGTTGTTCTCTATAGACCCAAAACTTATGTCATCTACATAGATCTGAACTAAGATTATCTTACCTTTACGTTCCCTTAGGAATAGAGTTTTGTCTATTTTGTCTCTTGAGAATTTGTTCTCAATAAGAGAAGTAGACAGGGTTTCATACCAAGCCCTTGGGGCTTGCTTTAACTCATACAATGCTTTCCTAAGTCTATAGACATAACCAGGTTTAAGAGAATCTACAAAACCTGATGGCTACTCTACATAAACTTCTTCTTTTAGATCACCATTCAGGAATACTGATTTCACATCCATTTGGTATACCTTAAAGCCTTGATATGCTGCATAGGCAAGGAATATCCTGATTGCTTCCAGTCTTGCTACTAGAGCAAATGTTTGATCAAAGTCTATTCCCTCTTCCTGCCTATATCCTTTTGCAACCAATCTTGCTTTATTCTTCACAATAACTCCATTCTCATCCAACTTGTTCCTAAAAATCCACTTTGTACCAATGATGTTGTGGTCTTTTGGTTTAGGAACTAACTCCCAGACCTTGCATCTTCTAAACTGATTAAGCTCCTCTTGCATAGCATTAGTCCAGTATTGGTCTTGGATAGCTTCTTCAAATTTCTTTGGCTCCAGTTGAGATAGAAAACTTGAGTGCAAGACTGTATTCAGATTTCTGCTTCTGGTTTGCACTCCATGTCTTGGATCACCAATTATCTGATTTGCTGGATGATCCTTTAGATTTCTTACAGCTGGAGGTAGACTTCCTTCTGGCTGAACTCCTCTAGTTTCTTCATTATGCTGCACCTCTTGGTTGTCATTAGCTTCTAGAGAGTCTTGTACTCTCCCTTGACAGTAGCCATCATTTTCCAATCCTTCATCTACAGTTGAGCCTTCTGCAATGGAAAGCTTGTCCATTCTATTGCTTATACCTGTTGGACTGCATGAACTACAAGGCAACTCACTGTTGATTAATCTAGTTTCATCAAATACAACATGTACAGATTCTTCTACAACCTGTGTAATCAAGTTGTAGACCCTATAAGCCTTACTATTGATGCTGTACCCAATAAATATCCCATCTTGGGATTTGGCAACAAACTTAGTTAGATAAGACTTGCCATTGTTAAGGATATAACACTTGCAACCAAAGATTCTAAAATAGGATAAATTTGGTTTTCTACCTTTCATGATCTCATAGGGTGTCTTTTTGTGGCTTTTGGTAATAGAGGCCCTATTGATCACATGACATGCAATACTAACTGCCTCAGCCCAGAAATATTCTGGGAGAGAAGTGTCACTCAATAGAGTTCTACCAGCCTCAATCAATGTCCTATTCTTTCTTTCAGCAATACCATTTTGCTGTGGTGTTCTAGGTGAGGAGAATTCTTGGAAAATCCCAAATTCTTCACATAATATTGTCATACTTTCAGATTGAAATTCAGTGTCATGGTCACTTCTGATTTTGACCACTGTACTGTTCAGTTCATTCTGAATTTATTTGACAAAACTATATAAAACACTTGGGGTTTCAGATTTCTGTCTCAGAAAGAACACCCAGGAATATCTAGAATAGTCATCTACAACCACAAAAGTGTAGACCTTCCTACCTAGACTATGAACTGGCATAGGACCAAATAAATCCATATGCAGTAGGTATAGACACCTGACTGAATCCTTGTTTTCAAGGCTATGAAAGGAGGATTTTGTCTGCTTGCCCTTTTGACAAGCTGAACATATCCCATCCTTTATACACTTAACCTGAGGACCATTCCTCACTAACTCTTTGCTAAAGAGTTGGCCAATTATTTTGTAGTTAAGATGAGCCAGCCTCTTATGCCATTTGACACAATGAGATGCTCTCTCATCAGCTACAAGACAAATAGGAGAAACCTTGTTCTCACACACAAAGTCAAGACAATAAACATTTCTTTTTCTATACCCAATCAATATGACCTTTTGATCATTTGACCTTTTGATATGACATCCATTCTTAACAAATGAAATGTCATATCCTAGATCACTCAGCTGATTTATGCTTACCAGATTGTGTTTCAAACCTTTTATATAAGCCACTTGAGTGATAGTAATTTGGTTTGAAGAAATATTACCAAAATCCTTTGATGATTCCTCTTTAAGATCCACCAAAGATTACTTTAGGCCCATCCTTGATAGGTGTGTACTCCTTCAGCAGCCCCTTTGTTCCATTCATGTGCCTGGAACATCCACTGTCCAAGTACCATATAGGGGCATGACAACTTGGACTTTCCTGCAATAAAGAATTACTTTCCCTTAGAACCTAAGAAGTCTTGGGTCCTTGGTTCAAGTTAGCACCATTCATATCAAATGTACCAGTAGCTCTTCTAACTGGTAGACTGTTGTTCTTCCTGACACTTATGTTATGCCAGCAGTCTAAGGCAAAATGGTCTGTCTTGCCACAGCACCAGCATTCATACTTGTTGTATCTAGGTCTAGATACATTTTTGGAAGAAAAATTTCTGTTCTATGCTGGTGCTGCTGCAGCTACACCCACTATTTTCCTTGGAACATGGGGTTTATTGACATGGGCTGACTTATTGGCATTACTACCCTTGTTATTCAGAACATCAGTCTTATTATGACCATGAATGTTTTCAAGATCATATTTGTTAGAAGGCACTTGTACCTTTCTAAACATTACAAGCACTTTAAAATTTACTGGCTGGACTAGTGCTTTGTCTTTTCTCTTGAATTGGACAGCCCTGGTGTTACCTTTAAAGCCTAATCCTGTCTTACCCTTTTGAGCCACAAACTCATCTATTAAGGGTAAGACTGATTTTGGCTTAGAGTAACTAGCCACCAAATCTTTCTCCTTTTGAAGTCTGACTTCCAGACTTCTGATTAGATTATTTTTATATGTGATTGAACCAATCTGAATAATAGTAATTGTTTTCAGCTTGGCAACCTCATTCATTTTTTGATCCAATTCTTTCTCTAAACCAGATGCAGCCATCTTAAGATATGCAATTTCTTTAGCCTGAGTTTTGGCCAGGTTCTTGCTTTTCTTTAGAGCCTGCAACAAGTCCCCATATTCATCTATCAGCTGATGAATATCACCTTCAGACTCAGATCCATCCACATCACTTGATGCAAGATGTATCTGACTCTGTGCCAGTACTACAAACTGAATTACTAGACAAACATTGTACCTTGCTGGGACCAGGCTGATCCTGGCACTTGTTGTCTTCTGATTCATCCATCACTCCCATGCACTGATGGTCTTCTTGTTCATAGATGGAGTTCAGTAATTGCATAAACTCATCTTCTTCACTAGCTGCATACAGTCCAATGTATGCTTCAGCTTCAGATTCTGACTCTGAGGAGGATTGATCTGTAAGACTCTTCTCCTTCTTAGCAACAAAGGATTTCTCTTTCTTGCCCTTTTGTTGAATCTTCTTTCTGTCTGTTGACTCCTTCCTCTTTTCTGGACACTCAGCCAGCACATGTCCAGGCCTATTGTAGCAATAACAAACAATTTTTGATGTTGTAGCTTTGCTGGGCTTAGACCTGCTCCTTTCTTTTCTTGATGATTTTCTCTTTTGATAGTAGTCATCAACTTGCTGTGATGTGGAGGGCCTTGATTTCCACTTATTCTTCAAGAACCTCTGAAACTGCCTTGTAAAGACAGCAAAATCTGCATCTGAATCACTGCTATCTGAGTTTTGATTGTCTGAATTCTCTGAGATAACTTCAGCAATTTCCTTAGGAGGTGATGGAGACATCCTCCTGCTCTTTCTAGTAGCTTCAACCTTGAAGGCCACTGACTTTTCTCTATGCTCTCCTTTTGTATTTCTTTTTTCCTCCTTCCTAGCCATTAGTTGCATTTCATATAATAACAACTTTCCAAATAAGGTTGGAGGTGAAATGTCTGCTAGTTTGGCCACTTCTCTAATGACACAAATCTTGGTATCCCAATCCTTTGTCAAGGATCTTAGGAATTTGTCATTTAGCTCATATGTACTGAAGACCCTTCCATAGGACATTAGTTCATTCACTATCCTGTAGAATTTCTTGTAGCATTCAGATATGCTATCAGACATCCCTTGTCTACAACTCTCATATTCTTTATTGAGCATAGACTTTCTGTCTTGTCTAACTTCTTCAGAATCCTCCATGTAGACAATCAAAGTATCCCACATTTCCTTGGAGATTTTGCAGTGAATCAAATTTTGGAAAGTAGAATCATCTATGACACTCACTATGATATTCTGAGCTCTTTTATCCATAGTTGCCAGTATAATCTCATCCTTAGTCATTTCAGAAAAATCTTTAGGAGTTCTTTGATTTGCATCTAGAATAGACACATTCATTGGGATATATGGACTTTCTTTTACTGTGATATATATCCTTGGGTCAGAGGCCTCCATAAACAACCTAACCCTTTCTTTCTAGATTCCAATAATCTCTTTCCTGCAGATGGGTAATTTCATTGACCCTAGTTCCTTGTGATTCTCTCCAGAACCCATTTTCTTGATTCTTGATTCTGCCTTAGGGATCTAACTCAGACTGTTAAGTCCTTCTTTGAGTAACCTCCCTCTGATACCACTTGATAGTTTTACTTTCAAGACTACCTAAACACCTAGAGGGGGGGGGGTGAATAGGTACTTTTCCTTGATTTAACTTAAGGCAGAAAATAACTACAGTTCTTTGAGTAAATCAGATATTTCTACAGCTAACACAGCACAACAATCACAATCATACACACATCATAGATTGCACACAGATTTATAGTGGTTCCCCAAGGTCTGGGTATATCCACTTTCCCCCTTCACCTATCTAGCAGTATGCTAGATTCGGCCTAACTTCTTCCTTTATCTCAGATCCTCAAATCCTATAGCTCAGAATCCATAAGGATTCCTACAACTAAGAATGTTTCCACATTCCTATAACTCAGGCTAACAAGCCCTACCTCAGCCTTGCCACAAGGCCTACAACTCAGAGAATACCTTCTCCTACAACTCAGGCATAAACAGCCCTATCACTCAAAGAACAAATATCCTACACTCAGCCTTTATAAAACAGGCTTACAACTCAGATCTATGAATATATCCTACAGAATTTGATAAGGAATTTTATAATCTCTTATCCCTGTTGAGAGAGAAGGGATAAGAACTTTCTTGATCAGCTTCTTGAAGAGGTTGATGGCTGAAATCAACTTGATCTTAGCTTTCTTCAAAGCTTCTTGAATCTGAACTTAGTTGGGTTGATTTTCTTTGAATATAACTGACTGGCAGCTTCCTTCTTAGACTCAAGAAATAGATCTGAATCTTCTTGACAGATTAGTTCAGTATCTTCTTCTTGAGAGACCTATGATTGTCTCCTTCTTGACTTCAAATAGCTGGATCTCTCTCTATCCAAACCTCTTGAAGATACTTCTGCATTCTTGATTGAATTCAACTTAGACAGAATCTGAATAGAAAACTACTTCAGAACGTCTTCTTAGATCTTCTCAGGAAGATCTTCTTCTTTGTAACTTGTACTTTCTTGATCAGAGATCAATCTCACAATAGGTGTGTTGGTTGTGTGTATTATCAACTACTTTCTTCTTCTGAATCCATCTATATATAGACTTCATCCATGGTAACCGGCTGATCCGGTTTCTAACTAACTTCTGACAAGTCTGACAGCTTCAGTAAACCTGTTGTAACTCACAGCTGTCAAGTCATCAAACAGATCTTGTGCCTTTGTCTTTGTCAGCAAAGCGTCAAGACTGACTGACATAAAGTGTTGAGATCATCTGTCAATATGTGTCGACACAAGTGACTTAAGTGTCGACACAGACTTTGGTGTTGTCGACATAGCTGTCTTGATGTCGATAGAGCTGCCTTGATGTCGACACAACTTCTTGACATTGCATCTTGAGAATGTGTCGACACTGATTATTTTTGTCGACACAAACACTTCACCATTCATCAGTAATCAACTTGGTCTAGACTCAGTTGTGTGTCGACACAAGTCCTGTGTGTCGACACAGTTGATGTAGACTCAGAACATAGCGTGTGTCGACACTGCCTCCAGGTGTCGACACAGTTGTTGTCGACTCTGCCTCTGTGTGTCGTCACAGCCTCCCGGTGTCGACACATTTGATGTCGACTATAATCTTCTGTGTGTAGACACTGCCTCCCGATGTCGGCACAAACTCACTGAAGTGTCGACACAGCCATTTCAAAGTGTCTACACAATCTTACTGAAGTGTCGACACAGCTTCCTCAGGTGTCGACATATGGACATAGAATCTTTTTCCTGTATTCTAGCACATTCTTAACCTGCACATATAAACTCAAAATAACATCAAATACACCTTTATGTATATCATTTAGCTAAGTGAGGCTTCTCCAAATCAGGTACACATTTTCCAATGTACCCAACAATATCTTGAAAGAAATTGGTCTTCTTCTGGCAAGACCTGCTCGTTGTCCGATGGTCGTGGGTGATGATAAGGGTTGGACTGGAGATTCACCTTTTCTTCTAGATATTACTATGTACAAATGACTAGTAGGAAAACTCATCTATCTGATGGTTACGAGACCAGATTTTTGTTATGCAATAGGGAAGGTCAGTCAATTTATGCAAGCTCGTAGGAAGTGTCATATTCATTCAGCCATGAAAATTCTGGAGTATTTGAAACGGGTTACTGTTTCAAAAACATAACCATCTGAAGATTGAAGCATATTCTGATGTCAGCTATGATGATAATAAAGAAGAAAAAAATCTATATATGGTTTTTGCACCTTTATAGGAGGAAATCTAATTAGTTGTAAAAGCAAGAAGCAGTCTGTGGTTTCAAGATCAAGTGTTGAAGCTGAGTACAGAAGCATAGCTTCAACAACTTGCGAGTTAAAATGGTTACAAGCTCTTATGCTTGACTTAGAGGAAGTCTATGATCACCCTCTTCCTATGTTATGCGATAACAAAACCGTTATTTACATATCCAAAAATCCAGTTTTTCTTGAGAGAATGAAACATATTGAAGTTGACTACCACTTTATTAGATAAGAAATATTGAAGAATCAAATTTGCACTCCTTTTATAAATTCTGACAAAGAACTTGCAGATATATTCACAAATCTAGTTTTTGTCTCTCTTTTAGATGTTTGTGACAAGCTGGACATGATAGATATATATGTTCAATCTTAAGGGGGAGTGTTAGAACTTGGTGGTCTGCAAGTTTGGCAGACTGAACTTAGCGGTCAGGCAGTTTATCGGTCTCACAGACTGGTCTTAGCGGTTTGGCGGACTGATCTCTACAATCAGGCAATTTGGCAGTTGGCGGACTGGTCTTGGCGGTCTGGCAGTTTGGCAGTCTAGCAGTTTGGCGGTCTAGCAGACTGATCTTGGTAATCAGGCAGTTTGGCAATCTGGGGGTCTGGTCTTTGCGGTCTAGCTGTTTAGCGGTCTGGCGGACTGATCTTGGCGGTTTGGAGATTACACGGTCTCGCAGAATGAACATGGAAAGTTGATGGTCTGGCAGTCTATATTGTGGTTCGGCGAACTGACATACAGTCTTATGGACCGTCAATCTTGGCGGACTGGTTCCAGAAGTGTGGCGGTTTGCGAACAGGTGGCTAGAGCTGCTGAAGTCCAGTAGATACAGACAACTGACCGCTTTTAGTGCTTCTAGTTGTCGGCTGCAGTCTGAGGAGCAAACTAGGCGGACACTGGATATAATGCGGATAGCTTGCCTTAACCGCTGAGTTTGTGTAGTCTGAAAGTATTAGACCTCTCAATCTGCTCATTGTATTTTAGTCCCACATCGTCTATTGTGTTCTCTCTCTCTTTCTTCTCTCCCCTAAAAATAAGGGGACATACCCATGTAAATTAACTTTTTTGCAAATAAAAAATCCTATTTTTTATATTTTCTCACGATTAGGAAGAGTGATTTTGATGTTTTCAAGAAAACTAACATGAAGTCCCTATGCCTTGACCTCACGCCTTCAGACGAGTGCTTGACCCATATGGTCCTGATACTCGCATCACAGGACTCAAGAGAGGAGGCGTCAGGGAGGCGAACATGGAAGGAGGTGATAGTGGAAGAGAGAGAGAGCCCTCTAGGAGTGAGTCCTATTTCCCTACCTGCAGAGTACATGCTACCCAGGCAAGGAGATTACGCGAGTTCCCTCAGCTCACCATTAAGGTTCAAGGATCCCTTTCTGCGAGTTGATACTTTCGGCCACGATGCTAGAGGGGTTCAGGGATCCATTCATATCTTACTATACTGATAAGGATGATCCCGTCCAACATATCTAGTGGTGAAAGTATCTAGTTGTCTACCTAAATCACCTAGAGGGGGTGAATATGTGAGTTCTGCGTCTTTTAGCGGATTAAAAATTAGTACAAGACAATCACATAGAAACACGAAGATTTTATAGTAGTTCCCCGAGTTGGGTACGTCCACTATCCTGCCTCGCCTATCTACCACGAAGGGCTAGATTCAGCTACTTCACCTTTACCTCAAATTAAAAAAAATCTTACAACTCGGAGCCTCAATTCCTACAACTCGGAGACAACTGTCCTATCACTCGGAGAACAACATCTCCTACAAACTCGATCCTATAAACAAGGATCTACAGCTCGGAGGCAAAACCTCCTACAATAGTATAAGAAGAGTTATACAATAATAGATTAAGAAAAATCTTCTTCAGATCTAAAATCTTCAGTCTTCCTTTCCTCTGAACAGTAGATCTTGAAAGCCTTGAGAAAGGAGAGAGCTTGAAATCCTTGAAGTCTTGATCTGAACAAACAGGATTGACTAGATCAGAGGAGTACTTGAACTTTGAGTGATCATAGATCAAGTCAAATCCTTCGTTGAAGACGAATCGTGAATGAGTTGTTGGCCGAGAGATTGTCATGAAAAATGGTATCGCATAAGCCGACGGAAGTTCTTTGAAATTTCTCGATTTTTAATGTAAAAGCGCGATTAGGGTTGAAAAAAAGTCACCCTAAGTATTTATAGGAACTCCCCTTTTGTAATGGCTAGAAGTTCCTTCCATACAGAGAAATCCACGTGTTACTGTACACGGCAGTCGGGATGGGCAGAACAAAAATTTGAAAATAAACCCCAAGTCATTTTCATCGAGTGTAGTCGAGTATATAAAGGTATACTCGTCGAACTACTTCGAAATACGATGAAAAGGACTTAGATGAATCTAGACAGATCGCTCTGATAGCTCAGCGCATTCCTAGAGAGACTCGACAAATTCGACGAATATCGACAAGCATACCTGACAAATTCGACGAGTAAGCAAGGCGATATACGACGAATTCTACTTGGCCGATTCTCTAGGATGCAGGAAAAATTTGCTAAGTTAATTCCTATGAATTTGATGAGTATTAGTAGGTATATCCGATGAATTCGACGAGTATCAACAGATAACCTCAACGAATTCGACGAGTCTACTCTACGATACTCGATGAATTTTCCTTAAAGAAAATTATGTCCTTTCTCAATTTAACACAACCCCATTCTTTGAATCTTCTAATTGTAACACCCCTATCCGTCACATAGCATATAGCAATAGGTCCGGCTGGACCCCGACGCCATATACCACGTACAGACGGAAGGGTTACTCAATGAAACCATTCTTCCAATCGTAACGTCCTACACAGAGCATCTAGTGGAAGCAATTTATTAAGTTGCAAAATAAGAACCAGGCCACAAACATGAATGTCCACTAACGAACCTAAACAGGAATGAATTACAAAGTATACAAAGTACCGACCTTATGGCCTTACAAGAGTTCACTAAATTTAAAACCGTGTTTTCCATACATCGGCGCGTAGGCCGGACACACATGAATTAAATAAGTAAACATAACAAGGCTTTCAAGGGCCGGCTTAGCAACAAGGGCTTTGGCCCGCTATTTGCTGCTCGGCTTCGCAGCACCTGCAAGCACAATTCACCACAACGGTGGCAAATAAAAGTAACGGTCAGCTAAAGCTGACCAAATTATAACGATACCGCCCCCAAACTCGGGGCGGCGATGCTCCTTCCCTGCACTTATTAGCATAATAAGCATTATAGTGAATAATCACAACACCACAGGTGCAGGCACACACGACCGCACACCCCGTGCTTTCAGGGCACTTACACGGTGAACCCAGTCAAAACCGCGGTCTCACCACCGCCCCATGGACGGTAATACTCGTGAGCATTTTGGTCTTTCCAGCCTAAGCCTAAGACCCTCCATCTATGCCAATGGTAAGTGCCATGTACTTTAGGTCTCTTTCACCGAACGACACAGAGTGGGTACGGTTCCGCCTAACCCGTTGCTCACACCGCAACGTCAATTTAAGCCATATGCGCGGGTCAAGCTTCCCCGAGTCCCAAAACGATCAAACATGCACATAACCCTATTATGTTCAAGGCTGGCTCCCATGCCACCAAGTTGGCAGAAATGTGTTTCCGCCCAGTTTTCCGGGTGCACCTTTGAGTTAATCCCCAAGACTCCCTGTTGCAATCTAACGCGTAGAAAACCCGAAAACAACCTGTTGGGTACACTAGAAGTATGTACCAGATTTGGAGAAGATTCATCTCAGTAAATGGTATACATCAATATGTATTTGATGTATGTTTAAGTTTCCTTGTGCAGGGTTAAGGAGTGGAAGAAAAATATTCTAAGTACAAGTGTCGACACTTGTGAAGAATTGTGTCGACACACGAGACTTGTGTCGACACCAGCATCAAAGCATTGTGTCCACACCTAAGAATTGTGTCGACACCAGAAGCCAGATTTGTGTCGACACCCATAAATTGTGTCGACACCCAGGAACTGTGTTGACACCCAGAAGCTATGTCGACACCAAAGACAGGAATTGTGTCGACACTTAAAACAGGACTTATGTCGACACTTGAGGCAAGGATTGTGTCGACACCTAAAGCAGAAGCTGTGTCGACACCTAGTAGTTATGTTGAGACCAAGAGCAGTTGTGTTGACACACTGGACTTGTGTCGACACATACAAATAGAAGATGTGTCGAGAAGCAGAAGAATGACTGTGTTGACACTTGGAGTATTGTGTCGACATCATCAAGACTTGTGTCGACACTTTGTCTACTTGTGTCGACACATGAGAAGCAGATTGCTGAGTGGATCATATTGTGTTGTAGAATCTCTAAGGAATCAACTGTAATGACTGGTGGGTCGACAACTGTCATTACCAATAGGTCTGACACCTTTGCCAGAACAAACAGAAGGTTGTTACTGTAATTCTCTAGTGTCGACTAAATCCACCTATGGGGGGGGGGAATAAGTGTCGTGCGGTCTTTTGAGGAATTAAATGTACCTGCACAAATTAACAAGCACAGCACAGAAAATACACAAAGAGTTATAGTGGTTCCCCGATTTGGGTACGTCCACTTTCCCCCTTCGACCTATCTCCCACCAAGGGATGACTCAGTCACTTCTCCAAACGGATTGAAATCCAATCCTCACACTACGGAAGGAACCCTTCCAACAAAGGAGTCACCACTCTACCACCACGGGTTGCACCCAACCCTTACAACTAGGAATAAAAATTCCTTTACAACAAAACCAAAATAGAAAGTATAAGAAAATACAAACAACGCTTATGGAGAATCCGATGTCCTTCTTCGTTCGTTGAGGCTTTCTTGAAAGTAACGAAGAGTCCACAACCGGATTTCTCTCTTGGAGAGGATCTTGACAAGATCGGCGGCGGCAAGTTAATGTGGCGGCGATATTTTGTAGATCCAAACTTCTTGACGAAGCAAGCAAGGTCTACGAACGATCTCAGTCGGATCAGTCGTCTTCACCGATTCGGAATGGAAAACTAGTCTCGTTCAACGAATCGAGAGACAAGAGATCTCAAGAGAGATGCGTGAGACGCACTGCTAGCCTCGGTGCTGTCGCCTTAAGATCAAAGATGACCGGATATTATCGGCGACGACTTCCTTGCGAGCGACTACAGACGATCGGCGGTTTCCGCTATCGGCTAGGGCACGACGTCGGCTGCTTTTGATTTCTCGTGAATAGTTGCTGTAGAGTTTCAAAATACGCATGTATATATACCTGAGGCCAACCCTAAAGTCCGTTGTGGAACCCACAAGGAGAAGCCCTAGCCTTGCCGAAATAGTGCAAAACATCTTGGTTCGCAAAATCGTGAGAATCGTTGGTGATTCCCGTCGAAGTTGGCGGGAATCACTCACGATTTTCGTCGATTCTGCCTTAGCCTAATTCTAGTTGGAAACTTTGTCTGCCGGAGGAAATCGGTTGGAATGCAGACTGATTCTCGTCGAATCGGCAGGAATCACTAACGATTCCCGTCAAAGTCGGCGCGAATCACTTAGTGATTCCCGTCGATTCTGCCTTGGCAGAATTTCTGTTTGGAAACATGATAGCTGGAAGAAGTCGGCGTGAATGCAGACTGATTCTCGTCGAATCAGAGGGAATCATAAACGATTCTCGTCGAAGTCGGCGAGAATCACTTAGTGATTCCCGTCGATTTTGACTTAGAAGAATTTTCTCTTCCTTCCCTTGATGACTTGATCTTTGACCCATCTTTGCTCCTTCTTCTTCTCTTGATCTGCCTTAACCCTGTACTTGAAAATAAGTACACTCCAATAGAGAGAGCACACGTGAGTCAACACACTGATCTGCTCAACGAGGGATTACATTGCGCAGACCCGTGTATATTGACCCACTGCACCCTGACATTGGTGTGTACTTAGCATGGAATAACTACAAGCATAACTTGATAGAAGATCGTCAAATACATTGTCAATTCAACTTAGCTTGTTCAGGGGCTTCTTCAAATCAGGTACATTGTGGATACAATACCCAACAATCTCCCCCTATTTGAAGAAGCCAAAACCCTACAAGCTAAGGTGAATAGAACAGATGGGAATGAAAATCATAAAATTAAAATTTAGTTGAGAGTGAAATTCATTACAATTTTCTTGAGAGCATACTTAACCATTGGCAATCACCTTAGCCTTAGCCGAGAGGGTAGTCTCCCCCTTTTCGGCTTCTGCAAATCTGGGACTTCACTTGGAGCATAAAGCTCCCCCTCAGTTCTTGCATCTGTGCTCGAGCCTGAGTTCCTTGCTGATGCTCCCCCTTGATCCAAGAGCCTTGAGCCCTCCAGTCTTCAATCTTCATAGTTCAACATGCCGAGTTCAGTTTTGAAGAGATTGAACTTGGCCTCGTCTAGGGGATTTGTGAAGATATCTGCAATCTGTTTATCTGTGGGGACATAGCAGAGAGAGATATCTTTGTTTTTCACATGCTCCCGAATGAAGTGGTAGCGCACTTAAATATGTTTTGTTCTGCTGTGCGACACAGGATTGTTCACAATTGCTATTGCGCTCGAGGAGTCGCAATACATAGGAACTTCTCTGAACTGCAAGTCATAATCTTCGAGTTGATTTCTGATCCATAGAAGTTGTGCGCAACAGCTACTTGCTGAGATGTACTCAGATTCAGCCGTGGAGGTTGCGACACAGTTCTGCTTTTTACTGTTCCATGAAATAAGCCTTCTTCCGAGGAATTGGCACGTCCCGGAAGTGCTTTTCCTATCATCCCTGCTTCCTGCAAAGTAAGCATCTGAAAAGCCTATCAGCTCGACAACATTGTTTCTTGGGTACCACAAGACAAGATTTGGTGTACCCTTAAGGTATCTAAGAATCTGCTTTGCAGCGACATAATGAGATTCTTTAGTATTCACCTGATATCTAGCACAAACGCATGTGGAAAACATAATATCCGGTCTACTAGCAGTAAGGTAGAGCAGGGATCCAATTATTCTTCTGTATTTGGTTTCATCAAAAGGTTTCCCTTTCTCATCCTTGTCCAGAGACACAGTGGATCCCATTGGAGTCCTCATAGAGGTTGCATTCTCCATTCCGAATTTCTTGAGGAGTTCATTTGTGAACTTCGTCTGAGAAATGAAAATTCCATCCTCAGACTGTTTCACTTGAAGTCCCAAGAAATACTTTAGCTCTCCCATGCTGCTCATTTCAAACTTTCCTTGCATAAGTTTAGAAAACTTCTTGCAAAGATTGTTGTCCGTTGAGCTGAAAATTATGTCATCGACATAGATTTGCACCAGCAGAATCTTGCCTTTGACTTCCCTAAGAAATAATGTCTTATTTATTTTTCCTCTTGAGAACTTGTTCTGAAGAATAAAACTAGACAGAGTCTCATACCAAGCTCGAGGAGCTTGTTTTAAGCCATATAATGCCTTATTAAGAAAGTAAACATGATTAGGGAATGTTGTATTAACAAAACCTGGGGGTTGCGCGACATATACCTCCTCTTTCAAATTTCCATTTAGGAACACAGATTTCACGTCCATCTGATAGACAGTGAATCCTTTGTGAGAGGCATATGCCAGGAACAACTTGATCGCCTCGAGCCTTGCAACTGGTGCAAAGGTTTGGTCGAAGTCAATCCCCTCCTCTTGTCTGTACCCTTGAGCCACCAGTCTGGCCTTATTCTTGATGATGACACTGTGTTCATCCAGTTTGTTTCTGTAGATCCACTTAGTGCCGATCACATTCTGTTTCTTTGGTCTGGGAACAAGCGTCCAGACATTGCATCGTTCGAATTGATGCAGTTCATCTTGTATAGTCAATATCCAAGATGCATCTTTGTTCGCTTCGTCGAACTTCTTTGGCTTGACCTGTGATAAAAAACTAAGGTGCAGAATCTTGTTAATTGTACCTCTGCGAGTTCTGACACCGTCACGAGGATCTCCTATAATCTGATCTCTGGGATGATCCCTCACGTGTCGGAGCTCTAAGAGTCTGGCATCTGGAGCTCCAACAGCTTCTCAGGCTCCTCCCTCTTCTGGGAGATTTTCTCCATCCTGATTGTCATCTTCTTCATTTGGCATTGAGGTGGAGACCTTGACGTACTTGGGAGTTGCATCTTTAGCAGTCTCATCGAGACTTAGCTGTTCAAGCCTTGCACCTACATCTTCAAGAAAGTTACTGGAAGAATTGCTATGAAGCAAGCTTCCTTCATCAAAAACAACATTAATGGACTCCTCTACCACTAGGGTTTTCTTATTGAAGACCCTATATGCCTGACTATGGCTACTATAGCCCATGAAGATGCCTTCGAAGCATTTTTATCCGAATTTAGTATGTGGGTACTTTCCATTATTGAGTACATAGCATCTGCAGCCAAAAATCCTTAAATAGGACATGGTCGGTTTCCTGCCTTTCAATAACTCATAAGGTGTCTTACGATGATTCTTGTTGATCAATGCTCGGTTCTGCACATGACAAGCCGTATTGACAGCCTCTGCCCAGAAGTACTCTGGAAGAGAAGCGTCATTCAACATTGTCGTACATGCTTCAATGAGCATTCTATTTCTCCTCTCCGCAACTCCGTTTTGCTGAGGAGTACGCGGGGAGGAAAACTCATGAAAGATACCATGTTCTTCACAGAATTTTTTCATAGCACCAGATTCGAATTCTGTTCCATGGTCACTTGTGATTTTGACCACGGAGCAGTTAAGTTCGTTCTTAATCTGCTTGATAAAATTAGTGAAGATGTCAAACGTATCTGACTTTCGTTTCAAGAAGAACACCCACGTAAACCGAGAGTGATCATCAACAATCACTAGCGTATACGATTTGCTTCCTAAGCTATGAAATTGCACTGGACCGAACAAGTCCATATGCAGAAGATAAAGACATCTGGAAGAGTCTTTGTCTGCAATGCCCTTAAAGGTAGCCCGAGTCTGTTTGCCCTTCTAGCATGCAGGATAGGGGCTATCTTTGATTCACTTAATAGTAGGGGCATCCCTTACAAAATTCTTGGAAAACAACATATTAATAGTCTTGAAATTAATATGTGCTAATCTCTTGTGCCATTGTTCACAAAGAGATGCTGCCTTTTGCTACTAGGCACACGGGGGTAGAAAAGTCTAAGCTAAGAAAATCTAAGCAAAAGATATTTCTGCTCATAATGCCAGTTAATACCGTCTCCGAAGAGGCACACGATATTATCAAGCACTTATCCTTGCATAACTTAACGTCGTATCCTTTATCACACAACTGGCTTACACTGATCAGGTTATGGTTTAACCCTTCAACATAGGCCACGTCAGTGATGGAGAATACACCGTTGGAAATCATACCATAACCCCTGACGACTCCTCGATCAGGTCCTCCAAAGATGACTTTGGGTCCATTTTCGACTGGGGAGTAATCACGTAACAGGCTTCTTGTCCCGGTCATATGCCAGGAACATCCACTATCTAAGTACCAGATTGGCATTTTGGTGGCCTTTGGACATACCTGCAAAACAGAATTAGTTTCCCTTAGGAACCCAATCGAACTTGGGTCCTAGATTCCTTGTTAGTACACTCCCCCTCGGGTGGTTAACCCTACGAGTGGGCGGCCTCGAATTGCTAACATGAGGAGTCTCGTTGAATCTTAGATTAAACCAGCAATCCACGGCAAAGTGACCAACTTTGCCACAACACCAACAGTCAAACCTGTTGTACTGCTTCCTATGCTCCAGCTTCACCCTTGGTACGGTGGGTCCAGCCGGGGCCTTAGATCTGGAGGTGGAGGCATCATGATGACAAGAGTCACACGATTTCTTCACTTCCCGTTCCTTCAGTATAACAGGCTTGGCCTTTGGTGCCTGCTTCCTATTATGGCCGCAAGAGAAGTGACCATAATTCTCCACTTGGATTTCCTCATAAGGTGCCTTGAAGACACTCTCACCGTAGTTTTGGGGGAAGGTCCAACCATCATACCGGCTCTTGGGCTTTTCAACCGAGGGCCGGAAGAAGTGGCCATAGGTTGACTCAAAGTCCTGCTAATTGCAAGGAAAGCCAGGCTTTCTGAATGAAACATGATCGAGTGGGGCCTTTCCCTTTTCTGCAGTAGAGGCCTTCTTAGCAGCCTTATTTTTCCTCTGTTTTCTGTTTCTCTTGGATGATTTACCAGGAACACCCACATGCCCTAAGCCAGCCCCCTTAGCCTGAGCAGAGAATTCATCAACCAGAGGAAGAACGGTCTTGGGCATAGAGAAGCTTTTGACAATCTTCCTTTCTACCGCAAGCTGTTCTTCCAACTTGTTGATTTCTTCCTGTTTTTGGTCAAGGAGTCTTAGAGACTCTGAGTGCTCAGAAGTCAGGTCCAGGTGTTCCTGTCGGAGAGAAATCAAGCTAGTGATCTCTTCTCTTAGGGACACACCCTCAGCCTTAAGGAATTTGACTTCCTTTTTCTTAGCCCTCAACCTCTTGCGACATTCCTCAAAGGTATTAAGCAAAAGCTCATACTTTTTGAGGAGCTCAGCTTCACGAGCAGATGTGCTGTCCTCGAGATCATCATCAAGAGACTAAGAGTCAGAGTCAGAGAGGGGGGTACAATCTTTTACCTTCCCTGTAAATGGGGGACAGTCTCCATCTGAGTTAGAGCGACCCATTAGCCCGAAGTAGACTTCCTCATCATCACTGGAGTCTGACGAATCAGATTCACTCAGTGTCTTTGGCTTTTTAGCAATGTAGCTCCTCTCCTTCTTCTTATCTCTAGAGGACTTATGCTCCTCTCCCTTCCCCTTATCTCTCTTGCTTTTGTGGTAGTCAGCAACAATGTGGCCTAGCTTATTGCATCCAAAGCAGATGATGTCAGTAGAACGATGTTTGTTCTGTTTAGATTCATACATGTCAGAAGAGTAATTCTTCTTCTGATGTCTGGAGGAGGAGCCGTCTCTCTTTCTTTGATTCCTCATCTTGAGGAACTTCTTGAACTCTCGAGTGATGAAGGAGAATTCTTCTTCAGATAGCTCTGAGCCGGAAGAGCATGGCTCAGAGTCTTCTTCCTCATCCCTTTTCTAGGAGCGGGACGAGGCTGCACCCTTGCCTTTCCTTGAGTGATTGGCTTTCAGGGCTATAGTCTTTTCTTTGGCAGCGGCTTTATCGGCTTCTTCTTCAGCTTTTCTGGTGTTCAGCTGAAGCTCATAGGACATACGTTTTCCAAACAGAATCTGGGGATCAGTTTCTGTCAGCTTGCCAAACTCTCTGATGGCGCAGATCTTGGTGTCTCATTCCTTAGTAAGGGACTTAAGGAATTTGTCATTTAGTTCACCATCGGTGAACACTCTGCCATAACCCTTCAGGGCATTGACGATCTTCAGGAAGTTCTCGAATGTCACTCCGATTTCTTCCTTGGGACCTTGCCTGAAGGCCTCATATTTTTGGTTCAGAAGGGATCTTCGATCATCCCTTACTTCATCTATGCCTTCCATCAGGATGATCAGGCAGTGCCAGATGTCCTTGGCAGTCCTGCAGTTGCTGAAATTCTACATCATGGAATCATCGACGGTGCTTACAAGAATGTTCTGAGCTTTCTTGTCTAGTCCGACAAGCACCATCTCATCCTTATCCATTTCGGAGAGCTTCTTGGGCACCATCTTGGTAGGATCAATGGTGGAGGCCTTAGTGGGGATATAAAGGCCCTCCTCCACTACCATGAAGAGTCGAGGGTCGACTGCTTACATGTAGAACCTGATCCTTTCCTTCCAGATGGGAAAGTTCAGCTTGGTGCACACTGGGATCTTTCCTGAATACTTGAGTACGTCCATTTCCGAGATCTTCTTTCCTCTTGACACAAGACACAAGATCTTACTCAAGGTGTTAACCTTATTGATGAGTAACCTCCCTCTGATACCACTTGTAATTCTCTAGTGTCGACTAAATCCACCTATGGGGGGGAATAGGTGTCGTGCGGTCTTTTATGGAATTAAATGTACCTGCACAAATTAACAAACACAACACAGAAAATACACAAAGAGTTATAGTGGTTCCCCGATTTGGGTACGTCCACTTTCCCCCTTCGACCTATCTCCCACCAAGGGACGACTCGGTCACTTATCCAAACGGATTGAAATCCAATCCTCACACTACGGAAGGAACCCTTCCAATAAAGGAGTCACCACTCCACCACCACGGGTTGCACCCAACCCTTACAACTAGGAATAAAAATTCCTTTACAACAAAACCAAAATAGAATGTATAAGAAAATACAAACAACGCTTATGGAGAATCTGATGTCCTTCTTCGTTCGCTGAGGCTTTCTTGAAAGTAACGAAGAGTCCACAACCGGATTTCTCTCTTGGAGTGGATCTTGACAAGATCGGCGGCGGCAAGTGAATGCGGCTGCGATACTTTGTAGATCCAAACTTATTGACGAAGCAAGCAAGGTCTACGAATGATCTCAGTCGGATCAGTCGTCTTCACCGATTCGGAATGGAGAACTAGTCTCGTTCAACAAATCGAGAGACAAGAGATCTCAAGAGAGATGCGTGAGACGCACTGCTAGCCTCAGTGCTGTCGCCGGAAGATCAAAGATGACCGGAGATTATCGGCGACGACTTCCTTGTGAGCGGCTGTAGGCAATCGGCGATTTCCGCGATCGGCTAGGGCACGGCGTCGGCTGCTTTTGATTTCTCGTGAATATTTGCTGTAGAGGTTCGAAATACGCATGTATATATACCTGAGGCCAACCCTAAAGTCCGTTGTGGGACCCACAAGGAGAAGTCCTTGCCCCGGCCGAAACAGCGCAAAACATCTTGGTTCGGTTCAGCGAGAGAAGAAAATTGCCTAAGGCAAAATCGGCGAGAATCGTTGGTGATTCCCGTCGAAGTCAGAGGGAATCACTCACGATTCCCGTCGATTCTGCCTTGGCCTAATTCCAGTTGGAAACTTTGTCAGCCGGAGGAAATCGGCGGGAATGCAGACTGATTCTCGTTGAATCGGCGAGAATAACTAACGATTCCCGTCGAAGTCGGCGAGAATCACTTAGTGATTCCCGTCGATTCTTCCTTGGCAGAATTTCTGTTTGGAAACATGATAGCTGGAAGAAGTCGGCGGGAATGCAGACTGATTCTCATCGAATCGGCGGGAATCACAAACGATTCTCGTCGAAGTCGGTGAGAATTACTTAGTGATTCCCGTCGATTTTGACTTAGAAGAATTTTCTCTTCCTTCCCTTGATGACTTGATCTTTGACCCATATTTTCTCCTTCTTCTGCTCTTGATCTGCCTTAATCCTGTACTTGAAAATAAGTACACTCCAATAGAGAGAGCACACGTGAGTCAACACACTGATCTGCTCAATGAGAGATTACGTTGCGCAGACCCGTGTATATTGACCCACTGCACCCTGATATTGGTGTGTACTTAGCATGGAATAGCTGCAAGCACAACTTGATAGAAGATCGTCAAATACATTGTCAATTCAACTTAGCTTGTTCAGGGGCTTCTTTAAATCAGGTATATTGTGGATACAATACCCAACAGTTATAAACTAGATCAGCCGGTAACCATGAGGAATCTCTATATAAAGGTCTGATCCTTAACAACCAACAACAACAACTCAGTGAAGGCCAGAAAAGCCATCAACTAAGAGAGAGAAGATTCACAACAAGAAAAGGGGAAACCCTTTAAGAAGGCAGATCTAGAACAGTCAGCAGAGAAGATTCAGATCTCATTTTGAATTCAAGGAAGGAGCTGACAGTGGATCAACTTCTACATCAAGAACAGTCCAACCTTATTTTGTTCTATCAAGAAGCTTTGAAACAGCTAAGTCTGGTTGGGACTGAAGATCAAGAACTGATCAAGAAGAACATCAATAGAGGGATCTATCTGGTGATATCTTTTGTATATCTTTTATAACACAATTACTTGTAGGATCTGTTGTAGATCTGAGCTGTAAGCCTATATTTATAAAGGCTGAGGTAGGGCTGTGAGCCTGAGTGGTAGGACTTGCAAAAGTCTGAGTTGTAAGCCTAGAGATAAGGGCTGAGGTAGGGTTGAGGCCTGAGGTAGGATTCTGGGAAGGATCTGAGGTAGGACTTGCAAAAGTCTGAGGTGTAGAAACCATTTTGGTTCCTAGTTGTAGGATCTTTAGATCTGAGAAAGAGGAAATAAGTTAGGCTGAATACAGTACTCTACTGGATAGGCTAAGAGGGAAAGTGGACGTACCCATATCTTGGGGAACTACTATAAATCTGGTGTTCTCTATGCTGTGAATGTTCTGTGCTATGTTTTATTTTGTTTGCGCAAAGTAAGATCTGTTTAATTGCTTAAAATATTAAAGAAAAATTAGAACATATTCACCCCCCCTCTAGGTGTTTAGGCTATTGAATTAAGTCTTTCAAGTTGTATCAGAGGCAGGTTACTCAAGAATTGACTTAACAGTCTGAGTAATTCTCCTAGGTAATTTTTAGAATTCAAGAATGTGTTCAAGTGAGAACCAAAAAGAGTTTGGATCAATGAAACTACCTATCTACAAGAAGGAATGTTTTGGCATATGGAAGGAGAGGGTCAGATTATTTATGGAAGCTTCTGATCTAAGAATTTACATCACAGTACAGGAAGGACCCTTCATTCCAATGAAGGTATCAGCACTAGATGCAAATATAAAGACGCCTAAGAGTTATTCAGAAATGACAAAGGATGAAATCATCCTGGCAACTCTAGACAAAAGGGCACAGAATATCATTGTAAGTGTCATAGATGATGCCACCTTTCAGAATCTAGTGCATTGCAAAACCTCCAAAGAAATGTGGGACACTCTTATTGTCTATATGGAGGGAATAGAAGAAGTCAGAGAAGACAGAAAATCTATGCTACATCAGGAGTATGAAAGCTTTAGACAAACCAAGAATGACAACATAACTGAATGCTACAAGAAATTCTTCAAGATTGTAAATGAGCTGATGACTTATGGAAGAGTCTTCGGCACTTATGAACTGAATGCCAAATTTCTGAGATCTCTGACAAAGGATTGTGACACTAAGATTTGTGCCATCAGAGAAGTGGCCATGCTGGCAGACACACCTCCTCCCACACTATTTGGGAAGCTGCTTTCATATGAAATGCAGCTTACAGCCAGGAAGGAGGAAGATAAGAACATCAGATCTGAATATAAGGAAAAGTCAGTTGCCTTAAAAGCTGAAGGCACAAGAAAGGGTAGGAGAAAATCTCCTCCTCCTAGAAGGAGTGCTGAGGCAGAAGAAGGGATTCCTGACAACACTTCATCAAATAGCCACACCTCAGATGAGGACTTTGCAGCCTTCACAAGGCAGTTCCAAAGATTCATGAAGAAGAAGAAGTGGAGAACCAGACCTTCTTCATAATTTTCAAAGGATGAGTACTACAAGAAAAAGAAAACTTCTAAGGAAGACAGGTATGCTTCTAAATCTAGTAAACAATCTAATTCTAAGATTGTGTGTTATTATTGCAACAAACAAGGACATGTCATAACAGACTATCCAGACAAGAGGGCTGAATCAAAAGACAAGAAGAAGCAACAAATGAAGGGCAAGAAAGAAAAATCTTTTGTTGCCCAAAAGCAGAAAAGCTGGACAGATTCTTCATTAACTGAACCAGGAGAAGAAGAAGAGGCTGAAGCATATGTTGGGTTATTCTCAACTAAAGAGGATTCTACGAAGATAGAATTTCTACAAATGTTGGACTCCATAAATGGAGTGGAAGAATACTGCTGCTGAGGGCTGATGGCCCTAACAGAAAAAGATCAGTGCCTAGATCAAGATGGTCCTAGTAAGGTATATAACTCTCTTATAGCATCTGATTATTTTACTGGATCAGAATCAGAAGCATCAACATCAAGAGATGGGGATGGTTCTGAATCTGAAGGGGATGTACACCAACTCATTGATGAGTATGGTGGATTGTTGCAGACTTTAAAGAGAAGCAAACTTCTTGTCAAAGAGCAGACCAAGGAGATTGAGTCTCTTAAGCTGGCTGCAGTAGATTCAGCAAAGCTGTTGGATCTAAAATTGAATGAGGTTGTCAAACTGTAAAACATTACTGTTATTTAGATGAGCATAATTTCTTTCAAGGAGAATCATATCAAGAAACTGGAGGCAAAACTTCAGCATGAAAGAGTGTTAGTGGCTAAATTCTACAAAGCAAAATCTATCTTACCCTTAATTTATAATTTCATCTCACAAAAAGGGAAGACTGGTCTAGGTTTTAAGGGAAGAACTAGGGCCACCAATTCACAAAGAAAAGGTAAGGCCCCAGTTCTGCCTCTAGCTGCAAAATTCCCTATCTTCTTTAGGAAGGTGATGAATCCTACAAACAAGTATGATCATGAAACTACTCATGGTCACTATGAGTATGGAGTTCACCTTGGCAAGTGTGCAAATGCCAAGAGGCCACTCTATAGGTAGGCCAATCAGATTCAAAAGGAATTCATGGGCTTTGTTGCTCCAACACCCACACTCAAAAAGACTGTTGGCAACATGACTGTGAAGTATGTACCTAAGAAAAGATAAAACAGATTTGAGTGTTAGTGTTGTGGAAAGGTAGGCCATTTTGCTTTGGACTGTTGGTTTAACACAAGTGTTAAAACCAAGAGTAGTTTACCTATCAGAAAATCTGTAGGTAAACCTGTTGTTTCCAAGACTAACAAGAACCTAAGACCCAAAAATAACTTGGGTTCTAAGGATAAGTAATCCTTTATTTGTTGCAGGTGAATCCAAGTGACCATACCCCTATATGGTACTTGGATAGTGGCTATTCCAAACATATGACTGGAACAAGAAGAATATTGAGGGACTTTGTACCCATAGAGAATGGTCCCAAAGCCATCTTTGGTGGATCAGAAAAAGGAGTCATCAAAGGATTTGGTAACATCTCTAGTGACTCAATTACTATCACTAAAGTGGCTTACGTGAAGGGTCTAAAACACAACCTGATAAGCATAAGTCAGCTTAGTGATCTAGGTTATGACATCTTCTTTCACAAAGTGGAGTGCCAAATTAAAAGGTCAAGTGATCAAGAGATCATTTTGACTGGCACTGGGAAAGGAAATGTTTATTGTCTTAACCTAGATTGTGAGTTAAACAACTCACCTATTTGCTTAGTTGCAGATGAGACAACCTCACTATGTGTCAAATGGTACAAGAGGCTAGCTCATCTGAACTATAAGTCCATAGGACTGCTGTTCAGCATGGGGTTGGTAAGGAATGGTCCTCATATCAAGTGCATGAAAGAGGGAGTGTGTTCAGCTTGCCAAAAGGGCAAACAGACCAAGTATTCTTTTCCAGCACTAGATACCAAAGATTCAGTAAGATGAATATATCTCTTACATTTGGATTTGTTTGGTCCTATGCCAGTTCAAAGTCTTGGTAGGAAAGCATACACATTAGTTGTTGTGGATGACTATTCTAGATACACATGAGCGTTCTTCTTAAGGCAGAAATCTGAAACCCCTAGTATTTTCCAGACTTTTGTTAGACAAGTTCAGAATGAATTTAACAATTCTGTGGTCAAAATCAGAAGTGACCATGGAACTGAATTTCAGTCTAAATATATGACAAAATTCTCTGAAGAACTTGGGATTCATCAGGAGTTCTCCTCACCTAGAACACCTCAGAAAAATGGGATTGCTTAAAGAAAGAATAGAACTCTCATTGAGGCTGGTATAACTCTACTCAGTGACACTACACTCCCTAAATATTTCTGGGCTGAGGCAGTAAATACTGTTTGTCATGTTCTCAATAGAGCATCCATCAATAAGAAACTTAAGTTGACTCCCTATCAGATTTTGAAAGATAGAAAACCAAACATTTCTTATTTCAGAATCTTTGGTTGCAAGTGCTATGTCTTAGTGAATGGTAAGCACTACCAAACAAAGTTTGCTGCCAAATCTCAAGAAGGGATATTTGTTGGGTACAACAACAACAGTAGGGCATACAAGATCTACAACTTGACTACCCAAGTTGTAGAATAATCAGTTCATGTTGTCTTTGATGAGTCTAGATTGATTAACAATGAATTGTCTATTGTTTCAGATAGTTTTACAGGTCTAACAGATAGGCTGGAAAAGATGACCATCAATGATTTAGGATGAATGATGCATGCTGTCCAGGGGGAGAACAAAACACACTAGAAGCAGAAGAGAATGAGGAGCATCAGGTGGAGGAAAATGAAGAAGGTAATGAGGTAGATATGTTTTCTCCAGCAAGAAGACACCTAAAGGATCATCCAGCTCACCAGATAATTGGAGATGCAAGTCAAGGTGTTCTAACAAGGAGGAAGAGCATGAACACAGTTTTGTGTTCTAGCTTTTTATCTTAAATAGAACCCAAAAAGTTTGAAGAAGCAATGCTATATGCTAATTGGGTTTATGCAATGCAAGAAGAGCTGAATCAATTCAGGAGATGCAAAGTCTGGAAACTGGTTCCTAAACCTAAGGATCACAATATCATAGGAACCAAGTGGATCTACAGAAAAAAACTTGATGAAAATGGAACAATCATCAAGAATAAGACCAGGTTGGTAGCAAAAGGCTACAGACAAGAGGAAGGAATAGACTTTGATCAAACCTTTGCCCCAGTAGAAAGACTGGAGGCTATAAGGATGTTCCTGGCCTATGCAGCCTATCAAGGATTCAATGTATTTCAAATGGATGTGAAGTCAACATTTCTAAATGGTGACCTGAAAGAGGAAGTCTATGTTGAACAACCCTCATGTTTTGTAGATCCTCACTGTCCTAATTATGTATATAGGCTTAGGAAAGCCCTATATGGTTTGAAACAAGCCCCCAGGGCTTGGTATGAAACTTTGTCTGCTTTCCTTATTGAGAATAAATTCTCAAGGGGAAAGATAGATAAAACTCTATTTTATAGGGAATCCAAAGGCAAGATAATTTTAGTTCAGATATATGTTGATGACATTATCTTTAGATCTACTGAGAACAACCTTTGTAGGAAGTTTGCCAAACTCATGTAAGGGAAGTTTGAAATGAGCAGTATGGGTGAACTGAAGTTCTTTTCGGGACTTCAAGTTAGACAGACTGATAATGGACTATCCATATCTCAGTCTAAGTTCACTAAGGAGTTGATTAAAAAGTATGGAATGGACTCAGCTTCCACCATGAAAACTCCAATAGGAATAAGTATGCCGATAGGCAAAGATGAGGCAGGGAAACCTGTTGATGAGTCTTTGTATAGAGGGATAATTAGCTCCCTACTTTACTTGACTGCTAGTAGACCTGACATCATGTATGCAACATGTGTCTGTGCTAGGTACCAAGCATGCCCTAAGGAATCTCATTATACTGCAGTTAAAAGGATTTTGAGATATCTCAAGGGCACACCTAATCTAGGTCTTTGGTACCCTAAGAATAGTGATTTCACACTAACTGGTTTCTCAGATGCAGATTTTGCAAGATGCAAAGAAGACAGGAAAAGTACTACAGGAACCTGTCAATTCCTAAGAGGAAGACTGGTGTCTTGGTGCAACAAGAAGCAGACCAGTATAGCTATATAAACAGCTGAGTAAGAATATATAGCTGCAGGCAGCTGCTGTGCACAACTATTATGGATAAAGCACTAACTAGAAGAGTATGACATCAATGTTAGTAGAATTCCACTGTTCTGTGATTCTACTAGTGCTATTTCTATTGCTAAGAATCCTGTATCACACAGTAGAACAAAACATATAGAAATTAAATTCCATTTCATTAGAGAACATGTAGAAAAAGAAAATATTAGTCTAGAGTTTGTGAATACAAATAATCAAATTGCTGATATTTTTACAAAACCTCTGGATGAAACTAAATTCAATTATTTTAAAATTGAATTAGGTATGTTGAATCTAGATTAGGTTAGCACAAGCTACCTTTAGTAGAACATGTAAGCTCAAGTTTTTATAGGAAATTTGGCTAAGTACCAAGTTTGTGTCGACACAAGCAGACCTTGTGTGGACACTCTCAGTATGCTGTGTCGACAAAGAAAACGAATGTATCGACACAAAAATAATATATATGTCGGCTGAAGAATATGTGTCGACACAACTATGTCGAGACCATATAACTAGAGGACTTTGGTGTCGACACACAAGAGCTGGTATAGACACAACTATGTCGAGACTTTCAGTTAGCTGATTTTTGTGTCGACACACAAAAATCAAAGTCGACACTCTGTGTCGAGACATGTCGACATCTATGTCGACACTGACATAAGTATGCCGACATATATATGTGTCGACTAAACCTCAATATTGTCGAGACCTAGATGTAACACCCCTATCCGTCACATAGCATATAGCAGTAGGTCCGGCCGGGGCTCGACGCCATATACTACGGACAGACCGGTTGGTTTCTTATTGAAACCATTCAACCAATCACAACGTCCTACACAGCACCTAGCAGAAGCAATTATTAAGTTGCACAGTTAAGAACCTTGCTATCATGAATGTCCACTGAACCAAAACATAGGAATGTTGAATACACACAACGACTGGCCTTAAAGCCTTACAAGAGTTTGCTTAAATTAAAAGTGTCTTCCAAACCTCGGCACGCAGGACGGTCACACATGAGTACAAAAATAAAAAACACTCGACAATTGGCCTTCGAGGGCCGACACAATAACTTGGGCTTTAGCCCGCTATTTACCGCTCGGCTTTGCAGCACCTGCAAGCAACAATCCACCGCACAGTGGTAAACAAAGGCAACGGTCAGCTATGCTGACCAAATTATAACGATTCCGCCCCCAAACCGGGGCGGCAAAGCTTCTTCCGTGCACTTGTTAGCAAAACAAGCAACATAGCGAAATAAGCATCACATCACAGGTGCACGCTCACACGTCCGTACACCCCGTGCTCTCTGGGCACTTACTTGGCGGGCCAGTCCGAACCCCGTCCGGTCCTTGACTCCGCCACCCCCCCAGGGTGGCAACCTCGTGAGCATTTAGTCCTTTCGGCCGTAGCCTAGACTCGATCTCCAAACCTTGGTAAGTCCCACGTAAAACTTTAGGTCGCTTTAACCGAGCAGATGGAGCGGGTTGGGGTCCACCAGC
Source organism: Platanthera zijinensis (assembly GCA_039513925.1). Classification (NCBI taxonomy): domain Eukaryota; kingdom Viridiplantae; phylum Streptophyta; class Magnoliopsida; order Asparagales; family Orchidaceae; genus Platanthera; species Platanthera zijinensis. Next base: position 67,868,734 of record CM077082.1, read on the forward strand.
CCATTGCTCACCCCGCCGTTGCCATTTGGCCTTTGACGCGGGCTAAGCTTCCCCAGTCCCAAATATCGTTAAAAACACGGTACATAGCCCCGTTATGCACCCGATTGGCTCCCAGGCCACCGATATGACAGAAATGCGTTTCCGTCCAGATTTTCGGGTGCACCTCGGGGTTAATCCCTAAGATTCCCTGATGTATTCTACCGCATAGCAACCCAAAAACAATCAAAACGCTCGGAGTCTTCTCCGGCTAAAGTATGCACAACAAATCATCACCGATCTAGACCAACACGTCCGGGTAGGCTTCACACATCATGCCTATGTCCGTACTATGATTCTGGACTCTAATAAGGGGGACTTTACATATCTACCCCAAGAAATACCGTAATCTCACCGCACACTCGCGGGAGAAGGGTTTTCCCATGCAAAGGAAGTAGAGCTTCACATGCTCAAGAAGAGAATCGTTACCCTTGCGTTTTTCCTCGGCGCCATGGAAATCCACCCAGATGAAAAGCACCGCAATCTCCTTGCCTCCGCGGATCCGAAGACGGCTCGCGATTTGGAGCTCCGAAGCTCCCCCGGTGACCGGATCTTGGCCTTCTTCCTCCTCCTTGCTCTCCCTTCTCTCTAGAATTTAGAGAGAGATGAACCCAAGGGAATGATAGGGTTTGTAACCCTATTTTCGGGTTTAAACCGCCAGAACCAAATCCCCACCGTCAGATCCCATCAAGAGAAAACGAACGTCTACGATCCGAACTCAAAATAAGAAAACCTGGGCCGAACACGGCCTGCGACACGCCCGTGTCCAGGGCCGTGTCGCCTATTCGCCGTCTCGCCCGACGTTCCAACCAGCACACAACATTTGACACGGCCTCCGACACGCCCGTGTCACATGTCACGCCGTGTGCACTGCCAATAATAATTTCCCGAGGAGGACACGACCTGCGACACGACACCTGGCACGCCTGTGTCACATGTGATATGCCCGTGTCTGTGCCCGTGTCATGGCCCGTGCGCATACTCAGAAAATTCCTAGCGTGACACGCCCTGGGACACGCCCGTGTCCCAGGCCGTGTACCTCAACTCGCCGATCGCCGATCGCCAAAACGTCGACCCCACGACCTGAGGTCGATCACGCCCATGACACGCCCGTGTCACGCCCGTGACACGCCCGTGTCACGCCCGTGACACTTGCTCCAAAACCCAGACTTGGCTTAAAACATCACCTGTCCCTCTTTTGAGTTTCAGGGTGTTACAACTCTCCCCCTCTTAAAAGAATTTCGTCCACGAAATTACTAAAGGAGAGAAAACAGAAACTCTCAGCGGTACCCAAGCGGAACAACTCCGGGTACACAACCAACATAGGTTGCTCTCACTCCTAGGAGAGTTCCTCACTGACGTAATTGTCCCCCCAGGACTACGACCATCCTGATCTCCTTTAGACAAAGTCGCTCGACTTCACGGTCTCCAAAACTAACGGGTTTGACCCTAGTCGTCAACCTTTCGTCCACCAAAACTTGATCACTCACGATCAAGTTCGAAGGCTCTTGCGCCGCCTCACCAAACCGCTCCAAAAATCTCAAGTGGTCCAAGGTATACCGGGCTCAGCTTCCCCAAGCGTTGCTCCCGATAAACACTCTTGAACAACTATAACTTCCAATACGCCATCCGATAACTCCACATTCCGATACGTGGCGTTAATGCACTTAGTTTGCCTCTCCTGAGCGATTAGCAAAAGTTCTCATATGGTTCGCACCAAGGGGTAGTGTTTAACACCTCTTGCTTTAGATACAACTTTGTGTCATCCGTTTCTAGCCACGACAACGGCATGCGACAACTTCTACCATATAGGGCCTCGAAGGGCGCCATTTGTATGCTCGCTTGGTAGCTAAAGTTGTACGCAAACTTTACCAAAATAGATGGCCTTCCCACTGCTTCCCGAAGTCCAGAACGCACATGCGAAGCACGTCCTCCAACGTCCTGTTGACCCACTCGGTCTGCTCATCCGTCCGCGGATGTAAGACTGGACTAAACTACAACTTAGTCTCCAGCACTTTCTGTAACCACCTCCAATCATTGGACGTAAATTGCCCATCTCGATCGCTCACGATGTTGCGGGGCACACCGTGCGGTCTAACTATGTTATCCATAGGCATCTTTGCTGGTTACACCACCGGATCATCCTTCCTATGCGGAATGAAGTGCGACACTTGCGTTAACCAAACCACGATCACCCAAAAGGCGTCGTTTCCCCGCTGCGCAACTTTGGCAAACCATACACACAGTCCAATCGAACTTCTATTCCGAACTAGGCAAGGATTTCAAGAATCCCCCGACTCTTGGCACTCTGCCTTCACTAAGGCGCAAGGCTGGCATTTTGTCACACATAGTGCCACGACCTTCTAGAGTCCTGGCCACCAGAGCACTTCTTCAGATATCGGCACAAATTCGTGCCTCCTAAGTGAGTTGAGTACTTGGTATATCGTATCACAACTCCACCCATAGATTACCCATGCTTAGGCTGCACAAACGATTGTCTTTCCTTGGTAGCCCACCTTCAATCATCGATTTGGGACTTTGACCCATCGAAGCTGTATTCATGATTTCCTTCACGCTGTTTCCCAAACCATAGTCTGCCAAATACGATCAGCCAGGTCATACTGGTATTCCGACCAGTTCAATTACGCTTCGATGCTAGTCTGCTTGTCAACGCAAGAGATAGCTAACATCTCCAACTCTCGGGTCAAACTCTCAACATGAACCTACAACTAGTTAGCTTGGGCGAAAGCCCTGCGTCTCAACGCATCCGCAACTACATTGCCTTACAACGGACACAAAATAACTTTCGAACGTATAGTCCCCCAGGAACTCCATCCATTTTTATTGCCTCAATTTCTGACCCTTTTGATCCAACCGATATATCAGACTCCTATGATCGGTACAAATATCGACTTATGCGCCGTACGAATAATGCCTCCACAGCTTAAGCGCAAAACACACGGCCGCTAACTCCATATGGCGGACCGGGCAATTCCCTTCGTGCTCTTTCAGCTAATGCGAGCCATAAGCCATAACATTACCACGCTGCAGCAGCACGCAGTCCAATCCACTGCCCAAGGCAGTGCCGTAGATCTCACAGCTTTTGGTTCCACTCGGCAAACTTAACACTGGCGCCGTGGTTGACCAACTCTTTAACCTTTCAATGTTTGGGCGCACTCGCACATCAAAACAAACTTTTAAGCTTTTCCTTGACAACGTTGTGAGGGGTAAATCTATCCGCGAGAAGTCCTGTACGAAGCGCCCGTGGTAGCCGACCACACCAGAAACTCTGGACTTCCGCTACCGAGACAACACAGGCCACCCTCATATTGCGACTAATAATGCTGGACCCACACACTCTCACTCTACCAACTATAGGACCGAGGAGCGCTACGAGGATAACCCAAGACTCGTGTTCGGAGAACTTGGTGTATACATGGTTCCTCCTTAGCATCCACAAAACCAAAAGTAGATAATCAGAAGTGATACCCTTCGCACTTCAATTACCCCCAACGTGTCGTCGATGAAGACGATAACAAAATGGACTAGGTACTCAATGAACGTTCCGTTCATCCGGTCTATGAACACTGATGCCACACTTGACTGCCAAGACGGCACGATCGTAGACTCGGATTGCTCATTCCTCGTGCTTAACTCCGTCTTTGCGACAACACTTACCCTTATTCTCAGATGAGGGTAACCGGACTTGCGATCCACTATTGAGTCCACCGAAGACCCGACTAACTGATCAAAAGATCATCGATCATTTGGATCGAGTACTTGTCCTATTTCTGCAAACTTATACAGCTCTCTGCAATAGATACAAAATTGCAAGCTCCCGTCCTTCTTCTGAGTAAAAGGGATCGGTGCGCTCCAATACAACGAGCTTGGATGCACATACCCTTGCTCCATCAACTTTTCTATTTGAACCTTTAACTCTGCTATCACCTTAGACATCAACCTATAGGGAGAGTGCGACACAGGTTTGGCACCTGATACAACTCAATCGTAAAATCGATCTCTCGCTACGGTGGGGCTCTAGGGAAATTGTTCGGGAACACATCGGGATACTCACAAACCACCGGGATACTACCCAATGTGGACTTAGGCGTTACAACCTCCACTAACATGAAGAACGGCTCTGCGCCCGCACGAACTGTCTTGACCACCAGGAGGGCAGACGTCAGCGTCCTGCTTGATCCCTTCAGTTCCGCAAACATTGTCTCCTGCCCAACACCCAGCTAGGTCTCTTTACAGTTGCAAACGATAAAAGCCTTCTGCTCTGAAAGCCAGTCCATACCAAAGATGACGTCGAACTCTACTAGCGGCAACAGCGACGCTAGCAAGTCGAATCCTTGACTTTCAATAAGACTCTTACCGCCCAGACTGTATCTCCACGCGCATTGGACGACTACTGGGCAATAAACCATCCGAATTGTTCCTTTACCATCAAAGGGAAAACTCCGATGCGCAATACAGATTCTTCGGATAACAGGAATGCGAAGTTCCCATATCAAAACTATGCTCTCTCCGGATTACCAAGATTCCAAAACAAAGCCTAGAACTTCCAGTTCTAAGTTACCGCGCATAAGGTATCCGACATAAGGAACTAGTTTGCTAACAAGAAAAACTATACCTGACATCCCGACGCCTCCTGCTGGCCAAGGATGTTCACTCCCGGTTGGGACGGAGTAAACAACTATGCGGTGGATGCCACCACCTTGCCTTTCTCTACAGATATCTCCCCCGGCTTCTTTTCGGACATTAGGCGTCCACTTCGACAATCCTGGGCATAGTGCCCCGACTTTCCACAAGCAAAGCATGCATCCGGGGTTTGGACTGTAGTCGCTCCGGATGTGCTAGAGGAAGGGACTAGACCCGACCTCCTAGCCTTCTTATGCCACCTACGGTACCCAGATTTTGAGGTTGGCATTTTGAACATCGTTTCCTTTACACCAGAGGCTTCAACTGCTCCTGCCACAGCTTTCGTTGTCTTCTGAGCATCCACCCAACACTCTCTGGCAAAGTGCCCTTTCTTGCCACAAGAATAACAATTGTAAGTGGTTTGGCTAGTAGATGATCTAGCCTCTTTACTCAGCGTCTTTCGATAGACAGTCCTTATAGGATCTGTAGGGTTTGGTACCCTATCCACTGGTACTTGGTGAGTTTTTCCTAACTCCACCTCCAAAGCTCTGGCCGATTCCACCAAAGCTCAGAATCCCAATAACTTTTGTCCTAGCAGTAGGATACGCAACTCGCTGCGCAGACCGTTATAAAATCTATCAACTATAGATTGCTCGCTTTCCCATTCAAAGCCTGGGTAACGCCTTATCATAAGGAACATCTGCAAATACGCGACAACTGAATGCGCTCCCTACACCACAGTCATGCTCATCTGCTGCCCTAATTGACCTCCAAATGCCCTTTGCTCCAACATACCGCCCGATGTTGGGGCCAACTCAGGGACAAAGGGTTGCACATTACTCCCATGTTGTGCATTGGTCACAGCGAACACTGCTTCAACCACCCTTCTTATGGTTTCCAAAGACGTAGGGGTCTCAGAAACATTACTTGGTGCAGTACTTTGCTCAGCAAATGTGTGTTCAGACTGCCACGCTCCACTTCCGGACACCTATAGCCGTTCAAAACACCATAAGTGTCTGAAAAAATTTGCAAAAAGCAATTATAGGAACACGCAGGTTCCTCAAACATGTGTATTTTCATTCCTAAGTGGACATTCATGGGTTCTTTTAATGTTATAATGATGACACACACACATGTGCTCACCACCCCTTAAAGTGAATTCGCCCACGAATTCATTTAAGCTTGACCGAAACCAGTAGTCTGATACCAATTTGTAACACCCCTATCCGTCACATAGCATATAGCAGTAGGTCCGGCCGGGGCCCGACGCCATATACTACGGACAGACCAGTTGGTTACTTATTGAAACCATTCAACCAATCACAACGTCCTACACAGCACCTACCGGAAGCAATTATTAAGTTGCACAGTTAAGAATCTTGCTATCATGAATGTCCACTGAACCAAAACATAGGAATGTTGAATACACACAACGACTGGCCTTAAGGCCTTACAAGAGTTTGCTTAAATTAAAAGTGTCTTCCAAACCTCGGCAAGCAGGTCGGTCACACATGAGTACAAAAATGAAAAACACTCGACAATTGGCCTTCGAGGGCTGACACAGCAACTTGGGCTTTAGCCCTCTATTTACCGCTCGGCTCCGCAACACCTGCAAGCAACAATCCACCGCACGGTGGTAAAAAAGGCAACGGTCAGCTATGTTGACCAAATTATAACGATTCCGCCCCCAAACCGGGGCGACAAAGCTTCTTCCCTGCACTTGTTAGCAAAACAAGCAATATAGAGAAATAAGCATCACATCACAGGTGCACGCTCATACGGCCGTACACCCCGTGCTCTCAAAGCACTTACTCGGCGGGCAAGTCCGAACCCCATCCAGTCCTTGACTCCGCCACCACCCCCAGGGTGGCAAACTCGTGAGCATTTAGTCCATTCGGCCGTAGCCTAGACTCAATCTCAAAACCTCGGTAAGTCCAACATAAAACTTTAGGTCGCTTTAACCGAGCAGATGGAGCGAGTAGGGGTCCACCAGCCCGTTGCTCACCCCGCCGTTGCTATTTGGCCTTTGACGCGAGCTAAGCTTCCCCAGTCCCAAATATCATTCAAAACACGGCACATAGCCCCGCTATGTACCCGGTTGCCTCCCATGCCACCGATATGACAGAAATGCATTTCCGTCCAGAGTTCTGGGTGCACCTCGGGGTTAATCCCCAAGATTCCCTGATGCATTCTACCGCATAGTAACCCGAAAACAATCAAAATGCTCGGAGTCATCTCCAGCTAAAGTATGCACAACAAATCATCACCGATCCAGACCAACACGTCTGGGTAGGCTTCACAAATCATGCCTATGTCCGTACGACGATTCCGGACTCTAACAAGGGGGACTTTACATATCTACCCCAAGGAATACCGCAATCTCGCCGCACACTCGCGAGAGAAGGGTTTTCCCATGCAAAGGAAGAAGAGCTTCACATGCTCAAGAAGAGAATCGTTACCCTTGCGTTTTTCCTCGGCGCCATGGAAATCCACCCAGATGAAAAGCACCGCAATCTCCTTGCCTCCGCGGATCCGAAGACGGCTCGCGATTTGGAGCTCCGAAGCTCCGCCGATGACCGAATCTTGGCCTTCTTCCTCCTCCTTACTCTCCCTTCTCTCTAGAATTTAGAGAGAGATGAACCAAAGGGAATGATAGGGTTTGTAACCCTATTTTCGGGTTTAAACCGCCAGAACCAACTCCCCACCGTCAGATCCCATCAAGAGAAAACGAACGACCACGATCCGAACTCAAAATAAGAAAACCTGGGCCGAACACGGCCTGCGACACGCCCGTGTCCAGGGCCGTGTCGCCCATTCGCCGTCTCTCCTGAAATTCCAACCAGCACACGACATTTGACACGGCCTCCGACACGCCCGTGTCACATGTGAAATGGCCGTGTCGAGACCCGTGTCACGCCGTGTGCACTGCCAACAATAATTTCCCAAGGAGGACACGGCCTGCGACACGACATCCGACATGCCCGTGTCACATGTGACACGCCCGTGTCTGTGCCCGTGTCATGGCTCGTGCGCATACTCAGAAAATTCCTAGCGTGACACGCCCTGGGACACGCCCGTGTCCCAGGCCGTGTACCTCAACTCGACGATCGCCGATCGCCAAAACGTCGACCCCACGACTCGAGGTTGATCACGCCCATGACACGCCCATGTCACGCCCGTGACACGCCCGTGTCAGGCCCGTGACACCTGCTCAAAAACCCAGACTTGGCTTAAAACATCACCCGTCCCTCTTTTGAGTTTCGGGGTGTTACACTAGACCTATTCTGTCGACACATATAAGATTTTATCAACTAGTCCTAGTGCTAAGGCGCGTCTTTTGAACTCCCCTTTACACTTAGACTATAAATAGGTAAAGCCAAAAATCTGGTCGACTACGCTTTCTGATTTCCTGGCTCTGTACCCTCTATCGACGAGAATCATCTTTCCTTTTCACCTCTATCTCTCTCTTCCAGTAATGACGCCTCATCCAGAAGAAATGGTGAACGAAGGATATGATTTGGTCCATGGTGGGTTCACAACCGCATCACCGGAGATTCAGGGAGTAATTGCCCTAATCTCAGACATCGGTTTGGAATTCTTGGTCTCTAAACCAACCAAGATATGGAAGAAAGAAGTTCTGGAATTTTATTCTTCTGCAACTACAGACGCAGACGGGAAGAAGATGAAAGCTACTGTTCAAGATACCCGGGTGAAGATTACCTTGAAAACAATCCGAAATGCACTCCAACTCCCAAAGGTTAAGAAAGAAGATGACGTACAACCATCTATGATTAAGGAGGCCTTACAATGGTGTGGGTTAAACCCAAAAACTAAGATAGGATCATCTATCAATCGAAAAGGGATGAATTCACAAGGGAAGTTCATTTCTGAGATTGTAGGGAAGGTCATACTGTGTAAAACAGGTGGACACGATAGAATCTCAGCCACCATGTTCCACCTGATGACCAGGATCATTTTTAAGCTCAAGACTGATTGAACAACCATAGTATTTGACAAGTTACATGAAGGTATCAAGAAACCAAACCTGGGGAGAATTCTGAGTCTATGCCTATCATCTGTAATACCAGAAGTAATGAGCCAACTTCCTGGTACACAAATCAATTATGAGAAGAATGGACACCAGGATTCTGTCAAGATGGGATAGGGTGTTGACTAAGGAGGTTACTACTCCTCAAAAATAGACCAAAATAATACAGAAGAAGAAGAAAGTTGTTCAACAGGAAGAATCATCTAGTGATTCAGAAGAAGTGGTCTTCAGTTCTGATGAAGACAAGCAACAACAACAAGATGCACAAGGACAAGTGGACAGTAGTATGCTCCCAGAGCAACAAAGAATCTCTACTCTAGGAGGAGAAGACCCTACACCAGCTGTACAAGACACTATACTTACTGATCTGCCTGATCAAGGGGGAGTAAATGATGCTGCTACACTAGATAGTGAATTAGCAGCTGATACTGTGATGGATATAGTTTTTGATATAAATAAGGAAGTACTACTTCATGTAGAGGAAGAGGAACCTGTAGTGCATATGAAGGATACTGCTCAGATTGGGCAAGTAAGTATCTCCTTCCTAGAAAGGTCACTGGACAAGGACATGGAAGTCCAGGGAAAATCATGTATTTTACCAACTAATCTTATTCCTCCTGTTCAAATGTTGTAGGAAGTAACCTTGGAGGAGTTGTTCCCTGACTCACCAGCAGTAAGGACTGAGGGGGAGCAACAACCACATGACAAAGAACTTCCAGAGACTGAGGGGGAGGAATTGCTGAAGGATACTGTAGATAAAGAGACTGTTGACATAGAAAGTTCATCTTCTGATGATGAAGAAGCTAACTTGGCTAAGAAAAGGAAACTTGCTGTAATGAAGAAGAAAAGCTCTGGCTATAAGAGGGCCTTACAAACAGCCACACCACCTCCAGCTCTAAGTATGGACTTAAATTCCTTCATGGTCCAATTGTATCTAAAACTGTATACACAAAGGACTGCTCTTGAAAAGTATGTGGATGAATCTCATAAGGAGCTGCAAAACCAGCTAGCTCAGGAAATCAAGTCAATCAGATTTAATGTGAGTCTACACAAGAAAGAAATGACAAACTGCTTTGAGAAAGGAGGCCATACAGTTGTGTATCTGGCTACTCAGCAGCAGGAACTGAAAACTCAAGAAGCTGATATGGCAGAGAAACATGACTATATCTTAGAAAATCAATTTAGAACATATGAGAATCTCATGGATTCTCATAAGGAAATTCTCACAAAGATTGCAGAACTATCTGTTGCTATCAAAATAGAAGTTACAAAACTAATTGAGACTGATCTAGCTGCGGTCAAAACGGCGATAGCGGCTGCCCAAACAGCTATTACAACTCAAATTCATAAATTTGGGGTCTACTACAGAGAAGGGATTGATCATCTGGAAGGTCAAGTAAGATTTCACAAGAATGATCTCAGAGATCATATTGAAAGAGAAGTCTTAAAGGGGGAGAGAGTGTTAGTCCAAGATAGTCTTGAGCATACCAAATGGGTTTCCAATACCATCAGAGCTACTCTTGGCTTCCCTCCTTTATGTGATGATGATAATATGGCTTAATCTGGAATACAACCTGCATATATAGAGGGAGATCAGCCAGAAGTTGCTCAGGTTATATATCCTCCTGCTAATTTTGAGATGGTTCATGACCAAGTGCAAAAAATATACAGCCCTCCACAAGAGGCACAGAATATGGTCTTTGAGAAAGTTGAAATGTCCGAGGCTGCCAAAGAAGCTCAAAGGGAAGAATTGCTATCTAAGAAGAGATTCAGGGAACAGGCTGAGTTAAAGCCAGACTTTGAATAATGGAGCCCTACATCAAGGAACATTATTCTAACTGCATGGAAGGCGGTTAAGGACAAGATCTATGATAGGGGTATGTGGTACTCAGAGCAGGAGTGGAATAAATATCAAACTAAACAGGAAGCCATTCTTTAGCACAGGAGGAGTGCAAAAGCTGGGAAGCTACCTGCAAATGCTATAGAGCCCAACAAGTATTTTCATAAGCCCTTTCACTACTTTGAAAGGCAAAAAATAAAAGCTGAAGAACTAAAGGAAAAGGATCTTAAAGGAAAGAAGCCTGCTGAAGATATAGAACCAGCTATGAAGGCAAAGATAAAGTCTGGTCAAGGCATTGTCATAAGGGAGCCTAGCAAATCTTAAGATAGTTAGGCTTATGATAAGAAAAAATGTATCTTTTTGATTTTTTCTTTAAGAGAAAACATGTAAAACAAATATTTTCTGCTTCACAAAATCAGTTTTATTGTTTATTTTAGATTGTTTACATTGTTTGAATATTTACTTGCACTGGAATGAATGTACATCTATGTCTTTTGTGTTTTATCTTGACTGGTGTATATCTTTGACTAAGGGTTATAACTTCTCCAAATAGGGGGAGATCTTTTGGTACACTGGAAGTATGTACCAGATTTGGAGAAGATTCATCCCAGTCAATGGTATACATCAATATGTATTTGATGTATGTTTAAGTTTCCTTGTGCAGGGTTAAGGAGTGGAAGAAAAATATTCTAAGTACAAGTGTCGACACTTGTGAAGAATTGTGTCGACACACGAGACTTGTGTCGACACCAGCAACAAAGCATTGTGTCCACACCTAAGAATTGTGTCGACACCAGAAGCCAGATTTGTGTCGACACCCAGAAATTGTGTCGACACCCAGGAACTGTGTCGACACCCAGAAGCTATGTCGACACCAAAGGAAGGAATTGTGTCGACACTTTAAAAAGGACTTATGTCGACACCTGATGCAAGGATTGTGTCGACACCTAAAGCAGAGGCTGTGTCGACACCAATCAGTTATGTTGAGACTAAGAGCAGTTGTGTCAACACACTGGACTTGTGTCGATACATACAAATAGAAGATGTGTCGAGAAGCAGAAGAATGACTGTGTTGACACTTGGAGTATTGTGTCGACATCATCAAGACTTGTGTCGACACTTTGTCTACTTGTATCGACATATGAGAAGCAGATTGCTGAGTGGATCATGCTGTGTTGTAGAATCTATAAGGAATCAACTGTCATGACTGGTGGGTCGACAACTGTTATTACCAATATGTCTGACACCTTTACCAGAACTAATAAAAGGTTGTTACAAACCAGATCAGCCGGTAACCATGAGGAATCTCTATATAAAGGGCTAATCCTTAACAACCAACAACAACAACTCAGTGAAGGCCAGAAAAGCCATCAACTAAAAGAGATAAGATTCACAACAAGAAAAGGGGAACCCTTTAAGAAGGCAGATCTAGAACAGTCAACAGAGAAGATTCAGATCTCATTTTGAATTCAAGGAAGGAGCTGACAGTGGATCAACTTCTACATCAAGAGCAGTCCAACCTTATTTTGTTCTATCAAGAAGCTTTGAAATAGCTAAGTCTGGTTGGGACTGAAGATCAAGAACTGATCAAGAAGAACATCAATAGAGGGATCCATCTGGTGATATCTTTTGTATATCTTTTATTACACAATTACTTGTAGGATCTGTTGTATATCTGAGCTATAAGCCTATATTTATAAAGGCTGAGGTAGGGCTGTGAGCCTGAGTGGAAGGACTTGTAAAAGTCTGAGTTGTAAGCCTAGAGATAAGGGCTGAGGTAGGGCTGAGGCCTGAGGTAGGATTCTGGGAAGGATCTAAGGTAGGACTTGCAAAGTCTGAGGTGTAGGAACCATTTTGGTTCTGAGTTGTAGGATCTTTGGATCTGAGAAAGAGGAAAGAAGTTAGGCTGAATCCAGTACTCTACTGGATAGGCGAAGGGGGAAAGTGGACAAACCCATATCTTGGGGAACCACTATAAATCTGGTGTTCTCTATGCTGTGAATGTTCTGTGCTGTGTTTTATTTTGTTTGTGTAAAGTAAGATCTGTTTAATTGCCTAAAATATTAAAGAAAAATTAGAACCTATTCACCCCCCTCTAGGTGTTTAGGCACTTGAATTAAGTCATTCACAACCAAAGGCACTGAGTATTTTCCAGCTAATCATGCATAAAGAAACATCTCCGATCCAGACCAACTTGTCCGGGTAGGCTTCACACACCATGCCTATGTCTGTTTCTCGATTTCGGACTCTACATGCAACAAAGCGGGGACTATTCATGTCTACCCGAAGGAACACCCCGAACTCACCGCATACTTGCGAGAGCGGGCTTCCTATGTAAAAAGGAAAGAGGACTTCACATGTCCAAGTAGAGAATCGTTACCCTTGGGTTTCTCTTTGGCGCCATGGAGATTTATATGGATGAAAAGCACCGCGATGACCTCGCCTCCGTAGATCTGGACTCGGCTTGTGATTTGGCGCTCTGAATCTCCTCCGAAAACCGGATCTCTCTTGCTTCTTCCTCCTTGCTCTCCCCCCTCTCTAAAACTTAGAAAGAGATTGAACCAAAAGAAATGAGGTTTTCAACCCTATTCCCGGCTTAAAACCCAACCTGGACAGCCCTCAGCCCTTGGATCCCTTTTGAAAGAAACGAACGGCCACGATTTTCCCTAGAAATAATATTTCTGGGTCGAACACGGCTTGTGACACGCCCGTGTCCAAGGCCGTGTTCCACACTCGCCGTAAACCAGGAAATCTAGAATAGGACACAGCCTGTGACATGGCTTGGGACATGCCCGTGTCACCCCTGGACACGCCGGTGTCATGGGTCGTGTACCCCAATCGGCGCTGGAACCGTCACGTCCTGAATGGGACACGGGCTTAGACACGCTCGTGTCAACTTTGACATGCCCGTGTCAACCAGAATACGCTCGTGTTCCGGGCCGTGTCTCTCAGTCGACATAGGACCAAAACTTCCAGAAGAGGACACGACCATGTGATATGCCCATGTCACATGCCGTGTGCTATACACGCCCTGAGACATGCCCGTGTCCCCGGCCATGTTCCCTGCCTTCAACGATCGTCGACCTCGCCTTGACGACCCGATCACGATACGGCCATGTGACACGCCCGTGTCACAGGCCGTGCTCACCTTACGAAGTTCTAAACTTGGCTCAAATGCTTCCCATTCCTCTTTTGAGTTTCGGGGCATTACACTAATGCACTTGAAATGGAAGTACATTCCAATAGAAAGATTACACATGAGTCAACACTTTGGCCTACATAATGAGGCATTATATTATATAGTCTTTTGTTCAATTACTCATTGTAACCTAACATTGGTTTGTACTTATCAACATGATCCTGCAAACACATGAGTAAAAACACGCAATCAAATACAATCTCAATTCATTTTAGTTCAAGAGACACTTCTTCAAATCAGGGTTATTGTGGATTCAATACCCAACAATCTCCCCCTTTTTGAAGAAGTCAGAACCCTACAAACTAAGGTAAATTGTACACATTATAAAAAAAATCAAGTAAAGAGCATAACATGAAATTAAAATAAAACTATCTCAACAAAACATTAATGTATATATATAAAGACAGTTTTTCAAGGAAAAAATTTATAATAGACCAACATCACAGAAATGCATTTAGACATGTTTACCCTTGCTCTTCTCATTCTGCATGTCAAAATAAGCGTTGGGCTTCGAGTAATATCTTGGAGGAGCAGGAGGAGTTGTAGGGTCATCATAACTATATTGCTTGTAGTGTAGTCTTCTTTTGATATTTGATATTTCATTCTTGTGCCATTCATCACTGCTGTAGTATTTTGATCTATCTCCATGACCCACATCAATCAGTGTGAATGTGTCCAGAATGATGCTTTTAGATATCGGACTCCAAACCTCAACCGATGGTTCCTTGTTAGGATTAGACCCTTGAGGTGAAGGCCCCTCTCCAAATCTCCTGCCATACGAGCCCTCTCCAAACTTCCTTCTCTTGACAGCAGGTTGAGCTGGCTCTTCAGTTATCTCTACCTCATCCTAAAGAGTTCCTACAAACCCTTGAGTGTCTGCCTAGTACTGTGAGTAATCTTGAGAAGATTGAACCAAATAAGCAGTACCTGGAGAATTGTCACTCAATCCAAAAATTTGACTATGATGCCACTTGAAATTTTCAAAGTTGTAGGAGTTGGCTTCTTTGAATTTTTCTATCATCGAGGTTTCAAATGAGTTCACCTTGTTCTTGATCGCCTCCTCCCCCTTTCTGACTTCTTCAGTCAGATAAGATATCATGCCACTTATGGCATGTATCTCGAGAAGAGTTAGACAAGTAGTTTTGTTAGCATGATCCATAACTTTTCCTCCCTGATGCAACCAAAAGTCCATGGTACTTTCAAGCATAGTAATTTGAATCTTTGTAGCAGCCATACCATTATTCACTTCAGATTCGACTTCCTTGGTCTTATCAAAAACTTGCTTGATCGAGGAATCAAAGTGAGCTTATTGCTTCACCATCATGACTTCAATAGATTTTAATAGAATACTATCAGAAGCAGGAGCAACAGGGATACCATGGCAAGGGATATAATCCTCTGCTGGAACAAACTCATCAGAAGAATATAACAATTAAAGAGAAAGACTGTCAGTCTACTCATCTGAAATATCAACACTTGTAAAGGGCTCAACCGGAAGACCTGAGGCTTTAGCCAGCTTGGCATTCAGGTCACTGATCATCTTGTTGATTTCTCTTTGACTCTCTTTAAGAGAAGGCTGAGATGTCTTTGAGATCAGTGCAGTAGACGGGTGTAAATCTCCCTCAATAACTACATCAGATTCTCTAGTTACTTCACTGGGGAAAGTGATGTAGTGAAGACCGTGATACGTGCTTGATTACGCTAACGGAAACTATCGTCACAGAACAAAAAAATAAGATAGGAGGGCTCCGACCAAAAGCGATCGAAAAGGGGTCGGGTTGGCTCCCAAATCCGAATGATAAAATCAATATAGAAGATTCAATCCGGACTCGATACAACGTCCTTAAGACCTACCTCTCCAACAAGCACACAACTCACCGTAATCCGGACTCGATACAACGTCCTTAAGACCTACCTCTCCAACAAGCACACAACTCACCGCACCTACACAAGCACCTATTTTATCAACTTGAGTCGTTTCAAAACACAGCAATAATTTATTTCGGAGCAACGACAAACTTCAAATGGTGGTCGAGTTCCAGTTGAGATTAACTCCCTTGTTAACACAAAGTGTACCAATCTTGGAGAGCAAGTCAAGGTTAGGCAGAGTCTCGCTCCCGCAACGGATCTTCCCGATCCGGAATATAAGAGATTCAATAGCAACTAAGTTGAATCAGATTTTGCAAGTGATGTATTTAAAAACCACGGAAAAGACGGTTCTCAAAAACCTCCACAAACTCAAAGCAAGAATCACTAAGAGAGGAAGATATTACCCAGCCAAGAACATCAATCACACAAGATATGGTGGGAGATTCACTCTCTCCACGGAATCACTGGCTTAACACCGAATGAGGCTTCAACCTTCTTCCTTGGAGTCGCACCGAAGGAAGCCATGCCAGAGTCGCACCAAACGGGATGGAGGTAGCAAAGGGGAGGCTTCACACCTAGGGGGGGGGGGGGGCAAGGGGAAACCACTTGGCCGAAATTCTCACAAGGGGATTAGGTTTTCTTCTTCAATGATAAAATCCTCATAAAAGCCTCCTTATATAGGAATTACAACAAGCCCTTAACCATCCATGATGGAGATGTAATCTCATCCATCCGTATGGTTAAATACACACCACAAATATAAAGTGTCCAAAATTAAAATTACATAACATCTATGAATATAAAATTATCATCCAAACATGGAATAATTTTATATTCATCAATATAAAATAAAAGTGCATGAAATAAGATAATTAATTCTTCGCGGTAGATTTAGCACGCCACGGGTAGAGGTTGTAACGCGGTCTTCCTTCAGCATCATCATGGCACCTAAGATATTTGTGTCATTGTGCCTCAGCAACCGGGTCATCATCAAGTTGTGACGGAGGTGGCGGAGGGGCCGCGACATCAATCCTCCCCCACTCAAAATCACGTATCTCCGATGCGTTGTCCGAGAGGTAGCGACAGAGAAGCTTGGCATCCAAACGTTGAAGCTCTGTCGCGAGTACCCACGAGTCGTCTGAAGGGGTGCGGTCACGCCAACGAATGAGGAAGCGGTAGGTAGCACCATCGGGAGTAGTAAGTGGCTCAGCAGCAAGTATCATATCTGGAGTGAGAAATGTCTTGTAAAACCTGGGAAACATTTCAGTAGTAGGAATAAAAGAACACAACGTACGATCCGATGTTATATCTGTGGGGACCGAAAGATAGAGAGATCATCCGAACTACCACTCCCCAACCCATTAGAAATTTTAGTGGAGGGAGAAGACGACAAAGAATTCAACTCAGGTGGAGGCGAAACAAACGTCGTCAAATCCGAGACATTAAAAATAGGGGAGATACCCCAATCAGCTGGCAAATCCAACACAAAAGCGTTGTCACCTAGTTTCTTTATAATCCGAAAAGGGCTGACATGCTTTGGTGCCAACTTTTTAACGGTGCCAGATGGCAAACGTTCGGGAACTAACCGGACTAGGACCAAATCGCCGACTTTAAAGTGCGACACCCTCCTATGTAGATTAGCGTGCGTTTGATAAGACTCGTATTGAGAAGTCAAGATAGCTCGTATACGTGCATGTAGGTCATGAATATGTTGGGCGAAGGATTGTGCAAACTGACTTGTCTTGTATGTTGGGGGCAACTAAACCAAGTAAAGAGGAACATGGGCCTTGTACCTGTGAGAAATCCCGTTTGGAGACAGACCGGTGGACCGATTTTTGGAATTATTATAGGCCAACTGGGCGTGGGGAAGAAGAAGATCCCATGTATCTTTGTGATCGCTCACTAGGCATCTAAGAAGGCTTCCCAGGCTCCGATTGACAACCTCTGTCTGCCTATCGGTCTGAGGGTGATAGGCGGAGGAAAACAATAACTTGGTACCCATTAAGACCCAAAGTGTTTTCCAGAAATAGCTCGTATACTTAACATCTCTATCCGAGACTATTGTCTTCGGCACTCCCCGGCGACTAACTACTTCTTTAAAAAATAATTTTGCAATATGAGATGCATCGTTGGTTTTAGCGCACGGAATAAAGTATGCCATTTTAGAGAACCTATCCACAATTACAAAAATTGAATCGTGACGACGAAAAGTAGCGGGTAGGCCTAAGACAAAGTCCATGCTCACGTCTTCCCATGGTGTAAAAGTTATAGGCAACGATGTATATAATCCGACGTTGGTTTTGGTGTCCTTGGAGACCTGACAAGTATGATAACTACTCACCACCCGTCCCACCATTGCCTTAAGTTTTGGCCAATAAAATTTTTCCTCAACTAACGCAATGGTCTTATCCCTACCGAAATGACCACTCAACCCTCTGCTATGCAGTTCCCAGATGATATGGAGGCGCAACGATGACTGCGGAATACACAACTTCCAATGTCTAAATAGATAGCCATCCTTAATGACGAATTCAGATATAACCGTGGGGGAGCTATCTTGGACAGACAAATATGCGTCCTGAAAATCTGGGCATGTGGCGTACAAATCCTTGATTCGCTCGAATCCTACCACGTTAACCTCCATAATGGTGAGTAACAGGGTTATGCGACTAAGAGCATCCGCGACTCGATTGTCAGCTCCCTTAAGGTGTTTGAGATTAAAAGTGTAACCCTATAGGAAAGATACCCACTTAGCGTGACGCGGGCCCATTTTATGCTGGCCATTGATGAACCGCAATACTTCGTGATCGGAGAGGATCACAAACTCCTTAGAGAGGAGATAGTGCCTCCAATGGTGCAAACATATAATGACGGCATAAAACTCTCTATCATAATTTGAGTAATTCAATTTTGTGCCCGCTAACTTCTCACTAAAATAACTCACAGGGTGTCCTTCCTGACTCAAGACACCTCCTATTCCCACGCCAGAAGCATCACACGTAAGCTCAAAGACCTTTGTGAAGTCAGGTAGACGTAAGACAGTTGCCTCAGTCATAAGTTCCTTAATGCGTTGGAAAACAATAGTGGCAGACTTCGTCCAAGTGAACTCACCTTTTTTCATGCAATCACTAATGAGGGCCATAATGCTACTAAAGTCTCGAATGAAATGGCGGTAAAAAGTAGCTAACCCATGGAAACTTTGCACCTCTCGTAACGTGGTCGGTTCGGGCCAATCCTTAATGACTTTAACCTTGTTAGGGCCAACTCTAATGCCTTCCGAACCGACTATGTAGCCTAAGAACTCCACTTCAGTGACATAGAATGTACACTTCTTAGATTAAGGAATAAGGTTTCCTTCCGCAAGGTGGAAAGAACCGACCTCATGTGGGAGACGTGCTCAGCAGTGGTGGTACTAAAGACTAAGATGTCATCGAAATAGACGACCACAAACTTCCCCATGTAAGGCTGAAAGACATGTGTTATCATCTGGGAGAAGGTACCGGGGGCATTGGATAGCCCAAAGGGCATCACAAGCCACTCGTATAACCCATCCTTAGACTTAAACGCAGTCTTCCATTCGTCCCCCTCACGGATGCTGATCTGGTGATAGCCACTCCACAAATCTAACTTTGAAAAAAATGGTAGTGCCAGATAAGGCATCTAGGAGGTCATGTAATCGCGGGATAGGAAATCTATATTTGATGGTAATCTTGTTGATAACACGACTATCAACACACATTCACCACATACCATCCTTCTTGGGAGCAAGAAGGGCAGGTACCGCACATGGACTCATACTAGTCCTAATGAACCCTTTTTTCATCAAATCCTCGATCTTGGTCTGTAACTCTTTATGGGCGGCAGGATGAAGCCTATAGTGGGGCTGGTTCGGCAAGGAGGAACCAGGGATTAGGTCTGTCGCATGTTGTATATTCCTCAGCGGTGGTAATACCGAAGGAAGCTCATCCGGGTACACGTCCTTATATTCATCCAACAATACCCGTAACCCTTTAGGCAAATCGTCCAATGCTCTTGAATCCTCCTTCACACTCATAAGAACTAGTGCGTACATCATCCCATCAACAAAGGTATCCTTCACAAATTCTTTTCTACCCACTAGACTCAACGTCTTCCTCTCGACCAGAACAGTGGTGTCCTTAGCCAAAGCTAATGGCTCCTTCAAGACGGTCGGCCTCAACATAATGACCTTGTCATTAAATTTAAATTCGTACGTGTTGACTCTCCCAAAGTGTGTCACATCGCGGTCGTGAAGCCAATGGCGGCCCAACAACACGTGACAAGCATCCATAGGAAGTACATCACACCACACCTCGTCAGTATAGGATTTGATCGAGAGGGGTACAAGGCATCGCTTGGTGACCGGGACGGTAACCTTATTAATCCAAGCTACCTGATAGGGAGTCGGGTGGGGCTGCGTAGTCAAGGACATACGTGTAACGACATTCTCAGAGATGACGTTTACACAACTGCCACTATCAATGAAAACCTTGCACAACTTCTCGCCACTCTTAAAGATCAGGAAAAATATACTCATCCTATTCCACTCATCTAACGGACGAGGTGCGGTCAAGATATAATGCATAACCATATGGGGGTGATCGTCCTCTAAATCGCTTGGGACCCCATCTGAGTAACTCTCCTCAGCAGCCTCATATACGTAATCAGCAAGGTCGGTAGTCGACTCTAATAGGGCTATGGTTTTAGTCTTTATTGGGCATTCAAAGGCGTAGTGACCTTGAATGCCGCAAGAGTAACATGTAGCGTTAGACTTGCTAACTTTCCCGATGGGGATACGCTCACTTGCGGGGTTCTTAGCGTTCCTAGCAGTGATCACAACAGACTTTGACTCAGTGGACCGAAACTTTTGTCCTGATATGTGGAGGAAGATTCTCCAGCTGTGGACTTTCCCTTCGTATTGGAATAACGGGAGTGAGCCTTAGAGGCTAAGTGCTTTTCGATGTTGAGGGCGGCATTGAATATCGTGTTCAGGTCCGTATGACCATATCGTAAGAGCTTCCGCTAAATATCGGGTTGAAGCCCCTTACGAAATCTTGATAGGGTGACCTCGGGGATCTCCCTCAGATCACAACGCACCATACGGTCTTTTAGTTCTCCCATATACTCAGCTACCGAATTTGAGCCCTGTCGTAGGGTGGAAAGCTCATCAAACACCTGTGTTCGGTGATACACGGGGACGTACTGATCGGTTAGCAAATTTTTCATCACCGGCCAACCTATAAGGGGGGCTCCGTGTCCGGTTCCTAACCTCCGCTCCTCATTCAGCCAAAACATCTTCGCACGACCTGTTAACTTCATACGGGCCACTCGAAGTAACACTCCATGTCCATCGTCCAGTTAAGGAAGATCCGGGGGTCTCCCATGCCATCGTAAGTGGGGGCATTAATCTTAATGGCCCTCGTGAGATCAAAACCTCTCTCATGGCGGTGTTCTCGAGGGGTTACTCGGGGAGAGTCCCCATCAGAGTCCAAATCAGGAGTTTGTTGGCGACGGTTGGGCTGCTCAACATTAACGGGTGGCGGGGGTGGCCTTGCTTGATTTTGTAGGATTTGTGCTAACATGTTCCTTAGCTCCATCATTTTGTTACGTAGCCTTGCTATGGCCTCGGTGTTGGGATCCCCATCTCACTCGCAGCCATCCTAGACATAGATAGTGTCGTGTATTCCGATCCTAGCCTAGCGCGCATTCAGGTTTAGAAAAATCTTGGAAAGATGATTTTTCCTAGGGCTGTAGCTATACTTGAAATAAGATATTTTTATAGATTCTCGACGTGAGAAACACGTAGATCGTTAAATTTTTTTTTTTATCTTTTCGCTGAAAATTGCAGATTTTAGAGCGCTATTGGCAGACTAGAATAATTTTTTTGTTTTTTTTGTGCGTGCCGATAGGACTAAAGCGAGGACGTTTCAATTAGAAAATTGACACAACCGCCTCTGATACCATATTGATGTAGTGAAGACCGTGATACGTGCTTGATTACGCTAACGAAAACTATCGTCACAGAACATAAAAATAAGATAGGAGGGCTCTGACCAAAAGCAAGCGAAAAGGGGTTAGGTTGGCTCCCAAATCCGAATGATAAAATCAATATAGAAGATTCAAGCCGGACTTGATACAACGCCCTTAAGACCTACCTCTCCAACAAGCACACAACTCACCGTAAGCCGGACTCGATACAACGTCCTTAAGACCTACCTTTCCAACAAGCACACAACTCACCGCACCTACACAAGCACCTATTTTATCAACTTGAGCCGTTTCAAAACGCAGCAATAATTTATTTCGGAGCAGCAACAAACTTCAAATGGCGGTCGAGTTCTAGTTGAGATTAACTTCCTTGTTAACACAAAGTGTACCAATCTTGGAGAGCAAGTCAAGGCTAGGCCAAGTCTTGCTCCCGCAACGGATCTTCCCGATCCGAAATACAAGAGATTCAATAGCAACAAAGTCGAATCAGATTTTGCAAGCGATGTATTTAAAAACAACGGAAAAGACGGTTTGCAAAAACCTCCACAAACTCAAAGCAAGAATCACTAAGATAGGAAGAGATTACCCAACCAAGAACATCAATCACACAAGATATGGTGGTAGATTCACTCTCTCCACGGAACCACCGACTTCACACCGAATGGGGCTGCAACCTTCTTCCTTGGAGTCGCACCGAAGAAAGCCACGTCGGAGTCGCACTGAACGGGATGGAGGTAGCAAAGGGGAGGCTTCACACCTAGGGGGGGGGCGGCAAGGGGAAACCACTTGGCCGAAATTCTCACAAGGGGATTAGGTTTTCTTCTTCAATGATAAAATCCTCATAAAAGCCTCCTTATATAGGAGTTACAACAAGCGCTTAACCATCCATGATGAAGATGTAGGCTCTGTTTGGCGCAGCTGTAGCGACTGGAGAAGCAGTGGTGAGAAGCAGTGGTGGAATAATCAGCTGTTTTGCAGAGTGGTGGCAGAATCTGCGAATCTGTTTGGAAGAATAGCGTTTGCAGGGCTGCTAATAATTTTATTTTATAAATATTATATAAATAATATTATATTCATTAATAATGTATAACTTATATAATTATATTAATTTAATAACATCAATATTCATTAATAATATTATATTAATTAATAATATTATTTTATATAACGTTAATATTCATTAATAATATTATTTTATAATATTCTATTAATTTAATAACGTTAATATTCATTAATAATATTATATTAATTTTATATAACTTATATGCATTAATATTTAATAGTATTATATCATTAGGTTAATATTTTAACTTTTTTAATATTAAAAAATTATTTTTTAAAAATAAAAAAGGCTGCAGCGCTGCTGCTATTTCGGAGTCGCGGGAAATTTCCGCGACTCCGAAATAGCGGGCCACCGCTATTTTTAGCGGTGGCGGCAGCCACTGCTGCTCGCCAAATAACTGTTTGGCACGGCGGTGGCAAAATCTCCGGCGTGCCGCTTGAAAAACGCCGCGCCAAACAGAGCCGTAATCTCATCCATCCGTATAGTTAAATACACACCACAAATATAAAGTGTCTAAAATTAAAATTACATAACATTTATGAATATAAAATTATCATCCGAACATGGAATAATTTTATATTCATCAATATAAAATAAAAGTGCATGAAATAAGATAATTAATTCTTCGCGGTGGATTTAGCACGCCGCGGGCGGAGGTTGTAACGCGGTCTTCCTTTAGCATCATCATGGCACCTAAGATCTTTGTGTCGTTGTGCCTCGGTAACCGGGTCATCATCAAGTAGTGGCGGAGGTGGCGGAGGGGCCGCGACATTAGAAAGAAGATGGAATACATATATGGTTCTCAACCTCTTCACACTGCTTAGAGACGGCAACAACAAATGCTACAGCTACAGACAATATATCCTCATAAGTACCAGCAGTCTTTTTAGTAATAGCAACATCACCAACAGAGTCTCCACCCGGAAGTTCAGCAAGCTCGTCATCATCAACAACAACATCTAAATCCTCATCAGCAGCAAGACTCAATGTTATCAACATACTGAACTGCAGAAGACTGATAAATTAAAACTGAACGAAGACCATCAATAATGGAGGACACTAGAGGAATCTCATCATGCTGAACTGCATCAGTCATGAGAGTGTATGTCACGGGAGGGAAAGATGGAGGAGAAGATGAAGGTACTTGGATGTTCTCAATAGCCCGACTGAAGGTGGAATCCCCCTTAGCTCTTACACTAGAGCTCTCAGGAGCTTCATGGGGGGTTCTGTCATCCTGAACAACTTCTTTCTCTTCTTCTTCTAAAGCCAGTTGACCATCCCCTTTGGGGATTCTCCTCTCCCATCTAGATAAGGTAGAAGAATCGAATTTCTTCAAGAGATGAATTGAGACCCCGTAGGTCATGTCAAAAGTGTCTCTGCCCAGTTGATTAAAATATAGACTAAGTATTCTTCCAAGGTTTGGTGCGCGCAGACTGTCCTTTATTTTTCCAAACAAAATAGCTCCCAGTTAATTCTTTTCCGGTAGATGATGGAGACCAGATGCTTGAACATATATGAGGAAAGGTAGTCATGGGAGCCAACTTTGCATAGAAGGACTTTTCCAATAATTTCTGAGAGAAGTTTGCCTTCATCATTCATTCTTTTCCACTTAATGGCAGTTGTTCCTCTTGGCAGTCCACAAAACAAAAGAGTCCTTGTGAAATCATGATCTTCTAGCTGGTCGGTCTCTTCACACTCTGGAAGCCGTAAATATCTAGTGAGGAGGGAATCCTTCACTTTAACTGAAACCCTTCTGACTTTGCTTTTGATGAGAGTGTCTTCACGGCAGAGCTTGGCGTTGTGAAAGAATTCAAAGACATCCTTGTCCAATACCTTGCACGGGTGCTCAAGAACGAACGATAGCCCCGCCGATTCCAACATTAGAATGACATTACGGAACTCATTGGTGGCCGAGGTGAAGCCCTTGCAGACGAGCTCTCCCCCTACAAGCAAGCTTCCAGTGCCTCGGGGAGCCATGAGGAAGACCAAGAATCCAAAAATCGATCGAGTGGAGGACTTGTCGAAGACGGATGCCGCAGAATCTGAAATGGCGAAGGAAGTTTGATGGAATGTGGAAGCCCTCTTCGACGAAGTGATAACTGTTTACCTCGAACAGTACTTTATATATACCTAATATTTCAAAGTAAGAGAAATAGGTGCGTACCTTAGACCGGGCGACTCTTCAGATCCAATACAAAAATTTTGACCTAATGTATAATTCGTCGAAATCCCATGAGAGTGAAGAGAAATTCGTCGGATATTGTCGAGTTTCGTCGAACAAATACATGTTGTTTCGACGATTCGGTGAGTTTCCACGAAAGCTTCTTGATGAATTTGCCTTGGAAAAATTTGACTTTTCTGAGATGGAATTCATTGAGAGATTTCTTACTCCTTAGCCATCTTCATGATTCCTTTTTGAGCATGCCCAATTCCATCTTGAAGAATGAGAACTTGGCCTCGTCTAGTGGCTTGGTGAATATGTTTGCGACTTTCTTCTCCGTCAGGACATAACTGAGATTTATGTCCCCGTTCTCCATGTGCTCCCAGATGAAATGATATCTGATCTCGATGTGCTTCGTCCAGCTATGAGAGACTGGATTATTGGCAATCAAAATCGCGCTGGAGGGGTCGCAAAACATTAGAATCTCCTTGAATTACAAATTTTAGTCTTCAAATTGATTCCTGATCCAGAGAAGTTGTGTGCAACAACTTCCAGCAGAGATGTACTCTGACTCGATAATGGAGATAGTCACATAATTTTGCTTCTTGCTGCTCCATGAAATAAGCCTTCTTTCGAGGAATTGACAAGTCTCAGAAGTGCTTTTCCTATCATCCCTGCAACCTGCAAAATCAGCATCTAAAAAACCAATTAGCTCTACGTCATTACTTATTGGGTACCATAAGTAAAGATTTGGTGTAGCCTTAAGGTATCTCAAGATCCTCTTTGCAGCGACGTAATGAGATTCCTTAGAGTTCACGTGAAATCTAGCGCACACACATGTTGAAAACATTATGTCGGGTCTACTAGTAGTAAGATAGAGCAATGACCCAATTATGTTTCTGTACTTGGTTTCATCAAAAGGTTTCCCTTTCTCATCCTTGTCCAGAAACATAGTTGGACCCATTGGAGTCCTCATCGAGGTTGCGTTCTCCATTCTAAATTTCTTAAGTAACTTTTTGGTGAACTTAGTCTGAGAGATGAAAGTTCCATCTTCAGATTGTTGCACCTGAAGTCCTAAGAAATACTTCAGCTTTTCCATACTGCTCATTTCAAACTTCCCTTGCATAAGTTTAAAAAATTCTTGCAAAGGTGGTCATCCGTAGAGCCAAAGATAATGTCGTCAACATAGATTTGCACCAATAAAATCCTGCTTTTAACTTCCCTAAGAAATAATATCATATCTACCTTTCTTCTTGTGAACTTGTTCTCAAGAAGAAAACTAGATAGCGTCTCATACCAAGCTCGGGGAGCTTTTTTAAACCATATAAAGCTTTATAAAGAAAATACACATAATCAGGGAAAGTTGAGTCGACAAAACCCGAGAGTTGTGCTACGTATACTTCCACGTTTAGATCGCCGTTGAGGAATGCTGACTTCATATCCATTTGATAGACTTTGAAGTCTTTGTGAGCAACATACGCAAGGAATAACTTGATCGCTTCGAGTCTGGTCACTGGAGCAAAGGTCTGATTGAAGTTGATCCCTTCTTCTTATTTATAACTTGAGCTACAAGCCTGACTTTATTCTTTATAATTACTCCATTCTCGTCTAGCTTGTTTCTGAATATCCATTTGGTACCGATCACATTCTATGTAATGCCCCGAAACTTAAAAGTGAAACGGGCGGTGTTCGAACCAAGTTCGGGTCTTGGTAGGGTGAACACGGCCTGTGACACTGGTGTGTCACATGGTTGTGTCGTGCTCGGGTAGTCAAGATGAGGTCAACGAGCGTTGAGTGCTCGAACACGGCCTGTGACACGGGCGTGTCACAGGGCATGTTAGGTACACAACATGTGACACGGGCGTGTCATATGGCCGTATACTCCTCTGGAAGTTTGGTCCTGTGTTGACTGAGGGACACGGACCCGAACACAGGTGTGTACTTTATGACACGGGCGTGTCAAATTTGACACGGGCGTGTGGCCACCCGTGTACACCAAGGGACGTGACAGTTGGCGTGGCGGTTATTCGTGACACGCCCCTGGTCACGGGCGTATCGATGACGAGACACGGCGTGTCAGGTTGGGACATGGGCGTGTCCTAACCCGTGTGCTTTTCTGTACTCGACAATCGTGTCTGGATCAAAGAACACTGCCTGGTACACGACCGTGTGCAAAGCCGTGTTCAGCCTATTTTAGTGACTTTTTGGGTGGATCCAAGCCATTCGTTTTCTTTAAACCAGATCTGACGGCATAGGATTAATCCTGCTTCCTGAAGGCCGGGAGTGGGGGTTAAACTCCTCATTTTCTTTTGGCCTTTCTCTTTCTAAAGTCTTAGAGAGAGGAGAAAGCAAGGAAGAAGGAGGAGGAGGATCCCACCCGCCGACGGAGCATCGGAGCACCGAATCGAAAACCGAGACCGGATCCGCGGAGGCATTCTCGTTGCAAAGCTTACCATCTGGCTAGTTTTTCATGGCGCCAAAATGAACTTCAAGGGTTACGATTCTCAACTTGGACATGTGAAGTCCTCTTCCTTTCTGCATGGGAAACCCGCTCTCGCGAGTGTGCGGTGAGTGCGCGGTGTTCCTTGGGGTAGATGTGAATAGTCCCCCTTGTGTGGCATGTAAAGTCCAGAATCGAAGTAAAGGCATAAGCATTGTGTGTTAAGCCTAACAAGACGTGTTTGTTTGGATCGGTGATGTTGCATTGTGCATGGATTGTCGGAGAAGACTTCGTATTGTGTTGTTTTTCGGGTTTTCTACACGGTAGATTGCAATAGGGAGCCTTGGGGATTAACTCTAATGTGCACCCGGAAAACTGGGCGGAAACGTATTCCTGCCAACTAGGTGGTCTGGGGAAAACCTTGTATATAATTGGGATTGTATGTACGAGGCCTGTCTCAAGGAGACATGTAGGGTCTTTCTTTGGTAAGCGGTGTGCCCATGGGGTTCAGAATTATTAGGCCAGGGAGCCGAACAGGAAAGGCAAAACCGACCCGCGCCCTGCAGGTTTGGCCATAAGTACTACGGTATTCGGAGACGGTAGGGCGACTTGAGCAATGGGAAATGGTGGAGCTGTACCTGCGTTATGTAGACTATGACATGAGAGTAGCGGAAATTTGCTCTCGTTGGTGGCATAATGAGAGTCTCAGGCTAGGGGCCGTAAAGACTGAAATGCTCAAAGTAAACGTCAAGTCAAGGACCTCTGAACAGAGGTGGTATCCGGGAAGTTCGGTACACTGTCAATGTGCCCTGAGTGAACGGGGTGGGCGGCCGTGCTAGCCTCCACTTGTGGTGAATTGTGCTAGGTTATACTTTTACTAGGATTTTTGGATGTACTAATGAAATGCAGGGAAGGAGCACCACCGTCCCGAATAAGGGGAGGGGTCATTATAATTTGGTCAGCTTTAGCTGACCGTTGCTTTGTTTGCCACCGTACGGTGGAATGTTGCTTGCAGGTGCTGCGGAGCCAAGTACCAAATAACGGGCTTAAGCCCAAGCTGCTTTGCTAGCCCTCGAAGGCCAAAGCGAACTATTATTTTATTTCTATCATGTGTGGCCGGCCTGCGAGCCGATGTCTGTAAAATACTATGTTGTTAAGTGAACATTTGTAAGGCCATAAGACCAAGTACTTTTGTGTATTTTTGTATTTCATTCCTATTATGGTTGGTGGACATTCATGATATATGTTGTATGTTATTAGGTTCTTTCAACTACTTAAAAGCTTCCGCTAGTTGCTCTGTGTAGGACGTTTGTGATTGGGAGAATGGTTTCATTTTGTAACCCTTCGGCCTGTCTGTAGTATATAGCGTCGGTCCCCGGCCGGACCTACTATTATATACCATACGACGGATAAGGGTGTTACAATTTGTTATCAGACTACCGGTTCTGGTCTTACATATTAGAATTCGTGGGCGAATTCTTTTAAGGGGTTGTAAGCACATGTATGTGCTTCATCGTTATAACATAAAAAGAACCCATGAATGCCCACTTAGGAATGAAAAATACACTTGTTTTTGAGGAACTTGAGTGTTCCAATGATTGCTTTTAGCAATTTGCATGTCGCCTAATCGATAGTTATGCTATATAAGGGACTACGAGTGGTGCGGGGCAGTCGCAAGGTAAGCACTCCATGGGGAGTAGTGCACTTAACAGCGTGCCTGAGACCCTGCTTTCTATTCAAACCATAAGAAGGATAGTTGAAGTGGTGTTTGCGGTGACTAAAGCACAACTTGGAGGGCAAGTGCATCCCCCTGTCCCTGGGGTGACTTCAACACCGAGTGGTGTGATGGAACAACTGGCATGTATTCGACCTTTGGATCAGCAGTTGAACATGCTTTTACTGCATGGTACGCACTCAGTTGAGGAGTATTTGCAGGCGTTTCTTATCATAAGGCGCTACCCAGGGTTTGATTTGGAGAACGAGCAGACTATAGTTAATAGATTCTACAACGGTCTGCGTGATGAATTATGATTGCTACTCGTAGGACCAAAGCTACTTGGATTCCGAGAATTAGTGGAGTCGGCTAGATCTTTGGAAGCAGATCTGGCTAGAACCAACTAGACGTCAGTGTAAAGCTTACCAAACTCCCCAGGTCCCGCAAATTCTGTACACCGAAAGAGGAGTAAAGTGAGGCCTGACGTATCTGCTAGTCAAACTCTATATTAATGTTATAAATGTGGAAGGTTTGGTCACTTTGCCCGAGATTGCCGTAAAGACGATCAGGGGACAAAGAAAGCTATGAAGGGAGTCCAAGAGAAGAAAGACTCCAGTGCTGAGAAGACAAGGGTTCAAGGCGCTACCCACCTCGAAGTCCGGTTTCCGTAGATGGTGTAAGAAGGTAAGGAGGTCGGGTCTAGTTCCTTCTTTTGGTGCGTCTGGAACAACTATTGGTCGAGAACCGGACGCATGCTTTTGTTGTGGGAAGCTAGGACACTTTGCTCGAGAGTGTCGAAGCGGACGTCTGGAGTCCGAGAAGAAGCCTAGAGCGACCTACGAAGAGAAGGGCAAGGGGTTGGAGGCAGCTACATCTCAATATGCTCTATCCCAACCTAGAGGATACAACTTTGGCCATCATGAGGTTATGGAATATGCTGACATAGTGACAGGTATGGTTTAATTTTTGGTATGTCAGCTTTAAATACTTATTGCCTTACGCATGTTAGCCTATGTTTGGTTGTGATAGGATTTGTATTGATTTTCTGAGTGTCCGGCGAAAACACTGTTCGTCACGGGAACTTCCCATTCCTTTTTGTCCGAAGGACGTGTATCGTGCATCAGAGTTCCTTCTTCGATGGCAAGAGATAAATCGAAAGTACTACTGCCTAACGGGTGCTCTATACATGCGAATAGAGTCTGTTGTTTGAAGTTACGGATAGTGGGTAAGGAATTTGACTTGCAAGCATTGCTACTGCTATTTGTAGAATTCGACGTAATCTTTGGTATGAGTGGATTTCGGAGCAGCGTGCGTACATCAATTTCAAACGTAAAGTGGTCAGTTTGGTACTAGCTATAGGTTGTGAAATGTCGGAACTGAAGTATTACTTCAAGAGCTGGTGGAACAGAGTTATGTGCATCCAAGTTTACTGCCTTGGAGCACACCAGTCCTCTTGTTAAAAAGAGGATGGAAGCCTACAACTCTGTATTGGTTACTAGTAGTTGATTAAGTTAACGGTAAAAGAATAATTTTCCAAACCCAAGTAGTGATTATCTATTCGATCAACTCAATGGGTCAAGTGTGTACTCAAGTTGAATCTGAAATCATGATACTATTATTTATCGCTAAGGGAAAGTGATATTCCCAAAACGACATTCAACACACGATATGGGCATTATGAGTTCATCGTTATGCTGCTTGTGCTGACAAATACGCCGTCCGTGTTATGGATTTGAGGTATAGGGAGTTCAG
The DNA here is from genome assembly GCA_039513925.1 of Platanthera zijinensis. Lineage (NCBI taxonomy): Eukaryota > Viridiplantae > Streptophyta > Magnoliopsida > Asparagales > Orchidaceae > Platanthera > Platanthera zijinensis. The sequence goes on from CM077082.1 coordinate 67,899,506, forward strand.
TGAGTACCTGAACCAGTTCGTGATAACCTCTATCGACGACATACTGATGTACTTTCAGTATGAGGGTGATCATTCCAAGCATCTGGATTCGGTATTGGAGACGTTAAGGAGAAATCAGCTGTATGCCAAATTCTCCAAGTGCGAGCTTTGGTTACCCTCAGTAGCGTTTCTTGGGCACGTCTTGAGTGGAGAAAGTATCGTGGTGGACCCGTCAAATATATTTGTGATACGTGAGTTGCTTGTGTTATCTGCATTGACGAAAAGTCCGAAGTTTATAGGACTGGCCAACTAGTACAGACGCTTCATAGAGAACCTCTAGCGGATAACATTACCCCTCACGACTTTGGCAAAGAAAGATCAAAAGTTTGTGTGGTCGCTGTAGTGCGCGCAAGCTTTCGAAGAGCTGAAAAGTCGGTTGACCTCGGCAACTATTCCATTTTCACCGAGTAGGGCCGAAGGAGTTGAGATTTACAGCGAGGCTTGGGGCAGTGACTTGTATTGTGTTATTCTCTAGCATGGGAGTGTAATAACATATAGCTCGCGTTAGTTGGAGGTACGCGAGAGGATTTATCCGGTCCATGACATGGAGTTAGCGGCCGTGATATTCTCCCTGAAGCTATAAAGGCACTACCTATACGGCGTGAAGGTCGGCATCTAAATCGATCACAGGATCCTGAAGTACTTATTGGATCAAAAGGACTTAAACTTGTGGCAGCAGAGGTGGATGGAGTTACTGGGGGACAACACCTTCGACATACATTTTGGCGCAAGTTTTAGTGGTATTGGAGATCACTTGCGTGGACAAGCAGATCATGGATGATGCTTTTGATAGATCAAATTCCCAATATGTTTTTGAAGAGGGACTGTTGTGGAAGGACAATTGTCTGTGCACCCCAAGTGTGGAGAGGTAGCGGCAGGAGTTGATGTTCGAGGCTCATTATACCAAGTACTCAATTCACCCGAAGTGCATAAAATGTTTAGAGGTTTGAAAAAGTTATTCTGGTGGTCAGGACTAAAAAAGGATGATTCGGTGGAAAAGGTAGCCAAACTCTACATTGATAACATTGTTCGGTTGTATGGTGCACCCTGCAGTATTGTAAGTGACTGAGATGAACGCTTCACGTCCAATGATACTAGGCTGGTGTATAAATTGTTGGGAACTAAGCTAAGCTTCAGTATAGTCTTCCCTCCGCAGACGGATGGTCGGACCGAATGGGTTAACAAAACGATGGAAGACATGCTCCACATGTGCGTCTTGGATTACTGAAAGCAGTGGAAGATCACATGTACATGGTGGAGTTTGCGTATAACAACCGCTACCAGGCGAGTATACAAATGGCACCCTTCGAGGCCCTTTATGGTAGAAAATGTCGCCCGTCGTTGTCATGGTTAGAAATGGGTGAGACAAAGCCTATCAAGAAGCAAGAGTTGGAAGATGCAACGTCATTAGTATGAACTATTCGAGGAACGTTTACAGACCGCTCAGGACAGGCAGGTAAAATACTATAACGTCAAAGCATAAGAACGTGGAGTTTGCTATTGCCGATTGGGCGTAGTTGAAAATCAAGCCGTTCAATGGTGTTGTTGGGTACATAGGAAAATGTGTACTTGATTTGGAGATGCCTCACTTAGCTCAATGATATACATCAAGGTGTATTTGATGTTATTTTGAGTTTATATGTGCAGGTTAAGAATATGCTAAAATGCAGAAAAAAGTTTATAAGTCCATGAGTCGACACAAGAGGAAGCTGTGTCGACACTTAAGAAAGCCTGTGTCGACACTTGGAAAAGCAGTGTCGACACCAAAAGCAACTGTGTCAACACACAGAAGTTTTAGTCGACATCAACTGTGTCGACACCTGGAGGCAGTGTCGACACACAGAATTCTTAGACTATATCAACTGTGTCGACACACAGGACTTGTGTTGACACACAGCAGAGTTTCAACAAAGTTGATTGCTGTGAAGTGAAGAAGTGACTGTGTCGACACAAAGAAGCAATGTCAACACATTCTAAAGATACAGTGTCACGAAGCTGTGTTGACACCAAAGGAGCTGTGTCGACATCACCAAAGCTTGTGTCGATACTTAATCTACTTGTGTCGACATATAATGAAGATCAGTCTCGACTCTTTGCTGACAAAGACAAAGGTTCAAGAAATGACTTAAGATTTGACAACTGTGAATTCCAACAAGTTTGCTAAAGCTATCTGAGCTGTCAGAAGTTGGTTTGAAATCGGATCAGCCAGTTACCATGGATGGAGTCTATATAAAGACGGATTCTGTCAAATCAAAGGTGAACAACAAACACGAACAACTAATAAGGAATTGATCATTGATCAAGAAAGAGCACGTCAAACAGAAGAAGTTTTTCGTGAGAAGATCTAAGAAGACAGTCTGAAGAGGCAATCTACTCAGAATTTGTCTAAGGTGAATTCAAACAAGAATTCAGAAGAAACTTCAGAAGATTTGGAGATTGAGAGAGAGCTTCAGCTGTTTGAAGTAAAGTAGGAGACATTTACAAGTCTCTTAAGAAGCAGATCCTGAATAAATCTGCTAAGAAGAATTCAGATCTATTTCTAAAATCTACGAAGAAAGCTGCCAGCCAGTCAACTTCAAAGGAGATCAACCCTACTGAGTTCAGATTCAAGAAGCTTTGAAGAAATCTAAGAACAGGTTGATCTCAGCAATCAGTTTTATCAAGAGCTGATCAAAAAACCTTTTATCCCTTCTCTCTCAACAAGGGTAAGATTCAATCTATAAGATTTTTCAAATTCTGTAGGATCTTTTAAAATCTGAGTTGTAAGCATATAATATAAAGGCTGAGTGTAGGAGATATAGATCTCTGAGTTATAGGCCTTGTGACAAGGCTGAGGTACGGCTGTTAGCCTGAGCTGTAGGAGTGTGAATACATTCTGAGTTGTAGGAACCTTTCAGGGTTCTGCGCTGTAAGATCTGTGGATCTGATAAGAAGGAAGAAGTTAGGCCGAATCTAGCACACTGCTGAATAGGCAAAGGGGGAAAGTGGATGTACCCAGACCTTAGGGAACCACTATAAACCAGTGTGTAATCTGTGATGTGTGTGTGATTGTGAATTTTGTGCTGTGGTTGCTGTGTTAGCTGTAGAATAGTTAGATTCTTTTTAAAGAACTGAATTCTTATTCTGCCTTAAAAAGAAAAAAGAAAGAACCTATTCACCCCCCTCTAGGTGTTTGGGTTATCTTGAAATCAATTCTATCAAGTGGTATCAGAGGGAGATTACTCAAAGAAGGACTTAACAGTCTGATTTAGATCCATAAGGCAGATTCAAGATCAAGAAAATGGGTTCAGGAGAAAATCATAAGGAACTAGGTTCTATGAAATTACCCATATGCAGGAAAGAGATATTTGGAATATGGAAAGAAAGGGTCAGGATTTTTATGGAGGCTTCTGATCCAAGGACCTACATTACAGTAAAGGAAGGTCCTTATATTCCAATGAAGTTGTCAGTTCTAGATGCAAATCAAAGAATTCCCAAGGATTTTTCAGAGATGATTCAACCTTTCAAAATTTGATTCACTACAAGACCTCCAAGGAAATGTGGGACACTTTGATAGTCTACATGGAGGGTTCTAAAGAAGTCAGACAAGATAGAAAATCTATGCTAAACCAGGAATATGAGAGTTTCAGACAAGGAAAGTCAGATGCTATAACTGAGTGTTATAAAAAGTTCTATAGAATAGTAAATGAGTTGATGTCCTATGGAAGGATATTCAGTACATATGAACTGAATGATAAATTCCTAAGATCCTTGACAAAGGATTGAGACACTAAGATTTGTGCCATTAGGGAAGTGGCCAAACTGGCAGATATCTCTACTCCAACTTTATTTGGAAAATTGCTGTCATATGAGATGCAACTGATGGCTAGGAAAGAGGAAGAGAAAAGTGCAAAAGGGGAGCATAGAGAAAAGTCTGTGGCCTTCAAGGTGGAAGCCACTAGGAAGAATAGGAGGATGTCTCCATCACCTCCTAAGATAGTTGCTGAAATTACTTCAGATAATTCAGACAACCAAAGTTCAGACAGCAGTGACTCAGATAAAGACTTTGCTGCCTTCACAAGGTAGTTTCAGAGATTCCTGAAGAAGAAGTAGTGGAAGTCTAGGACCTCCTCATCTCAGCCTGTGGATGACTATTATCAAAAGAGTAAGTCATCTAGGAAGGACATGAGCAGGTCTAAGCCTAGCAAATCTACAACATCAAAGATAGTTTGCTACTACTATAATAGGCCTGGACATGTTGTGGCTGAGTGTCCAGAAAAAAAGAAAGGAGTCTGCTGATAAAAGGAAGACTCAACAAAAGAGCAACAGACCAATCATCTTCAGAGTCTGAATCTAAAGCTGAGGCATACATTGGTCTATATGCAGCAAATGAAGAAGATGAGTTTATGCAAGTGCTGAACTCTATCTATGAACAAGAAGACCATCAGTGCATGGGACTGATGACTATGTCAGAAGAAGATAAGTGTTAGGATCAGCCTGGTCCTAGTAAGGTACAATGTTTTTCTAGAAATTCAGATTGTAGTACTGGTTCAGAGTCAGCTACATCTGCATCAAGTGATGTGGATGGGTCTGAGTCTAAAGGTGATATTCATCAGCTGATAGATGAATATGGGGACTTGTTGCAGGCACTAAAGAAAAGCAAAAACTTGGCCAAAACTCAAGCTAAGGAAATTGCAGATCTTAAGATGGATGCATCAGATTTAGAGAAAGTGTTGGATCAAAAAGTGAATGAGATTGTCAAACTGAAAACTATAACTGTTATTCAGATGGGCACAATCACATACAAAAATGATCTAATTAAAAGTCTGGAAGCAAGACTTCAAAAAGAAAAAGATTTAGTGGCTAGTTATTCCAAGCTAAAATCAGTTTTACCCTTAATAGATGAGTTTGTGGCTCAAAAGGGTAAGGATGGAATAGGCTTTAAAGGTGATACCTGGGCTGTCCAATTTAAGAGAAAGGGCAAAGCCTCAGTCCAACAACTGAACTTTAAAGTCCCTGTAGTTTTTAGAAAGGTACAAGTGCCTTCTAATAAGTATGACCTTGAGAATACTCATGGTCATAGTAAGACTGAAGTTCTGAATGACAAGGGTGTTTATGTCAATAAGGCAGTCCATGTCCATAAACCCCATGTTCTTAAGAAAATAGTGGGTGTAGTTGCAGCAGTACCAACACAAAACAAAAATTTGCTGTCAACCAGACTGCCAAGAATGTATCTAAAAATAGATACAACAAGTATGAATGCTGGTGCTCTGGCAAGACATGCCATTATGCCTTAGATTGCTGGCACAAAATTAGTGTCAGGAAGAATAACAGTCTACCTGTTAGAAGAGCAGCAGGTAGATTTGTTAAGTATGAAGCTAACTTGAACCAAGGACCCAAGACTTACTTGGGCTCTAAGGTTGGATAATTCTTTATTACAGGTGAGTCCAAGTTACCATGCCCCTATATGGTACTTGGATAGTAGATGTTTCAGGCATATGACTGGAATAAGGGGGTTGCTGAAGGAGTACTTACCTATCATAAATGGGCCTAAAGTAATCTTTGGTGGTTCTGAAAAAGGAATCATTAAAGGATTTGGTAACATTTCTAATAATCAGATTACTATCACTCAAGTGGCCTATGTGAAGGGTTTGAAACACAACCTTATAAGCATAAGTCAGCTGAGTGATTTAGGATATGACATTTCATTTATTAAGAATGGATGTCATATCAAAAGTTCAAGTGATCAAAAGGTCATATTGACATGATATAGAAAAAGAAATGTGTACTGTCTTAACTTTGAGTGTGAGAACAAAGATTTTCCTATTTATCTTATAGCTGATGAGAGAGCCTCATATTATGTCAAATGACAAAAGAGGCTGACCCATCTTAACTACAAAACAATTGGCCAACTCTTTAGCAAAGAGTTAGTGAGGAATGGTCCTAAAGTTAAGTGTATAAATGATGGGATATGCTCAGCTTGTCAAAAGGCAAGTAGACAAAATCCTCCTTTCATAGCCTTAAAAACAAGGATTCAGTGAGGTGTCTATACCTCTTACATATGGATATATTTGGTCCTATGCCAGTTCATAGTCTAGGTAGGAAGGTCTACACTTTTGTGGTGGTAGATGACTATTCTAGATATTCCTGGGTGTTCTTTCTGAGACAAAAATCAGAAATCCCAAGTGTTTTATATAGTTTTGTCAAGCAAATTCAGAATGAACTTGACAGTACAGTGGTTAAAATTAGAAGTGACCATGACACTGAATTTAAATTTGAGAGTATGACAAGACTGTGTGAAGAATTTGAGATTTTTCAAGAATTCTCCTCACCTAGAATACCACAGCAAAATGGTATTGCTGAAAGGAAGAATAGAGCACTGATTGAGGCTGGTAGAACTCTATTGAGTGACACTTCTCTCCCAGAATATTTCCGGGCTGAGGCAGTAAATACTGCATGTCATGTGATTAATAGGGCTTCTATCACCAAAAGCCACAAAAAGACACCCTATGAGATCATGAAGGGTAGAAAACCAAACTTATCCTATTTTAGGATCTTTGGTTGCAAGCGTTATGTCCTTAACAATGGCAAGTCTTATCTAACTAAGTTTGCTACCAAATCCCAAGATGGGATATTTGTTGGGTACAACAACAATAGTAAGGCTTATAGGGTCTACAACTTGATTACTCAAGTTGTAGAAGAGTCTGTACATGTTGTCTTTGATGAAACAAGACTGATTAACAGTGAGTTGCCTTATAGCTCATGCAGTTCTACAGGTATAAATGAGAGAATGGACAAGCTTACCATTACAGAAGAGTCAACTACAAAGCAGGAAGTGGAAAATGGTGGCTACTGTCCAGGGGGAGTACAGGACTCTCTAGATGCTGATGAAAATCAAGAGGTGCAGCATATTGAAGAAAATGGAGGTGTTCAATCTGAAGATAGTCTACCTTTAGCTGTTAGACACTTAAAGGATCATCCAATAAATCAGATAATTGGTGATCCAAGACATGGAGTGCAAACCAGAAGTAGGAACTTGAACACAGTTCTTTGCTCAAGCTTCCTATCTCAACTGGAGACAAAGATATTTGAAGAAGCTATTCTAGACCCACATTGGATTGATGTCATGCAAGAGGAGTTGAATCAGTTCAGAAGGTGCAAGGTCTGGGAGTTAGTTCCTAAACCAAAAGACCACAACATCATTGGAACAAAGTGGATCTTTAGGAACAAACTGGATGAGAGTGGGATCATTGTGAAGAACAAAGCAAGACTTGTTGCAAAAGGATACATGCAGGAAGAGGGTATTGACTTTGATCAAACCTTTGCCCTAGTAGCAAGACTGGAAGCAATTATGATGTTCCTTTCCTATGCAGCATATCAAGGCTTCAAGGTATTTCAAATGGATGTAAAATCAGCATTCCTAAATGGAAATCTAAAAGAAGAAGTCTATGTAGAGCAGCCCTCAGGTTTTGTTGATTCTCTCAAACCTGATTGAAAGTGATGATAGATACAACTCTAGAGGGGGGGGGGGGGTGAATAGAGTATTCAAAAATTATGACACCCTACTCAACTCCCTTAGAGTTAATTTGCGGAATGAGTTTATAGATATTTTAAACCCTAGAGCCTAACACAAAGTGAAGTGCACTAGAGAAGGGCAACTGTAATTACAGTTGATCTTTGATCATATCACAACAACTAGCAATCCTAGTTATTTCTACTCACAGCCACAGTGCAATAAATTAAATAAGCAGCACAGACGACACAAGAAATTTTATAGTGGTTCCCTCTAAATAGGTACGTCCACTCTTCTACCACCCTGGTAGGAATCAACTACAGGTTTTTGATCAGGTGCCCTGCCACCAATATATCTGATTCAGGTAGATCCAAAGACCCTTTGAGCTTTTGATCAGGAGCTTAAAATCCAACACAGGTTTTTGATCAGGTGCCCTGTCACCAAGGTTCACTTTTGAAGGGAGTAATAACCCTTTATACAGGAGGTTGAGAGAGTTAAAGTTTCTTCTCTATTGTTAAAACAGATTAGAGAAGCTAGTGGATTGCACAGAGCTAGAAAGCTCTAAAGAGTCAAGGCTCCACCTGGCTTAGAGAATATCCAGGAAGAAGTCTTGCTTCAGGGTGCAGGAACTCTTCTGAACTCTTGACAGAGAACTGTCTAGAAATTCTGAAGGAGAAGCTTGAAGAAGACTCTTGATTTGGAAAAGGTGTTCTTCTTCAATCAGCTTCCTTTCTTCTTCTTCTTCTTCTTCTTCTAAAAGCCTCTGAGTGAATGTCTTCCTGTGAGCAGGATGAACTCAGGATGAAGAAGAATGCTGAAGAGATTTGATCTTCTCAGTTGAATGTGAATTTCTGAGAGCTGTAGATCTCTATGCTGCTGTGAGTAAAACTTCTTGTATTTTTTATTGTTGTTGTTGTACTCTGTCTTTAGAAGGCACTTTATATATGAGCCTTTGCAACGGCTCTAATCTGAGTTTGAACTTTGTCTTCTTCTGGAATCTGCAAACTGGGCTACAAATAGCACAAAACAAAATATATCTTGTAGACAGATATCCTATAAAAAGATAAAGCTTTCTAAGAAGCTACAAATCAATCTGATAAAAGAGTGCTAGAAAAAGTCACATCAGAAAGAGCTCTTTACGGCCAGAGAAGACTTTTGAGTCTAACGGCTATAAAGGACAGCCTGGCAGATAAAGCAGAAAATATATTTCAACTAATAAGACAAACCACTTTGTCAGATAAAGATTGACTTATACATAAAGAATGGAGCAAAGATTGCCTGGAAATAATAGCATAACATCAATGAAATATACTTTAATAAAATATGCCAAGCAGATAAGAAATAAATAATATAACTTTACTAAAGGCAGACAAAAAAGACGTCGAACGACCCTCGGAGATCGTCGACCGAAGCACGGAGATCGTCGACCTATCAGACAGATAGTCGAACGACACAGATAGTCGAACTATCAAGGGAGATAGTCGAGCTATCACATAGATAGTCGAACTATCAAAAAGCAGAGCAGATAGTCAAACTATCAAAACAGATAGTCGAGCTATCAGATAGTTGAACTATCAAGGAAGATAGTCGAACTATCAAGAAATCTGTCTTAACAAAAGAAGTCGAGTGGGGTTCAACGATCGTCAAGGCAGATACTACAGATCATCGAGAGTTGAACTAACTCAGAGAAAGACGATCTGCTGACAGACGAATGTCGACCAACTGATAGACGATCGTCGACCAGTCGATAGACGATGGTCGAGCGGCGTTCGACTATAGTCGAACCAAAAACGACTTAACCAAATTTTCATCTGGATAAGCAATTCTACAACTAAGGGAATCTAACCTATTAGCTAACCTTTGACCATAGATAAATCTTGGGTCAAGAAACTAAATGAGAGGACTTAACACAAATCCAAACTAGGGTACCAACAATCTCCCCCTATTTGGGTTAAGTCTCTAAAAAACTACTGGAAACAAATAACTCAGGAAAGCAACATCTAAGCATCAAATGCATCAATCAAACAGTTAACATAAACAGATTGACAATAAAACTTAAATAACATCAGAATCTGGTTTAAAGATAGAAGAGTCAGGAATAAAAGAGATTTTTCTGAGAGGATCTAGAGCTTCCTTCTTTGATGTCTTCAGATCTTGTTCTCCAATAACTTTGGTTTCTCCTGTTCTTGGAACAACTGCTTCTGGATATTTTTCTATATATTTGGTAGCATCAAAAACTTCAGGTCTTACCTGGAATCTATCAAGTTCTTTCTTTCTGAATTTGGACATAGTAGTTAAGCCTGTAATATCTTTTCCTTCAGCTCTGGCTTTTCTAATCTGAGCTGTTCCAACCAATTCAAGGAATCTGGCCATCCTGAAGTCAGGATTAAGCTCTAAGCTTTCATACTCATTTTCATCAGCTGGATTTAGAGGATTTACAGTTCTGAATTTAGTAGAAAGTTCTAACATGCTTGCAGCTGGCTCTTTCTTTTCTTGAATAACTAAAGATGTTGGAGGAGCAAATTCAGCATATCTTTTACTTGATTTCTCAGAGTATATAACTCTTTTGCCTTTTGCATCTATTTTCCTTTTCTGATCAGATTCTCTGGAAGATATAATCTTGCTTTCTTTATCTGGTGATGTCCTTTTCTTGGGTGAAGGAGGAGGAGAAAAGGTTGGCTTTAGGTAAACTACCTCTTTCACTTATTCTTGTAACTCAGCTTCCTGTCTCTGATGTCCAGATTGAGACTTGCCATGGTAGCTTTGATTTCCTTTCCTCTGATAAGATTGGGAAGAAGTGAATCTAGAAGGAGGAGTAGAGAGACTTGCAACATTTCCAGATGCTCCTGCACTAGGGGGAGGAGGAGGAGGTCCTTTAGAATTCCATTTAGGAGCTGGATTGTCATATCTTTTAGATTTCTTTCTTTGTTTTTGCTGATTCTTGGAGAATCCCATCCAATGCTGATATTCTTTTGACTTGGGATCTATTCCTTTCAAGATGTAATAAGGAATATCATGGTCAGGGTTAGATGGAGTAGGAGCAGCAACTTTTCTTTTCCTTTTAGCGGATTTATTTTTCTTAGATTCTTCTGAGTCATCAGAGTCATCCTCATCTTCAGAATTCGATGATGGAGGATGATCATAAGGATCAACAGCTTCTCGCACAGCTTTTTCTCTATCCTTTAAAGCATCTTTTTCTATCTCTTCTTCCAAGGCATCCTGTGCCAGAAGAGTGTCTAGATCCAGTCCTGGGGTGTCATCCTAGACTGTAGACTTTTCTTCTTGAATATCTGAAACTTTCTCTATCTCAACTGCAACTGTCATGAGGACCAGTTCATCATTCACCGCTACCTGAGCTGGAGAAGAGGATACATGCTTTTGATTAGCAGATTCTTGCACTGGTTCTTGAGCAGGTTGATGAACAACTAGGACTTCTTCCACTATATCTGTAGTATCAGGAGTACAGATTTGCTAAATGAAATTGAAACATCCCTTCTAGGTATTCATAGACTAGCATGTCAGTTAACATGTCAAGAAAATGAGTAAATGAATTACCTTCAGGATTTTTCTCAGAATTTCTTAACTCCCATAAGTCATCTAGAAAGGAGGTAATGACTCCTTATAGGAAAAGGGCAACTAAGGGAGTGGAGGCTTCTTCGAGGCATACTTTAACAACAAATTCTGCATGCAATATAACATCAGATTCCATGGGATCTAGAGCTGGGACAGCTATCTCTTTAGGAATAGTTTCTGTCTCTGCTTGAATAATTTCTACTGGAGGAAAGGCCAGGGGCAGTTCAGAGGCATCTTCATGAAACATCTCCCCCTGCCTGATTTCAGTGGAAACTGAAACCAGGCCCCTAGATGAAGAGGGCTCAGCAGATTTTGAGAGAGCTTGGATGGAGGCAGTCAGGGAAGAAATGGAAGAGACGAGGGGGGCAATTGCTTCTTCAATCATGGTTTTGATTGAAGGAGTAATTAACTCCAATATGCTTGAAATGAAGGCTGGGGTTATTGTAAAAGATGGAGGGGGAATCACAGTAGATGGATGATCATCAGGAATGGTGTTCTCCTGATGAGATAGAGAGTGAATGGGTGATTGATGGGTGGATGCAAGAAGATCAATATGATCAGAATGAGGAATTGGTGACTGAGGAGGAGTGGATAACTCAGAAACCAATAAATCAAAACTGGGAGGAGACATCCTAGCAAGATGAGAAGGGAGAGGGGATACTGGTGAAGATGCATGGAGAATTGTGGAGGACTCAAGAAGAAGAGAGGCAGAAGATGGTACTTCAATTGAAGTAGATGGAACTTCAATTTGAGTAGATGATAAGGCAGATGTGGATGGCACTTCAGTAGAAGTTGATGGTAATACAGTTGAAGTTGATGGTAATGCAGATGAAGTGGATGGAATGGAGAGAATGGATGAGCCTGCTTCAGGTAGGTGGGGAGTGACTGAAACAGTCCTTGTGCTCTCAGACACAACTGGAGCTACCCCTGCTGGAGAAGGCTTTTGAAAACTTCTTTTCCACTTAACAAACAGTGTTGGATCCATCTTCTTGCTGGCATTGATGGATGTTGTAACTGTTACCAACAGGTGAGAGTATTTCTCTTTTAGAAAAATCCCAAGTACCCTACCTAGGGTTACTTCCTTCTTGCCATTCTTCTTTCTGATCAAATCAAACATAATCCCTACCCAATTGATCTGTTTCTTATTTACTATGGCACACATCAAGGCAAACTGTTGCCTGGTGACGTTGTCATGAGCAGAGTGCTTTCCCATAAGCACTTTTCCAACGAGTTCAGCCAAGAACTTTATATTTAATGGAAAATTAACTTTTAACAACTTAGAAGGAATGCCTTCGGCATGTCCTAACTCGATTAACATCCTTCCAAACTCTGGAGTATCTTGTTCATATTCTTCTTCACCATTCAGTAATCCAAAAATATCAGTTAAAACGGCGGGAGTCAGAATTACCTCTTCGCCGCCAATCGTTCCAGTCATAGATTCGTCATTGGAAGACGAAGTGAAAACCCACTCTTTAATCTCTGTTATGTTGATCTTGATTCTTATGGTCATAAGCTTTTCCAAACCTTGTTCTTTGCAGAGCTGGAGGATTTCTATTATCTCAGAATCACAGGTACTGAAAGAGTCGAAATCTACGCTGAAGCCAGCATCGAACTTCATCGCAGACAGAAGGGCTGGAGCAATCGCCATTGATTTGTTGGATAACATGATAGAGACGAGGAGGAGAAAGCGCGAGGCAGATCTCAAACAGAAAGACGAAATACGAAAAGACGAGTTCCGTCGACTATAACAAGCACGATCTCTTAACCTAGATCGACCATCGGTTTAAATAAAAACCGCAATCGTCGGTCTATTTTAAAAGATACTGGAGACGATGGTCGAACGGTCGTTCGACGATCGGTTCCTGAGGCAGAGTAGTCGATCAATCGATCGACTATTTCTGTCTTCCAAACAAAACGAGCTGTCTTCACTCATAGGTCGACGATCGGCTCAACCTGATCGACTATCGTCGAACGTCGTTCGATGATCTTCAAACAGATATCAACAAAGGCAGACGTCACACTTAGTCTTTTCCATTAATCATGCCTAGTTGATGCAGAAAGAATAGATGCTTCTGTTCATCTAAAGGCTTGGTGAAAATATCACCTCTCTGAAGGTCAGTGGATATGAACTCAAGGCTGATCTTGTTCTTTTCCACACAATCTCTCAGGAAATGGTGTCTAATCTCAATGTGCTTGGTTCTAGAGTGGTGCACAGGATTTTGTGTAATGGAGATAGCACTGGTACTGTCACACATGATTTTTGTGTTCTTGTGTGTGTACCTATAATCCAAAAGCTGGTTTTGAATCCACAGGATCTGTGAACAACAACTGGCAGCTGCTATATATTCAGCCTCTGTAGTTGAAGTTGAGACAGAAGCCTGCTTCTTACAGAACCAAGAGATTAATCTCTCTCCCAGGAACTGACAAGTTCCTGAGGTACTTTTCCTGTCAACTCTATAACCAGCATAGTCAGAATCAGAGTATCCAATTAACTCAAATTCTGATTCTGCTGGGTACCATAGTCCTAGATTTGGACATCCCTTCAGGTATCTCAAAATTCTCTTGAGAAGAATCAAATGAGATTCCTTGGGGTTTACCTGGAATCTAGCACATAGGCATGTGACAAACATTATATCTGGCCTACTTGTAGTTAAATACAATAGGGAACAACCAATGGCCCTATAATTCTTCTGATCAACTGGCTTACCCTGATCATCAGAATCTATAACTGCATTAGTAGCCATGGGTGTGTGCATTGCTGAAGCATCAGCCATCCCAAACTTCTTTACCAATTCCTTGGCATATTTGGATTGGGAGATGAAGATGCCATCAGCATCTTGCTTTACTTGGAGACCAAGAAAGTAAGACAGCTCACCCATACTACTCATCTCAAACTTAGAGTGCATCAGGTCAGAGAACCTTTTGCATAGTTTAAGATCAGTGGAGCCAAAAATAATATCATCCACATAGATTTGAACTAACAGGATGGTGTCCTTGTGATGCTTAACGAAAAGGGTTCTATCAACTACTCCCCTAACAAAGTTGTGCTCTAACAGGAAACTAGCTAGAGTCTCATACCAGGCTCTGGGTGCTTGTTTAAGTCCATAAAGAGCTTTTTGCAACTTGAAAACATGTGAGGGCTGAGTTGAAGAGACAAACCCAGGAGGTTGTTCAATAAATACCTCTTCCTTTAGCTCACAATTTAGGAATGCACTTTTGACATCCATCTGAAAAACCTTAAACTTCATATAGGCTGCATAGGCTAGAAAAATCCTTATTGCCTCTAGCCTTGCAACAGGAGCAAAGGTTTGGTCATAATCTATACCTTCCTCCTGTCTGTAGCCCTGAGCTACAAGCCTAGCTTTATTCCTTATTATAATTCCATTTGCATCCAACTTGTTTCTAAACACCCACTTGGTGCCTATGATCAGTTGGCCTTTTGGTCTTGGAACCAAAGTCCATACCTTACATCTTTCAAACTGATTGAGCTCCTCTTGCATAGCAATATCCAGTGGGGATCTAGCTCAGCATCTTTTACGGTGAGAGGCTCAATCTGTGAAAGGAAACAAGCATGCATCACATCCTGTCTTAATTGATGTCTTGTTTGTACACCAGCTGATATGTCTCCAATCACTTGAGATGTAGGATGATCTCTAAGTGTGACAACATCAGCAGGTGGGATGTGATCTTCAGCAACAGTTGGGATTAATTCCTCAGGAGGAATTGGATCAACTGTTGGTGGTACAGCAACAGCTTCTACAAAGTCTTCATCATTGTCTGAATCAGTGATGTGAGGAGTTGATAGATGGAGAATCTCTTGAGTGACATCTTTATTAACTTCTGGTACCTGTAATGAACTTGAGGAAGGAGAAGTTTCCTTCTCCTTGTAAAACATCTGAGATTCATCAAGGGACACATGCACAGATTCCTCAATTTTAGAAGTTGATTTATTAAATACCCTATAAGCTTTGCTTACTTGGGAATATCCAAGAAAGATTCCCATTGAAGCTTTTGCTTCAAACTTTCTAAGGTATTCTTTGTTATTGTTATAAATGTATACTACACAACCAAACACTCTAAAATAATTAATTTTAGGTTTCTTTCCTTTAAGCAACTCATAAGGAGTTTTACTCTTAAGCTTGTGTATAAGACTTCTGTTCAGAACATAATTAGCTGTGCTAACAGCTTCTGCCCAATAGGAGAGAGGCATATTAGCATCTGCCAACAGTGTTCCTGCAGGTTCAATCAGGGTTCTATTCTTCCTTTCCACTACCCCATTTTGTTGGAGAGTTCTAGGAGCAGAGAAGCTATGTTTGATACCTTCTTTCTCACAGAATTCTTGCATGAGAAGAGACTCAAACTCAGTACCATGATCACTTCTGATCAAGGCCACATGAGTAGAATACTCAGTCTGCACACATAGCAGAAAGTCTGTAAGAACTTTGAAGTTATCAGCCTTAGTTCTCAAAAAGAACACCCAAGTGAACCTAGAGAAGTGATCTACAATTACTAAAGTATAATACTTCCCTCCTAGACTCTGTATATTTATTGGACCAAAAAGATCCAAGTGTAATAAATACAGGATTCTAGGTGAATCACTTTTATTTACAGATTTAAAGGAATTTTTGGTTTGCTTGCCTAGTTGACAAGCCTTGCATAGGCTCTCCTTCTTGTAGGTGCAAGAAGATAAACTTCTAACAAGGTTGTATTTAGATAACCTAGATATGTTCTTGAGGTTAACATGGCTAAGCATCCTATGCCATAAGGTGTTGTTATTATTTGTTACTTCATTAAATAAACAGATTTCAGAATGGGTTGAATTAAAATCTACTAAATAAATATTACCTTGTCTAATACTTACTAACACAACATTACTATTTAAAGTAATATTATAGAGAGTGTTAGTGAAAGATACCTGATATCCTGCATCACATAACTGACTTATTGAGATAAGGTTATGCTTCAGTCCAGTTACGTATGCAACCCTTTTGAAATTTACTGCTCCAATGGTAATCCTACCATATCCTTCAGTTTGACCACAGCTAGAATCCCCAAAGATCACCTTTGGTCCAAGCCTGGCCTTGAATCTTGACAGATTTTCTTTGTTTCCTGTCATGTGTTTGGAACAGCCACTATCCAAATACTATTTGTCTTTAGTAATTGGATAGGTCTTCACCTGCAGAATAGACAATTAGACATTGTGGACCCAGGTAACCTTGGGTCCATTATTCTTCACATAATGAAAACTAGAAATAAAAGAATAAGCAGGTTGGGGTTTATATCCTAAAGGGTAAGATCTCCTAGGTGGGATGCTCCATGCAGTTAATGGGTCCACAAACCTAGGGTTTCTATTTATATTAAGGTTTCTAAGGTTCTGGTTGTAATTTTGAAAATCAAATTGAAATCGTCGATCAGCGTTCGACGATGGATGCTCAGATCGTCGAGCTTCGTTCGACCATTGAGCCTTCGATCGTCGAGCAGCGTTCGACGCTTTTTGTAGCTCCTTAAATTTTTGCTTTCTCTTTTCTCTCTTAGCTTTATTTAAGGCTTGATTAACTTGTTTTACTTGCTCAGTGTTCTGTATTCCATCAGCTAAAATAAAGTTCACTGGAGTTGAAAGATGATTTTTAAGAACCAATGGGGGTTCACTTGATGAGGCTCCTAAGCCTAGCTTATTATTGCCTGACCTAGTGTTTGTCATGCTGGTGATTTCTAGCAGCTTAAGGCTTCTGCCATTTAAGGATTCTTCTAATCTCTTGGACTTTGCTAGTTCATTTTTAGAAACTTTATTTCTTCACTAGACTTAGTGAGTTCTGCTTCTAACCTAGCATTTTCAATGGAAATAGATTCTGATTCAGCTAACTTATTTCTAAGTTCCTTAATTTCCTTTTCTGAATTAATTAGATCTAAGCAAAGGGATTTAAATTCAGATTTAAATTCAGAAGAAGAAAAATCATATGAAGATAATACCTGATCTTCTGTAGGCATTCTTCATCATCATTAGAACTCTCTGCAGCTGAGTGATTGCTGCAGGCATCAATTGCCATAAGTCAGATTTTATTTGCCTTCTTCTCTTCCTCATCCTCACTGGAGCTTGAGGACGAAGATTCCTCATATGAATCACTCCAGGTCTCAGCAACAAATCCTTTCTCCTTCTTCTTATTTTTGTAGGAGGAGGACTTGGAGTGTTTCTTGTGATGTTCTTTTTCCTTTCTCTTTTCTTTGCTCTTTTCCTCTGGACACTCTGGTAGAATGTGTCCAGATTTCCTGCAACCATAACAAATAATTTCTTTAGCAGGAGATCTGTCATACCTTGGTTTATCTTCATATCTTGAAGATTTCTTTCTGAAGTCTTTTCTTCCCATCTTGAGAAACCTTTTGGCAAAGAGTGCCATCAGTTCCTCATTGGATTGGCTTCCTTCTGAAGCATCAGCAGCTTTGAGAGCAAGAGTTTGCTCTTTTCTTGCTAGAGTTGGAGTCTTTGCTTCAGCCTCAGCTTCCCTGGTCTTCAGCACTTGCTCAAAAGACTTGAGCTTGCCAAGGAGAGCTTCAGTTGAGATTTCATTTGTACTTCTGGCCTCCTTGATAGACCAGATCCTAAGATCCCATGTGCTGGGGAAGCACATCAGTATATTATCATTGACCTCTGTCAATGTAATCTCCTTATCAAGAGTTCTCAGCTCATTGATGATTGAGCTGAGCCTGGTGTACATGGCTTCAACTGATTCAGCTTCAGTCTTCTTAAAGTTTTCATACTGGGATATAAGGTTGGACCTTTTGTCCTTCCTTTCATCAGCTGAACCAGCTATAATCTGATTCAGTGAGTCCCACATGGCTTTTGCAGAGGTACAATCAGCCACTTTCTGGAAGATTTCATCAGACATAGTCTGAGCCAGAATATTCATAGCTTTGGCATCAGCTATCTTTGCCTTCTTGTAGGCATCATTGTAATCTGGAGGAGGCACTGCACTGAGATTTGTAGATGTTGTAGCAGTGGCTGCAGTAGGAGGTGTTGGAGGTCCTATCAAAA